>JACDIV010000055.1:701733-1403467 GCA_022244645.1 Thraustochytrium striatum
GCCGGCTGTTGCTGCTGCTGCTGCTGCTGCTGCTGCTGCTGCTGGGACGGCATCGGCTGCTGGCCCTGCTGCATCATCATCATGGGCTGCTGGCCTTGTTGCATCATCATCGGCTGCTGGCCCTGCTGCATCATCATCGGCTGCTGCGCCGGCATTTGGTGATGCTGCTGCATCGAGGGCATCATTGCCGCCGGCTGCTGAGCTGGCTGCGGCGCTGGGGCCGACCCAAACATGTCCAAGCCACCAGCGGCGCCTGCCGGCGCCTGCTGCGGAGCAGAAGCGAACGAGCCGAAAGGGTCGTCGCCACCACCGCGGCAGGCGCCTGCTCAAAGGCAGCAAAGTCCCCAAAGTCGCCGGATGGCGCTTGCTCCCGGGATGGCGCCGCCTGCGCTGCCGCGGGAGCAGACTGGAACGCGTTCCAAGAGTCCCCAGCGCCCGCAGTAGGAGCGGCAGCACCGCTGCTGGAGGCCCCACCCTCATTGAACGGGTCAAAGCCGTTGTCCGCCGGCTGCGCCACCTCGCCGAAGAGATCCTCTTCATCATCGGCTCCGGCCGCAGGTGCCTTGTGCAGCTTGACCTTGATGCCTTCTTGTCCTTCTTATCCTTCTTCTTCTTCTTCTTCTTGTCCTTCTTGTCGTCATCGTCATCGTCAAGGCACCAAAGGCGTCGTCGTTGTCATCCTGATCCGCGCCGGCAAAGTCCGCAAAGTCGTCATCGCCGCCGCCGCCGCCCTCCGCGAAAGGGTCGTCGTTGTCTTCATCGTCGTCATCCTTCTTCTTCTTCTTCTTGTCCTTCTCTTCTTGCTCTTCTTGTCCTTTTTTCTGTCGTCTTCCTCCCATGGGGCCTTGCCGGTGATCGAGTCGTCGTTGTAGCGCCCGATACTGCTCGAGCCGCCGCTGCCGCCCATGTCATAACCACGCGAGGCGCCACTCGCTACACCGCGGGTCATGCCGTCACGCCCGATGCCGGTGTACTTGTCTCGAAGCGCCTTGGCCTTCTCGCGCTCGTCTTTGATCTGGTCCGCGTCCCCTAGGAGCTCCACGAGGGCCTTGGCCTTCTCGCGCACGCCTGCGCCCTTCTCGCCGCCGTCGTGGTAAAAGCTAAAGCCCGTGAGCGTGCGGATTTGGTGCACGCTCTCACGCGCCTCCTGCACGCAGCGGTCAGCCCCGTTCTTGACCAGGTACTCTAGCAGGGTCAGGGCCTTGAAGATCTGACGCCAGTAGCGCGGCGGCTGCGACAGTGTCGAGAAGACCTCGCGCATCACCACCTGGTACTCCTGATAGTCGAACGTGAGGTTGGCAATCTCTCGCATCAGCGTCGTGCTCGCGCCCCAGTTCGCGTTCGACAGCGCTTCGCCCAGCTTCTTCTCCGTCTCCGTCTTGGAGACGGCCTTGACCGCCTGCTGGTACAGGTCCTTGGCCTTGTCAAAGTAGTCCATCTCGGCCGGTTCGCCTGCGTCGCCCGCCCCGCCGCCGCACCTTCCGCTTCTTCGGCTCCACGTCGATGCCTCTCGGTATCTTTTCTCGCAAACCTGTCAGAGGAAACGCCGAGGGCAAAAAGCGCCGACTCTCGAAAATCGGGGCCGCGACGCAACCTACGGCTGTTTGCTGCGCTGGCGCCGCTGCCTGGCCGAGCCCCCCTCCCCGACCTAACCGTAACCGGGCTCCAGCCCCGGCTCACATGTCAGCTGGTCCAAAGCAAGCGATCAACCTCACATGTTAGTGGTTGATTTCACACGCCAATTACGGGCTGGCCACGATCTCGCCGTACTGGCCGTAAAGCTTGTGTTGCTTCGCGAGCTCGCAGACGGCTTCCTGGTTGGCAACGTTACGGGCTGTCTCGAACAGACGGGTGAGTGCTACGTCCAGCATCGACGCCTGCGTTTCGTTCTTGAGCGCGTCGCCGTCGAAAGCCTGGAAGGCGCCACCGATTGCCACCTGCTCGGGAAGCACGTTCACGCCGAGGTTGGTGAGCACCTCGCGTACGTGGGAGAGGCCGCGGAGGCCGCCGAGGCCGCCGGGCGAGGCCGCGACCACAACCCCAGCCTTGCCCTTGAACGAGGCGTACATGGGCTCGTCCGGTTCGCCGCAGTGGTGCGTGACAGCCAGGACAGGGTGTTACACAGAAGAGGCGAGATGCTGCGTTGTACTCTGGCGAGGCCACCAGGAGGACCGTCCGCCTGAGCCATCATGCTCTTCATCTCCGGCAGGCCCTCGGGGACGCCGGCCGCCAACCTCCGAGAAGAGCGGCAGCGGGGCCTTGCGCAGGTCCAGCACGCTAACAGCGGCTCCCTTGTCGGCAAGGAGGCGCTGCGATACGCGGACAAGCTGCTCGTTGAAGCTCCCAGAGCGCACGCTGCCAGACATGCACAGGATGCGGGGCGCCCTCAGGATAACGTTGGCCATCGTCGCCGTCCTCGTCGCTGTCGTCGTCGCCGTCTCTGCTTCTGTCAGCGGAGTCAAGAGCTGGGTGGCCGGGAGGGGAGGCGAGCTGGGTGTCTCGTTTCGATGTGGCTCTGACTGACTGCCGGCCAACGTGCTTCAACGCACCGCTCGGCTTGTCTGTCTCCCGGATCCGAAAGCACGAAAGCCCGAAGAGAAGACCAAGATTTTGCTGTCACATGTCAGTGCTTTTTCAGCGCGTTGAAGCGCGCGGTGAGCTCGTCAAAGTCCGGCACCTCAGGGTCGTCCTTGCCGTGGGTGTTTGGGTCATCCCGAAAGGCGGCCTCGTCGACTTTACCGCCACCGCCGGCACTGCCGGCACTGCCGCTGTCGCCGCCCCGGCTGCTGCGCTTGGAAGGCGCGGTGGAGGGCGCGCTGGGATATCGTCGACGCTGAGGTCGGCCGGTGAAGCCACAGTCGCGGTCGGGATGTCATCGGCATAGTCCCCGCCGGAGCCGCCGCCGCCGCCGCCGCCGCCGCCGCCGCGACCACCTCCCGCCACGACCGCTGCCGCCCCCTGCACCGCCACGAGGCGAGGGCGCAGAGCCACCGCGGCCGGCGCCGCCGCTGGGCGCGGCGGGAATATCATCCGCGCCATAGGTTGCCGGGATCTGCCCAGGCGCGAGGATACGGCCGTCCGTGTGGCGGTACGCCGACGAGCCAAGGCCAGAGCCAATGCCCGCGTCGACCGAAACGCCCGTCGGCGCCGCCATAGCTGTATCAAAGCGCTTGCCAACCGACTCGGTGACCTCGTCCGGCATCCAGTCGATGCTAAACTCGGCCGCCAGCTCCTTCATGTAGCTGAGCCGAGGAAGGCATTGGGCGGCTGTGCGCTTAGCTTGTGAATGATGCGCTCGTTCACGCAGTTGTTGTGGTTGTTCTTGGCGCGCTCGGCAAACTCCTTGCCAAACTTGCGCGTCAGCTGGTCCTTGACCTGCGAGAGCTCCTTGACCTCCGTGCGGTCCGCCGCGTAGATGAGCGTGCACACCGCCTCGCGCATGTCGAACGGGCATTCCTTCTCGGCGTCCAGCAGGCGGATGCGCTCGAGCACCACCTCGCACATGAGCTCGAGGATGTCGTACGCCTCGATGAGAAAGTCCTCGCGCACGATGTGCTCCGTCGCGATGCGCGCCTTCTCCTCCTTGCCCTCCTTGAGCAGGTCTCCCACCGTGCGCTTGGACTTCTTGATCGCCTGCGTCTTCTTGTTCTTGAGCAGCTGGATGCGCTGGATGGACATCTTGAGCGCCGGCTTGATCTTCTCCACCTTGAACCGGTTGAAGAAGGACGCCATCGTGCCCGTGCCCGCCCGACCCTCGCCCCTGCCTCCCCGCTCCGACCGCTTCTGCTCGCAAGCGAAGGAAGTTCAGGTGAGCTGCGCTGGACACAAGGAGGCAAATTACTATGTTGATGGGAGAGTTGGCGCTCGACCGAGGCGCGGCGCCCTGAAGAGCTCGCGCAGACCGACCGACGCCTCGCCAGGGGGAGGGGGCGTGGAGGGCCACGTCTTGGCCCCTGTAGGCCCGGTTTTAGACATCAGCACGGCCACGTGCTCGAGACACCTTTGCTTTGAAGGCCTCGGGCTGCGGCTGCGGCCTCGCGCACTCTTGCTGGGAAGGGAAAGACTCAGAAAGAGCGTCATCGCTGCTGATGAGCGAGCTGCTCGGCATTTAATGCCCTGAAAGGTTCGCGCAGGGCCTCGTAGAACAGCCGCCACAGCCCGAAGAGGGCGTCGTAGCGGACGGCGATCTGACCTCCTCTTGGGTCACTTGTCGCTCCGTGTTCTGTGGCGGCGGGATGCGCTTGCGAGGCCTGGCCGGTGGCAAGACAGACCGCGCCAAGCGCCGCCACGTCGGCTTCGCGGGACCCAGAGCGCACTTGGGAGCCGAGGACGTCCGCGAGGATGCCGCGCCACACGCTCGAGCGCGCCCCGCCCCCACGATGGCAACCGGGCCTGAAGGCGCCGCGCCAAGAGTGTCCCGGAGCCAGCGAAAGTGGAATGCAACGCCTTCCAGCACCGCGCGCGCCATGTCGTGTCGCGTCGTGTGCGCTTGCAACCCAACAAAGGCGCCGCGCGCGGCGGGATCGTCCAGCGGAGCGCGCTCGCCAGCGAGGTGCGGCAGGAAGAGCACGCCATTCGCGCCGGCTGGGGCCTCGGCCGCCAGGGCGTCGAGCTCGCTTGCGCTTGGCTGCGACAACATGCAGCGAAACCAGTCCACGCTGCCTCCGCACGTCGTCGTTGGCACGGCCCACAGCTCCCAACCTGGCAGGGCATGGTGCACACGGAAGACGCCAGGCGGGCGCACCGGATGCTCGCGACTTTTGGGCACGCCTTGCGCGATCCACCCGATGTGCCCAGGTAAAGGTATGGGCTCTCCAGGCTTCCAGTCGCCATCGCTGCGCCGATGCTTGTGCTGCCAAGGTCGCCGCACCCGTGGAAAACCTCAACAGAGTCGGCCAGGCAGCGCTCGGCGGCCTCGCTCAAGCCCGCGGCGCGCGAGAAAGCCGCGCTCGAGAGCGTGGCCGCGCGCTCTGAGCCATGCACGAGTCGGGCAGCTTGGCCACAACGCCCTCCAGCCCAGCGCGGCAGACAAAGTCTTTTGCCCAGGCCTCCTGATCGTGGCATAGCAAGCCCGTAGTGTCCGCCGTCGTCACGTCGCAGAGCGCCTCGCCGGTCAACCGCAGGCACGCGAACCCGTGTGCGCCGAAAAGCACGTGCTCGGACGCGGCCAGCGCCTCCGTCTCGTGGCCCTTCAGCCAGCGCAGCTTGGCCAGGCATGACGCCGCGCCCTTGTAGTTGCCCGTTTTGCTGCCGCAATGGTCGCCGCGCCGCCCTCGAAGGCGGCCTCGAGCGCCGCGGCTTCGGCCCCTGCCCTGGTGTCCGAGTAGAGCATGGCCGGCCGTAGCGCCGCGCCGTCGCGAACGGCCACCACGGCCTGCATCTGACCGGACAACGCCACAAGCTCCACGCCATCGCGCGCCGGGTCCAGGCCGGCCAGCACCTCCTCGAGCGCGGCGCCAAGTGCAGCGACCCATGCCTCGGGATCTTGCTCAGCGATGCCTCCGGCGCGAGAGTCGGTGGCAAACGCTCGGCTAGCACTACAGAGCGGCTCGGGCGCGGCCCGCCGAGGGCAAAGGCGCAGACCTTGACGGCCGTTGAACCGAGGTCGGCGCCGAGCGCCACCTTGCGCCGCATCCGACGCAATCTTTGGGCCACCGCCGCACTCCATGCGAGGGCTGGAGGCGACAGAGCAGGCGGCGATCGACGCTTGAGCTCATGAGCGGCGTGGGCAGCGCCGAGCTCACGCTGCGCGTCGAGGCGCTCGAGCGCGAGAACCGCGAGCTCAAGCGCTCCGTCTTTGAGCTTTCCAGCCGGCTCGGCCAGCTGCACGTCATCCTGAGTCAGGCACGCGTCCGCTCGCTCGATGCCGACGCCGGAGAGGTTGCGGAGGGCACGCAGCTCTCGCCGCATATTGTGGGCCCGGCTCTAGCGTCCGGATGGGAGCCCATCCTGGGCGTGCCAAGCGTAGGTGCACTCGAGGGCGACGGGGAGCTGCGCCGCATGGTCCACCCGAGCGAACCAGACGTGCCGCGATCCTTCCGCTGCGTGCTAGAGCTGTCTGGCCACAGCGGCGCCGTGTACTGTGCCAAATGGGCACCGGAAGCTGATCGTAGCCTCGGGGTCGTTTGACAAAACAGTGCTTGTGCACCGCGCGCCGCTGGAGACCGCCGGCGCCGAGCCACCGGCGCCCGTGCTGCGGCTTGAGGGCCACGAGCAGCTGGTCGCGGACCTGCAATGGTCTACAGACGGCGCGCGCGTCCTGTCGGGGTCCTTCGACCACACGGTCAAGCTCTGGGCGGCAGACTTGCCCGGCGTGACGGCAACCGCGAAACAATCAGAGATAGCGCCCACCACCGCCACCCCGGTGGCCTCTTTCGCGGCGGAGGGCCTCGTGCACTGCGTAGAGTTCTCGGGTGAGGATCCCGCCGTGTTTTGGTGCGGCACGAGCGCCGGCGCTGCCCTGCGGTTCGACTCCCGCACGCCCAGGGCGGTGGGCGCGGCAGCCGGCGGCGGCCCTCCTGGTGGGCATGGCGACGGCTCCCACGGCACTCCGGTGGTCGTGCATGCGCTGCACGTGGCGAGCTGGGAGCCAAACCAGCTGCTGGTGGGCGATGCTCGCGGCGTGGTGCGCGTGGTCGATGTGCGCATGAACGCTGCGATCCCCGAGCTGACCTGGACGAATGAGGCCGCAGGGCGGCCCATTACGTGCATCACGAGCACGTACGGGCGAAACCATCGACACCTTCTTGGCGTAAACAGCTACGACAACGTGCTGCGCGTGTACGAGGACGGCCTGCGCGCGAGGTCGCCTGCTAGCGTTGCCGCCTCGGTTCCCGGGGCAGAGGCTGGGGAGGAGGAAGGAGCAGCGCAGCGGATAGCCGAGGTGCGCGACAGCCTGTTTACCCTGACCGGGCACCGCAACAAGAACTGGCCCATTCGCAGCAGCTTTTTCAGCCCCGCTCGGGCAAACCCCGGCTTATTCGGAACGCCCCTCGGCCCGCCCCGGGTGCTCTCCCCGGCGTCCGCGACAGGACCGAGCAGCGCCAACGGCACGAGCAACGGTTCCGCGGGGGCAGCGGACGTGCTGCTTGCCACTGGCAGCGCCTCGACAAGTGCCTACGTGTTCCGCCTGGCGGGCAAGTCCAGCCTGGCGCAAAAGCTGACCGGCCACTCGGGCCGCGTTTACGCGTGCGACTTTCGCCGCGCCGGCGAGGAGCCCGTGCTGGCGACATGCTCGGCGGACGCAACCGTGCGCGTGTGGGCGCTTGCCAACGACGTCTGAAAAACAACAAAATGGTCACACCCACCCCATTCTGTCGCAATCAGGAGCCAAGCATCTCGACCGCCTCGCCGAGACCGCTCACCAGCTTTCGCGTGTAAGCCGAGTCGGGGCGCGAAGTGCCCTTGGCGCGCGCAGCGAGGTATCTCGCCCGGGCCTTGGGAAGAATACTCTGCAGCTGCGCCGCCCGGTTCGCACCGACCGGGTGCGTCCGCGAGAACTCGGCGTAGCGCGACGAGCGGTCCAGCGCGAGCTGCGTGCGCAGTGCCTGCTCTGGCTCATAGCCGGCGCTGGCCATCAGCTCAAGGCCGATGGCGTCCGCCTCGTACTCTTGCAGGCGCGAGTGCGGCAGCTTAAAGTAAAAGCTGAAAACGTACTCCATCAATGGCGACTGCTGGGAGACGGCATAAAAGGGAATCTGCACGGGGAGCCACGAGAGGCCCTCTGCGACGTGCCGCGCCACCGCGTGCCCGGCCTCGTGCGCAATGATTCCCGCCACCGCGTCGCGCACGCTGTCGATAGCGCCGTCTTCCTTCAAGTTGGCGACGAACTCGAGCAGGCCGGAGTAAAAGTATAGCTTGCCGGCCAGAAAGCAAAACGCGTTGACTGTGCCGTCCTCGAGCACCATAATCCCAGTCCCAAGGCAGGTCCTTCATGACCTCCTCGTTTGCCTGGAGCACGTTGGCGAGGATGTGGTTTACCACGACCGCTCGCGGGTCCGACCGCTGCACGGGGTTCTCTGCCAGCGTGTCGCCAAAGCAGTTGCCTTGCCACTTCTCCATGTCCTTCGAGATGAACATGGTGCGCGAGCGGCCCGTCAGCTCAACGACGTCCCTGTTCGCGAGCCAGAACAAGCCACTGAGGAGGACAGCCCCGCCCATCGCGTACAGCGCATAGGGCGTGCGCGCGGACGCGTGTGGGACGGACTGCACGCGCACGGTCCGCGCGGGCGGCGGCGACGCCACGGGGGGCGCGCCCAGCGCAGCGGGCAGGCGCGCCCGCTGCCCAGCCTCGACGATCAGTTTGCACGCCGCCGTGCCGCTCAGCACGCCGACCCGGGCGGCCCCAGCGGGGGCCACCGCGGCGCTGCAGCGCCCCACGCGCGGCTCCCTCGACCAATTGGCCCACGCCGACCTGGCGCGCTCGCCGAGCAGCCTGGACCGCCACCGCCGCATCCTCTCGCGCCAACCTGATCGATCGATCGCCCTGATCGCCCTGCCCGAATGCGACTCGACCGCTATAGAACGTTCCTGGAACCATGTCTGACCGTTGGGGCCAAACGCCGCGTCACGATGTGGGACACTGCGCCCGCCTCCGCTATCCGCGAGCAAGGCAGCGGACCGGTGGCGTGGTTTGGGGCGAGGGGGAGTGGGGCGCCGTGCGATTTCGTTTTGAGTTGGGGCGGCACCGGAAGGGCGGGCGCGAGCAGAGCAGTTCGCGTTGGAGGAGCGAGGCGGCCAGCAGCGCAAGCGAGCGAGCGAGCGGGAGAGCGAGCGAGATGGGGGAGGGCGTGGCCATCAAGGTGTGCGTGCGCTGCAGGCCGTTCGTGGCGCACGGGCAGCTCGGCGTCAAGCTGACGCAAAATGGGGACGAAGAGGGCGAGGTCGAGGTGCTCAACTCCAAGTACAGCACGACCCGGTTTCCCTTTGTGTGGGCGTGGTGGAGCGCGTACGGGTATGAGCGGCACCTGACTGGGCCGGACGGCAAGGGCGAGGCCGGGCCGGAGGACCAGGCCGCGGCCTCGGAAATGGTGCTTGTGAACCAGCAGATGGCGTACGATATGTGCGGGGCCAAGATCATGAAGGATCTCCTGCAAGGTAATGCGGTGGTCATGTTTGCGTACGGGCTCTCCGGTTCCGGTAAGACGTTCACCGTGTTCGGGCCAGACGCGGCTGACTCGCCCGAGGCGTGGTTCAAGCACTCGGAGCCGCACCCGCTGTGGGGCATCTTTCCCCAGCTGGCGTACAAGCTGTTCGAGTCCAAGGAGGACGGCTGGAAGATCACGATGAAGTACTTCCAGAACGTGGTTGACACCGTGCGGGACCTCATGTCGCCGGTGGGCAAGGAAATGAACTACAAGACGGGTATGAAGAAGGACAAGGACGGCTTTATGGACATCGACTGGTGCGAGAGCAAGGTGCTGGACTCGTGGGACGATCTTCGCCACGCGTTCAAGTCGGCCAACGGGCGAAAGGCGATCGCGCCGACGCAGTTCAACCACCAGTCCACCGCGGGCACTGCATCATGACGCTCGAGGTGGAGATGCCGCACCCCGAGCTCAAGGGGACCAAGCAGCGCGGACGCATTTACGTATGCGACTTGGCAGGTACCGAGCCGGCAGCGGACGTGCATTTTAGCCAGTACAAGAAGAAGGTCTTCGACGACGGCACGATCGAACACGAGTACCAGGGCCCGCACCCGGACCAGTCCAAGACCAAGCAGCTGCAGGACCAGGGCAAGAAGATCAACTTGTCGCTCTCCGAGATGGCAAACTTTTTCCTCAAGATGGCCAAGGCCGTCAAGGAAAAGAAGCTCAAGCCCGGCCAGTCCATCCCAGGGTGCAACAACTACTTTCTCTGCAAGTTCCTCAAGGACACCATGCTGCAGGCGCGCACCTACCTGTTCTGTGCCATCCGTCCCGAGGTCGACTTTCACAAGTACACGTTCTCCACGCTCGGGTTTGCGCAGAACGCCAGCGTCATCAAGCTGCAGCCCAAGAAGGCGACCTCGGCGCAGTCCAAGCGCGAGATGCAGCTCATGGAAGAGCTCGAGCGAATGAAGCAGCAGCTCTCCGAGATGAAGAGCGACACGGGCGGCGCCTCCATGGAGGAGCTCAACAAGCTCATGGCCGAGAAGCAGGCCCAGCTCGTGAACGAGATGAAGGGCGAAGCGGACAAGCACCGTCAGGAGGAGCTCGAAAAGCAAAAGAAGCAGTACGCGGTGCGCGGCATTGCGCTTAGCATCTTTGAGGAGAAGCCCAAGCAGCCGTACCTGGTCAACCTCGACGAGGACAGCTTCCGCGACCGCCGCTTCTTGTTCATGCTGACCAAAGAAAACACCGTCTTCGGTAAGACGGCCGGCGACATCATGCCCCTCAACATCAACATGGTTGACAACCACTGCAGCTGCGAGAAGAAAGGCCCGTCGGAGGTCTACCTTGTGGGTGGCAAGGGCGAGACGTACCACAACGGCAAGATGGTCAAGGAGGGCGAAAAGGTGCAGCTCCAGAAAAACGACCGGGTCGTGATTGGCCAGGACGTCATGCTGTTCAAGCTGCCCTGGAGCAAGGACGACAAGCCCGAGGACGAGCCCGAGGCGCGTGACGCCATCCAAGAGTACAACGAGGCGCTGCGCGCCAAGGACAGCGCCTACCAGGAGCAAGCCAAGAAGCTCGAGGAGGACAAGCGCAAGCTCATGGAGGAGCTTGAGCGCATGAAGAAGGACGGCCACTCGGCCGAGAGTATCGAGAGCAAGCGCCAGGCGATGGAGGCCTGGAAGGGCATCGACGAAACGATGCGCGAGACTATCCCAGTCCTGAATAAGATGACCGACTACTGCAACAAGGTCGGCCGCGAGATGCTAGAGTTCAAGCTTTCGCTGCAGCAGCCGAAATCCAACCACCCCTCGGTCAAGGTCAAGGTCTCCAACACGGACACCAACACCGTGGTCTTCCTGGACCCCTTCGAGGTGCGCTCCAACATGAACATCTTGTCGGACCAGATCCTAGCGCTGCGCACCAACGAGAGTTACACGGTGCCAGAGGACCAGGAGATCGTCAACTTGCTCTTCGACACCTCGTACCAGATCGGCACGTGCACCAACTTCCTGCTGCACTGCTCGGTCTACATGGAGACCGATGAGGACGACAAGACGCTTGACGTGATGCAGAGCGTGATTCCCTACGACAAGATCGGCACGCTCGACGCTTTTTGGAAGCCGCTAAAGTCGCCCGATGACGAGGAGGGCGATGTCGAGGAGGTCGTGGAGCCGTCCCAGATGATCGGCAACCCCTGGACCTACAAGCTCACCATCGGCCGCCTCGAAAATCTGCCCACGCAGATCGCGGAGGCGTACGTGGAGTACGAGTTCAACGGCGACCGGTACGTCACGGACGTCATCACGCTCTCTTCGCCGCAGCGGGAGGTCGACTTTGGGTACTCCCAGATCCTCCATGTCGACTCGGTGGACGAGGAGTTCCTCTCCTACCTGGACGAGGTCGAGATCAAGTTTGAGGTCTTCATCAAGCCCTGGGTCATGTGCAACCTCAAGCCCCTGTCAACGAGCGACCCCAAGCTCTGCAAGGCGCTTGGCATCACCCTTTCGCCCGAGGCGGCGGCCGCGGACCCGCAGACCCAGATCGACTCGCTCAAGGCCGAGAATGCTGAGCTTCAGAAGTCCCTCGAGCTGTTGCGGGAAGAAAAGTACGAGGAGGCTTACAAGACGCATGTTGCGCGCCTTGAAGCGAGGATCGCCGAGCTCGAGGCCGCTTCGGGGCCGTCCAAGGTGGTGAAGAAGCTCGAGGACGCGCGGGCTGCCGATTCGGAGATTAACAAATGAGTAAGAAAACGCCAAGCGGCCTCCACATCTGTCCCAACCCCGTTTCTTCGTGCCGCCGCGCAACCGGCTGGCGTTCGTTTCTGCGGCGCTGTCCGTCCGCGCAAGTCCCGAAGCACCAAGGCTGTTTTTTTGTCCGTCTGCCGTGCGCACTTGAAGGCGGTCAGACCCTTCCGTTGTTCGCGCCGTGCTCGGCCTTGCAGGCGAGAGCGCCTCTCGCCCACCCCTGGCACATACGGTACCGAGAGACATGCATGCCCGCCGGCAATTGCTTGTTTGCTTGCTCCCGGACTCCGCGGTCAGCACTGTGCGTGCGTGCGTGCGTGCGTGCATGCGTGCCTGCAGACTCGGAACAAAGACAGCGAACATGGCGCGCCACGGAGCGGCCCCTAAGTGTCTGCATGGCAGCGTGAGCACCGGTGACAGCACTGCCACCAGCTGCACACGCCCTTACCATGATGAGCCGGAGCCGCGGGACCGTTCGAGCAGCCCGAGTAACAGACTTGCTGCCCTTCGCAACGCGTCCGGCGCTCGCGGGGCGTGCAATGCGATGCTGCAGTCGGTGCGGTCCGGGAGGTCCGTGCGAGCCGGGTCCAAGCGGCCACCGCGTCGAAAGACGATTCGCACGTTGTCGGGCATCCGCACGCTCGCCACGCTTTGGATCGTGCTCGGCCACTTTCAGGACACAGGGTTTCGAAACTTCCGCGCACGGCCTTCCTGTGGTGCTCAACCGCGGCTACATTCCCGTGGGCATGTACATTGTGCTGTCAGGATTCATCACGCACGCGTACCGGCTCAAGTCGTACGGCAACTGGCGCAACCTGTGCTCGTTTTACATCCGCCGCATGGGCCGCGTGCTCTTCACGTACTGGGCCTCGTGCGGGCTTGGACTCTTGGACCCTTTCTTCACCCGCCACGACGCGCTAGCGGCCACGTATCCGGAGCAGGCCATCGCGACCTGTCTGCTCGTGCAAAGTTGGTTCGAGCTTCCTTCCAACGAGGAGTGGCAGCGCGACCTGCCCACCCAACCCAACCCGGCGGGCTGGACGATTTCGACGCTGCTTTTTGCCTGGGCTCTACCCGGTGCTTAATAAGCTCATGAAGGTGTTCAACAAGGTTACGGGGGGCTCCACCCGCGCCAAGTTTGCCCACATCGCGGTCGTGTATGGGCTCGTCATGCTCCCGTGCGTGCTGCTCTACGTGCAGCAGGATGGCAAGATCAGCAACCAGCAGTTCGAGTTCCTGTACAAGTTCCCCCGTGCCGCATCTTTGACTTTTGGATGGGCATGGTCTTTGCCGAGATGGTGGACGACCCCAAGGTGAACACCAACGCACTCTGCTCGGTAGTGCCCGACCTCGTCGCCGCGGCTTTTGTCACCTTTGTCGCCATCGGGCAGCTCGTACCCCAAGACCTCAGCGCCGTGGGGCCCAACGTGGAGCAGCCGCTCGTACGCGAAGACGCCGAGGCCTTCCTCATCTCCGGCTCAGCCCAGTGATGGGCGTCATCTTGCTTGGCTATTCGATCAACTCTGGCGACGCCACTATAACCTGGTCCCTCACGGCCATGCTCGAAAGCCCGATCATGACTGAGCTGGCGGCTTCTCCTTCGCCATCTACTGCTTCCAGTACACGCTTTTCTTCATGTTCGAGCAGCTGCAGTTCAACCGGACTGGCATTCGCTCCGTCTACACCAACCCGAGCACTGGCGTGGAGACCGACGTGCCCGCCAACTTATCGCGGCCTACTTTATGCCCTATCTACTCGCGCTTGTGCTCTTCTCTGCCGCGTGGACGGTCTGGGCTCGAGCGCCCGGTGGCGTTCTGGCTCGCCGCGCTCTCGCGCCGCCGCTTTGAGGACCCCGCCAACAAGAGCAAGGCCAGAAACGCCAGCCTGCCGCCGAGCTACGAACGGTGTCGCCAGGCACGTACCGCGGCGACAATGGCGGCGACAATGGCGGCGACAATGGCGGCGGCGGCGGCGGCGGCTTGCAAGACAAGACCTTGAGGCCGGCCCGGGCAAGGACCCCTTTGGCAAGGCCGCGCCGCCCATTCCCAAGGTCTCGCTGGTCGAAGCGCTGCAACTCGGGGACATAGCCCGGCGGGGCCGCAGCTTTGCGAACAGCACAGTGGCACGCCGCGCAGCAGGGCCGCGCTCTCGGCAGCACAAGACTTTGACGGATATGACACTGAGGACGAGGGGGGAGACGAAAGCTCCTTTTCATCGTACGACGGCGCGCCCGACACGAGCGGCGAGGAGGACGTGCGCGAGTACGTGACCGCGCGCAACATCGATTTCTTGCCCTGCACGGCCTAAAACGCTGCTGCCTCCTTCTGTTTTCTACGCTAGATCCTTGGACTCGTCGATAAGCTTGGCAGCCTCCGCGGCCAGCTCGCTCTCCTTGTCCACGCTCTCCGTCTCCAGGAACACCTGCATGGTCTCCCGCGCCTCCGCAACGCGGTTGGCGGCGTCCAGCAGCATGGCCTTGGATTCCTCCAACGTCTGGGACAGCTGGCGGAAGCGATCGTGCTCGGGCCCGAGCGCCTCCAGGTCGGCGCTGGTCTTGGCCACCTCCTCCTTGTACATCTTGTGCTCCTTGACGGCGCGCTTGAGCACGCCCACCTTGATCTTGAGCTGCTGGTCGGTCATCCTCGCCAACGTCCTGTCCTTCTGGACCTGCCGCTTCACAAGCGGCAAAAGCGAGGCGAGCGAGCAGGGCAAGCAGGGCGGAGGCGGAGCACAGCGAGCGCATGGGCTCGCCCGGCGTGAGCGCCCTGGCGGCGCTGGGGTGCGTGGGCGTGCTCGCGTGGACGTGGGCGCAGGTGCGCTGGTTCGCGCGCGCGGACACGCCGCAGGCGTATTTTTGGGTCGTGCTCGCCTCGTGGTGGATGGGCACCGCCGCGCTGGTGGTCCTGCTGCCGCTTGACCTCGCGACGGAGCACAGCGAGAGCGGCGTGGTGCTGGGACTGTGGAAGGCCAACTATTGGATCACGTTGTGGTGTGGTGGCTGGTGCCCCATGGTGATGGAGTTTTGGGCCGCAGGCGAGTTTACGCCGCGCGCGCGGTGGCTCTCCGCGCTGCGCTCTAACGCGCGCTTTTATTACATGACGGCCGTTCTGGGCGCCGCGGTGGTGCTCGTGGCGATCCGTGAGCGCTTCGCGATCGGCAAGGTTCAGGGCGTGCTCCTGGCGGCTGCCAACGCGTACGGCATGCTCGTCGTGGTCGTGATGCTCGGCTACGGCCTGGTACAGGTCCCGCGTGAGGCGTGGCACCGCGTGGACCCCAAGCGACAGCTTGAATGGCACTATTGCCGCGCGCCGCGCCTCGACGAAGACCTCCTGGCCGCGCAGGCCGATCTGCAAGAGGTCGCCGCCCAAGTGCACGCCTTTGAGGGGGCGCGACTGCCTGGCGTCGCCGACCACTATGCCACGGTGCTCCGCAAGGCCGATCAGGCCGAGGCCGAGTGCCTGACAGACTTTCCCGCCTCGCGCTTCCGGTTGTCGCAGGAGGACGGCGCCGAGGAGGGCTTTGGCGACGGCGCCGGCGCCAAGACGGCGCTGCGGCACCTTGCCCGCTTGCACTACCAGCTGAAAAAGGCCACGGTGCGTGCGCAGCGCGCTCACTGGGAGGTGGGCCATGTGGTTGACCGCACAGTGCGGCTCGAGGGCGTCCTCGCCGACATGGACGGAGGCGGCGAGTTGTACCAGCGCCTCGATGGCGTGGGATCCGTCGGCGAGCACGCAGAGCTGGAGGGCTTGCGCGAGAACAGGCCAGGGAGGACGGCGCAGTACCGCTTCTGGCTGTGGCGCGCCGCAGCATGGACGCTTACGGCCTTGTCCGGGATCCTGGTATGGAACGAGTGCATCTCGCCGTTGTTTGACCGCGCGTCGCTGTTCGCGCTCGTCACGGCGACTGATAGCCCGCTGCTGCGCTACCTGTGCAGCGCCGCGCCGCTTGTGTATATGGCCTCGTGCGTGTACACCGCGCTCTTCAAGTTTCGGCTGCTCGACTCTCTGGCGCTGCACGGCAACCGGCAGACGGACGTGTACTGCCTGCTTGCGAACTCGTCCTACATGGGCCGCCTGCAGTTCTCTCTGGGCGTCAATTACGTCGCCATGCTGCGGCAAGCGGACGTCGCCGGCACGCTGGCGTTCTACAACCTTGTCGGGGATATGACGGTGGTGCCTTTCATGGGCACCTCGCTCACCACCTACTTGCCTTTTCTGCTGGTCGCGATCGCGGCCTGCTCGACGTTTCGCGTGCTTGACCGCTCGCTGGACGCGCTTGGCATCGAGACGCACGCCGACCCGGGCCTGCTAAGCAGCCAAGAGTTCAAGGAGCTCGTGGCGCAAGGCAAGCAGGTAGTGGCCCGCCACCATGCGCGCGCAGCCCGGCGCGCGCAGCGCGCGGAAGGAGGTGGCGGTGGCGGTGGCGGTGGCAGCCTGGGGGCCAGCGACGGCCCCGCGGGCGGTGGCCCTGGCGACACGGGGACGATGCGCGAGCAGCCGATGGAGCGCACCTCGTTCCGCCGGGACCTCGAGCCCATGTAGACAGAGAAAGAAAGGAAACAGAAACAATGATTCTGACCGCTACTATTCACTGGCCGCGCGGCCCCGTGCCGCGCTTGGATCACTCACATGTCACTCACTCGTTCCCAAAGCCCTGGTTGTGCTCGATCGAGACCAGCAACTTGCTCCGCAGCTTTTCCTCGTTGCCGTAGTCGGGCAGCAAGAGCGTGTTGAAGCAGGTCGAGGAGGACACGAGGCGGTCCGAGTCCGGGCCCGCGCGCTGAATCTTGAAGTGCGTGGTCTTGAGTCCGCCCACCGGCGCCTTGGGCGACCCGGTCGCAAAGCTCATAAACTGCTGCTTCTCCTCGGGGGTCAGGCTCTTGGCCACGCGCCAGAAGGCCTGGATAGTCGGGTGGCTCGCCGTGTAGCCGCCCTCGTAGGTGGTTACATATTCGAGGTCGTCGAAATCCAAGTCCGGACTGCCCGTGGCCGCCAGCTCGAGCTCGCCCGGCTCAAAGAGGCTGAGCGAGGCTAGGTTGGTCGGGATAACGATGTTGAAGCCCGCCACCAGCGGCGAGGCGAAGGGCGAAACGCTGTCCACCAGCAGGAAGCGGCACAAAAGCTCTATGTACTCGTTGACGTTGTCGCGCGTGACCGGGATGTCGCCCCCGTTCGGCTTGAGCGGGATGGTCTCGCTGGTCCAAGGTCTCGCGCGAGATCTCAAAGGTCTGGCAGAAGACGTCCTCAAAGTCGTCCTCCGTACTCTAGCATCGTGTTGAGGTTCCGGGCGTAGGCCGGGTCGAGCTCCGCGAGCTCCTCGAGGCCAGGCGACTTGGGCATCTTTTGCAGCAGGAGCCGGTACATGGCCAGCGGAAAGTTGACGTCCAGCAGGGTGCTGTTGTAAATGGCGAGGCCGATGAGAGCCCCCACCATGAGAAACTCGGTGCGCTCCAGCTGCATGTCCTCGGGCAGCGAGCGGAACCAAATCGTGTTGGTGGACTCGTATTCCACAAACATGCCGTACTCTGGCGAGAAGAGCTGCGCGGAGAGCAACTGAAAGAACTCCTTCTTGACGCCGCCAGCGTCCAGACCGTCCTCCCCGGCAAACTTGACGCGGAGGGGCTTTTTCAGCTCCTGGTGGTCCACCTGGGAGAGCTTGAGGATGGTGTCCTCGAGCAGGTGGTCGCGACGCACCTCGAGGTTAAAGTAGGGCGAGTTGCGGAAGAGCTGGCTGAAGAGCAAGTTGCGGAACATGGACTGCTGGTCCTCGAACTGGAGCACCTTGCGCTTGGCGTCCGCGGAGAGGAGGAACGGGTAGTCAAAGATCGTGAAGCTCTTGGCCAGCGAGAGAAGCTGCGGGTCCGTCCCGGCGTTGCCAAACGTCCGCTGCGTCTCCTGGATGGTCTTGCGAGCCTGCAGGGTCTTGCGCCACCGGTCAAAGAGGCGGCCCAGGTCCTCGTCCCGCAAGGCCGCGAGCTGCTCGCTGTAAAACTCGGTGTAACGAAGCTGGTCAAAGCCCGGCTTGAGGGCCTTGCGCCGCGACTGGTTGATCTTGGCGCACTGCGCCAGCAATTTGCAAAAGAACTCGCACGCCTCGTCAAAGCGGTGGTAAACAAGCAGGTTGTCCAGCAGCCGAAGGACCGGCCGGATCAGGTTGTTGAGAAAGATGTCGCTCGGCACGTCATACTTGATCCAGCTGAACAGGATGTCGCGCGACCGCTTGGGAAGGCGGCTGAGGCTCAGCACCAGCAGCTCGTGCTCCTTGCGGATCGCATGCGAGAACGGGATCAACAGCAACCAGGAAGGCGCGGAGCTGGTCCGGCTCCACCACGCTCCCGGCGACCTCGTCCAGCTGCGCCACCAGCGGCGCAATCCGCTCGCGCAAGAACATGCGCGCCGCGTCCTCGCCCATGGCCCCGGACAGCGCCTTGTAGAGGCTGTCGAAGGACTCGACCATGGCCCGCACGTCAACGCAAGAGTTGCGCTTCTCGTCGATACGGTCCTGGTTCGAGTTGTTCGCAAGCTGGCCCTTGAGGAAGGACGCATTCATCGTAAACATGTCGAAGAACCGCAAGTCGATGTCGCGCCGCAGCGTGCGGAGGCTCTTGCGCTTGCTCAGGCCCTTGCGCATCGCCGTCAGCGCGACCGCCCGCTGACGCAGCGTGGCAGCGTCAACGCCCTGCACAGGCGCCGCCGTCAGCATCCGCGCGGCCTCCTTGCGCCGCTCCTCGTCCAGCCCGTCGGGGGCCGTCAGCGCGTACACGTTGGCGCCGTCCGTGCAGGCGGCGATGGGCGCCACGCCCTCGCCGACCTCCAGCGCGCGCGGCGCCGTGCGCGGGCCGCGCGTGCCGCCAAAGGCGTACAACGTCCCCGCGCGCGTCAGCACGAGGCTCAGCGACTCGCTCGCGGCCACCTGCACCGCCGGGCCCAGCTCTTGCACGCCGGTGAGGCTGCGCGGCGGCACAATCAGCTTCTTGTCGCGCGTGCCAAGCTGCCCGTGCTCGTTGTTGCCGCATCCATAAGTCTTGCCGGTTATGGACAGGAACACTGTGTGGGCATCGCCGCAGGCCACCGCGCGCACCATCTTCTCAAGCGGGACGCGGGTGGGCGAGGTGTACAGCGCCTCGCCCTGCAAGCCGAGCTGCTTTGATTCATTCGATCCCCACGCATACACGCGGCCCGGTCACCGACACGGCCGCGCAGTGCTCGCTGCCGGCGCTAATCTGCGCGATGGGGTTGCCCGCCAAGGAGCCGCCGATCAGCTTGGGCTCGCTACGGTTCGACTCGTCACCGAGGCCCAGCACGCCCTTGCGACCTAGCCCAAACGAGAACACTTTGCCCTGCGAGCTGAGGATGAACGTCGAATGCTGCGAGCAGGCCACCTGGATGGCCACCTCGCGGCCCAGCTTTTGCACGATGCGCGGCGGCACGCGGTACGGCTCGCGGTCACGCGAGTGGCCCAGCTGGCCAAACTCATTCTGCCCGTACGTCACCACAAATCCCTCCGCGGTCAGAAAGGCCGAGTGACTCTGGCCCACAGCAACCTGCGCTACGCGCTTGTTGCTAAAGATGCTCTCTGTCACGAGAAGCGGGCCGTCCGCGAAGGCGTCGTTCCCGCGCGAGGGCTCCACCTGGCCCTCCTCGTTGTTCCCGCTCCCGTACACCTGCCCGTCCGCCGTCACCGCAAACCCGTGCCCGTAACGCGCCACCAGCGCAACCACGCCTCGGTCCTTGAGCTTTCCCGCGACGCCACCGGCGCCGCCCTGCTCCAGAAAGAGCGGCGCCGGGCCCACGCCGCGACCTCATTGCTGGGCACGGCCTCTGCGGCCTCCTCCGGCACCGCCCTCCGCGGCCGCCCGCTGCTGAAGCGTTTCGACAGCCGCGACCCGAGTTTCTTCACGCTCGCCGACACGCGCGACCGCCGCTGCTCCGTCTCCTGCGGCTCGCTCTCGCGCGCCCCGAACGCGAAGCCCCACATGCCGCCCAGCGCGCGACGGACGCCGCTGTGTCGCTCCCGCCGATCACTCCTTCCCGATCGCTCGCCCTCTCCTCCGTGTGCACTCTCGCGCGCGTGCAAGAGAACCATCGCGATGACCAAAGTGCAGTCCGCGTCCGGGTCCGTTTCCCGTATGTTACGGTACGGTACCTGGTACCAGGTACAGGTACCGCAGTACGGGTTTATCGGACTTGCGCGCCGACTCCGAACGGTTGCTGGTGTAGCCAGGATCATCGAGACATGGAGGACGAGTCGGACGCGGTGGACGAGCTGGGAGAGCTCGAGTGCTTGCCGAAGCGGCCGGCCTCGCCCAGGAGCCCCGGGTCACCGCGGGCGCGGATGTTTGCGCCGATATCTGTGCCGGGCGAGCAGCATGGGCCTGGAGAGGAGTGGGAAATGGGGGCATTCTCGACCGCGCGGGTGCGGGTGGGGCCGGGGTCGCCGCCCGGGTCGCCGCCCGGGTCGCCGCCCAGGTCGCCGCCCAGGTCGCCGCCCAGGTCGCCGCCCAGGTCGCCGCCCAGGTCGCCGCATGGGTCGCCGCCTGGGTCGCCGCGGAGAGCGCCTGGGTCGCCCAGGAGGAGCGATGGCGAGCGTGCGATGCAAGGCTTTGCCAGGACAGCGCGACTGCTGCATCGCATCACCTCGCCAAAGCTTGGCAGCGAGCGCGAGGAGGTCAAGGACGCGGCAGAGTCGGCGCAGCATGGCCGCGATGCGCTGGCTGCTGGTGTGAGGGTACCGCTGCAACCCGCGCGAAAGGCCGAGCCGGCCAGGCCCACGCCACGCCCCTCGCTGGCCGATTCTCGATCCTTGTCGGACAGGAGTTTACCGCACCCGGACGTGAAGCAGCGGCGGCACAGCTCCCTTCGTGGCGTCCACGCCGCGGTGGCGGCGGCCACCAAGTTCCTGATGAATAGTAGCCGCAACAAGCAGACGGCGCGCACGACGGAGGACGAAGTCATTGCCGGCAGGCTAGGCAAGAAGCTGCGCCTTGGCGACGTGATCGCCATCCGAGCGGTCGATGTGCTGGGCCTTGAGACGGGGAGCCTTGTCGCGGAGGGCTTTCACGACACCTCGGTGGGCCTCCTCGAGGAGGACGACGCGGCGGCGGCGCTTCAAGAGACCAAACTGCAGCCCAGTCGCGGCATGGCTTATTTTCGCGTTTGCCAGCAGCTCCGCTACGACATGCGCAAGACCCTCGGCAAGATGGGGCGCAACGACGTCTTCACGCAAGAGCATGCGTACATGCAGGAGCGCGCGGAGAAAGAGGAACGGGAGAACGCGGAACTACTCGCCGCCGTGGGCCGCGGCATGGTTGACAATAGCGTGCGCTACGGCCAGACGATCCAGCTCCAGCACTTGAAGAGCCATCGGTTCCTGACGCTCGCCTCAAAGAAGGTGGCCACGGTGCAAAAGGACTGCCTCGTGCTGGAGCTGGACGAGAACGGCTCCGAGGCGTGCTGGTTCCAGATCATGCCGCGCTTCAAGGTCCGCAACGAAGGCGCGGTCGTCTACTATGGGGACCAGATCTACTTGCGCTCGGCAAAGCAGCGCGAGTACTTTCTTAGCGCCTCCGAGACGGCCGTGCCGCGAAACCTGCAGTTCGCCGAATGCGTGGGCCTGACGGACCGCAGGCCGCTGCGCGAGGCCAATCTGAGCATTCAGCCGCATTCGTGGCGGTTGCACCTGATGATGCGCGGCCTGGAGGCTGACGAGCAGCAGGTGCTCTTGACGGACAGCCCCTTTACTTATTCCACCCGGAGGTCGAGGCCCTCGTTGGGGCCAGCGTCGACTTGCGCGAGTTTGGCGCGCAGCTGGTGCCGGCGGAACGCAATTCCCGCATCAAGCCGGACAGCTGCATCTGGCTCATGGAGCTCGCGCTGGACGCCGCCCACCACGCCAAGGACGATGCCGCGCAAGGCCCTCAAGGCGCTCGGCACCCAAGCAAGCCTGTGGGCTCGATCGGCTGGGGGGACCGCGTCTCGTTCCGGCACCTTGTGAGTGGGCGTTACTTGTCGGTGGCGCCAGCATCGCTCGAGGTGGAGAGCCTCTCCCGCACGGCGCTCATTTCTGTCGAGCTCTCGCTCACGCATCGCGGCCCGCTGTCCACGTTCGTGTTGTCGCCCGTGGAGCGCAAGAAGAAGTACATGCCAGACGAGGACGACTTTCTTTTGCAGCGCGGCCTGGGGCCCGGCCACGCTGAGAACGGCCCTCGCGGCGCAAAGGTGCACGGCTTGCCCGTAAACAACCTCACTTTCTCGCTCGAGTTCATCCCGCCCAGCAGCGTGGTTATGCGGGACGGCTCGCGCGTGTCGCGGGCCTTTCTGCACGTCTCAGGCTCTGAAGCGGTGGCGTCTCCGCAGCGCGACGACGACGACGCGAGCGACACGGACCCGGGGCGTAGCGCGGCAAGCGCTGCTATTGCTGTTGCGGCGGCGGCGGCCGCGGCGGCCGCGGCGGAACGAGAAGGCAGCCCCGCCGGAGGCGGAAAGACTGAGGCAGGTCACGTCTATTTTTCCCTCGTCAAGCACGACCAAGATGCGCTGTTTGGCCTCGAAGCCAAGCCCGACGCGTTTCGGATGATCGAGAAGGTCAAGGCCTGGACTTATGCCGCCATGCAATACGCCGACCTGCTGCGCGGGCGATTGGAGGCCGCTTTGATTGCGGCAGCAGAGGAGCATGCTGACGACGACCACCTGAGTGGGCCTGGCAACGGGCTACTCGAGCGGCCAAAGCTTACCGCGGGCGCGGAGAGTGGCTGGGCGTGCGACGCCTTCATGCAGCGGCACATTGCGCAGAGCGACGCAAGACCCATGGTGCGCATGCTGGAGGGACTGCTCGACTACTGCGCTGCTGGCAGGCACGGTGAGCAGGACGATGAGGAGGCTGCTGCTGAGGCGAGCTGCGACTCGAGCCGCGAGGAGGAAACCATTGACGACGAGGTTGTTCGCGACGAGCGCCTGGACCAAGAGCTCAGCGTGGCGGCGAGCGTTTTCCGAACGCCCTTGCCGCCCTCGCTGCTCTCAGCGCAAGTGCGACTCGCTCAGCTCAACATGTTTGAAGTGCTCTTCCACGTTATCAGCCTCCCCGAGGCAGTGTGCGGATCGGCGTGGCAAGAGTGCCTTCGGTCGACCCCGCTGCGATGGGCCTACTTTATTCACAGGCTGTGCTTCCGGGCGGCCACGGCAATCTTCAAGGACAACCGCGAGATCGAAATTGACTTTGCCGAACGGCAGCTGCCAGTCAAGCCGCGTCGCTACTGCGAGTTTCTCTACGCGGAGCAAAACCCGGTTCCGGGCACGAGCACGGTGCTGATGACCCTGGCCCGGCAGCTCACCTGCGGGATCAGCGCCGTTGCGCTGCTGCGACAGCTGGTCAACAACAACGCCAAGCTTTTGGACACCAAGTTCAAGCAGCCGCAAGTTGAGCGACTTGTCGGACTCATTCGCGAGCACGGGCCGCGGCGCCGGTACGTGGACCTGCTCGCGTCGCTGTGCACCTGCGAGGACCCGATTGCGGGCACGTCGCACTGCGTAGTGAGCAACCAGGAGCTCATCGTGTTGGAGATCTCGCGTCTCAAGCCGGAGCAGGTTCTGGTTGAGACAAGCTTGCTCATGTACAAAGACCCCCACGACGAGTCCGCGCCGCCCAAGGAAGGCGGAGCTATGGCAGCGGACGTCGTCTTTGGTGGTGACATACTCTTGCGCGGCAACGAACTGCGATCAGGGGAGGTGCTAGTCTGCTGGGACAAGTCGCTATTGGACGAAACCCCGCTAGACCTGGACTGTGCCAAGCTGTACAACCATGAGGGCAAGTTCTGGGCGAGCTTGGAGGACCTTCAAAGCTCTACGGCCCCTGGCGCCGTGCAGATCTGCGAGTACTACCTCGGGATGCTCAGCTTGCTTGTCAAGCTCGCGGAAGGCCGCAGCTACAACGCCATCGCCTTTGTGGAGCGCCTGTTTCCGTTCCCGCTGCTCATTGTGGCCATCAACAAGTCCGAGCTGCGCGCCAGCTTTCGTGCGCGCTTTGCCCGCCTCCTTGACGTGCTTTACTTGGATAGGCACCCGCACACCTCCCTGAGCATGCCGCGCCGCATCCACTTTCGTGACAGCAAGGTGCGGCCTAAGGACAACGTGTACGGTGCTTTTCGCGACGCCCCAGGGTTTAGTATCGAGTGCGCGCCGCCGCCGCCGCCAGCGACTTCGCCGCGCAGCGGGGGCCGCGACTGCAGACGAGGGCAAGCAGGGCGGTGCCGGGCCAGCGCACCTATTCTCCGCGACAACGGCGGGCGAGGACGATGAGGAGTCCGCGCCACCCGTGGTAGAGATTCAGAACGGGTTAGCAGAGGCCGAGTCCGAGCTCGCCGCGGACCACGGGACGTCGTTCTTTACCATCAATAGCCCGCACAAGTTTGATCTGGTGCGGCGCATCATCCGGGACACGATCGAGCAGCACGTGCGCACGCAAAAGCTCAAGCGTGACTTTCAGTTCGGGCACGACATGGACCAGGGCGGAGACAAGGCGGAGGCAGGGCAGGATGCATCGCTTGCCCCGAACTCGGCGGCACCACAGCACGCCAGCGCGGTGACAGAGCAAGCACCAATGGGAGTCGGGAGGATGCGGAACAACAGCAGCGCGCTGGCACCCCAACGTTTCGCACGCCAAGCACCTCGCCAAGCCTGGCAATGCTCAGCCCCTCGCGGCGGCGGCAGGACGGCAAGTCGCTGCTGGTGCTGACCCTCGTCCAGCTGGCAAGGCGGCTCCTCAACATGGGCTTCTACCCGGACCCGGCGGACATTGTGCAGATGAGCTGGCTTTGCATCGAGCTCTTGCAGTTTTCGTACGGGCGCAGCTTGTCGCGCCAAGAGATGCTCGTGCGGCAGGCCATATGCGCCTTCCTCGGGGCGGTGGTAAAGTTCGACACAGACCAGAACGTGTCGCTGGTGATCGACGCGTTCGAGTCAGCACAGGACGGAACGCTGCTGTCCAGCATCGCGAACAAAGTGATCGACGCCCTCGTGGCCCGGACGCGCGAGACGTCGAGAACCAAGTGGGACGTGTTTGACCTCAACAAAAGTCTAGTGCCGCCCGGCATGGAGCATTCCATGGACCGCATCCTGGTCCAGATCGTGATCAAGTGCGGCAGTGAGGTGGACCCCTCGATCCGTGTCTTTGAAAGGGCGGTCGAGTTGCTCATGCTCGAGCACAACCTCCCGTCCCGCCTGCTGGAAGCCCTGGACCGCGTCCACGTGATCAACCCGGGCGTGGGCGTGGAATATGTCAAATCCATCAAGAGCAAGACGGCCAACCTTCTCAATGACATCCAGTCGTACGAGATCTGGGGCGTTTCCAACGCTTTCAGCGGAACGGGTTGGGAGGTGGTCTCGCGCGTCAAGTCGACGTTGCGGTTCCTGCGCCGCGCCTGTCGGCGACACCGCTACGTGATTGAGAGTCTGCACTGCTCTGACGTGGTTCTGGCGGGATTGAAGATTGATTCGGAGGACAGCACGCACCTGCGACAGATCAAGCGCCTTTGCCTCGAGTTCTTCGTCGTGTATGTAGAGGACGACGCCGAAGAGCAGGCGCAGGTGGCGCGCGAGCTCCCGCTTATCGTGTCCTTGCTGCCGACGAATCGGACGGCGGTGATTCGCTGCCTGTCGGCGGTCATCAAGTCCAATCGGCGGCTCAGTGTCGAGTTCCCGGACGAGACTATCTACGAGCTGGTGGCCACGGGGCTGGACAGCGCGCTCATTTGTTTCCTTTGCCAGCTCTGCTCGGTGAACGGTGTCGGGCTCAAGCGCAACCAGGACTACGTGCTTCATGCCTTGCTAACGGACGTGGCCGCCGCACAGCGCCTCGCACGCCTCTGCGATCGCTTCCAGGAGGCCGGCCGTGCCTCGCCCGAGCCTGTGCCCACGCCTGGGTCCGACGACTCGCCCGTGACGTCGCCAGCGGCGGCGAGAGCCGAGGCCGAGGCCTCGACCGAGGCGAAGGCACACCTGTCGCCCGAGTTTGAGAAGCTCGGTTCCCCCGAAGACGTGTTGCTAGTCGAGCTGCTGTCCACCATCACGCGAGGACGCAACTCTGTACTGCGAGGCCAAAGTGCAGGAGCTGCTTACCTTGGACACTGCTTTGGACCTGCTGTGCCACCGCGATGCCCCGCGGCTACCCAACGTGTTCCGCTGCGCGCTGCTGCGCTTCCTTGCCGACGCGTTCTTCGACACGGGCCTGTCGAACGCCAGCACCGTGCAGCAGGTGCCGCGGGTGACACTGCTTCTGGAGATGGTTCTCAAGGAGCTCGAGGCGTTTGCCACAAGACACGCCAAGGGATGCGACCCGGTGATCGACACGCTTTCCGAGTACCGCTCGCTGGTGTTTTACGGCTTTCTGTTTGCGGTACGGTCCTTCTTTCAGCATGCGTTTGAGTACCACACGGCGCAGCGCACGACGCTGGCGCTTCGTGAGCCGCTGCTTCGCGTCGTCCAGAACGTGGCGCTTTTCGTCGATTCGCCGTCGGAGCAGCACATGGCCCGGCGCGCACGGGGCACGCTGCTAAAGTCGATCAGCGGACACCGGCGCAAGAAGAAAACCGCCGAGGAGCGCAAGGAAATCGCCCGCGCCAACTCGGAGCGCAAGCGCGTGGAGAACGAGCACCGCAAGCAGGCGCGCGCGGCCCACCGCGCCAGCCAGGCGCGGTCGCGAAGCCGCGGCAAGCCCGACGCCGTATCCTGGGAGGCGCTCGTCCACCGGCTGCACAAGCACCCACAGCTCCAGCGCATGGTCCAGGCGGAGGAGCGCAAGCTGATCGAGTCGATCATTTTCTCAAGTGGGGACTATGACACGCTCATCCGGTTCATCAAGTCGCTCATGGACCACGTTCGTGCCGCTTGCGAGGAGCACGTGATCCGCAACCGCGCGCAAGCCGCGCTGCCTCGCCCGGTGGACCAGACCGCGCAGCGCATCATGACCATCGTGTCGTGCCTGCTCAAGTATGTCGGCCAGGTTGCGCCGCAATGGCACAAGGAGGCGGCCACCCCGGAGGCCATCATGCACACCGCGCAGGGCCGGCTGACGCTCATGGGGGCCGTGGACATGTGCTTTGAGATCTTTTGCATCAACTCGTCGCAAGAGCTCGACCGGCAGACTGTCAAGACGCTGATCAGCCTCCTTGAGGGCGGCAACCGCAAGGTACAGGAGCGGCTTTTCGAGTTGCTCTGCAGCCAGCGCGGCGAGCGCTACTTGTCCAAGCTCGAGAGCATGTTAGCACTATTGGCGAAGCTGCAAAGCTCGAGATCAAGCTCGAGAAGAAGCGGCGGATGCAAGAAGAGGCACTCCTGACTCGCGATGATGGCGACACGAGCTCGGTGATTTCGGGTTCCTCGTCCATCGTGGCCGAGTCGATCGGGGCGACCTCATTCAGCTTTTCGTGTGCCAAGACGTCAGCGACGGGCGAGCCGCTGGCAGCCGACGGCGATGCGGCGGGCAGCGGCGAGCGCCCCAGCGAGGCGAGGGGCGAGGGCTCGGACGCTCCAGCTCGCTTGGGGACCGAGAGTCGGACGGCTCGGACAACGACTGCGATGACGACGCCAACAGCGGGGCTACGCTCAACATTAACGCCCTTTTTGAGCTAAACGCGCCCCGGGGCCAAGCGACGATCCGGCGGCGGCGCAACCAGGCCGAGGTGCAGCAGCGGCAGAACGCCAAGGACATTGTCTTGGTCATCCGATTTCTGCAGCTGTGTATGGAGGGCCACAATCTGGACATGCAGCACCTGCTGCGTGACCAGTCGCGCGACACGACCCACCGGCGGGCCTTTAACGTGATTGTGGCCGCGGTGAATCACGCTCTGGTGCTGACCAAGAACCAGAGATCCTCGTGACGTGCCAGACAGAGGTGGTCGAGCAACTGACGGGGATCTTTGACTTTCTGATCGAGTCGATGCAGGGCCCATGCTACGAGAACCAGGAGCTTCTCGCAGACCCGCTGCACCGCGTGGTTGAGATGATCAAGCGGATCCTGCTGACCTCCTTCGCGCTTAGCGACACGTTCTTAAACGAGGACGACTTTTCTCGCGTCACGGAGGACGACGTGGAGGACGCGCAGTTCGTGCTAGAGCTCAAGGGTAAGGCGGTGCGCACCCTAGTCTCCATGCTGGAAGGGCGGCAAGACACGCGGGTGGTGGAGATCCTCGCCGCGGAACTGGAGCCGGCACTGCTGCGCTCGCGCTTCGTGGAGATCTACCGCGCGATCACTTTTTTGAGCGGCGTAACGACCAGCCGCAGCGCACGCGCTTTCTGGACCAGGCCATCGACACCATGACCATTATGAGCACACTGTCGGACTTTCATCTGGATCGCGTCAGCAAGATGGAAGAGTCCTACTCCCTTGCGGACCACCGCCAGCTGTTCCAGTATCAGGACCAGGAGGAGAAGGCGGTTGTGTACTTTGCCAACACGATTCGCAACGTGGAGGTCCTGTTCAAGGGCTCGGTGCATCGCGTGTTCTACCCAAGCCTATGGCGCTCAAGTTTCTTTCAAAGTCTGCTCGGGACCAGTGATCCAGGAGGTGGACGTCACGGACGCGGAGACGCGGCTGCAAGAATTCCTGGAGAGCGCGCGCTCGCTGCTCGACGAGGTTAAGCAGATCCAGCAGATCTCTGAGCGCGTGCCGGCCAAGCGGCTGCTCATGGACCTGGACAATATCCGCTTTGCGGCCTACGTTCTGGCCCTCATGTCAAACGTTCTGCTGCTGCTTAGCGTGGATGGCTCGCCCTCCGCGGGGCTGGTCCGCGCCGAGACGTCCGAGCCGGAGGCCGGCCTTTGGGCGCCCGCGGAAGCCGGCGAGCCGACCTGCACGGCCACGTGGCTGGTGGCCCACGAGCGGCGCAAACGGGCTCGAGGCGGTCCCTCCTCGTTGCTCGAGGCGGACTGTCAGGGGCTAGAGTGGGCCGGCGGCGCGGCGCCGTGCCTGCAGCTTGTGCAGTGGCTGACCTATGTGCAGATGGCCCATCTGGTGGTGCTGCGCGCCCTGCACTTTACGACGCAAGTGCCGATCCGGCTCAAGAAGCTGAAGCGGCGCGTGCGCGCCACCCGGCTGCGCGGGCAGCAGGACGGCTCTCCTGGGACGGGTCGCGGCGTGCCTGCGGCAGAGGCCCTGGCCGTGCCCTCGGACACGATCGGTCTGAGTCCGGTCGCCTTTCTCGTCAGCTGGGCGGTGTTCTCGGCCCTGCTGTTCCTGCGCTACGGAGTGGGCATCCTCCTCTCCGAGCGATACTTGACTGGGACCAAGGTGGGCGCTCTGGGCCTCGGAATGCTGCTCGCCTTTCGCGTCCGGCGGAACGGCGGCTTCGTGGCGAGTGACACGCTGAGTCTGCTGTTCTGCTGCTTGTATGATGTGCTGAGCGACGTGGAGTCGCTCTTTCAGCTGGCGAGCATTGCCGCGTGCTGGCATGGCGCCGAGCTCGGTGACCGCGCCTTCTTCCTTGTGTTCCCGCTATTTGACATTGTGCTGAGCAGCGAGACGCTCCTAAACGTGATCCGCGCCGTGGTGGTGCCCTTCCAGAGCCTGCTGATGACCTTCCTGCTGCTGGCGCTGACGCTGTACGGCTTTGCCTTCCTGGGCCTGACGCACTTTCGCGAGCACTTTGAAGACGAGGACATTGGTGAAAACGCATGCGACGACCTGCTTGGCTGCTTTATGCTGA
The DNA here is from genome assembly GCA_022244645.1 of Thraustochytrium striatum. NCBI lineage: Eukaryota > Bigyra > Thraustochytrida > Thraustochytriidae > Thraustochytrium > Thraustochytrium striatum. The sequence continues at coordinate 731,268 of JACDIV010000055.1, forward strand.
GCTTGGATGTCGGCCTGCTTGGCGAGGGCCCTGCGGCGGTGATGAGCAAGCTCTCGTGGGCGAACGACGCCGCATTGCCGCGGTACGCGTTCAACCTGCTCTTTGTGGTCCTGATCTCCATCTTCCTGCTCAACGTGGTGTTTGGGATCATCATCGACACGTTCGGGCAGCTTCGCGAGGAGCAGCACGCCCGGGAGGCGCAGCTGCACAACTATTGCTTTGTTTGCGGGCTGCACCGCGGGCTCTTTGACAGCATTGGCTTTGAGTATAAGCAAAAGCAGGACGAGATGCCGCACACTAGGGGGTCCGAGTTCAAGAGCGGGTTCCAGTACCACATCACGCAGGAGCACAGCTTGATCGACTACTTGGGCTTCATCCTGTACCTCGAGGAGAAGGACCGCACCGAGTGCAACGGGCTCGAGAGCTTTGTGCTCGAGGAGCTGGAGCGCGGGACGGGCGACTCGGTGGCTTGGCTGCCCAAGGGCAACGCGCTGGCGCTGGGCACCGGCGAGGACAAGGGCGTTTCGATGCTCGAGCGCGTCGAGGGCGTCCTCCTCGACGGGCTCAACCGCCAGAGCCTGCGCATCGCGGTTCTCGAGGCCAAGATGGACATGCTGCTATCGCGCGGCGCGCGCGGCTGACATGTGTGGGTCGGGTCACGCGATTCGAGCCCCGAGCCCCGGGCCCCGGGCCCGAGGCTCACCTCTCGACGAGGAGACTATACTCTAGCGAGGGAGAAGAGCTAGCTCACAAGCGCACACACGACAGTGATGTCATCCCGCTTGCCCCCGTGCCAGACCAGGTTGTACTCCTCGGCAGCGTTGCGCGAGTAAGGCGTGTCCTTAAACTTGTCCAGCGAGTTGGTGAACGCGGCGGCGACCAGCTCGCGCGCGCACTCGCTGGCCTTGCCGGTGCGCGCGCGGCTCGACCCGCGCTCCCCAAGCGCCGGGGACTTGCTGTACTTTGCGACGATGCCCTCGATCTCGGAGTCGCTCAAGTTGTCAAACAGGCCGTCCGAGGCGACCAGCACGACGTCCCCTTCGGTAAGTCGTAGGTCGAACACAAGCGCGTCGGAGGCCGCGTCGGAGGCCGCATGGTGGCCAAGCTGGTACGGGTACCCAAACGAGTGCTCCTGCTCGGGCGTGCGGAAGACGGTCCCCGCGCCCGCGCGGAACAGGAACACGCCCGAGTCGCCGAGGCAGGCTATGTACATCTGCCGGTCCATGCCGTGGATGGCCGCCACGCATGCCGTGCTGGACCCGCGCAGGTCCGTTTCGCGCAGCTTGGCCTCCGAGATCTCGAGCACCTCCAGCGGGTGCCGCAACGGGACCAGCGGCGGGTTGAGCCCAAGCCGCCGGTAGGTCTCGTGCCAGGGCTCGACGGCGACGCCGTCCTTGCCGGGGGCTTCGTCTTGCACGTGATGCTGTGTCTGGTGCCGCACGGTCTGCACCAGAAACCGCGACCACTCGCCGGCGTCGATACCCTCGTTACGCCACGAAAAGACGCCGTCCGCGACGGCGATCGTCAGCGTTGTGGGGAGCGCGCTGTGGGACTGCTGCGGCTTGGCTTGCTCGATGCCCTGGAAGGCCGCGGCCCCGTCAGGGTGGTTGACCTGGGCCACCGCGTAGGCGTCCTCGCCGGCTTCGCCGACGTCCGCGCGCACTTGGCCTTTTCGCCCATTTTCACCTTGTCGGGGTGTGGGTACGCTGCTGCGCCGGTCTCCACGTGCAGGGGGCTCTTGAGCACCGTGCTTAGCTCGATGAGGCCGATCGAGTCGGGGTCGGTCATGGAGTCCAAGACGCCCACCTTTAGTTTGACCGAGTGCGGGAACTCGCCACGGCCGGCGTCGCTTTTGCCCAGCCAGCGCCTCACGGGAAAGTTGAGCCGCACCGTCTCCTGTGTCGCGTCGTCCATGTACTCTAGCTCCACGCGCTCCAGGTACCAACCAACGCCCATCTCGCCCACGTTGTTGTGCCCCACGCGCACGGCGCGTATGGGGCCGATGGGCTTCTTAGCAACAATGGTGCGGTCCACCACGGATGCGCGCACAAAGTCGGCGTCGATCTCCTCCTTGGGCGCCACGCCTTGACGCCCGAAGAGCTGCACAAACACCTGCGCTGTGGTGCCAGCGCCCCTGCGGTTGCCAGTGGTCAGCCGGAGCCGGTACTCTTGGCCGCCGTCGGCCGCGCCGCTCATGCGTCGGGCCAGGCCGGCCGCCGGCCGCGCCGGCAGGCCCCTTGCCAGCCCCGCGAGCCAAGCAACACGCCGCATCGCCAGCCTGCGTTGTGTTGGCTTGTGTGCCGCCACTTTCGCCACCAGCCATTGGCTCGCGCAGACGTGACGCTGGTTCCAAAGTCACGTCGTCGCACTCATGGGCATCGTTCGCAATGCGTCACGACGGGTCCCTAGCCCCCCGGGACCTTGCCGTCGTGGTAGCGGACGTGACAGGGGCAGTGCGGTCACGTGATAGAGGACATGCAAGGAGTCCGGGTGGCGTCACGCGGACCCCCGAATAAAGTGTGGCGGGCGTCCTTGTGGGACGAGCGAGACGAGGGTGGGCAAGGGCGCTCGCCATGGAGCCGCTGGACGAGGACATGTTCAGGCAGAAGCTGGCGCAGGTGGGCCGGCAGCCGTCCGAGAAGGACCGCGCGCGGCTGGTGCGCAACCTGTGCGAGAACTTCACCGTGAGCAGCGCGCAAGCGCTCGCGCTCACGTTGGCCTGCCACGACTCGGCCAGCAAGATGGAGGCGGGCGCGGCGCTGTACGCGGCCATCGCATCCGACTCGGAGAAGGCCTCCTTCGCGCGGGACGCGCCCGCCGCGCTCTTCAAGTTCGAGGAGGACCGCACGGACTTTTGCGCCAAGCTGGGCGTCGCGTACGAGGCCCCAGCGGCCGCCAAGCCAGACCAGGGCCCGCGCGTGGCGCGCTTTGACAAGCACAGCACCAGTGGCTACACCATATGATCGTTCGCGCTCGTTGATGCTGACTCGTCCTCGCCTTGCGCTTGCTTGCTCTGCTCTGCTTGTTGCTGCTCTCGTTGTTCTTCGACTTTTCTTCCCTGATCGATGATCGATTCAGGACACACGATCGACGCAGGAGTTGACGGCGATGCAGAGCTTCGTGAGCGGCCTCTTCGCGAGGCGCCAGTCCAAGACGGAGGACGCGGCGCCCCCGGCGCCCCCGCTTTCCCGGCGCGGGGCGCGGGCCACGGCCGAGCCGCTGAGCTACCTCAGCAAGGTGTTCGAGGCGATCGCGGACCCGTTCGACGCGAAGGCTAACCCCGAGGGCTTCGTGTCGCTGGCCGTGGCGGAGAACAAGCTCACGTACAACTCGGTGCTGCGGCCGCGGCTGGCCGCGGCGTATGGCCAGCTCGCCAAGGAGCTCGGCGGTGAGGAGGAGGGCTCCGGCGCGGGGGCCGAGGTGTCGCCTTTCTATGGGGACAGCAAGGGCAGCGAGGTGGCGCGCAGGGCGGTGACCGATTTTTTGATGCGCAAGATGCTTTCGCAAGAGTCGCGCGAGGCGCACCCGCTCACGTGGGAGAACCTCGTGATGGCGCCTGGGTGCGGTGCGCTGCTTGAAGTCCTTGCATGGAGCCTCTTTGACGACGGCGACGCCTGCCTTATCCCCGCGCCGTACTATCCAGCCTTCGACAACGATCTCGTGGTCAAGGGCCGCGTCAAGATCGTGCAAGTCTCGCAGGAAACCGGCGACGGCTGGGCCCTGCGCGAGGAGGCGCTCGAGGACGCGTTCCAGCGCGCGAAGGCGAGCGGGTCGCCGCCCAAGGCTCTGCTGCTGACCAACCCGCAAAACCCGCTGGGAACCATCTACTCGCGCGGCGAACTGGAAATGGCGCTCCGGTGGGCGCGCGGGCACGGCCTGCAGATCATCGCGGACGAGATCTACGCGTGCGGGACGCACGACGTGCCGGAGGAGGGCCCGGTGTTCACGAGCGTAGCGGAGGTGGCCATCTCGGCGCACGGCACGCTGGGCGAGGACGTGCACATCCTCTATGGCATGTCCAAGGACTTTTGCCTCAGCGGGTTCCGCGTGGGCTTTCTCTACTCGGAGTCCCCTGCCCTGCAAAAGGCGCTGGCCAACCTCAGCATCTTTATGATGATGGGCACGCCGACGCAGCAGGTCGTGACCATGCTGTTCGAGGACGTCAAGTGGACCGAGACGCTCTTCAAGGAGAACCGCGCTGCGCTGAGCGCGGCCTTGCACTCGGTGACGGCGTTCTGCGACCGCCTGGGCCTGCCCTACACGCGGCCGAGCGCGGCCATGTTCATCCTGGTGGACCTGCGGCCGCTTATGCCGCAGGACAAGCCGACTTGGGAGGACGAGGCTGCGTTCTTCGAGCAGTTGGCGACGGAACTTCGGGTGGTGGCCACTCCGGGCAGCGCGTGTCACTGCGCCACGCCGGGCTTCTTCCGGATTTGCTACGCTGGGTGGCGCCAGAGGCCCTCGCGGCTGGGTTGTCGCGCATCGAAGAACGGTTTGCAAACGCCCCAACACCAGCACCAGCACCAGCGCCTGCCAATTAACCAAAGAAACCAAGGCAGAACAACCCCTGGATGCTGGCTGCATGCACGTCGACACTGCGACTAACTTGGGCCCAGCTGAAGCCCACGTGCCTGTCCCTTTCCTGGGTGAGCAAGCTTCCAAACTCCCTCCCTCACCGAGATGGTGTTGGCTTGCATCGCTCTTTCCTCGGACACGAGCGGCAAGCCAGCAACGGACGGCAGCACTCGCGCGAATCTCGACTCTGCGCGCACGCGAAAGCGATCATGTTGCCAAGTCCCACCAGTGGGACGCCCTCGGTGGGGCGTTGGCCGGGCCGTGCATTGGAGTTGGCGTTCATGTCGGATCCAATCCGCGAACCCCATGGACTCCCAGCAGACCCGGCGTGCCGACCCAGCTTTGCCATTCATGAAGCGCTTGGTCTTGTGCGGCGCTGCCCCACCGGAGCCAATCGGCGCCAACGAGCGCGTGCCCAGATTTGCGCTGTGAAAATGAGCGCAGCAAGCAAGCCAAGCCGCCAAGCAAGCCACAGAGGCGCTTTTGAAATTTCGCTCGGCGCGCAGGAGACCCAGCGCAAGCGCAGTGCTCTGGGGCAGGCAGGCAGGCAGGCAGGCAGGCAGGGCAGGCAGGCAAGCAGCCAGCAGCAGTCGGTGCAGCAGCAGCACGTCGGCCAGCAGTCGGCCAAGTCGAGGCGGCCCAGTCGCCCTCTCCTCTCTCTGTGTCAGGAATCGTGGACTCGCAAGTGGATGAAAAGGACCTTGCAGGCACGTGTGCAAGCGTGTGAGAGTGCGAGAGCGCGTGGGAGAGAGAGATCGGAGAGAGCACAGAGAGAGAGAGAGAGAGAGGGGCAGGCTGTTTGCTCTGTTGGAAGCAAGGCAAAAGCGGTCCGTGTCACCCACCCTCTTTGGTGCGCGACAATACACGTTGGCAGCGAGGCAGGAGCGGCGGCAGCAGCAGCGGCAGCAGCAGCGGCAGCGGCAGCAGCGGCGGTGGCGGCGGCAGTAGCGGCAGACGGAGATGGCGCCCAAGCATGACTCCAAGACGGAGAGCGGCTCGCGCTGGTCCATTGAGGAGGTCAAGAACCTGTTCATGAGGCCATTCAGCGGGTCGAGCAACAGGGAGAGCGGCGGCGACCGCAACAGCAACCTCTCGTTCGGCGGGCTGCGGTGGTCGCTCGAGGATATCAAGGACAAGTTCTTCCGCTCGTCCACGGATGGCGACGGGAAGAAGAAAAAGTCCAAGCGCAAGCAGCTCACCCCGGAGGAGCGCCAGCAGCGCCGCCAGGAGCGCATGGAGGCGCGCAAGGTAAAGAAGAGCAAGCGGGAGAAGGAGCGGAGAAGCAACGTCAACGGGCTGTTCGACCAGCTTGGTAGCATGCTCAATGTCAAGGACAACAAGAACGGAGCGCGCCTCAGCATCCTTAACGCGGCTGTGGACAAGCTCAAAGAGAAGAAGTCCAACGACCCCAACGCCATTATGGAGGAAGACGACGACTACCGCAACTACAAATGATCGCCCCGCGGGTCGTACCACCCACCCCCACCCTGTGACCTTCAACTTCCCGTCCAACAACCTCCTACCCTGAGCAAATAGCCTGTAGGCCGCGCCCTCCGCTGGCCGCAGCTTGGAAACCAGAATTTCTATGTGCATTGACCCACACCCGCCTTCTTGCGCCGCGCTCGCACGCCCCGCACGCGGCCAGCTGCTGCCCGCCAGCACAACCAGAGTAGCGCGTCCGTCCCGCAGCGCCGGCAAGGGCCAAGAGCAACAGCAGTGGCCGGGACGAAGGACGAGGCCCCACGCACTGCAACTCGCAAGACGCACGCTAGCCCGCTGGCCGGCCAGCCGCACCTCGTGGCCTCGCCGTCACAGCTCTCGCAGCACAGAGAACATCCCAAATTCCAAATGCGAAACTTTTTGGAGTCGGCGCAGCTGAGCCTCGGCAAACCCTCCGCACGAGTTTCCAGAGCGATTGGCGGAGAGAGCGACGACAAACTTGCTGTCGCAGCACGACAGACTCGACAGAGCCGAGCGGCGCTGCACAGGCGGGATGGCGGAGAAGGAGTCGGGCGACATGTACGCGGCGGGCGGCGCCGCCGCTGGCGCTGCCAGCGACTACGACGGGTACTCGTACCAGGCGCCCAACCCGCTGGCCAACATTGGCTCGGTTGACGCGAGCACCCTCGCGCCCATGTTTGGCGGCAGCGTGGGCGGCAGCGCGAACGGCGCGGCGAAGCTCGAGTACCTGAACTACGAGCCGCGGTCGTGGATGGACTCCTTGTTCTTCAACACGGGCACCGCCTACCTGTTCGGAATTGGCACTGGCGGCGCCTACGGTGTGGTGAACGGGTTTGCCACCTCGCCGAGCAACAAGTTCCGCATCCGCATCAACTCGGTCCTGAACAAGTCGGGCCGCTTCGGCTCGCGCTTTGGCAATGCCCTGGGCGCGGTTGCTCTCATCTACTCGTGCATGGAGGCTGCGGCCGACCAGGCGCACGTGGACGAGCTCATTCCTATCGCCAGCGAGGATCTCGTCAACCCGGTGCTGGCGGCGACGGTCACCGGCCTCTCTGTACAAGAGCACCCAGGGCCCCAAGACCATGGCGCTCGCTGGTCTCCTGGGCGGCGCAACTGTCGCCGGCCTCACGGGCGCGCGCATGGCTTACGCTCGCTCGGGCCGCGCGGCCTTTTGATTTGCTGATGAGATAGAGCAGCAGCAGTAGCGGCGACGGCGGCGGCGGCGGCCGCGCGGGGTGGGCCGGGCCGGGCTGGGCCTCAGCGCAGCGAGTAGTGTTGCTGGTGGCCAGCCGCGACAAACAGCAACCCACCCAACCCACCCTCATTCCCTCCTCCTCCTCCTCTCTCCTCTCCCTGGTACAGTTCACATTTCGGTTCTTGCTGCTGCTGCTGCTGCTGCTGCTGCTGCTGCTGCTGCTGCTGCTATATGCTGCTGCTCGGCCTCGTCAGCGATGCGTCACACGAGATGGCTTGGACTCTCGTTGAACAGCGACTTTAGAATGTAGGCCTGCCCCAGCAGCTCCTGAATGCGCGAGATGTCCCAGTCTCGCGTGGGCAGGTCCTGCAAGAAGATCATGAGCTCCTGAAAGCTCTTGTGCTGGAGGTTCTGCGACCATGTGACCAGCAGCGCGGCGCACACGTAGACGTGAAAGCTGTCAAAGCCTTCTCGGTCCTCGGCCAGGTAGGTGTCCCAGAGCCGGACAATCGAGTTGAGCTCCAGCTCGCGCACCAGCAGGCAGTTCATCCAGCGGAAGGCGAACTGGTTAAAGTTGACGTTCTCGGCGAGCAGGTGGTCGTGCAGCGGCTGGTCGATGCGCTGAATGATCCCCTGGAGCCGGTACACCATGCGCTGGAGGCCCGGCTGGCTCATGGTGTAGTGGTCCTGGATGCCGTCCAGCAGCTTGGTCAGGCACCAGTAGCTGTCCGCCTCCACAGCGGCCAAAATGTGCTCGTCCAGCGTGGACACGTCAAACTTGTTGATCTCCTCGATGTTTCCCCCGGAGATAAAGTGCGCCAAGAAGACCACGTAGAAGGGCGTCACCAAGTCGTTCATACCCTGCACGTAGCCGCTAGCGGGATGCCGGATTGCCCAGATGTACAGGATGCGCTCAAAGCTGCTGCGCACGCGGTCGCTGTGGAACACGGGCATGCCAGGGTTGGTGCGAGGAATGTCGAGCAGAATCTGCCGCAGCATCTTTTGGTCCTCCTCCGACTTGTCCGCGTCTGAGCTCGAGTAGTACATAGGGATGCACTCAAAGTACTCCTTGCGCTTGCGCTTGAGCGTCGCCTCGCGCCGCTCTAGCTTCGTGGGCAGATACCCGAGCAGCAGCTGCCACACGGGCCCTCGCACGGCATTCGGGACGCGCGTCCAGCTCGCAGCGCGCAGCTGCTCCAGGTCGATGTCGCCCTTGCCCAGCCGCTCGAAGAGGACCTCCTTCGAGCTGGGCGCCGCGCCTTCCTCCTCCATGCTCTCCTCTTCCCCGCGCTGCTGACCACGCGGCCAACGTCGCCACACTCTCAAGAACGTGGCGTGGCAGAGCACGAGCTGGTGGTGGAAGAGCAAGCTGGTGGTGGGCGGCAGCAGCACCGGGGTCGCGCAGGGCGGAGGAAGGGCGTGCTCCGGCGATGACCTTCGCGGCAGGTCGGGGCTCGGCCCAGGATGAGGCGCCGGCGCTTCTCGTGAAGCGGGCGCTGCAGAGCGCAAGGGCGGTGCTCGACCAGGTCCAGTCGCAAGGCGCGACGACGACCGAGGGCGGCGCGCGGCCGAGGGCCAACTCGGAGCCCGTGGTCATGCCTGTGCTGGCGCGCATCGGCGGCTGGAGCGCGGCTGCCGCCCTTTCGGGCTGCAGCAAGGCTGTGGCCTATGTTCCGGCCCAATCGGGCAGGCCCGCCGCTGGGAAGGAGGCGGCGCGCGCGCGAAGTGCGTCGAGCGGCGCGCTGGACACGGACATGGCGCCAATGGTGGCACGGCCGCCGCGCCATGCAGCGGCGGTGGCGGCCGCGGCCGCTAGACTGCCCCTGGGCGTTAGCGACGCTCGCGTGAACGTGGCCTGCGTGGGCGCTGCGGGCACCGGCAAGACCGCGCTGCTGCGTCACATGAGCTCCGGAAGCGGAGCCCAGGACGGCGTGCTCGCCAACGCCCTGTTCCAGTCGGACCTAGACAAGGTGCGGGTGCGCGTCGGCCACCGCACCGCGCTCGTGTATCTCTGGGACGTGCGACCGCTGAGCGCGCTGACCCGCGAGCTGGCGCGGACCTACGTGCGGTCCGCGCAGTCGTGCTGCTGTGCGTAGATGTCACCAACCCGGCGTCCCTGGAGGACGCGGTGGCCTGGGCCGAGCTCGTGCAGCAGACTGGCAGCCGCGCCCGCGCTTACCTCGTGGCGAACAAGATTGACCTCATACGCCAGCGCGCTGTGTCCCTGCAGGACCTGCTCGTGCTTGGCCAGCACCTCAGCGCCGACGTGCTGGAGGTCACTTGCGCGCGCGGGTTCCGAGCAACCCTTCGGGCGGCCTTTGAGCGCATCGTGGAGTTTGCGCTTCGTGAGTGGGACGTGCAGTCGGGCGTCCCCGTGTCAGGCGACGACGACACCGTGCGGCTCACGGAGGGCACGCGCGTGTCTCTCGAGGACGACCTTTGCGCGACCCAAGAGTCTGGCTGCTTTGGCGGCGTCAGACGTGGCCGCAGAGGAGACCCGCATCGTGTCGTCGCGTCCACACTCGCGCTCGCGGGCGTGGGCGGCTCGCGATGGAGCGACATTGGCGCCATGGAGGCGCTACGGTTCGCCGACAAGCACAAGCGCGCCCTCGAGCTTGCCGAGCAAACGAACGAGCCGCGGCCGCTTTTGCCTGGCCAGACGCGATGTCCGCTTGGCTGCGGCGAGGCGGTCACAGACAAGGCGATGGCGCTGCAGCATCACATGGAGGGCACCTGCAGTAAGCGCCGCGTGTCTTGTCCCCTGGGCTGTGGTGAGCGGATCCCGTCGGACGAGGCGATGCGCCATGCCAAGGAAGAGTGCATGCGCCGCGGTTTTATGCCGGGCTTGTGGAGAGCTCATTCTTGCAACAGAGGAGCAGGTCCACCGCTTGCGCTGGCGGCATGCCAACAGACCAACCTGGGGCAAGTCCGAGCTCGTGCACTGGCTCGCTGACGCCGAGGGCGAGACCGCTGCGCTGCGACTTGGAAAGGCCGGTGCGGCGGACGCTGCGGCGTGGAACGTGGCCGATCCAGACTCGATGCTGCCAGCGCTTTCGCGCCTCGTGGGCGTACCAGAATCCCGCTTGATGGAGGCTTGGGCCACCGGGCCGAGCCGTCGCCCGTCGCCCGCCCAACCTGACGAGGCCGAGACACCGGTGGGAGCGTCAAAGCCGTCGAGCCGTGAGCCCAATGCACCGCCCCCAAAGCCCAACGAGGCAAAGCCCAACGAGGCAAAGCTCAACGAGGCAAAGCTCAACAAGGCAAAGCCCAACGAGAAAGTGGAGGAAACCACCGTGCGCGCGCCAGCAGCATCCCAGCAGGCGCCGCTCCGCGCAAGCATCGCCGGCTCTGATCGGGGAGATCTCGGGCGCAACAAGCAGGAACCTGCAGGGAGCAAGCCAGAGCCGAACCCGACTGGCAAGAAAGCCCTGCTGGCGGGGATCTCAGGCTTTGACCGCAGCAAACTCAACCACAACGCGGCGACTGGGAAGGAGCGCCCAGATGCCGAGGCGCCCAGTGCCGCGGGCCAGACGCCATTGATGGCCGGGATTGCCGGCTTTGACCGCAGCAAGCTCAAGAACGGCGCCACCGCCCGAAAGGAAATGGGCGCCGGAGCGCCTGCGCCCGCTGCGCCGCCTTCTGTCATGGGCGCTATTGCCGGGTTCGACCGGAACAAGCTCAAACACGTGGACCCGGCCGAGGAGGCCGCCAAGCGCCGCGAACAGCAGCAGCAAAACCCGCAAGCAGACAGCGGCAACCCGCTGATGGCGGCCCTGATGCAAAAGCTCGGGGAACGCAGAAATGTGGTGCGCAGCGACAGCGAGTCCGACCTGGAATTCGCGTAGCACCCAGCATCAAACAACGCCATGCGACATGCTTATCCTTCATCACTGGGCGCTAGTCGCGACCGCCCCGCTCGCGCCCCCGTCCTTCACAAAGGCCTGCAGCTTCTTCATCGCGCTCTTGCCGTTCCGGTTCATGACGAAAGCGAAAAGCGGCGACGCTAGGTACATGGCCCCGCGCAGGCGCAGCGCGCCCTTCCACACCAGCTCGCACTGGCCCTCGCTGGGCCCCGGGCCCACGCTAAAATCCTCCGCGAAGGCCGCAATGTGCCGAATGCTGCAGTTGTCGAAGCGAAAGGCCATGCGCTTGCCCTCTTCCCAGGCGTAAAACTGCTCCAGCGCCGTGAGCCCGCCGCTGACCGTGCGCGCCGTGTTGGGTCCAAAGTCGGCCTCCCAAGTCACGTCGAGGTCGAGCATGACCTTCCACACCTCCGTGCCCTTCATGAGCTCAAACATCTCCTCGGGTGAGCAGTCCACGACCGCGGTCGCGCCAAAGCGCCAGCCATCGCCCTCCTCGAGCCACTCGGGGCCCACCTTCTCGCACTCGTGCATCTTGCCCATCCTCCTGGCCTCCTTCGCTTCCTGGTGTCGACTCGCACGCAATGACGCGAAGCGAAAATTGCACGTCTTTGGGGTGGTCGGACTGGGCCGCAAGCGCTCTGCTCGATCGACCTTGAGCCCGGCGCGCAGCGCTCCTTGGAGCGCCAGCGTCGTTGTTGTGCGCAGTCTCTTGCTGTCACGTTGTCGTCACGGCGGTCAGAGCTGCTCTTCACGACGCCGCCGGGCTTCGACGCGAGCGGGTGGCTTGGCCACCATATAACTGGCGTGCAGGCGAGACGAGCCGAGGATTGAGGCGTGGAGCGGCGCGGGCTCGTCCGTTTCGGGCCGCCTTGCGCGGCTGCGGCGCGGCCGGCGCTGCCGTCTGCCCGAGGCGTGTCGTTGCCGGTGGTCCTGCTGCTCGCGCTTCAGCCGGAGCTGCTGGTGCTGCTGGTGCTGCTGCTGGTGCTGGTGCTGTGCTGCTGCTGCTGCTGCAAAGAGCGCTCCACAAAGGAGCGCGCCACAGCCTCAAAATTGGCACGGAAAAGCTCGCGCACCCGGCCGCGCGCCGCGCTTCCGCGCAGGATGGCCTGAATGCGAACCGCCGCCTGGCGCTTGCTCTGGTAGCGCGCATGCCACTGCCGCGCTACCCCCAGCGCGCGTACAAGGCTGGCCGGTGGTTCCTGGAGCCGCTTGCGGTGCGCGCGGAAGGCGCGTTGGATGCGCCGCGTGGCAACTTTTTGGCTGATCTGGTCCAAGTCAAAGGCGAAGCGTGCGGCCTCCTTGCGGCTCTGGACGATGTGCCGGTCCACTCGCGTTCGCAGCAGAAACGCGCGCCATGCGCCTTGGATGCAGCGAGCAGCGCCTGCGCGGAGCAAGTATCGCCTGCGGTGCAGTCCGCGCCAGGCCTGCCAGGCCTCGACCAGGACACCGCGCAGGCGCTTGGCAATAATGCGCTTGACATGAGCCCCGCGCGAGGTCACGTTTCGCCACGCCGCAAACACCTCGCTCTGCAATCGCCCTCGGAGGCTTGAAGCCACGCGCACTCGCAGCTCGGCGCTCTTCTTCTCCTTCTGGCGAGCACGCTGGACCGCCGTGTATGCGCAGCGGAGGCGCACGCGCGACTGAATCAGAACCGCCGCGCGCTCCTTGCGCGCCCGGCGGTCCACAAGGAAAGCCCACCAGGCTTGCACCATCGCACGACACCTGCGGGCATGGGCTCGTGAACGCAACGCACACACGCACGCGGCGCGCGTGGCGCATACTTGGCGCCAATACCCCTGCGCAACAAAGACCTCAAAGTGCGGTCGTGCGCAAGTCTGGAACGTCTGCCAGTGCTGGTCCAGCTGCTCCAAGCAATGCAACATGGAGACTTGGGCCGCCTCGACAGCCGCCCGAGGCACGCCTTGCGGCGCTGCCTGCCGCAGAATCGCGCGACCTGGGAGAGTCTGACTAGCTGTTGCGGCGTGAGCTGCGCACCACGCCGCACGGCCTCTGCATAGCACTCGGTTGCCAGCACAAAGGCCTGCCGGTCGGCGAAGCGCTGTGCGAAGAGCAGCCACGTGTCCGGGTCGTGCCACCACGAGTCCATGTCGCTGTGCTTGGCGAGGCGCACCTCGCCCATGTTTGGGTTGACTTGCTTGAGGAATATGCGGTAGGCCGAAGTTTTCATGGCACGCAAGTCGCCCAGGCTAACGGCGTCGCGCCGATGCTGCTCCTTCGCCTCTGGCGCTGCAGTGAGGTGTTCAAAGCAGCGCGTCAGCTGAAAGAGGTAGTCTGCCTCGCGCATTCTGTGCTGGTGTGACTCGAGGTTATCCAGGTCGAGGAGACTCAGCAGCGAGCCCATCGCTTTGGCGTGGCGCCCGCGCCGCGCGCAGAGGGCGGCGTGAAGCTCTGCGAACCGGAGACTCTCATCCTTGTTGCCGAGGACGCTGTGTAGCTCCATGTACTTTACCATGATGCGCACTGCCGCCGCCGTCTCGCCACAGGCGACGTGCACCCGCACGCACGACTCCACCTGCTCGCCGGTCCAGTCCGCCCAGGCGGAAGACGCTTCCAGCGCAAGCCCCCAAGCCTCGCGGGCGGCGGCGAGCTCGCCTGCGCGAGCCACGCCGCCGTCTGCCCAGAGGCGCTGCCGAGCGACGCCGACTGCGCGAAGCGTGTGCACGGGAGCCCCCTTGAGCCCGCGCTTGTCCAGAGAGGAGAGCAACATGTCCAGGCCATATTGCGGATCCCTCTTGTGCTTGATGAGCATGCGGCCGTAAAGCGCGGCCTGGGCGCCCGCGAGCGTGCCGTCCAGTGCAGCTAGCGAAGCGAGCAGCATGCTCTCGCGCCGCTTCTTCTGCTCCCCTTGACATGCGCGACGTACGCGGCGAAGCGACGGCTCTTCTTCTCGTAGACGAGGTCCGGAGAGTCTGGGTGCGCGTAGTAGCACCTCTCGCTGTCCATATTGACGTGCATGCGCCACCCGTTCCCGCTCTCGATGCCATACTCGAGAGCAAGCTTGTGAAGGACGGCTTTGCGCGATAAGAAGCCCCGTGCCCAGCGCTGCATCTTGGCTACGCTCCTGACTCGTGCCTCTTGGGCCGCGCGTCGCTTCTTTGCCGCCTTGATGCCTTCGACGCGCTCGCGCAAGGCCTGCGTTGGCGGCTCCCACTGGGCGCGCAGGCGCAGACGAAGCTGGCACTCGAGGTCTACCGTGCACTCTCCGTGGAGAAGCTCGCCGCACAGAAGCGTCGCGGTGTGGGCTTGGCCTTCTGGGCCGTGCGCGCAGAGCACCAGGGCCTGGGCAGACCAATTTGCCAAGCGGCGCGGTTCGGGTCCGCGAAGCTGCACCTCCAAGACCGCGCCAGGACCAGTGCGACTTTCTCTCGGCGACCTAGGCGACCTAAGCGGGGGTGCCGTGATGGTGCCGGGCTCTAGTCTGTGATTTGCGACCGCCGCGGTGCCCTGGAACAGCTGCACATTCACGGCCGGGGCCGTCGCTGCTTCGCCTTTGTTTGTTTCATCGCTGCCGTCGCCGTCGCCGCCTCGCCCGCTAAGGCTCCATCGACGCCGACGGCTGCCGCGACGGATGCGGCCGCCATCTGTCGAGGCAGGTCGCAGCTGGTGCTCGAGCGAGATGCGTACGGTATAGACATGCGTTGACTCGGACTCTTGGCGCAGCCGGTGCCTTTCCTCAGCTTTTTGACGCAGCGAGTCGTAGTAGAGCTTCTGTGCGGCTCCAAACCCCGCGAGCGTGTCCGTGGCTTTCCTGGACTGGAAGCGCGACAACGTGGTAGGCTCTCGCTGTGCCTGCTTTTCGAGCGACTCAAAAGGCGGGGCGAGCGGCAGAGTCGCCTCGCACCGCCCGCTTGCTGCGCGCAGCACGCGATTTAGGTCGTACCAGGCCGCACCGATCCGCTCCTGTCCGGCCCACAGCCCGATGCCTAGTACATTGGATTCTCGCTGCCAAGCAGTGAGCTCTAGACAGTCCGCGCCGCCGCTTGCAAACTCGAGCTGGTCTCTTCGAAGCCTCAGCGCGCGAAGCCGCTGGCATCTGCTCCCCCAGCGAAGCTCCAGGGCAAAGCCATCGACACCTTCTCCGCTTGAGCAAACTCCGTCTACCCCGTGCACCTTGACGATGGTCGAACTCTGCAGCTCCTCGTTGAAACGAGTGAACACGGAGATGCGCACCCGCTGGCTTGCGCCGCGCGCGCGTTGCTCCATGTCAAAGAACCGCTCGACCTGTTCATCTCGTTGGCGCGCCTCATCCTCGCACCGCATTGCGGCGCGCGCGACTGCCTCCCTCGCACGCTCGTCTTCACGTGCCCATGCAGCACGGTATTCGTTGCCACTCCGCGCGTCTGCCACACTCATCAGCCTGCGCTCCTGATTGCGTCTTGTGGCGGCGAGGAGGTCTTGTTCGCGCCAGATTCGGTTCCAGGTTGCGCTCTCCTGGTCTGCTGCGTAGGCTAGGTCTTGCGCTTGGCGCGCACGCTCCTCCTCACGCCGACGGGCTTTCGCTTTCGCCTCATCGTCTCGAACATCGGGTGCGGCTGTCATTGCCGGAACAGGCGGTGCCGCTGGTGCCTCGGACACTGCCTTTGGCTGGCTGAGCCGCGACTCTCGCTTCGCAAGCTTGGCCTCCTGCTTCTCAAGCTTTCGAGCGGCCTCCTCCCGCTGTCTCACGAGCTCGTGTGCCTCGGCATCGCGACGGGCTTGAGTGCAGAGGGCCTCGACAGCCCGCGCGCGGGCGTCCTCCGCCGCAAGCAGCTGACGTTCCCTCTGCCGATTCCTCCGCGCGAGAGCCCTTGCAAGTCCTTTTCCAGACGGCGCGCAGCCGCCTCCGCCGCGCCCGCCTCGAGCGAGTCGAGCTGTCGCAGCCCTCGCAAGTGCACCTTGGACGCGCGCGGCAGTT
This sequence comes from Thraustochytrium striatum, assembly GCA_022244645.1. NCBI lineage: Eukaryota > Bigyra > Thraustochytrida > Thraustochytriidae > Thraustochytrium > Thraustochytrium striatum. Next base: position 747,277 of record JACDIV010000055.1, read on the forward strand.
TGCCGCGCGTCTTCCGCAGCTGCTCGAGCCGGGCCTCCTCAGCGGCTCGCAGAGCCGTCTGCGGCGTCACGCGGCGCCGCGGCCGCGCGGTGCCGCGCCCGTGGCGCTGGGCCATGGGCTCGATGGCTCGGACCTCGCGCCGCGCCCCAGGCGATCGATCTGCCGATCGATCTCAGATCGTCCCAGAACCCCGCGCACAACAAAAACAAAAGGTCCGTTGACTGGTTAAGAGCCACTTTCGCCTGGTCGTGGGCCCGCGCAGAAGAGCTGCCGCAGAAGAGCTTGTGGATCGTGGGGCGCGCCTCGCTGTCACTCGCTTGCGCGCGGCGTGGCCTGGTTCACGGTCGACGTCGGGTGGGAATGCATGCTGCCGATGGAAATCACGCCAGAGCCGCCCGCCGATGGCCGACGCTGCTTGAACGAGGCGCGCATCATGTTGCCCTTGGTACGCGCGGAGATCTTGACGCTCGAGTGCCTTCGCGCGGTCTCCTTGATGGGGCGGGCGGTGAGCACACGCGGCGCCTGCTCTGGCTCCTCGCGCTCCGTCCTGTTGGAAGAGGACTGCTGGCCCGTGCGCAGAATTGCGGCTCTCGTTTTGGCGCTGCCGCCATGGCGCGCGAACTTGTCCAGCGTGGCGGTGATTGAGTTGGTGATCGAGCCAATTATGCCCCGCTTCTCCGCCTTCTCGCGCTCCTCCGCCTCGCGCTCCGTCTGGCTGCGAGGCGCCATGACGATTGAAGAGTTGGAGTCCGCCGTCCGAAGCCTTGATCGACGCATCGAAGTGCAGCACGCCCTCTGCAGGCGGCGACGAGATGGCGCTAAAGCTATTGCGAAAGTTGCTGTTGCGCCGCTCCTGGAACATCGTCTTGGGGCTGCCAACCACATCCACAGAAAGCTTGGGCACGCCGGTGTCCACCTCCTTGCCCTCCGCCCTGCCCTCTCCCCTCTTGCCTTCGCTATCTAACCACGAGCTCTTCTCCTCGTCCTTGGCCTCCATCGCGTTCAGCAGGCCTTCTTGCCCGTGTGCCCCTTCCTCCGTACACCTCCGTCACCTGCTCCAGCCTCGCCAGCTCCGCCCTCGCCGTCCGCCTCTGCCCAGCTGGCCTGGCCCCTGGCGATGCTCGCGGTGCTCGATGCTTGCGGTGCTCGCGGTGCTTGCTTTGCTTTGCTTTCTTGCCGCCTCGATCGAGTCGTCCTCGCCGCAGGTCTGAAGATCCGTTCGAACGTCCTAATCGAAATGACCATGGAAACGGATAGGATTTAGATATTCCCGGAACGTTCTCCGGAACGCATTGGCACCGCAGGAGCGATGGATTGCGATTGCGAGGACGAGGAGATGGAGGCGCGGCTCGATGGCGTGCTGGCGGTGGGCCGCGCCCTGAGCGCCGGCCGCGCGGCCAGCGAGGGCTTCCTGCTGTCTAGCGCTCGCACTTGCCTGCTCAATGGCGACCTCGTCTCGGCCGGCGGCGACGTGGCGGCAGCCGCGGCGGCGTCAACCTCATCTTCGGCGGCGGCCGCTGCGCGGCGGCGGCGGCGGCGGCGACGGCGGCGTCGGCGTCCGCCACGGTGGTCGCGGCGGCCGGGAGGGTCCCGAGACGGAGGAGGGCGACGGCGTGGAGGAGCTCGAGCTCGAGGACGAGCTCTCGCAGAGCGCGGGGCGCGCCTCGGTATCCGAGGTGGGCTCCGAGTGCGCCACGGGGGGCGCGTCGGTAGGCACGCGGGACGACGAGGCGGCCAGCGTGCTGGCGGAGCTTCTGGTGGACGACACGGCGGCGCGAAAGCGGCACTACCTATCGCTGGCCGGGTGCAACGACGAGCGCAGCACCGAGTGCCTCCTGTTGCACCTTAGCGGCGGATACGTGGTGTCGAGCTCGATGGAGCGCGTGGCGGCCGCCTTTTGCTCGGACGGCCTTTGGCCCTCTGCGCTTGTGCTGGCCCGCAAGGCGAGCACCGGAGCCGAGTGGCTTCTCAGCGGCTTTGCCGTCGGGACCAGCGAGAGCGGGCAGCGCACCACGCTGTGGCGAGGCAAGCGCATCGCACCAGACTATGACGCCTCCTGCGGGCTCGAGTGGTTCTCGCTGGGCGCCATCGACGAGGGGATCTCGGTGTGCCTCAAGGCGCCCGACACGTGGGCGCACCGGGTTTTTTATGGCCAGTTCCCGGACCTCGCCGCTGCCCAGGCGGAAGGGCTCGAGGACGGCGACGAGGATGACTATGACGACAGCCCACAGTACGTCCTATCGGTGCCCGGGAACGCCAAGATCCGCACCCTCATTTGCTTTGAGCTGCTGCACGGCATCAACTTCATCGAGGGCACTCGACTGGACGTCTACGCGGTTCCCGGCGAGGATACGAGGCCAGCGACGACCCGCGCGCCTTTTGGGTGGACGCCTTCCTGCATGCGAGTTGCTCGCCGGCGGGCAGCCAGAGCTCCGTGACGGGCCTGCAGCTGGACCTCGACTCGGAGCAGATCTACATGTTAGTGCCGTCCTGCAGCCAGCCGCTGCAGTACTGCATCCGCGTCGCGTCCGAGTATGCCGTGGAGATTTTCGACCTCGCCGGCGACAGCGACGCGACGGACGACTCGGAAGTCGGCTCGCTCTACTGAACAAGGCAAAAGGAGTTGATGTGTTGTCGAAATGGTTTTTGTCTTGTTCCCACGCGCAAAGTACGAGCTCTCGTCTTGCAAGCTCTAATAGCTGGCTAGCTATCCACGTTGAGGCTGAGCGAGACCCCCTGCAGCACCCAGCTCGAGGGATGCTCCTTGGTGCTCAGGTCCGCGCTGAACACAAGGCCGACGCCCATGGCGTTCCGGCGGTCCTGCGTCACGTATACGGGCGTGCGGAGAGTGTCCTGCAGCTTGAGCTTGGCCGCCTCGATGGGGATGACCCGCAGAATGGGCAGCTCCGTCACGAGCACCTTGGGCTTCTGCAGGCACAGGCTGCTGTGCTCGTGGTCCCAGCCGGCGCCCTCCAGGTACAAGCCGATGACGAAGCAGCCAGACTCGGGCCGCTCCTGCACCTGGGCCTCGTCCGTGAACTTGGTAACCTTGGTGTACAGCGTGCTCTTGTCCAGCGGCCAGTTTTTGAGCCGGCAGGTCGCCTGCACCAGGGCGGTAAGGAACGACTCGGGGATGTGCAGCCCGGAGAGCCACATCACCTTGGGCTCGCCGTCCTCAATCCAGCCCGTGTATTGGTCGTGCCGGTGCTTAAAGTGCTCCATCCACGAGCCGAGCCCTTTTGCGTGTCCGGGCAGAGGCGGCGCCCACATCTGCGGGAGAAAGCCATTGTACAGCGAGGTGGCCAGCTCATCGAGGGACTCACTCATGCCAATCTCGCCCTTGAGAGCGCGCTTCAGGTCCGCGAGCGAGGCGGACATCTTGAGCACCAGCGCGTTCCATCGCTCGAGCTCCTGCAAGAGCACTACCTCGGTCGGGCTGGGCACGCCCAGCCGTTTCTTGACCACCAGGATGTCAAAGGGCTCGGGCACACCGTTTTGGATGTTGTCCGCTGAAGCGCCGATAACCTCCTCGCGCGACATGCCGCCGCCCATGGCCGCGCTGCGCGGCTGCAGGTCGATGAGGTTTTTCCAAAGGCTGCGCGTAGCATTGGTAAGGTAGCCGATCTCCGCGTTGGGGTGCAGGCCGAACACCGCTGGCCCGCAGTTGAGCGGAAGCTTCTCCACGGCGTCCTTGTACACGGTGACAGGCCCGTACGCGGGCAGCTCGTAGTCGAAGCCAGCACGCGAAAAGTAAAACTTTTGGCAGTCGTCGAACAGAAAGTCGCCCATGTACTCGTTCACGTAGGTGACCAGGACGCGGCGGTCGTAGTCGTCCGACACGCGCCCGCCGTACATTGCGTCCCCGATGAGGTACTTGAGGCTGCCCCATGGAATCATCTCGTCGTTGTTGGCGAGAGCCTTGTTGAGGTAGAGGCACAGCAGCCGCGCGAGACCTTGAAATCGCTCTCGTTGAAGTCGTAAGCCACGTTCCAGCCAATCTTACCGTACTTGCGCCGCTCCTGCACCACGGCGTGCAAGTACGTGAGCACGTACACCATCGGACGATAGGCCGGGTGGTCACACTCCTCCAGCATGCCCTCGTCGATCTTGGCGTACGTGCTGCGCATGTTGAGCTTGAGGCCATCAGGCGGCTCCGTCACAACCTTGAGCGAGCGCTGCAGGATGCCCAGCGGAAACCTCTCGGTCGGGTCCGTGGTCATCCACAGCCGAAAGTTCTCGTTCACCTTGGTCATGGTCTCCAGGGTCTTCTCCAGCTCGCGGAGCCAGCTGATGAGCAGGTGGCAATTCTGGAGCAACACCCAGTGCCCGCGGCTCGCGCCCGTCTCGAGGAGCTGCATCGCCAGCGGGCCCTGGCCCTGCCCGAGCGACACCGTTTTGAACTGGTTCCCGGTATAGCCCAGCTCCTCGCCCAGCGACTGAATGTCCGAGGCCGGGTCGGCGCCAGGGCTCAGGATGAACACCATCGGCGTCAGACACGTGCTCTGGTTGTAGATGCGCGCAAAGTTGAGCACCGGCGGCTGCACGTACTTTTCGCCGAGCTTGGGGTGGCCCATGATGAACAGCTTAACTGCGTTGTAAACGCGGTCGGGCCGGAAGCAGCGGGTGAGGAGCAGGCACTCAAAGGATGAGAGGCGCTCAGAGTAACCCAGCGGGAAGGGCTCGGCCTCGGGCGTCTCGAGCTCGTACCAAGCGGACCACAGGGCACCATTCTGCTCCACCGATTCTACGAGGCCGCTAAAGGCCTCGCCCATGGTTTCCAGCTTGAGCAGGTCTTTCCAGCCCGAGTCGCTGATCCATTCGTAGGGCTTCTTCTTCTCGGAGGCGCTACCGATCGCCGTCTCGCCCTTGAGGAAAAAGTCGAGCTGCTGCCGGTCGAGCTCCCCGTCGCCCTCCATGATCATGCACGTCATCTGCAGCGAGAACATGAGCTTGTGGCGCTCAAAGATGCCCGTACAAGTGTAGTCGTACACCTGGCGCGTGGCCTCCTCGATCATGTGCCGCAGGCGATTCTCCAAGATGCCGTCTTTCTTCGCATCGTCGAGACTCTTGCTAAACACGGTGAGGAACGAGGCAAGCGAGGTCTCGTACATCTTCATGATCGTGGCGAGGCCCGAGAGCGAGAAGAACAGGATTGACCCGCGCTTGGCCACCGGCTGGTACTGCCGGCGAGCGGCCTGGATCTCCTCCTTCGTGAAGGCCGCGTTCTCCATCTGCGCGTTGATGTCGACGGCCTTGGTCTTGGCCTCCTCCAGGGTGCCGATGAGCTCCTCATTGTCGAGGAATGTTGCCCGTAGAGCCGCAAGAGTTTGAGCAGCGTATCTTCGAGGGCCGCCAGCGTCTGTGCGTTCTCGCTCATCTGCAGCACGATTTCGGCAAACTTTTCCTCGATATCGCTGCGCTCGTGGCCCACGACCACGTTCAAGAGCTGGTCCGCCAAGCCCTGGATCGTTACGCTGTAGTTGATAATCATGGTCTTGCCCATCACCTCGGGAGTGTAGTGCGGATTGGCCAGCTTGGTGGTCATGTAGAGGCGAAAGTTGGGGTCCCAGTCCACCTTCTTGTCGCCAAGCACGATCATGTGCTGGCCGTTCTCCACGATCGTGTTCTTTTCCAGCACGGGGTCAATCATGGGGTCCAGTTCCTCGTCGACGTTCTCGAAGAGGTACGGGTTGCCGAACTGGATGGCCAGCTCGAGGTGCTTCATAAAGTCATTGTCGCTGAACGTGCGCACTGTGAGCTTGTTGGCGGCCTCCTTGCGCTTGATCCACTTGACCGCCTGCTGCTGCGGGTCGATGCAAAGCGGAAAGCGCGAGCAGTTGGTGGTCAGGATGCCGTTCTGGATCGAGTGCGCGTCGCCGGGCAGGCCCTCGCCGTTCCACTTTTGGATCTCAACGTCACTCGTGAGCAGACTCTCGACCGCAAAGTCGTCGCTCATGGAGACTCCGCGCTCCTTGGCATCAGGCTCCCAGCGCTCCAGCAAAAGGCGGCGGTACTTGGCGGTGAAGACGCCCAAGTAGGACAAGAACGAGGCTCCAAGCAGGCAGTCACCGATCAGCTGCACCGTACGGCTCTCGAGCACGCTGATGTCATTGCCCCAGCGCACCTTCTCGGAACTTAGGCCGGCGATCAGCTTGCTTGCAGCCGTCAGGCGCTTCTCCATGAGCTGGGCCTCGTCGCGCAGCGCTGTTAGCTCCTCGTTGGCAGCGTTGAACTTCTTGTTGAGCTCGGCCAGCTGGGCTTCTAGCTCCTCGAGGGTCTGCATGATGCCCGCGAGCTCGGTCTCGGCAGAAGCCTTTTGTTTCTCCAGCTCGCACCTTGTTCTTGAGGGCTCGACGTTCTTGGCCACCTCATGGTACTTTACGATCGCAATGACCCACTGGAACAAGCCCGCGCCGGCCTTGCTGACCTTCTTCATGGTCTCCATGTTGAAGTCCGGGTCGCGAAAGTGAACCTTGACCTTGCGGATCATCTTCTCCGTGATGGCGTCCTTGTCGTAGGCCTTCAAGGAGGCCAGAAAGTTGCTCTGTCCCATCATGGCCTTGGCGCTCTTCCAACCGCCCGAGTCATCCTCGGTGCCGGTTGGCTTGAGGAACACGACGCACATGGCCACCGCCATTACCGCGGGCGGCGGCGTCGCAAAGCCCTTGATCTCCGTGATGTCGTTCTTGTCCAGGTTGTTGAGCGCCTCGGCCGCAGCCTCCAGGGCTGGCAGCGCCTCCATCAGCTGCTCGTCGGCCTTGGCCTTCTCGGCGATGATAATCTCGTTAGACTCCTCCAGCTCGGCCTTCTTGAGCTCGGCGGCCTCCTGCTTCTCAGCGGCCACCTTTTGCTTGCTGTCGATGTCCTCGATCATGGCCTGGCAGTCGCGCGTCTTGCCGTCGACGACGATCTTCTTGGCCGCAAGCTCCTTGCTCATGGCGTCCACAGAGGTCTCAGCTTCGTTGAGCTTGGTGAGGCCGCCACCGAGGCGCTTGGTGCTCTCTCCACTTTGCGCTTGTTCTCCTTCATGCCCGTGCGGTAGTTGGAGATGTAGTCCAGAAAGTTTTTCGGCGTCACGTAGTTGTGCCGCCGCAGCTCCATGTAGTACTGCTCGCTTGACTCGATCACGCTCTGGTGCACCACCACCATGTGCTCCACGATACCCTCCCGCTGCTCCTCAGGCAGGGGCTCATCTTGCAAAAAGTAGTTGGCCACGCTGCGAAGCGCGTCGGCGGGCCAAGGAAAGAACCAGTCGATCACGCAGCCGCTTACGAGGCCCGGAAAGTTGCGGCACCGGATGCGCAGCGTATCACCGCTAGGCGACATGGCCAGCACAATGTGCAAGTTCTTGCGGCATTTGCTCACGTAAAAGGCCCACAAGTTGTCCTTGGTGTCGATGATGCCGGCCGCTTTGCACTCGCCACGCACGGCGTTGCAAACTGCGTCCTTCTCGTCGTTTTCGAGCAGTGCCGGCACCATGCCGGTTGTCAGCATGTTGTTGATCAGCTCTAAAAAGCCCTCCTCCACCACGTGGGCGTCCGTGAACAAGAATACGACGGGCCCGTCCGACAGCTGCTTGTACAGCTCCTTGAGGTCCTCGCGAAAGTCCTTCTCGCCGTACCCGCGCGCCAGCTGAATCTCAAAGATCTTGTACCCGCACGCAAACGTCGCGAGCCGCGTCAGCGACTGCTTGCCGCTTCCGCCCACCCACAAGCAAACAGTGCCCAATGGGTTGCCGGATCACGCGGTAGATACGGCAGAGGTGCTCCACCGCCATCTCGAAGAGAACCAGCGTCATGGGCTTGTTGTCCACGTTGTACAGCTCGAGAACCTCCTCAAAGATGTGCCGGATCCTCCCAAATGACTTGAGGTCCTTGTAGATCATGGGGTCTTCCGTTTTCCGCAATCCGGGACGCTGCCAACTCAAAGTCGCCAAACAGCAGAGGGTCCTCCATCACCGTGTCTGTGTGCTCCGGGAATGTTTCCGCCAGGATGTTGCGGAACTCGTTCGTGACGAACTCGTGGTCCTCCTCCGAAATCAACCGGTCGAACAGCACGCGCGAGCACTCGTTGCGCCACAGGCGCACCAAGCCCGCCAGGTTGCCGTCGAATTCGTCCGGCGTGGCGCGGCACAAGCCTTCGTAGATGCGGCCCAAGTCACGCAGGTTGAACACGTAGTGGAATTTAGACGGCGTTGGGGGCAGCGCCACGAGCAGATTGTTGTACAGCTTGAGCGTGCCTTCGGTGATCTTGGGCCCCGCCACCAGCATCGACTCGTCAAAGCGATCCGCAAGTACGACGTGATGATCGAGCTGTAGATATGCGTCAGCACCGCCTGACTCGGCGGCGTCAGGTTGAACACGTTGAAGAGTGCCACGAAGCGCGGGTCCACGTTGTTGCGCCCGCCGCCGGGCGGGCCCATGGCCGCGAAGAACTGCAGGTCCTTGTACGTGCGCAAATCCAGGTCTTTGCCGCGGTCGTACATGCAACCCTTGCCGACGAGAAAGTGCAGCAGCGCAATCGGCGCCTGCGTGCCATACGTGTCCACAATGGGCATGTTCATGTCATCGATGAAGATGAGCAGCTGCTTGCCGTCGGCGGGCCGTAAATGTGACCGGTGCGCTTGTCCACGTTGTCCTCGATATTGTTCTGCACGTCGCGGCTCGTGGTACGGCTGGAAAAGTTGAGGTTGAGCTTGAGGTGCTTTTCCGGTCGTTGGCTGTTGATGAAGTTCTGGATGGTCACCGTCTTGGCCGTACCCGGGTCGCCCACGAAGAGCACAGGCTTTTCACGGCCTTGGTGAGCCGCAGCAAATGCGTGTACAGGACGTTTTCCTTGGTGGGGACCAGGATCTGAGAAAACTCAAAGGGGCAGGGCTGCTCGTAGGCGGGCACGCGCGACTCCCACGGCTCCCAGCGGCCGCCATCGACGTCGTAAAAGGAATCGTAGAGCTTGTCAGGAAGGCCGGTGGGGGAGCACGACGCGAGCACGCTGGTGAATGCATCCCGACTCGCTTCCAGGAGCTGGCCGCCAATGGCCCACGTTACTGCGAAGACGAAGAGGCCTTCGATGTCGCCGTCGCTGAGTGACTTGCCCGCCACGTTCCCCTCGGCCGGAGGCGCACCCTCGCCTTCCTCAGTCTGCTGCTGCTCGCCGTCCTCCGCGCCGATGCTGCCGCCCGTCGCCAGCATGGCATCGATGAGCGCGCATAGCTGCTTGACCATGCTCAGGTTGGTGATCGGGATGACTTGGCTCGGGCGCTCCACGATTTCGTCGTCGATCATGCCCTCAAGGACAAAGTCAATGCACCGTGGCACGTACCGGTCGAACAACTCGATGAGGAGCTCCTTCATGTGCGTTCGGGCGTCTTCCGAGGCGCGCAGGCCCTCGGCATCATCGCCGGCCTTGTCCTCGTCCCCGCCAGCGGCGGCGTCGCCGCCGTCGCCCAGGTCGCGGATGCGGATCCAGCGCTCGTAGTAGGGCCGGTATCCAAGGTTTTGGGGTCCACGTAAACCATGCCGCACCGCGAGATCGTGGCCGGCGACGCGTACTGGAGGTCAAAGGTCTCCATAATGAGCTTGCAGTAAGGCTGCAGCGAATGCGCTCGCCGTTCGGAAGCGTCAGGAGGCGGTTATCGTCCATCACAGAGTTCATGTTCTCAATCCAGAGCGCGTCCACATCACCGTCAAAGATCAGCCACCGCTGCTCGTTCTCGCGGCCCGGCGGAAGCGGCTCGTTCATGTTCCGGAACAAGTTGGACAAGACGCCGTCAGGTCAGTCGCGGGTGATGGGTCAAGCTCGCCGTACAGTTCAGGAAGCGTCTGCGCCTTGGGGTTGAGGACGAGCATGCGGACGCTCTGGTCAAACGCCTTGCCTGAGCGGCCTTTAGGCAGTCAAGGACCACAGTCTTGCCGCCGCCGGTGGGGCCACGATCATACACGTGTGGCGCGTAAGCATGGTCTCGTACATCTGAATGACCTTGTCACCTGAAGCTGGAACGCCTCCTCGTCGCTGGCCGAAAGTGGTTGGCCTGCAGGTTGTCCTCGATGGCAGTCTTTGAGCAGCTCAAAGGCGACGCGCGGGCAGTCCAGGCCGGGAAACAAGTCTGCGATGAGGCCCCGGAAGAGCGGGACATCGTCGAACACAAACTTGGGCATGTTGGAGTCGCGCAGCGCGCGCATGAGCACCAGGTCCTCGGGCATCTCGGCGTATTGGCGCTTGAGCCCGCCGGCCATCACCAGCACCGACTTTAGTGCCCGGAGCCCAAAGTCGTAATGGTACTGCTGGAGAGCTGGCCCTTGGCAAGCGAATACAGCGTGGTCATCTTCTTCGCGAGCACGCGGGCGAGGCCAAAGCCCTCCGAGAAGCATGATCTCACAAATTTGCAGCAGGTCTGGCACGATCATCGTCACGGGCCGGAAGAGCGCCTTGAGGTTGTCCGGGAGCTCGGTGCGGCCGGCGTATCCCGGGTTCATGGTCACGAAGATGCCGATCTTCTTGTCGAGGTTGATTTCCATGCCGAGTCCAATGTCGACGCGCTTGCGACCGGCCTTGAGCCCGCCCTGGATAGCCTGAAGCTGGGCTGAGACCACGGACAGGACCTCAATGTTGATGCGGTTGAACTCGTCAAAGCAGCCCCAGGCGCCGATCTGCGCGAGGCCGGAGAAGATGCTACCCATGGCGCGAAAGTCGAGGCCCTCGCCACAGTTGATCACAAAGCAAGGCAAGGCCATGCCCTTGGCAAGGTCCTTGACCGTCTCGGTCTTGCCGGTCCCGGCTGGGCCGGACGGCGCCGTGCCGAGGTTGAAGGTGTGCGCCTGTGTGATGGTCATGTAGCAGCGATCCGTGAGTGGGGTATGACCAGCCGGCCGTTGAGGCCCATAAACTCGTAGCCATAATCAAAGCAGCCGGTGCACTGGCGGATCTGCACATCGTCCTTCTCAACGTCCCAGTAGAAGCGGAGCTGTGACTCCCAGGCGAACTCACGCTCGTCCAGAATAGAGTCGCGCACAAACGTGTCTACGATATCGCGCGCGTGCACATCGATGATGAGCAGGCAGTTGACCTTTTTGCGCATGTGCTTGCTGATCTTCTGGCGCACCTTGTCCACAAGGTCGTTGAGCTGCGACGTGAGCTTGTCCGCAAATTGCTTCATGGCATGCTTGTTTCCGTCGCGCACGCGGTTGAAGACGTCCTCCACCTCCCAGGTCCACCAGATCTGGGTCCCCAGCAGGCCCACCATGCCCAAGTTGTCGTCCACCCACTGAACGCGGTCCTGCTTGGCGTAAAAGAAGACGCCCTCCTTGCTGATGCCATGGAGCGACTTGCGCATCTCGGTCTCCACGCCGGTCATCCAGACTTCCACGGGACCGTCCACGGCAGAGGTCTGCGCAAATGAAAACTCTCCTCCTCGCTCGAGCCCATCCCGCTCACACCCTTGGCGCCGCGGTTAAACTTGATGAACTTGGTGTTGTCGAAGAGCTTGAGCATGTGGACCTGGATGGAGGTCGGGTCGGAGCTGCCGAGCACGCTGAGCAGCTCGTCGTCGGAGATGAAGAAGAAGCGCGGGAACGCGTTGCGTTTGGTGTCCAGGTAGTCGCTCAGGGACTTTTGGCACAGGTCCAGACGCTCGCTGAGGGCGCGCAGCGTCTCGACCCTGTTCTCCGCGTGGCAGGCTTCAATGACGTTTGGGTTTTTGGCCGTGCTGGCCATGACCGCCTTCCAGCCCTTGTCCACCTGGTCAAACTTCTTGGCCTCCTCGGGAGCTGCATGCGGATATCCTCGGCGCCAATAAAGATGGACTCGAGGTACATCCACTTGCTCTGCACTTTGAACCAGACGTCGATCGTCTCCAGGACGTGGTTGAGCTGCTTTTCCCAGCGGCGCACGACGTCCGAGAAGGATACCACGAATCGCGAGCCGGCCATCGTCTGTAAGTTGAGCATGTTGTCCTCCAGCTCGAGCTTGATATCGTCGCAAGAACGCAGCACGAAGCCCTTGTCGACAGCACCCTTGGTGTACTTGGCGACGCCAAAGCTGTCTCCTTCCACTTTTCCTCGATCTCCTTCAGCGCCTTTTCGATCTTGGCCTCCTGCGCGCCCTCGTTGACGATCTCTGCGATGTCGGCCTCAAAGCGGGCCAGCTTCATCGCAAGAGAGCGCCCAGCGTGAACGTCTTGGGGTCCATCTCGAACACCACGCCCGTGACCTTGCTGAGCTTGTCCCAGTGGCGCTTTTTCATGGCATCGTTCTTGAGACTGGATGAGCGGAATGCTGTCGCGGAACCGGATGATGGCCTGCTCAACCGCGTCAAAGGCCGACATGGCGCGGAGCTCCTTGGAAACTTGCGTAGGCGCTTTTCGAGGTCCTCCGCGCCCTTGACGAGCGCGTGCGCGTCGAGCTCGCTCCACAACATGCTCGACATGGCGGCCTCAAATTCTTTGAGCTCACCGTACAGCCCGTAGATCTGCTGTAGCTTACCGAGCTCGGTCTTGACCTCGTACAGCTCCGGGTAGGAGGTAATGTCCAAGTCGAAGAGGCGCTGGGCGTTGACGATGTCCTCGCGCTGGCGAAACATGGCGGCAACGCGCTCTACGTAGACTTGCACCAGTCAGCGCCCTCGTCGAGCTCGCCGTCGCCCCCGGACTTTGTGCCAGGCCCCGACGTCGCAAAGTCGCGCTTGAGGGCCTTGACCTTGGCCACGAACTCCTCAGTACTCTGCTGCGTCACCTGCCGGAACTCGTCCTTCACCTTGTTCATGCGCAGGTCCTTGGTTCGCGCCTCGATACCAGGTCGCGCCAGATTTCGAGCTCGAGCTGCGCGGCAGTCTCAAAGCTGCGTGCGTCCTCGTCGTTCTTGTCCGCAAGCGCGTCGACCCCGACGGATGCGCCAAAGGGGCTTGCGCCACCGGCCCCGGTCGAGCCGGGCAACGAGTTTAGGCGCGCCGCGTCCAGCCCAAACTTGCGCAGCGTGCGAAAGCACTCCATGATGTCGGCGATCTCGAGCTCCTTGTGCATGGTCTGGGAGACGACGGTCGCTACCACGTTGAGGATAATCTTGAGCTCGTCAAGGTCCTTGGGCTCCGAGGCCAGCACCTTGCGGAAGCCCGACCTCCTCGACGAGACTTTCGAGCCTGGCGCGCGACGTGTCAAAAAGAATGCGGCCATACTCGATGGTCCATTCGTGGGCTTTCTCCGAAAGCCCCGCCTGCACCGCGTAGCAATCGATGCGCACAAAGTCGATGTCCTTGCGCGAGGGCTGGAGCCGCACGGCCTGCGAGAGGCGGTGGTACCGAGATGCGGTTGTCAAAGTAGACGCACGTCGGGCTCTTGTCTCTCAGGCGTGATAGCTGCTCCTTGCGCTTGGCATCCCAGAGACCGTAGATCTCGTCGTAGCGTTGCCAGGTGTCAAGGTAGCGGCGGATCACGGCAAAGGTGCGCTGGAAGCTGTGGTTGAGGCCCAGCATGAGCTTGATGACATGCGGGTTCTTGGAGATGTCCTGAAAGTAGCTGAAGATGTACGGGTCCTCATCCTCGGAGACGATGACGGGCTCGCATTCCTTGCACGACCCGCGCATCCAGCGCACAAAGCTCTTGGAGCTCTCGACGATGTTGCGCATCATCTTGCTGACGTACTTGTAGATGTCCGTCAGGGCGGGCGTCACGCTGACGTCGCTGCCGTTTAGTGGCATAGACGTGGCAAAGTGGCGGGCGCGCCCGGATTGCAGCGCTCCCAGCGGCGGAGATGCCATCTGCGGCGGCCGTGGCGGCCGCGCCGCCGTCGTCGCCCTTGTCGAGGTTGAGCAAGACCTCAAAGCTGGTGATGCCGCGAATCACCATCTTGGTGATGGCATTGTAGACCCGCTCTCCCAGTACTTGTAGAACTCGGCGAGCGCGGGCTCGCGCCCGTGTTGGACGAGGCGACAATTTCCTCGACCTTGACGAGCAGCGGGCTAATAGACCGATAGTTTCGCACTAGCTTGTTCACCTTGCTGAGGCGCGCTTTGTCCAGGCGGTCGTACAGCGCGGAGATCTCCATGGTGCCGCTTGAGTCGTCCTCGTCCTCGTCCTCTGCTGATGGCGGCGGCTGCGGCGGCTTTCCTTCGGCGCGTGCCGCCGCGCCGGCCTGGTCCTCGGCACCCTTGGCGGCGCTCTTGGCGAGTTGCGGGGCGAAGGCGTTCCAGTCGATCAGGTGCGTCTCCTCGATCCCGGTGATGACGTCCTCGATCATGCCCGAGCTCTTGTGGATCTGGCCCACCACGCTCTGGAACTCGTTGATCGCCTTGGTACAGCGGTCGATGAGCGTCGGGATGTGCAGTGAGCACCAGTTGCAGGGGTCAAAGCCCTGCATGAGCTCCGCCTGCAGCTCGTCGAGGCGCTTGGAGACCAGGCGGCGCTCCACTGGGCGCAGGCTGGCGAGGATCGCGTCGTAGTTGTGCAACATCTCCTTGAGCGACTGCACGTAGCCGTGGTACTTTTCCTCTTGCAGGGCCACGTTGAGGGCTGCCTCGGGCACCTTGTAGCCCATGCGATCCAGGTACTTTGTTTCCCGGATGAGGCGCACGAGGTCGTCGCTAAAGTTGACGTAGTAGGGCGGATCGGGGAGCCGGAACGTTGCGCCACCTCCCGTGTCTCGCCGTCGACGAAGGAGATGCTGTGCTCGCTTTCGACCGGAACCAAGGGCGGGCCGAGCACCGGCTGCTGCAAGAGCAGCGAGGTGGCGTGTGCCTTGTCTTGCCATTGCGTGTAGAGTGCTTTGCAGTGCTCCTTGATCTCCTTGGCGAACAGGACGTACTCATTCATGACCGTTTGCCACGTCTCCGAGCCGTCAAACCACGACTCCATGAGGCGGAACCGCATGATGGGCCGCTTTGCGCGGTAGTACAGGTGCTTGGCCCACGCGATGCTCCCTGCGACGGGCGGAAAGTTCTTGAACACGGGCGGGTTGTCCCGCTTGCTCTCGAAGGTTGCCCGCACCTGCTCGAGCTCCTTGCTGTACTGGAGCAGGATGTCGTCAAACTTTTGCATCATCTGGCGGTTGATTGACTCGCGGCTCTGGATGTTTTGAAAGTTCTGAAGCAGGTCGAAGGCGCCCTCGGCGGAGCGCAGCTTTTGGAAGGACGTGTCAATGAAGCTTTTGGTCATGTCCTCGATCTCGTCCACCTTGCCGCGGAACTGCGACATGACAGCGTCCCAGCTCGTCTTGTACCGGCGGTCAAAAATGTCGAAAGGGACCGTTTCCAGGGGTGGGATGAGCGCCTCCACGCGCCGCATGACCTCGTCGATACCCTCCGAGTCGCCTGTCACGGCCTTGAGCTCGGGTCCCAGGAACTTTTGGAACTGGTCCAGTACAATGGCTACTTCGTGAAGGTTTTCGCAGATCTTGGCCATGTAGTTGGTCTGCTCAAAGAGGCGCTTTCGGTCAAACTCCCAGCGATGGTCGGTGCCGCTTGCCTCGATCTTCTCACGCACTACCATGTACGTCTTGTACCAGCTCTCGAGCACGGTCTTGGCTTCGTCGATGGTGACCAGCGCCACCTCCGGGTCTCGCCGTAGGATAGTGTGGATGTTGATCTCCGTGGCCACCTTCTCGGCGATCTCCGCCCCGATGCGCTCCATGAGTGGCACCATGCGCTCGTCCGTGTTGTAGTGGCGCGAGATGATCCACACCATGCGGATCGCGTTCATCATCGACGGAATGGTGTCCAGGATGGAGCTCAGCGTCCCCGTGGTGATGCTCTTGAAGTGACGCTCCAGGGTAGAGAGGAACTTTACGTTGTCCTTGGCCTCCACGTAGAGCTTGGTGAGCTCGGCAAAGTGGTAGCGAAATGTCGGTAGCATGTTGGCCTCGACCAGCTCTAGCGCCTTGAGCATGGTCTGCACCAGGGGGAGGTTGATCTGTTCGTACAGAGCGCTTAGCGCGGCGTTGCGGCGCCGCCAGAACTCGATTTCGGCCAGCGGGCCGGTGCGCTGCGTGGTCTTCTTCGTCTCCTGCTCTACCACCTGTGCCACGGCCTTGGACCACTCGTCCAGGGCCTCTTCGAGCTGGCTCACGGTCTCGTAGTCATCAGCGATCTTGTCCAGGTCCTCGATCTTGATGTCGGGGATGTACAGCTGCACCTCGCCGTTCACCTGCTGCAGAGCGTGGTCGATTTGCGACTCAAACTTTTGCATGTGCGACTTGAGTTCACGGTTTAGAGACAGGGCAGCGGCGCTGGCGAGCGCGCCGCCACCCTGCCCACCGTTGCCGGGCCCTTCCGGCGCGGCACTATCCGCCACGCCAGCTGCGAGGGTGCCTTCCGGGCTTCCCGGTGAATCCGACCCGTCGCGCTTGCGCTCCTCCGAGTCGCTGCTGGCGTCGCCGTCATCGTCAATGGCGCGCGCGTCAGCGCCCTTGTGGCTAGCATCCGCGGGGTTGGCCCCCTCCCCCTCCCCGCCAACTGGCCGCTTGCTCTCGAGCCCGGCGGCGGCCCGGTCGTCCTGCGGGTCGCCTAATAGCGGCTCGTAAACCTCTCTGAGGATGTCGCCCAGGTCGCACAAGGGGTCTCCGCTCAGCACGCCAAACTCGAGCTGCGAGGCGTCTTCGCAGCTAGTGACCGGGCCCGCCACGGTCTTGCACAGATATATCTGGCGGCAGCCCGTCATGCCGCGCTCAGGCACGACGCCCGGCAGCAGCAAGGCGTGCCGCAGCGGCTCGGGTGGCGCCTCGCCGCCCTCTTTCGCGCCCTCCTCCCCGAGCGCAACCGCCGCAAGGTAGAACACGAGGCAGCTCTCCACTGGCGCATCGCCATAGAAGAACTGAAGGTCCGAAGCAGCGCCTTTGCTGTTCCTGTGCCACTCCTCGAACGCTGCGCCAGGCAGCTCGAGCGCGGTGGAGACCGCCTTGGCCGTCCACGCGAGCCGTTCTGCCTCGCTCATGTTGGCCTAGGACCCCGGTCCTGGGTCGAGGCTGCTACTTCCTCCTCGCCCTCCTCCTCCTCCTCCTCCTCCTCTTCCTCCTCCCCTCTCGCCGTCAGCTGCTCCTCCTTCGAAATGCACTCCAACGTTGCCTTTGACCGTTGGCACGACCTGAACGCAAACTCCACAATTCCACATAGTTCACCAAGGAGCCTGGTGGCGACGGGCGGTGAGCGAGATGGACAAGGTCATGAAGCGCGCGTCGGGGCTGGCGTTGCGAGGAGGTGGCCTCGCGGCACGGCCGAGGGCGGCGGCGAGAGCAGCACCTCGATCCTTTGCCGCGCCAAGTCTTTGCAGGAGCAGTAGCAGCAGCAGCAGCAGCGGCGGCGGCGGCGGCAGCAAGAGTGGCGAGGGTGGCCAAGGGCAAGGGCTGCCGCAGCTGTCTCAGGAGGAGCTGCAGGGCCTCGTGGAACAGGCGCGCAAGCGCGCGGCGCGAGGGGAGGAGTGTTCATGATGGCGTTCACTTGCACGCATGCTGGGGACTGCAAGTTCGGGAGCCCCGGAGAGCGGCGCTCGGTCAAGCTGGTGAGCAAGAAGGCGTACCACGAGGGCGTGGCGCTGGCGCGATGCAAATGCGACAAGCTGCACCTGATCGCGGACAACTTGGGTTGGTTCGGGGAACGCAACGTGGAGAGATCCTGGCCAAAAAGGGGGAGGAGGTGACGCGGCTGCAGGCCGAGGACCTCTTCGATGTGGAAGAAGGTCCCGATACCGGTAGTAGCCCCAGTGTTGGCGACCACAGCAGCAAGCAGGCATAGAGAAAAGGGTAAAGGGGTCACTACTGCGGTTTGTTTACGTTAAATGTTGCGGGCGACAGGCCGATCACTTCCTACGCGTGCTTGGGGCCTCTACGTCTTCCGCTTCGGCCGCCACCGGCTCGTACTTTGGCTCGGAAGGCTTAGCCGGGTACTTGCCGTACATGTAGACCGCCACGAGCACCATACCCGCCCCCAGGAGGAACAGGCCGCTGACCGGCGCGCCGAAGAGGACCACAGAGATGGTGGTCGCGACGATAATCGACAGCGACGTCGCAAAACCCTTGAGGATGTTATCCGCGTACTTCATGACCACGGCCACAAGAAGGCCACCACAAGCCTGGGTCATGATCACCACCCAGACCGAGTAGGTGTAGCCATGGAAGAAGCCTTGCTCCCGAACCTGCGAGTAATCGTTGAGGACCACGCCCCCGCCGATAAACCAGCCAAAGAAGCCGAGCTGAACGTTGCGCACGTACAGGGACCTTGCGCCCGGTCTTGAGGATGCGCTCAAAGTAGACGCCCGCAAAGCCCGAGGTGCAGCAGGCCAGGAGGATGGCGCCCATGCCCACGATCTGGTTCATCTCGGCAGCATTCTTGTCCTTGGCGGCCGTGCTTGTGGAGGTGGAGACCTGCACAATGCCCACGCCGAGAGTCAAGAAGACCAGCGCCACGCCCTGTAGCAGAGAGATGCGCTTGCCAAGGAGGATGACGCTGAGCACGGCCGTCGTGAGGATCTTGAGCTGCGCAGAGACTTGGTACACAGCCACGGTGAGGTTGGACAGCGCCACGAACAGGAGGTTGTTCTGCAGGCAGTACAGGATGCCCGGGATGGAGAGTTTGAGCGTGTCAATGTTGAAGATCTCGGTCTTCATCTTGGCGGCGTACGACTCGCCGGGCGGCGTCGTGTACCACTCCATGAAGAGCGAGACAACAAACTTGACCAGCTCGGACATGACCACGGCGGTGGAGGCGATGTATGGCCCCTCATCCGAGACGTGACGCGCGAATACTTGACGGAGAGGACGAGGCCGACGTTCTGGAGCACCAGCAGCACCAGGCTGAGGTACTTTAGCTCCACGCGCGCGTTGATCAGGGGAATGAGCACGGAGGCCCGCGGCTGGTCCACCGTCATGGTTGCTGCACGTCCTGTGCCGCTCCTGCTGGCACGGCTGGCACGGCTGGCACTCTCGCGCGTCCTGTCTCTCTGTCTCCAACGCCGCCGCACGGAGCTGTGCCTGTACCTCCCTCCCCCCAATCAACAACGACGTTGGCCCTCCTCCTCTCTTTCCACGCCACGTCAAGATAACGGAGTCGGCGTCCAAATCCTAAATCAGTACAAGACCCCACCCGGCCGCGGACTGCCCGTTCCCTCCGCGTTCCGTTCTCGTTCCCGGTGCACGTGCCCCGACGGCGCCGCGTCCGCTGGGGACCCCTTCGCGGCCACGTGCCCTCTCCTACGGGTTTTCATTATCAGGCAATAAGACCACCCGAACGGGGGGTCGTACAGGACCCAGCGGGGGCGCGGACTGCACACCCCGAGGCGAGCAGATGTGTGCTGTGGGCAAGGTGCGGCTCCACTTTCGAGGGGCGGAGAGACCATTGCCGCCAGGGACGAGGCCAGGCCACACCGAGAGCCAGCCCATGCAGCGGCAAGAGAGCGAAAGGCAGGCGGGGGGCATCGGACAATGGACCTTGACTTGTCCAGGTTGTGGCGCATGCCAGCTCATTGGCACGATCACCATCATTGTGGATTGATCACACAAGCAGCAGCAGCCGCAGCCTGGGAAGGGGGTTCTTGCCCGTGTGCACGGACACGACCCGCGACGACTGCAGGCAGGCAAAGCCGTGGACCACGCATCGCACGGGCAAGCACAGCACGATGGGCAAGGATGGGTGGGAGGTGAAGAGACCCTCGACGGGCTGGAGTACTACTTCAACAAGAAGACCGGCGAGGTGGACTGGGAGCGGCCCGACGCCCTGCAGACCAAGGCCGAGAAGGAGGCGAACAAGGGGGAATGGGTCTGGGTGCCGCATCCCAAGCACCTCTGGCAGGCCGCGCGCAAGGTGAGCACGAACGGCGACGGCTCGGTGCAGTGCGTGACGCAGGACGGCAAGACCGTGACGATCCCGCAGGGCGTGATGAACGACCGCCTGACGGGCGGCCGCGACCAGGAGCCCCTGTGGCCCTTGACGCCGAGCTCGCTTAAGCTGATCGAGGACGACCTGGTGATGGCCGAGCACGTGAACGCGGGCATCATCGCGTACACGCTGCGGTCGCGGTACGAGCAAAACGAGCTGTACACCTGGGTTGGTGCCGGGCGCAGCGTGCTGGTGTCGGTCAACCCGTACAAGCGTCTGCCGCTGTACACGCAGGAGCACATCACCCTGCACTACAAGAAGCCGCCTAACAAGCCGCTTCCGCCGCACCCGTTCGGCATCGCTGTGGACTCGTACGAACATGCTCATCGAGGGCGGCAACCAGTCGATCCTGATCTCGGGCGAGTCCGGCGCGGGTAAGACGGAGGCGACCAAGCAGTGCCTCAAGTTCCTGGCCAGCGTGGCGGGGAGCGAGAGCAACGTGGAGAACAAGATCCTGATGGCCAACCCGCTTCTGGAGGCGTACGGCAACGCCAAGACGATCCGCAACAACAACTCGAGTCGTTTCGGCAAGTGGATCGAGGTGCACTTTGACCCCGTGGACCGGTCGATCTGCGGCGCGCGCATCCTCAACTACCTGCTGGAGAAGAGCCGTGGTGTACCAGCAGTCGGGCGAGCGCAACTACCACATCTTTTACCAGATGTGCCAGGACCGCGAGCTGAGCTCAAAGTACGAGCTCACGGCGGGCGCCAAGACGTTCAACTACATGAACCAGAGCGGCGTATCCAGGCCCACGACGTGGACGACGCCTCGGACCTCTCCGAGGTGCGCAGCGCCATGGACGAGCTCAACTTCTCCGCCGAGGAGAAGGAGTGGGCCTTCCGCACCGCCGCCGCCATCCTGCACCTGGGCAACATCGAGTTTAGCCCCAAGGCGGAGGCCGGCCGCGTCAAGGGCAGCTCCGTCAAGGACCCGAACGCCATGTCCATCGCCGCCGACTTTCTCGGCGTCAAGGCCTCCGAGCTGGAGCACGTGCTGTGCTACCGCTCGATCGCCGTGCGCCGCGAGCGCAACGTGATCCCGCTCGACCCCGAGACCGCGCGCGACGGCCTCAACTCGCTCGCCAAGGGTATCTACGGCCGCCTCTTCGACTTCCTCGTGCGCCGCGTGAACGAGTCGCTCGAGGGCCGCGACGGCCGCTTCATCGGCATCCTCGACATCTTTGGCTTCGAGATCTTTGAGAACAACTCGTTCGAGCAGCTGTGCATCAATTTTGCCAACGAGAAGCTGCAGCAGCAGTTCAACCGCACCACCTTCAAGGAGGAGGAGGCCCTGTACACGGCCGAGGGCATCAAGTTCAAGCACATCGAGTTCATCGACAACCAGAAGGTGCTCGACCTCATCGAGAAGAAGCCGGTTGGCGTCCTGCTCATGCTGGACGAGGAGTGCCTCGTGCCGGAGGGCAGCAACCCCAAGTTCATGAACAAGCTCGAGTCGCAGCACGCGCGCAACCCCAAGTTCCAGACGGACAAGCACCGCAAGATGCACAACAAGCTCGCCTTCGAGATCGAGCACTACGCTGGCGTGGTCAAGTACGATAGCTCGCAGTTCCTCGAGAAGAACAAGGACACGCTCTTCCAGGACATGTACGACGTGTGCGCCGGCTCCTCGGACCCGCTCACCTCTGCGCTCTTCCCGGACATGAGCCGCCGCCAGCACAAGTCGCTGTCGTACCAGTTCCGCGGCCAGCTCAACGACCTGATGAAGACGCTGTACGAGACCGACTCGCGCTACATCCGCTGCGTCAAGCCCAACAACCAGCAGCGCCCGGACCAGTTCGAGGCCCCGCTCGTGGTGGAGCAGCTGCGCTACAGCGGCGTCTTCGAGGCGGTGCAAATCCGCAAGCAGGGCTACCCCTTCCGCCTCGGGCACCGCCAGTTTGCCTACCGCTACCGCTGCATCAACCCCAACCACAACTACCGCTCGCGCGACGACCTGGACGTCTGCAAGGAGATCATGGAGGTGGCCCGCCAGGACTTTTCCGACGTGGCCATCGGCAAGACGCGGGTGCTCTACCGCGCCAAGGAGCACAAGATCCTCAAGCTGCTCCGCAACCTCGCGCTCGAGTCCATCGTGCCCATCGGCCAGAAGATCATCCGCGGCGGGATCGCGCGCGAGATGCGCCGCCGCCTGCAGCGCGCCACGGACGACCTCGCGGACGCCATGGCCGTCGGCAACGAGATCGAGCTCCTCGACAAGGCCATCGCTTCCGTGCGCGAGACCATCGGCCCGCTCGCCAAGGTCTTCCCGCGCATCGAGCCCAACAACCTCGCCAAGGCCAAGCAGCACCGCGAGCGCCTCAAGCGCTGGGTGGACCTCACCGACGTCTTTGAGCGCCTCACCGCCGTGGAGGAGCCCACCGAGCGCCAGCTCGAGGAGCTCGAGGCCGCCGTGGCGGAGGCCACCGAGTACCTCGAGATTCCGCGCACCGCGCACCAGGAAAAGTACTACGAGCTGGCGCGCGACCAGGTCATCTACATGCAGATCCGCATCAACGAGCAGCACCTGGACCGCAACGGCGACCAGTACGCCCGCTTGTCGGCCTTCCGCGGCCTGCGCGACCCCAAGGAGTACGCCAAGAAGAAGGCGCTGCCCATCGGCCGCGGCAAGCTCGAGCAAAACATGTGCGTCTGGACCAAGGCCAAGATCCCCACCTCGCTCACGCTCATCCAGGACAAGCAGCTCGAGAAGGTTGCCAAGGAGGCCTTCGGACACCTCCTTGCCTACACGGGCGACAAGAAGGCGGCCAACCCGGACGAGAAGGGCGCGCTCTTCGTCTCGCTCGGCGTCGAGTACTCTGAGCTGCGCGACGAGCTCTTCATCCAGGCCATCAAGCAGACCACGCAAAACGCCAACCCGGAGAGCGAGTCGCGGGGCTGGGACCTCCTGGCCGCGCTTGTGCAGACCTTCATCCCCTCGGAGGACCTGAGCAACTTTCTGCTCATGCACTTCCGCAAGAACCCCAGCGACATGACCCAGCAGTACGTGTCGGCGTACCACAACACCAAGTACAGCGAGAAGTCGCCGCGCGGGCCCTCTGTGGGAGATGGCGGGCATGGTCGCCGGCTTCAAGAACAACAAGGACCGCAGCCGGTACTCGGTGCACCCGAACCGCAAGGGCCGCTAAGGGCAAGCCGCTGAAGATGATAAGACCAATCAACAAGTTGTTTTCGTTGATTTTGGATCGCGCGGTCTCGTGCGCGCGCGCACACGCCCTGCCATCAGTTGAAGAACACGTTTGCGTTGTGCAGCGTGTCGCTAAACGCCGTCACAAACGTGTCCTCGCACTTGCTTAGCTTGTCCAGCAGCCACACCTCCGCGCTCTCGTCCGTGCGGTTCAGCTCGAACCGGTCCCGCACGATCTCCACCACGGCCTCGTGGTCGTCAAAGAGGTTTTCGATCTTCGAGTCCTTCATCAGGTGGAGCAGGTTGAGGATCAGGTTGCTGTTCACGCGCAGCACCCGGTATGCTTGGCAGCAGTGCGACACGAACTTTTCAAACCCCGGGCTGCCCCGCCCGCCCATCGCCTGGATCATGTCGTTCGTCAGACGGATGGGACCCACAGCCCAGCTGCGCGGATCGTGCCCAAAGATGTACCCAAAGTCGATGTGGAACAACTCGCCCGTCTTGCGGATCATGATGTTGTCCAGGTGCCGGTCACCGACGCACAGCACGTACGTGCACATGCAGTATCCTGCGCAGCTCTTGATGAAGCGGCTCACCATCTCGTCGTAGATCTCGCGCTCCGTGCGGCTGCGTGCCACGCTTGCAGCTGCAGAGGCCTCCTGCGCGGCAGCCGCCATGGTCGCGCCTGCCGGCGTGTCGCAGACGCCGGCCCGCCTTGGCCCGCTCGCGTTTCGGGCAGGGCGCCAGTTGGCGTTGCCGCCGCCGCCGCCGCCGCCGCCGCGGAGGAGAGGACGAGGAGGACGAGGAGGAGGGCTGCTCTGACGCGGCGGCGCCCGGCTCGCCCGACTGCCCGCGCTGCCGCAGTCGCTGCCGGTCCTCGTGCAGGGCCTTGTGCGAGGCTTGTTCTTGCAGGAAGATTTCGCGCGCTTGCTTTCGGAAGAAGTTGCCAATCGACCCGAAGGTCTTCTGGATCTGCGTCAGCGAGTAAGACCCGCTCACAAACTCCATCATGCCCTCATCGTTGGAGAAGGGCAGGACGCGGTACAGCGTCAGGTGCAGATCCAAGTTGACGTCCTTGAACATCTTGTCCATGACGCCGAGTAGCTGCAGACAAGCTGGTCTTGGCGCAAGTCATCGCCGACCTTGAAGAACGCGGGAGAGCGTACCAGGCTGCTGCCGCCGCGCTGTGCCGCCGCCAAATGCTGCTGCTGCTGCTGCTGCTGCTGCTGCTGCTGCGCGGTGCTGGAAGACGTGGCGGCGGCGGCGGCGGCGGGCGATCCCGGCGGCGCTGCGGGCGACGCCTCTGCCGCCACCGCCGACCCTTCGGCCGAGGGCCCTTCTGCGGCAGCCCCTTGTGGCTCGAGCAACAAGTCGATCTTGATGGGCTGCGTCTTGCTCGTGAAGACTTTGACCGAGTCCGGGTCGAGCGCCACGATGCGGCGCGCTGGCCAGAGCGGGTGCATGACAGGGGCATCAAGGTTGCAAAGCTCGTGGTACTTGCCGTCGGGCTGCTTGAGCATTCGCTGCAGGTAGTTTTGCCGCGTCGCGGCACGCCCGCGGCCCTCCTTGCCCATGCTCATGATCTTTTTGAGGAAGACGCTCTGCAGACCAAGCTGCTCGGCAAGCTTCCGCCCGCGCTCCGAACTGCGCAGCTGGCGTATCAGCTCGTCGTGCACGTGTCCGAACAGCATCCCGCTCTCCTTGTTCTCTGTCTCAGTGGTCAGGTACCACATGAAGTAAGACACCAGGTCGGCACTGCCGACCGCTCGTCGGATCAGGAAGGTCGCGAGCGGACCGGGCTTCCAACCCCGTCGTTGCCGGCCGCGCGCCTCGGCTCCGCCCCGCTCGCCACTGCGCGCCCCGCTCTTGCTCTGCCGCGGGGCCAACTCGTCATAGCGCAGCGCCTGCACGAGCTGCAACAAGTAAAGCAGAAGCTCGGCGTCGCTGGCCTTGTCCAGAATCCGGATGGCGTGCGCGCGGACGACAGTGTTGCGGAAGACTTGCTCGTCCCCCAAAAGCCGCAGCGCGTCCGCAATGTCTACGGGGACCCAAACCGCGAGGAGCTCTTCTGCCTGCTTGAGCTCCGAGGCGCGATCCCAGTCCACGCTCATGACAAACTTGATCAGGGCCTTCTTGTCCGTGGTGAGCGAGTAGCAAAACTTCCACAGCATGTCCTGGGCTTTGCGCGACAGCGGGCCGGTGCTCTGAATGATGTGCTGGATCCTCTCACGCTCCTCTTTGTTGGGCTTGAGCTGCTTGTCCACCACGCCGCGCACCGTGTCGTGGTTTAGCTCGCGGTACTTTTCCTCCACGGGGTTTACAGTCCCCAGTAGGCGGCCCTGCACCCCTACAGCCGGGTCGTGCACCACGTAAAGCTGCGACTCCCACGGGAACGGAGCGCCCAAGGAGCGCTTGCTGCCGCCCGGAGTTCCGCTGCGCAGAAACCGCCCCGAGGTCCGCGCGCGCCCCTCGTGGTCCTCTTGTGCGCGAAGCGAGATGATGGCGTCCATGGTCTCGCTGTAGTAAGCCTTCTCCTCGAACACCACGGGAACTCAAAGTAGGGCAGCTCGACCGAAACGATCGGCGCCGCGCGCGCCCGCCTCGGGACCCACCGGGAAGGCCTCTCGCGCATCTTCCGCGAGCGCCTCGCTGATGTCCTGCGTGCGCTCTGCCACCAAGCGGTCAAGCCAGCCCAGCCGCGGGAGTTCCTCGTGCGCGTGGCGCTCCGTCGCCTTCCACAGGCGCGACTTGTCGATGTCCATGGCGCCGTCAAAGCTAGCGTCTTGCGTTTGCGATGGGTTTCCTTGCGTGGGCCGCGCCCGGATGATCTGCTCGAGGCCGAGCTCTAGCGAAGCCCGCAGTTGCTGCACGCCGCGCCGCAGGCGGCCCACCTCGTCAAAGAGGAAGACGAGCGCCACAGCCAGGCGGCCATGGCTCGCGCTCCACACAGAGACGCCACGAAGGCATTGAGTTGCAAGTCGCAGTAGCGGAGCGGCAGCATGAGCCATTCGTCCCACTCGGCCGTCCTCCCATCGTCCGCGAGCCGGCAGCTGCGCGTGCTCTGCGCCGCGTGCGCCGCGTGCGCGCTATTGAACGCCTGCGCGGTCACGAACAGCTCGTCCCGCGGCTCGCCGCGCCGCGCCGCGCCGCCGCGCAGCGCGCCGCCGTGCAGGGCGGGTCCAAGGTCCAGCCCGCGCACGCGCAGCGCCACGGGGGCCGAGATGTCCTGGCTCAGCACGTACGCGAAGTCCTTGCTGGGGAAGTCCATGCCGCGCCCTGCGCCCCGCGGCGCCGGCGCCAAGAGATCCTCGCGCTGCTCTTCCTCGACCTGGCTCTCGCCCTCCAGGCTCCTTGACAGGATCGCGGAAGCAAAAGACTTGGGTCGAGGAAAGCTACCACGTCAGCGGCGGTGGCACGCGGAGGATCAGGCAGCGGGCGCGCAGCACGATCGGCGCCGCGGACGAGCCGGCGGCCTACGAGGGCGTCTGGCGCCAGGGCTTGCGCAGTCGCAGCGGCGCGGGCACGCCGCCGCGTAGGCGGTCCACGGCGGACGCTGGTCAAGATCCCCGCCGGCTGGAAGGCATGCAAGAGCTGCCGGCGGAGATTTCCGGGCAAGCGTTGGCGAGGGCATCGAGCGTGCAGCAGCAGGGAGAGGGGAAGGGACAGGGAGAGGGAGAGGGGCAGCAGCAGCAGCAGCAGCAGCAGCGACGGCAGCAACAGCAACAGCAGGCGGCCGCTCGGAGTGAGTTTCCCGAGGCGCTCGGGGGCAGTTCCTTCCATCGGGCCAATCCTTTCGAGTCCAAGATGTTCGGGTCCACATCACCGCCGTCCGGCGGGCCGAGGAGCCCGCTGCAATCCTACCACTTTGACATGGACGCCTTCGAGACGGCCTTGCGAGAGCGCGGCATCCTGAAGGAGGTCGAGCGCACGTTCAACCTGATCGCGATCCCGTTGCTGATCATCGCGGTGATTGGCGTGGGCTTCATCTGGTGTGGGCCGAGGAGATCCTCGTTCCCTTTGTGATTGCGCTCTTCTTCACCTACCTACTCAAGCCTATGGTGAACGCGCTGAGCCAGCCGCTGGGCTCGTGCACCGAGTCCAATTGCCTGTACTTTTTCAGCCCCACGGCTTGCCGCCGGCGCCCCGCGCCCGGCCTCGGCAACGCTCGCAAGGACTCGTCCAACGAGCTGGCCAGCGCTGCCTACGAGCCCGTGCATGTGCCCTTCGAGGCGGGCCAAGGCCCGGACGGCAAGACCGGTGAGGTGGAGCTGTCGAGCCTGATTGACAAGACCGACGCCGCGGGCGCTGGGCCCATGCTCCGCAATCCACGACCCGAACGGGGCAGAGTTTCCTCGCGATGCCGTGCGCCACAGCTCGGGCTCGACCTGCTTCCGGTGCCGGCACTGGCGATTGCCGCGCTGGCTCTCAATCCTGCTGAGTATGCTGCTGGTGTGCGGCTTTTTCACGGGCGTAGTCGTGCTGATCGCTGACGCTGTGCAGACGTTCGAAGAGGAAGAGGTGGAGCAGTTTGAGGAGCGCATGGTGGAGGTCGCGTTCAAGATCAAGAGCTGGGTCAAGGACATCCTCGGCATCGACCTAAAGTCGGTGCTGCAAGAGTTCCGCAAGGAGTTTCACTGGGTTTCGCTGACCAAAACCCTGGTGATCAGCGTCCTGAACGGGCTCGAGTACGTGTTCATCATCTTCCTGTTTGTGCTGTACATGCTGTTCGAGGACTCGGACCCGCAGCCGCAGCATGAGCTGGGCCTGAGCAGCTCGCACTCGCGGGCGCGGGACCTGCGGCAGCAGATCGATATGCAGATCCAGCGCTACATCGTCATCAAGACGCTCATTTCGCTCGTCGTGGGCTTTTGCGTCTACGTGGTGCTGGGGCCCATCCTCGGCATCAAGATGGCGCACATCTTTGGCGTCATCACCTTCTTCGCCAACTACATTCCCAACTTTGGCGCCATGATGGCCACCATCGTGCCGATCCCCATGATCATCCTCGACCCGTCCCAGACGACCATCTCGGGCATCCTGGCCGTGGCGCTGCCTGTCTTCATCCATTCGCTCGTGGGAAACGTGGTGGAGCCCAAGATCTTTGGGGACACTATGGAGCTGCACCCGGTGGTCGTGCTCATCTCTCTCTCTTTCTGGTACACGGTGTGGGGCATCGCCGGCGCCATCCTCTCGGTGCCCATCACGGCCGTCATGCGCATCAT
Source organism: Thraustochytrium striatum (assembly GCA_022244645.1). NCBI lineage: Eukaryota > Bigyra > Thraustochytrida > Thraustochytriidae > Thraustochytrium > Thraustochytrium striatum. The sequence continues at coordinate 775,495 of JACDIV010000055.1, forward strand.
CTTCTCGCACATCCGCCACCCCTACGCCAGTGTCCTGCTGTGCCTGCTGGAGGGCAAGCTCCCTGGCTCGCGCGCCTTCCACAGCTCGTGACGCTCGACGCCAGGCGCCTGTGGGCAGGGGCCAAGTGTTACAATCGATCTTTAAGAGAGACATCTACAATTCCAGCGCGGCGCGCAGCTCTGCGTCGCACAGGCCCAGAGGGCTCAGCTTGCGCTGCAGGTCCGCGGGCGCCGCGAGCGCCTCCGCGAGCTCGTCGTCCTCCGCGAGCTCGTCGTCCTCCGGCGCGCGCTCCACGGGCGCGCGCTCCACGGGCGCGCTCCACAGGCGCGCGCAAGTCGCGCTTCTTCTTGCGGCGGTAGCCGCCGCCGCCCAGCGCCGCGCCGAGGTTGAAGCCGCCGTCAAACTCGCGCGGCGCGGCGCCGCGCTGGCAGGTGTCGACCAGGTCGTCCTCGGGCGTGCGCTGCGGCGGGTCGGCGCGCACCACCAGCCGCGGCTTGGCGAGGCTCGCCGCCTTGCCCGCCGCCTTGCTGCCCGCGGCCTTGCCCGCGGTCTTGCCTGCGGCGCGGTTGTTGCTAATGTCGCCCAGCGCGCGCCGCGGCACGTTGCTCGCCTTGCCCAGCTTGCCCGCGTCCGGCTCTCCTTGCGCAGCGCGCCCTCGCGCGCCGCCAGCCCGTCCTGCCTGTAGATCTCCATCGCGCTCTCGAACGGGCTTTGCTCGCTCTCCTCGTCGATCACCTCGGCGGTTTTCTCATCCCCACTGCGACCTAACCCAGCGCGCGACCTGCGGAACGAATCGATCGCTCTGCAGGGCGCCATCTGGTTGGGCGTTGAAACGCGGATTTTGAAAGAGGCGGGCGGGCCGTGGGTGGGTGGCTGCCTGGGTGGCTGCCTCTTCGGCTCGGGCAGTCAGGGGGCGACTTCGACTGCGCCGGCAGGGGCGGACTTGGTGGCGGACGCGACGGAGGGGAGCGCCGGCACCGCGGACGGGCCGCTCGAAGTGCGCTCGCCCGCAGAGGCGCCGCCGCCTGCTGGCGCCGGGTTCGGCGCGGGGCCCGCCGCGGCGGGCTCGACATCGGCGGGGCCGGCGGCAGGACCTCGCCCGGCACGACGGGCGGCAGAGAGGAAGCCTCCGCGCGCGTGTGCGTGTCGAGCGTGTGCGTGCAGAGCTTGCAGATGAGCTTGTTGAAGGTCATGGGCTCGAAGTCCGAGCACATGTCGCAGGCCACGCAGCCGCGGACGGGGCGCTTCTCGGCGTCGTCGGCCTTGACTGGAGGGGCGTCGCCCTGCTCGGCGCAGGCTTTCTCTTGCAGATCCTCCTCGGCTCGCTTCTTGAGGGCCTGGAACTGTGCCTCGATGTAGTTTGTGTTGATCTCCGCCTCGTGCAGGGTCATGTTGAACTTTTCCTTGGCGACGGCGCGTGCCAAGAGCTTGCCGCCACTCTTGCTGAAGAAGCTCTTGAGCGTGTCGACCGTCTTGAGCATGTTGGCCACGACACCCTCCGTCTTGCTCTTGATGTTCTCCCAGTTGCGGCGGCTGCTCCTGGCTGAGCACGATCTGCCCGAGCGAGTCCAGGCGACGCAGACGCCCCCCGGGTCCCGGCTCCACGTCGGCGACCCACTTGCTCTGGAAGCGACACATCTCGCAACGAATGGTGCCGCGGTCGAGCGGGCACTTGCTATTCTTGGCCCCGTAGCCCTCCTGGTCCCACGCCTTGAAGAAGGTCGGGTACTGGCGCAGGATGTTGGCGTTCGCTGGATCCGCGCGAACCGCGCGGCGATAGGCAAGCAGAACGTCCTCCTCGCTGCGCGAGGCTTTCTGACACGCGATCATGACCTCTTTGCCGCAAGTTACGGTATCAATCTTGCCCACGGACGAGTCCAAGCCGGGCGTGCCAAAAACTTCGAGCTCGGCAAAGTGCAGATACGTGCTTCCCTCAAGCTGCACGCGCACGTAGCGGCCCAACGTGCTCGGGGGAAGGTTCCATACGCTCCGGCGGGCGGTCCTTGGTGAACTTTTTCTTGGCCTCGCACTGCCCGTGGGCGTTGACGAGGTGCCGATCCATGGGCGTCGAGCTGACCATAATCCAACACGGGAAAAAGCCGCCGCGTGAACATGTCGGGCGCGGAGCTCGAGTCGGGAGGCGCATCCTCGCGGTTCCACATGAAAACTTTCTCGATGACGCAGATGCGACCAAGGTCAACTTCCCAGAATGGCTGCGCGTCAACCTGCGTGTGGCAACACAAATGCTCGCCCTTGCCAGAACGCTCCCCGTTGACTGCCGTATCAGCGCCCCGCCCGTTGTACGTTGAGCTCTGCTTGGCAGTTCGGTGGCGCGCGAGGTTCTTTGGCACGCGGTAGAGGCACTTGACGAGTCGCGGGCGACGCACAAACTTTTTGTGTATCGAGTGCCCGATGCACCCCCTTTGTTGGCGCCCCAGGTGTAGAGCTCACCCTCCACAGTGACGCACGCGGTGATGCCGTACCCACACTCGACCTGGCGCACGGGTCGGTCGAGCAGCTCCTTGACCACGTGGAACCTCGGGCGGTCCTTGCCCAGCACAGCGGCCGGCCCCGCGACAAAGACCAGCCCGCCTTCCGTGCGACGGATCTTGTTCAGGCCGGTCCCCTCGACAACGCTGTAGCTCGGCGTGCAGGCGGCCGTGTGAGTACAGCCGCACGAGACTTGTTTGATGCGCGCACCGGCCACCTTGGAGAGAACGTACGAGCTGCGGCGTGTTTACGGGGCCAGCCGGAAGCGGACCGAGACCGAGGCGGCCGGCGTCCGAGCACCCCCACGTGTAGAGCAGACCTCACTGGTCACGGCCGCCGTGTGCGCGTTGCCACATGCAACCTGAGCCACAACCTGCCGCTCAGGCAGCGCAAGACGCACAGGATACGGGCAGTAGCACTCGTACTCCTCGGTGATGGGCCCGAGGCCCAGTTTGCCGTCGCCCCCCCCGCCCCAGACGTAGAGCTCGCCAGCGTTCGTGACTGCTGCAGAGTGCGAGAAGCCGCACGAAACGGAAGCGACCCGGCTGAGGCGAGGTCCTGCACTAGAGTGGGCTTGCTGGCATCGTAGCGCAGCGAGCTCGCTTTCTTGGCGCGCGCGGCGGCCTCCACAGCCGCCACCACAGTTTCACGTCTGCGCCTTTTGCTGCTCGACTTGCGGCGGTTTGAAGGGTGGCTGCGAGCGCCGGGCCCTTGTCCCTGGCCCAGTCGCCCGTAGTTGCCGTCACCCCATGTGAACAGCTCGCCGAGCCCGTTCAGGCCGGCGACGTGGAAGGCGCCGCAGAGACGGCCGCAAAGGCCGCAACATCGCTGCGCATGTCCTTTGGCCCGCTGCCGCGTTCTGTCAGAACGCCGGGCGCCGGCAAGGGCTCCAGCGAGCGGCGCAGGCGCTTGCCTTTAACCGTCCCCGGGACGACCGGCCCGGCGTCGAGCGACGCGCGCCAGCGGTTGTACTGGTCGTTGTGAACCTTCTCGCGCGTTTCTCTAGCCACGGTGCGCTGGTGCTCTTGCTCGGCTAACCACTCCTCGAGCCGCTTGTGTAGAGGCCTCCAGATTGCGGCGCCAGTTGACTCAAGCAGGCCGGCCCGCTCGTCCTTCTTCTCGGCGCGGAGCTGCGCAATTTCTTGCTCCACTGCGCGGTACGACTCGGAGAGCAGGCGGCCTGCAAAGCGGTCCTCAATCTTCAAGGCGTCGTGCACCTTGTCGATCATCTGGCGCTTGTTCATGCCTTCCAGCTTGAAACCCGGACCTTGAGCGTCAAGGTGACTTGTTCGAAAGAATGCGGGGGCACGATGTTCTCCATGTGCTCCATCCGCAAGTGAGCGATCGGCGAAGGCTCCCACACCTTGTAGTACTCGTTCGTGACGAACTTTAGCTTTTCAAACACATCGTCTCTCCGAGTCCTGAAGGTTCAGCCCTGGCTCCTGCACGTCCGGCCACGGCTCCTTGCCAACAAGCGACAGCATGAGCGCTGAGCGGTCCGTCATGTTGCCGCGGTGCCTCGCTTCCGGCGCCAGCTTACTCTGCGGAGCAACCACTGTCCACCACTGGTCGCGCCCGCCCCAAGCTAGAAGCTGCCCTTCCACGGTCAGCGCAAAAGCAGTGTTCATGCCCACTGCCACGTGCACGACACGGCGGCCCCAAAGCGCAGCCGTGTTCGGGGCGCACACCACCTCTGCGAACGGGCTCCGCCGGCGGCGGCGCGCCATGATCAGCTCGAGCCGCGCCTTGTCGCGCTCCTCGTCGCTGTCCACGCCTAGCTCGGCTTCGTCTCCCGCCTCGTCCTCGTCCTTTGTCTCGGCTTCGTCCTTTTGGTTTCCTTCTGGGCCATCGCTCCCGTCGTCATCGGAATCGTCGTCGCTGCTGCTCTCCTCCTCGCTGCTGCTCTCGTCCGGGATGCCAAACTCGGCGCCGCGCAGGATCTTGTCCAACACGGAACGAGGCTTGGTCGGAAAGCGGAAATCCTCGTCATCGTCCGCTGCCGACCCCGGCGAGCCACCGAAACGCTCCTCGTGCAGCTCGTCGCGCCCAGGCAAGTCGTTGACGTTTTCTGGGTCGTAGGTGGCCTGCCTTTGGAGCTCTCGCTTTGTCATCTCGCGCGGGTACGGCGTGCGCTTCTTCAGGGCGCTGTCTACCTGGCCGATGTTTCGGAATCGGATCGGCTTGTTGCCTTCTGGCATGATTCGCTCGCACCACAGCTCCTGCACCAGGTCAAACTGCTTGAAGACCGTGGACGGGCGCGCTGCATCTGCGGAGAACTGCCCGTACGCGCCAACGCCGAATGTGTACACCTGGCCGGCCACGTCCAGCGCGTTCTGCAGCTCCTTTCGCGCGCGTTCCTTGGCCGCGGTGAGCGCCGAGGTCTTCTCGTCCTGCTGGGTCTGCCACTTGAGCCAGGCTTTGGCCTGCGCAATGGCGTGTTCCTCCAGCTGTTCCTCCTCCTCCAGGAGCTCTTCGAGGCGGCGGATAAGGACGGCCTTTGGCGTGCGCTTGCCAAAGGTATGCCCGCGGCGCGCGAGCTCGCCGCGCACGTCGATGAGGTTGAGCCAGATCTTGCGAACTCGAGGTACTCTATGTATCCGCTTCGGTCGTTGTCGTGCTTTCGAAAAAACTTTTCAGCCTGCTCGTCCGTGAGCTGGAGGCCAAGGTACTCCACGATATCCCGAAACTCGTCCTCGTCGATGTTGCCCGAGCCGTCCTCGTCAAAGAGTTTAAAGCGTCCTTTGGGCCAGCGCCGTGGAGGGCGAGAAGCCAATCGAATTGCCGCTATTTGGGTCGCACGCGAACAACGCGGCCTTGAACTCGTCCAGGCCGAGCGCCCCGGACCCGTCCGAGTCGAGCGCCTTGAAGTAGCGCTTGGCCTTGGCCTCCACCATGTTGACGCCGATGCGCGGCAGCATCGCGGAGAACTCTTCAAAGTCGATGAGCTCCGAGCCATCCGTGTCAAACTGCTTAAACAGCTCCTCTGGCGTCGTTTTGCGGATGTCCTCCGCGGACAGCACCTGCTTTCCCTCGCCCTCATCCTCGCCCATGCGGCGCCCTTCGAACACCTTCTTGGCGTGCTCAAGGTCCTTGTCCACGGGGCCATCCCCTTTCCCGCCCGCCGCGCGCTGCCGCTGCTGCCGCTCGCTCTCGCTGAGCAGGTCTCGCTGTTCCAGCCGCTCAATCAAGTCTTCCTCGGCCTTGCTCTCAGGCAGTGCCACCTTCTTCTTCCTCCTGCGCAGCATGGCTGCCGCCGCCTCGCTGGGCTCCTCCTCCTCCTCCTCCTCCTCCTCCTCCTCTCCTCGGACGCCCAGTCCGCCCCATGTCCGTCCTCTTGGCCCGCCAAACTTTTGGAAACCAACGGCCATCCCGGCGGAACGTCCCCTTTTCGTTCCAATTGAGTTCCTTGGTGGTTCCTCAAAGGTGCCGCCGCTGGGGCATCTCCCCAACCAACCATCCACATCCATCGCAATGGTGCACGGGTTGGGTTTGCGGGCAAGGGCAGGAGGGCAAGTGGATCTTTGCACGAGGTGGAGCTGGCGATGGCCACGGTGCTGGTGATTGGCGGCGGCGGCCGCGAGCATGCGCTGTCGTGGAAGCTGAGCCAGAGCGGGCTCGTGCAGCAGGTGCTGGTGGCGCCCGGGAACGGCGGCACGGACGGCGATGGCGGCGGCAAGATGCGCAACGTGGACCTCAAGCCGAGCGACCACAAGGCCGTCGTGGAGCGGTGCAAGGCCAGCGCGGTGGACCTGGTGGTGATTGGGCCGGAGGTGCCACTTGTGGAGGGCCTCGGCGATGCGCTGGTGAAGGCCGGCGTCCCAGTCTTTGGGCCCAGCAAGAAGGCGGCGCAGCTGGAGGGCTCCAAGGCGTTCTCCAAGGACTTTATGAAGCGCAACAGCATTCCACGGCCGCGTATCAGAATTTTAGCGACTTTGAGGCCGCCAAGGCGTACGTCCAATCGCTCGCGCCGGACCACAAGGTGGTTGTCAAGGCCTCAGGCCTTGCCGCGGGCAAGGGTGTGATCCTTCCCGAGACGCAGGTGGAGGCCGTCCAGGCGCTCGAGTCCATCATGAAGAAGAATGACTTTGGCGCCGAGGCCGGCGCCGAGGTGGTGGTCGAGGACCTGGAAGGGCCCGAGGTGTCCGTGTTTGCGTTCTGCGACGGCAAGGAAGTGTTTATGCTGCCAGCCTCGCAGGACCACAAGCGCATCTTCGAGGGCGACAAGGGCCCCAACACGGGCGGCATGGGCGCCTACTGCCCGGCGCCGGTGCTCACGCCCGAGCTGGCCCGGTTCGTGAAGGACAAGGTCGTGCAGCGCACGTGGATAGCGCCGCTGAGGAGGGCTTGCCCTTCGTCGGCCTCCTGTACTGCGGGCTGATGCTCACGCCCTCTGGCCCCAAACTGCTAGAGTACAACTGCCGCTTCGGGGACCCGAGACGCAGGCCGTGCTCATGCTCATCGAGTCTGACCTGTACAAGATCATGCTGGCGTGCGCTAAGGGCGACCTCAAGCAAGCCGGCCCGATCCACATTCATGAAAACATGTCTGCTGCTACAGTAGTACTCGCCTCGCAGGGCTACCGGGCCGGCTACCTCAAGGGCTGCACAATTACGGGGACCAAGGAGGCCGACTCCCTGGACCACGTCAAGGTGTTCCATGCCGGCACGAAGCGCGACGCTTCGACGCTCTCTCGTCGGGCGGGCGCGTCTTGGCGGTGAGCAGCCGCGCGGCTACGCTGGAGCGCGCCCTGGCGCAGGCGTACGCGGGCGTCCAGCTCATCCAGTTCAAGGGCATGCAGTTCCGGTCCGACATTGGCCACCGCGCACGGGCGGCCAAGCGCGAGGCCGCGGACCAGGACAACCGCCGCATCGCCATCTTGGTGGCCGTGGCGGCGTTTGCGGCCGGCGCCCTGCTGCGCCGCGCCATGCGGGCCTAAGCTGAGCCCTGGCTCTGGCCCTCAAAGGCTCGTTAAGTAGCGCGCCGCCTTGCTCGGGATCAAACAAATTCGCCTGCGACGTCTTGAAGGGCCTGCGGGTAGCACGGCCGGCACTCGCTGGGAGCCGGGCCACACATAAGCCTGCGAAACCGGCAGGCCACCTGGTCGATGGTGCTGTTCGGGTGCCCGACATGGAGGTCGCTCAGCACCCACATCCAGAGCTGCGCCATGAAGGGCGTGTCCTCTCCCTCAAACTCCCAGGTGAACAGCTTCTCCTCGCTGGCCATGTACCCGTCCGCGCTGACGATAAAGTGGGCTCGACCCAGGTCTTCCAGCCCGGCCTCCTCCCGCAGGAGGCGCTTGACCGAGGCCGGGGTGAGGTGGCAGTACTGCTCCACCATCGGGTACCGTTCAAGGCGCGTGAGGTCGACTGTCCGCAAGCACCAAACGCTGAGCCAGCGCTTGTGGACCGTCACGATCAGCTTGCCCGGGTGCGCGGTGCGCAGCGCTGCGAGCCTGGCCTCGGCCCGCTCCCGGAACCGGTGCGCTGTCGGCATGAGGTGGCGCCACCACCTGGTGTGCAGCCCAAGGTCAGAACGATACCAAGGTAGGCGGAAAAAGTTGGCAAGGTGCCACTCCTCGCAGATGTCGTCCGGGCGGCGCTCCGACGCATCCTGGTAAATTGCCAAAACGCGGCGGGGCAGCCCGCCCGTGCCCGTCGGCACCACTGACACCGGGAACGACCGGATGGTCTCGGGCGTGTACATCTTGCAGAGCCAGGCTTGCCAGTCCTCGGGCACGGCCAGATATCGCATCCGCCGCTTTGAGACGAGGTGGAACGCGTTGAAGAGCGCCTCCATGCGGTTCGCATTGCCGCCTGTCTTGAAGCCCGGTTGCACCACGATGCAGTCGGGCTCCCGGCACCATCCAGAATTCGTATCCGATGAGCTCGGGCCGGAGCCAGAGCACGAGAGCTGTAAGAAAGACGACCAGCGCGCCAAGCCCCACGGCAAGCACACCGCGACCCATCTTGGCGGCGCTGCGAGGTACCCCACCAGCTGCGTTCTGAATGCGGAGACGCCATACCTCCCGTGCTCCTTGGGCCGCTCGTCCTCGATGTCGACGTTGCGGCCCTCCTCCAGCCCGCTCGCGGTGGCAAAGCTCGCGGCGACGCCGAGGGTCCGGCATCTGGCCGGCGCCCAGCAGGCGGTCCCACGTTGTTGCCGTGGGTGGGCCAATGCGCCTCGTGCGGGCGCTCGCGCGGGCCCGGACTGCCCGCCTCCGGCCGCCGCCGCGCACCCGAGTGAGTCCTTTGCTTGGGCGACTCACTGGGACGTGCCCAATTGACGCGTGCTCAGTCTTTGCGCTGACCTTCCCTCGTCATTTCGGGGACGCGACAACGTCCTTTCACGTCATTCGATGTCTCGCCAAGCCGCCACGTCACTGGAGCCAAAACAGGCGAGCAGACCCAGCTAGCAGACCAGGAAGGAGAGCAGGCGGGAGCGCGACAGGGGCGAGCGAGGAGCGCGATGCGGACGTTGATCTTGCGCGCGGCCGCGGCCGCCGTGGTGGCCGGCGGCGTGGCGTATGGTGAGGCTGTGCCCGAGGCTGCGCCAGAGGCGACCGCCGCGGCAGAGGCGGAGGAGCAAGCCACAGTCGATCTTTCCGGCAAGAACCTGGTCGAGCAGTTCGGGGCGGGCGCCGAGGACAGGTGGGTCGAGAGCGCGAACGCCAGGTACTCGGGCTCCGCTGGAGCTGGAGCGCCAAGGACGGCGAGGGCGAGGACGTGGGCGTGCTGCGGACGGAAGTACCGCACAAATTTTACGGCATCTCGCGCAAGCTGGACGAGCCCATCCCCATCAACCACCAGGGCGGCTTTGTGGCGCTACGAGGTGCGCTACAGCCAGGGCGCGACGTGCAGCGGCGGGTACCTCAAGCTGCTGCCGGCTAGCGAGCCCTTTGAGCCGGAGGAACTGAGCGAGAGCACCGAGTTCTCGATCATGTTTGGGCCCGACATTTGCGGCGCGAACCAAGGTGCACCTGATCTTCAACCAAAAGCACCCCGTGACCGGCGAGTGGGAGGAGAAGCACTTGGTGCAAAAGGTGGACACCCCCAAGGACCGCAACGTGCACTTGTACACGCTTATCGTGGCCGCCAATGGCAGGTTCATGGTGATGGTTGACCAGGTCAAGGCAGTGTCTGGCAAGCTCCAGTACGCCTTTGACTTCAAGCCTCCGATCATGCCGCCCAAGGAGATCGACGACGAGACCGACAGCAAGCCGGAGGACTGGGTGGACGAGAAGCAGATCCCGGACCCCGAGGCGACCGGAGCTGGGACGAGTCGGCCCCGCTTCGCATCCCGGACTTCCGCCCTAAGCCGAGCGGGTGGCTGGAGGACGAGCCCAAGACGATCCCGGACACGAGCGCGGTCAAGCCCAGCGACTGGGACGATGAGGACGATGGCGAGTGGGAGCCCCCTGGCCTGCCCAACCCGAAGTGTGCCTCGGCCCCGGGCTGCGGGCCTTGGTCGCCGCCGCTGATTAAGAATCCCGACTTCAAGGGCAAGTGGACTGCTCCGCTAATTGACAACCCGGAGTACAAGGGCGAGTGGAAGCCGCGCAAGGTCCCCAACCCAAAGTACTTTGAGGGCGAGCCCCTGGAGACGCTTTCGCCGATCGGTGCTGTGGCGATCGAGATCCTGGCGAATGACGCCGGCATCGAGTTCTCCAACCTGGTCGTGGGCAACAACGGAACGCAGGCGCATGAGATTGCTCAAAAGTACTTTACGAACAAGAAGAGCGAGCTGGCGAAGGCCATTGAGAAGGAGGAGTTTGAGAAGGCGCGCCAGCGCATCGCGGAGAAGTACAGCGACGGTTCGATCGGGAGCATGTGGCTACTACTACGAGGTCGCCCGCGAGTATGTCATCGCGTTCGCCAACAAGAGCCCGATTGGCTTCGCGCTCATGTGCTGTCTTTCTGTGGTGTTCCCGTCGACCTTCCTTTGGAAGTACGTCAAGCCGGACGAGATCAAGAAGCTCGAGGCGATGATCGTCTCCAAGGAGGAGCGCGAGGCGCGCGAGGCGGCCGAGTTGGCCGAGGCCCAGGCGGCCTTCGCGGCGAGGAAGGCGGCCAAACAGAAGGACGACGGCGACGGCGACGGCGACGGCGAGGAGCAAGGAGAGGGCCGAAGCCACCGGGGAGGCCGAAGCCACTGGGGAGGACGAAGCCGGGGAGGACGACGAGGATGACGAGGACGACGAGGACGACGGGACGAGGGCTCCTCGAGGCTGCGCCGCAGGATACCGAAGGCCAACTAACAAACTAACTCTGGCGCTTACCAACTGTCGCGCTCGATTCCCTAGCTAGCGCCTTGAGCGCCTTGCTGCCCCGCTTAAGGCGCTTCCGGTTCAGCTTGCGGATGCGTTTCTTCTCTTCCACGCGCTCCATGCGCCGCGCGCCACCAATGGCGCCCTCCGCCTTGGCCTCGACAACCCCTGTCCCCTCGACCATCTCTGGCGTCTCGAGCGTGACGCGGCCCAGGCGCCCCTTGCGAATGTCCATGATGAACGCCACCGCTGCCTTGTCCAGGTCGGGCCGCGCGCCTTTGAGCAAGCAGCCGCGCTTGCGCGCAACGTACCCCAAGAGCTGCTCGCCGAGGGGCTCGTCGTCCTGCTCTTTCCCCGGCCCGCCGTACCCGTACAGGTCAAGCAAGCGCTCCGGGTAAAGCGCAACCATCGCTTCTGCCGCACAATCCACAAGGTCCTCGTACTGAAACGCGACGTCCTTGATGGCTCCCGTGATGGCCAATCGGTGCCCGCATTCCTCTGGCGAGAGCTTGGGCCACAAGAACCCCGGGGTATCAAGCAGCATGAGCCGATCTGTGAGCACGATCTGCTGCTGCTGCTGCGTCACGGCGGGCACGTCGCCGGTCTTGCAAACTGCACGACCAGCGAGGGTGTTAATCAACGTGGACTTGCCAACATTGGGGATTCCGAGCACCATGATCGTAGCGCTCGTGTGGGGAGCCACAGCAAGCAGCTTCTCGCCCTCCCTGACGATTGCTCTGCGCGTCGCCAGGCACCGTCGCCTGGAGCTGGATGGCGTGCACGCCAGGCTGCGCGCAAAAGTAGTCGATCCAGCGTCGCGTTAGCGCGGGGTCGGCTAGGTCGGCCTTGTTGAGCACCTTCAGGCAGGGCGTGTCCTTGCCCCGCAGCTGGTCCACGAGAGGGTTCTCGCTGCTGAATGGCGTTCGTGCGTCCAGCAGCTCCACCACCAGCTGCACGCCGGCCATGCGTGCCGCAATTTCCTTGCGCGCGCGGTGCATGTGCCCAGGGAACCAGCTTATCCCGCTCATGTCGGCCCTCGCGGCGCCCGCGTGGTCCGCCTCCACCTCCTTCGCCTCGGCCTCCTCCTCGCGGCAGGCCCAAGGCTCCTTGAACGAGCGAGAACCCATTCTCGCGGAGGTTGGACGCGGCGCGGCGCAGCGTGGCGCGGCGGCGGCTATGGACGGCGGCGGCGGCGGCGGCGGCGCGGCGCTTCCGGACGCCCACGCATGGGCCCTCGACCCGCTCTACTGGTCACGCCCGCCGCTGCTCGCGCAGCAAATCCACGAAATGCCCGGGAACGCTCTTCGCCGCTGCGAGCACAGCCTCTACGGCCAGCGGCCAGTGCAGCGCGCCTCCATCGTCGGGTTCGTGGTTGGGTGGCAGCAAACCTCGGGGAAGGTGGTGTACATGATTGACGATGGCTCCAACGTCGTGCAGTGCATCCGCTTTATCACTGGCGTTGACAAGACCTCGCTCCGCCGCTTCAACGCAATCGAAATGCGCGCAGGCATGGAACCGCGCGTGCAGCTCGGAGCCCTGGTGCGCGTGGAGGGCACCATGCGCTTGGACCAACAGTTTGACGCGGAGGAGCTACCGCAAAAGATCGCGCTGGAGGGAGGCCGCCTGGTTAACGGGCAAGCCAAGCGGCGCTGGCGTGTCTTGTACGTGGAGCGCCTTTTGCTTGTGGACGACCCCAACGAGGAGCTCGCTCACTGGGCGCAGGTGGAGCGGCTCTCGCGCTCTGTGTACTCGCAACCGGCGCCTCCCGAACTGGAGGGAGTGGCGAGCCCACCGCAGCACGCTCGCTTCAGGGCGCAGGAGGTTAGCCCAGCCGGAAAGAGAAGCGCTTGCCAATGTCGTGATGAACGTGCTTGGCCCGCTTCGGCTTAACGAGCAAGACCAAGGCGAGGCCACGGTGCGCACGGCGGAGCAGCTCTTGCAGGACGCAGCACTGTGGCGGCGCGCCGAGCAGGAGCTCGGCAAGCGCAAGGGGGAGCTCCAGCACCTCCTCATCCCTGCACTTGAGCTTCTGGAAGGGCAGGGACGCCTCTTTCGCTACGGGAACAAGTACGGAGTCACAGACCGGGCAGGCATTCTCTACCCTGCCATTCTGGTCTGTCTGGCGCAATTCGAGTCCAAGACAGGTGTGTCGCTAAAGGCTATTTGCTCGTGGGTTCGCCAGGACCCGCGGTGCGTGAGTGCCACGGACGAGAACATCCAGGCCGGGGTCGAACGCTTTTGCAGCGCGACGTCATTTGCTCGCCCAGGCCGGGGCACTTTAAGATTAAGCCGCCAGAAGATTAGCTAGCTCGTCTCAGCCGGCAAGCTCGTTTTCCTTGGCGATCGTCTCCTGCAGAAACGCGTTCTCCTCCTCGTCGAGGATGCTGAGCTTCAGCGCCGGGGTGATCTCAATCGCCTGGCGCACGAGCATAGCGCTCTCTGTGCGCGCCAGCGCCATCTCGCCTCCATGGACGTCCACCAGCTCTCGCCGCTCAATTCCTTGGGGGTTGTACATGAGCCGGTTGCAGCCGCGCGCGTCGTCGTCGTCTGTGGCCCGTCGCTGCCAGGCGGCTGGCTCGGGAGACGCTTGTCTGCTTGGGCGAGCGCGCCATTGAGACTGTCTCGCGCCGTGCGCTGCGCGAGGCAGAACACTTCGTCCACAGCTTTCGCAAGCGCTGTGTCCTTTTCGTGAGGTACGGTTTCCCCCTGTGCGCCGTCGTCCGTTTGCAACGGCGTCGTGCCGCCATTTGCGGTCAGCGCCGGCACCACGTCGCTGTCCTGCTCCTGGTTTTCGTCCTCACTATTCTGAGCAGGCGTTGCGCTCGCCTCTTCGGCTGCGGCTCGGGCCGGCGCGGCGTCTTCGACCCTGGTGACTAGAGGCCCGGCTGGGTCGCCGGTCTCGCCAGTCGCCGTTTTGGTGAACTCTGCTTGGGTGGTGGCTTGCGCCGAGGTGGCGCCCTTCTCTTCTTCGTATACCGCGCCACTCCTGCCATGGGCTCGCACCTAGACTTGGGTGAGCTGGCGCAAGTGGCGTCAGCTTCGCTACTGCTATCCGAGTCTGGGCCTTGCACTGGCGACACATCGAGAGGAGCACGTGCGCTTGATGCTCGTGAGGTGCCGGGTGCCTCATTCCCGACCTTGGAGTGCGCATGTGACTCCTGCTCGTGAAACCAAGCGAGGGCCTGGGCAGCTCCCTCCGCAGCGACGTTCTTAGCCAAGGCGCGAATTTCGCATTCTCGGCGTCGCGCGACAATTCTTGGTGCCGCGGTGCGCACGGCAGTTGCCAGGACAGATTCAATCAAGATGGTCCGCGTGGTGTGCACCGCAAGCCGATTCGCAGCAACCTCCTGGGCTATCGCTCGGCGAACAGCCGCGTCAACAGCCGCTGCAGTTGCCGCAGCCGCAGCGGCCGCTCTTGCTGCCACAACCCTCGCAGCGGATGCCCCTGCGCGCACGCTTGCTCAGCGGCTGCCAGCGCTGCGGCTGCTGCAGCCTGTGCGGCTTGTCGTCGAGCTGCCGCCTCCTTGGCGACGCGCGTTCGAGCTGCCATTTCGCGTGGCGTCGCCCCGCGCGCGGCCGCCTCTCGCACTGCGGAGGCTTTCGTTTGCGTCCTCCATGGCAAACTCGACTTCATGCTGCGCTCTCACCGCGTCGCGCGAAGCCATGGTCACCAGCGCACCGTCGTCCATCGCCGCTTCCTCCGCCTGCTCTTGCGCTGTGGTCTCATCCTTGCTTTCGCCACGCGAGGCAGGCACGAGCTGTGCATCGTCGCCGCTGGCCCTGTCCGTCTCTCGCTCCTGCGCGACAGCCTTAATGCTAGCCTCTCGCTGATCCAGCACGGGCGCCCAGGCCCGCTCGTGCTCCGACGGCTCGGGCGCGAAATGAACGACTGCGCCGCATTTGGCCGGGTGTTCTTCGCCGTGGCCAGTGGATAGCACGCCCTTTGGAGCCGCCTTGAGCGCGCTTGCCTTGACACTGTTGAGAAAAGCCTTGTGCTCGGCAGCCGAGGGCCCGCCGCAATCTCGCGGCGGGATGCAAGGACCCGTCTCCGGTGGCGCCACCACTCTTGGATACGCTGCGTGGAGTCGCCTGAGCTGCAATACGCCGCCATGATGAGCCGGACTGGGTTGGGCCGCTTGTGGCGTGGCTTTGCAGGCGGAATAGGCTTCCCGGTCTTGCTATGTGACGTGCGCGACGTTGCGAGCGACGACATTGCCGGTGTTCTGACGGACCGTTGATGCGGCGCCTCGCGTTGGGCGAGTCGTGCCCGTTCTCTCGCGCGCGGTGGTGTTCCGCAGTGCGAGGCGCCCCGGTCCGCACACGCGGCGACGCAGGAGGCTGCGGCAGACGCCGGCGGGCGCCGCGTCGAATATCCCTTGCGCACAAGGCGCAGCTCGTCCCTCGGCACGCCTGGCTTGGTCGGCTCCTCCACTCGAAGCATCTTGCGCATTGCCCGGAGCCGCCTCTGCTGCACCTGCTGCGCCTCCTTGGCGGTGCGGAACTTTGAGTTGGCGATGCGCTCCAGAATGGCCTTTGGCAGCGTGCGCGGCTGCATGTCGATCGAGGTGGGGAACAAGAAGCTCATCTTGTTGTGCATGCCGAGCTTGAACATGCACGAGAGCTTTTTGATGCGAGAGCCAGGCTGGGCCTGCTCGGCGTGCTGCACGAGCGAGCTGCATGTGGTCTCCAAACGCCTGAGCATCTTTGCGCTCACCACGCCTCGCTCATGTTCTCGTACAGGCGCTTGTCGTTCGGGTCCTTGATCGGGTTCAAGCGGCTCAGCAACGCGTCCAGGGCGCGCATGCGTTCTTCAACGCGCACATGCTGAAACGGGCTATTGTCATCCGCAAAGCGTTTGCCTTCTACCACGCAGTGCCCGGAGATCCACGTCACGTGCAATATAGAGAACTCCTCCCAGCGTAAGGTGCTAGTTTTTGCAGAACAGCGGTGCCATGGTTGTCCGACACGGAGCGATGCTCGAGAAAGTACTGCAGCTCGTCCTTGGTAAAGTAGATGGCGCTCTTGCGAATGCCTCGAAACAGCACCGCCACCTTGTGGCCTCGGTGGCCCGAGGTAAAGCTGCGCAGCACATGCTCCACCGTCAGGTGGTCACGGTTCTTGCACAGCAGATTCTTGCTCTGCTTGGAGATGAAGAACCAGGCTGAAATAGCCCCATTGTTGAGCACGAGCGTGTCGGGCACGTGGATCTTGCGATACAGGTATCCGCCCGCCGCCGTCTTGGTGTGCAGCAGCCCAATCAGGTTGAGGCAGCTGCCGCCCGGTTGGTTTTCGTCGACCTCCCAGCTCTCGAAGCTCTGCTTCTCGGGCATTTGGGGCGACATGAGGCTGGCGCGATTCCGATACATCACCCCGCTGGTTTTCCGAAGGACGTCCAGCCGCTCAGTCGCACGACATGCCGTGTCTCTCGGTCAGCGCTCTCCGAGAAGCGCGCACTATCCTTGCTGGGGCCTCGGCAGCACTGAGCGCGGCCCTCTCTCCCCGTCGCCTCTCGCGCTGCTCGCTGTCAACAGACTGACGGAGTTGAGACACGAAGAACTCATGTAAATTATTTGCCATTATTTCAACGGATCGATCGATCGATCGATCGATCGATCGATCGAAACTTGGTCGACATCGATCGCAGCCAGTCAAACTATCACTGATGTGTAGTGTCGCATGTCGCAGCCAGAGATCAGCGCCGCCTCGTCGTGCCGTGGCCTCGACTTGTGTGCGTCTGAGACCCGCCACCGCCACCGCCACCGCCACCGCCGCCATAGCGTCGGGTGCTGCGGTAACCTCGGGATGACGAGCCCCCCCACCACCCCCGCCCCAGCCAGAGCTCGAGCCCAGCCAGCCCCAGCCAGAGCCCCAGCCAGAGCCCCAGCAGAGCCCCAGCCAGGGCCCCAGCCCGAGCCCCAGCCCGAGCCCCAGCCGTCATCGTAGTAACCGCGTCGGCGGTGCTGCTGCGAGCCCATAAAATAGCCGCCCAGGCCGCCCAGGCCAACGCCCGACCAAAAGCTGTCGTGGCGCGGCCGCGCGCGGCGCGCGTACTGGTAATCGTCGCAGGGCTCGGCCTCGTACACGCGCTCGCCCTCGTAGATAGGAGCACCAGTGCGTGCCGCACGCTGCACGCCAGCAGGCCCAGTCAGGAGCTGCAGCACGAGTAGCACAAGCATGAGCACGAAGAACCCAGTCACCAACGTCGAAAGCCAAGACTTGCGCTGGTAGCCCGGCCGGTAGCCATACTGATATCCGTCGCCGCCGCTATAACGCCCGTAAGATGGCCCGGTCTGGCGCACCGTGTACTCGAGCCCGCAGCTGCCAGCCAGCACATACGGGTCATCCCGCGAAGCATACCCTTCACAAACCACGTCCGTGGTCCCGAGCCTGTAGTTGTTGGGCAGCTCAGCCTCGCACTCCCACTGCACGTCCCCAAAGGTGTCCACGCCCACATTGCGGCACTGCACCACCTCGGGCTCCACCGGTACGAGCAGTCGCCGCCCACGCAGCTGAGCTGCGGCACAGGCGCCGACCGCCGCCCGGCGGTCATCTGGCCCGCGCGGAACGTCAGCGCGGACACTTCCTCCAGCCGCACGCGGTCGCGCCACGCCACCGCGCCGGGCCACGCGGCCAACGCCAAGATCGCCAGCGCCACCTTCATCTCCCGCCGTCCCAACAATCGCGCTCTGCCTTGCGCAATGTGCCAAGTTCCAAGCTGGAATTGTTCCGCGAGCGTGCCGCGGAAGTTCCGCCGTTTCGGGAAAGAAGAAGCGACCTGGGCGCGGACTCCCTGGCGTGCCGCGGGCGTTCCGGGGCAGTTCCACTGGCAAGACCAGCTGTTGGGGAGGACGAGAGCGACGCGAGGGGCGGCGCATCCCTGGATATGTATGGCGAGCTCGGCCGTGAGGGCCGGCGCGACAAGGAGGATGAGGCACAGCATGTGCAGCGGGCGCAGCAGCAGCAGCAGCAGCAGCCGTCGGAGGGGTCGCTCTATTTTCTGCCAGATGACCTAATCGCGGACGTGAGCGCCACGCTGAGGGCGGTGCCGCCCGCCAAGATGCCACAGCGCGGCGTGTTTGGGAACGGCCCGCACCCCTTCTTTGGCGATCAGCGGGAGGGCGCTGGCGCTGAGACTAGCGACCCGATCCTTGGCCTGCTCGGGGACAGCTTCGCGGGGAGAGAGAGAGGCGGGCCCCGGGCGCTCGCAGCGCAACGCGAGCAGGTTTGACGACCTACAGTCGGAGCTGCGGCCACGGCGAAGAGCTACGAGCCGCGGGCGCCAATGGGAGGTTGGACAGGAGGGTCAAATCGGTTTTGCATCCGATCTGCCCTTGCCGCCCCACGCGCCAAAGCCTGTGGCGACACCGCCGTTCGACGAGGCTGCCCGCATCCTCGGCGCTCACCGGTGGGCTACCTGAGCAACCAGTTTATGTCGGCTCGCAACCTGGTCACTGGGGCGTTTAATGCATCGCTCTTCCCGCATCGCGACCAGGAGTCTGCAGGCGGCCCGCGGACGAGTGGTCCCGAGCAGCCGTTTGCAGGCTCTGAGTGGTCGGCTAATGGAAAGAAGAGCAAGTGGCTCGAGAGCGTCATGGCCCCGCAGCGCGCCAAGCGAGTCCTCAGGCCAGGCAGTCCCAGCGCCGCTTGCTTCACCCAAGCAGAGCGAAGCCCGTACACGGGGGCGTTCCGGGAAGAAGGGGAGTCGCGGATCGCGCAAGGGCCAAGGCTCGCCGGCGCGCAAGCCCAAGCAGCAGCAGCAGCAGCAGCAGCAGCAGCAGCAGCAGCAGCAGCAAGGCAAGCAGCAGCAAGGCAAGCAGCGGCGAGGGCGCGGGTCGCCGTCGCCGTCGCGATCGCAAGCACCGCTACCGCCTCACAAGCTCCACCTGCAGCAGCAGCAGCAGCAGCAGCAGCAGCAGCAGTCCCAACAAACGCAACCGGGTGGCTTGCAGCGTGGCGCCAAGCAGGCTGCGGCAGACCGACCGCCTGTTGCTCAAAAGCCAAAGCAAGCGCAGGCCAGGGCCAGCCGCGCATCCAAGACGCCGGGCCAGCAGCCGGCGGCACCACGCGTAGCGCACGCTGCTGGCACAGGCGACGGTGATGACGGTTTCCAGGCCGTTGGATCCCGCCAGGGGCGCTCAACCCACCGAACCGTCGAGCATACTGCGGCAAAGGATGAAAGGCAGGGTCGAAACACCAACGTGTGGACGGTGCTCGACTCAGATGAGGATGAGGATGGAGACGCCGCGGGCGTAGCGGCAGCGGCGGCGGCGGCGGCGGCGGCCAACACATCCGACTCGCTACCAGCCATTCCTCTGGGCGAGACCCTCCCCCAGAACAGCAGCGACAAGGCCCCCGGGGGATCCCCAGGCACAGCCGGCTCTCGCAGTAAGCCGAGCAGGAGAGAAAAAGGCTTACCACCCTGCAAAGCACGCAAAAAGGTGGCCAGCGCGCGCGGTAGCGGTTCGGCCCAGGCGAAGAACGCCCGCACACCGCCGGCGCCGGCGCCGGCACCCGAACCTAAGGATGCGGCACAGCGCAACATCTTCATCCGGGCCGAGCACGAGTCAAAGGGAGGCAAAGCAGCCGAAAGCAACCAGATGGAGGCGCGCGCGCGCGCCTTGGTGCTGAATGCGGTGGCGATCCTGGTGGCATGTGCCACGTGGTCGCGAAACGCGCTGGTTTCAGCGTGCCGCGGCTTGCTTTGCGGGCTGGTAGGCCTTCACCGCGCAGCTTGGCGCGGCGTGGCACAGCACGAGGAGGCGGGTACACGGTGGTTTGTTATCTGTTCCTACAGCTGTTTGGCCCATTCGTCGGGTACACGCTCGTCAACTCGCCGCCGTGGGCGCACATCTGCCTTTGGTACGTATTCCTGGGCCAGTTTTTGTGCGCTGGGACGGGAAGGCCTCTATTGCGATGCAGTTCGTCCTGCCTGTGGTGTTCGCTCTGGAGGGCGTTTCGACCCCTCGTTTCTGCTCCATTTGAACGCGAGCGAGCTGATGGTGGTCTCGTTTGCGATCATGCTCGTGCGCGATGAAAGCGCGTCGTTCACGGTTGCTTCGCTTGTGCTGCTGTCGCTGCACGCAGTGGTGGCACTCCTCGCGGGCACGCACCACTGGTGCAATGGTTTGTGCTGGTGACGCAGCTCGCCTTTCGCGGAGCGGAAGCTGGGGCGTGCCGCAGCACCCCGCGCCCGTACGAGTACCCAGAGTACTGAGCGTCATACCTCGGCGTTACTTGGCGAGTTTAAAGTAGTTGGCGATGCCGGCGATCTTGTCGGCTTGGCTTTGGAATGGGTCGGGGAACTTGAGCTCCGCGATGATATCAAGAATGTGTAGCATCTCGTGTGAAGCAGATGGCTTGGATGGACTTGCTGCTGCCGCTTGGAGCGCCATCCCGTGGCGCGCTGCATCTGCAGAATATAGCGGCCAGCGCGCTCTTTGTCACATGCACACGCTCTAGTAGGCCCTTGCGCTGGTCGATGCAGTTCTTCCAGTTGACCTGCGCATGCCCAAACGGGTCAGCCCTGTCTGTCGCCGCGCAACCCGCGCCCCTCCCTCTGCCTGCCTGTCAACAAGACTTACCAACGTAATGTGCCCAGGCGGCGACGCCTTGGTGCGCGCCTTCGCAAAGGCCGCTCGCACGCACTGGACTTGCTCTGGCGAGAATTGGTACACCTCGCGCCTGAGAGGCGCGTCGGCGTCCTCAACGCGGCAAATAACCTGCTCGAGCGCAGGAACGAACGACTCGTCGAACGGGCCGTCGTGCTCGCGCTCGGCCACGAAAAAGAGCGCCCCGAGCACGTGCTGGATCCCAAACTCGGTCTCCGCAGGAAGCTCGAGCGCTGAGACCTTGGATCGCATCTTCTTGGCCAGCAACTTGTCTACACGAGAGTTAGCTCACGCTGCATGTGCTTGCTGACCTGCTTCCCGCGCCAACTTACCAGGCTCAATGAGACGGCACTCCTTCAGGATGTCGATCGGGCACCCGCTGATGGAGTATCGCTTCAGCACCAGCTCCAACACATCCATGTGTTCAACGATCATGGTCTCGATGCCAGCCACCAAATCCTCAACTTTCTCCGTGTGGGCTGACAAAGCCTTGAGGCTCTTGCTCGATTGGTTCTTGCCGCTCTTGCCCGCCCCGTCCGCCTCCGTGCTAGGCTTTAGGCGCGCGATCACCAGGGCACGGAGCGCCTCAATGACCTCGTGCCTGTGCAAGACATGGTGGTGGTGTCCTTGTAGCTCTCGCAACACCGCGTTGTGCTTGCTTGACCGCTTATCCGCATGCCCCAAGAAAAGCTCACGGGACTTCTCCCCGATCGCACGCCATTGCGCGAGCTCAGTCACGTGCGTGCAGGCCTTCCAAGACGAGTTCGCGACCAGCATGGCGGTGGCGTCCTTGTGGTTCTGAACGACGGTACGCCACTGATCAATACTGCGCTCCAACACGTTGGCCATCTCATCTGGGTGCAGCTTTTGCCGGTGACGGTCTTTGCTGCTACCGCTGATGGCCTCTCCATCTGTCGACGACTCTATCACCCGCGAGAACTCGGTTCGAAACTCGTGCAGGTTGCGAAACACCTCGCTAGACTCTTGCAGCAGCGGCGGCAGCCAGGGGTCCACGAGCATAAGCGATCGCAGAAAGGATGCCAAGAAGGGGGAGTCGTGGCTGCCGTCCGGCTCGAAAGCGTCCAGGAGCTCGGAAATAGTCACCAGCGGCATCGATTCGTCGACAAACGACTTGGACTCGCGCAAGTCCTCGATTGCGGACGTTAGCGCCGCGCCCTCCGGGTTCTCGGGTTTGTTTTTCTTCTTCTTGGTCGCCGTGGCAGCCATGGCCGCTAGAGCGGCGGCAGTGTCCTGGCCGTCCCCCAAGACGTAGCTCAGTCTGCGTTTCCTCTGGGCTGGCTGTGCCGCATCAGGTGAGGCTTTTGAAGGATCTGCGACAGCCGTCTCCGCTTGGTGCTCAGCAGCCGTGCCCCGCGTCAAGTTGTTCGCAGCCGTGACTGCCATGATGGCGCGCTTTGCCGAGGGCTTTTTGGGCGTGCCGACTCGAAGCTGGCTGTCCGGGCTGTGCCGCCGCTGTTGGCGCTGGCTGGCCATGCCGAAGGCGCTCCTCGCGCTGCAAGTGCACTAGCACCTTGGAGAGTATGCTAAGGGTCTCAACATGCTGCTGGTTGTACCCGTGCACGTCGCCCGCCGTGAGCAGGATGTCCTGGTTGCCGACCTGCGCGGCCTGCTCACGGAGCTCGGGCGGCACGAGGTCTGCAAGGTCCAAAGCGAGGCCCAGCTCGACCAGCTGCTTCACAGTGGATGCGCTCGAGAGTAGAAGGCGTTTCTTCTGGTTGCGCTCGTAGGCCTTGCTCAGCGTAGACTTGAGCCATAAGAGCAGCAGGTCTCGCCCGGGTGGCTGCGCACGCGCTCGAAGAACAGTTTCGCGTCGGGTAGTTTGCTGTGTTGCTTGAGCTGCGTATGAAGCACGCGCAGCACGTTGTGCGCGATGGACTCGACAAAGCCCCGCAACCTGCCCGTCAAATCGAGATAGTCTCTGGTTTTGGCGCGCAAGCCTTCGACGTCCAGCTTTTGTGTATCAAGCGCGCGCCGCTCCTCGACAACCTGGGCCGCCTTCTTTTTGTAGGCATCCTCTAAGGCGTGCACCTTTTGGCGCTTGCGCTCAAGGTTGCGCTCCTTTTCCTGCACGAGCTTCTCGTGGTAGGCCAGGTCCATGTTGCTCTGCTCCAAGTCATTGTCGAGGCGGCTGCGCATGCGCTCTTCGCGAAAGGCTTGCCATTGTGTAAAGTACCAGCGCAGGACATCCTCGCCATGCCACCACTTGGAGAACATCATGTGTAGACGCTTGTTGTGGCGCTTCTGGTCATGAACAAGGTCGTTCCACGCGCGGAACGCCCGCTCGAGCACGCCGCGCTGCAAGCTCTGCACGGTCGAGTCAAAGAGCTCATTGTTGCGCTCTTGTTCGTCCCGCAGGCTGTTCTGCTTCTCAATAAAGCCCTTACGGACCTTTAGCAAGCCTTCGATCTCCTGCTCGACCTCCTTGCTGCGCACAAAGTATGGCTTGCTCGTCTCCTCGTCAAAAATGACGCGGTACAGGAGCTCGTGCACGTCGTGCAGCACGTCGGAAAATTTGCCAAAGTGCGGCAGCAGGTCGCCGAGCGTGTTGCTCGCAATGGCGGTCATGAGCTCGTTCGGGGAGCTCAACGCCTGCGTCATCCTCGCGGCCTCCGCCAGCCGCACCTGCCGGCAATAAACGGCGACTGGAACGTGTCCGTCTCCTCGCGCAGGCCCTGAAACCAGTCCTGGAGCAGCATATGCACCTCCGCGTCTTTCCTCGCACGCCAACCTCCTCAAGTCGCAGCAGCTTGAGGCGCTCGTCCACGCAGTAGGCGACCTTGCGGGCCCGCCTCGGCGACCGGGCGCCTCCGGCCTGGGTCTCGGTCATCGTCGCCGCCTGCCCCTCGCGCGGCTCTCTCCGCCGCGCGAAATGGATCTTGCCCGAGATCACAGCTGCAATCTTGGGTCCGTTGGGCGGAACTTGTCGGGAACGTGTTGAGTACGTTCTGCGAAACGCTTTGCGCAACGGTCATGCGGCGGCAACGGAGGGCGACAGAGCAGTGGAGCGGGCGGCAGGAGGCGAGATGGAGAGCGTCGATCAGGATGCGCCGGGCAAGGTGGTCATGTTTGACGCGTCCAAGCGCGAGACGCACCATGGCAGCCACGGGCTGAAGCGGCTGTACCGCAGGCTGCGCAGCGCGTACAAAGTGGTGGTGAACAAGGACCCCCTGACGGCCGAGCGGCTCAAGGAGGCCGCGCTGGTCATCTTTGGGGCCGCGCGAGAAGTTTTCTGCGGCGGAGTTTGACCACATCAAAGAGTACCTGAACAGCGGCGGTAGCATCCTGTTCATGCTCGGCGAGGGCGGCGAGGACAAGTACGGCAACCAACATCAACTTTCTGCTGGAAGAGTATGGCATCTCGGTTAACAACGACAGCGTGGCGCGCACGGTGTACTACAAGTACCTGCACCCCAAAGAGGTGCTCGTGAGCAACGGCGTGATCAACCGCGGCGTGGCCGAGGCCGTCAAGCAGCTGTCGTCCAAGGGCGGGCTTGGCGAGAAGCGGCGCAAGCCCTCGGCGCTCTTGGCCAAGCAAAAGTCGGCGCTAAAGGCGCGCAAGGGTCGAGCGAGGACGACAAGGGCGGGCTTGAGTTTGTGTACCCGTACGGCAGCACGCTCAATGTGCAAAAGCCGGCCGTGGCGGTGCTTTCCTCGGGCCCACATCGCGTACCCGCTCAACCGGCCGCTCGCGGCGTGCGCGCAAACCAAGGGCTCGCCCACGTGGGACCTCAAGGAGGGCGGCCGGATCGGCGTGATCGGCTCGGTGGAGATGTTCTCGGACGAGTGGCTCAACAAGGAGGAAAACGAAAAGGTCTTTGACGTCCTGCAAAAGTGGCTCATGTGCGAGGGCGGCGGGTGCTGGACCACGCGGACGCAGAGGACCCAGACGTGAACGACTACCACCACATCCCGAACACGGAAGCCTTGGCAGAGCGACTGCGCTCCTGCCTTCAAGAGCAGCTCCCGAGCGACTTTACGCAGCTATTCGAGGACAAGCTCTTCAAGTTTGACACCAACGTCATTCCGGAGGCGGTGGCGTTATAGAGCCTATCGGTCAAGCACGAGCCCCTCTCGCTCATCCCGCCGCAGTTTGACGCGCCGCTGCCGCCACTCATCCCAGCGGTATTTCCGCCGGCCATGCGCGAGCCGCCGCCGCCCGCGCTCGACCAGTTCGACTTGGACGAGCACTTTGCCTCGGAGCGCCTGCGCCTGGCGCAGCTCACCAACAAGTGCTCTGATGAAGACTCGAGTACTACGTGCGCGAGTCGGGCGAGATCCTTGGCGTGGTCAAGGACTTGGGCGTCGACCCCGACGAGCTCAAGGGCGAACACGGCGCCAAGCGCGTGCTCGAGTTCATGCTCCGCGAGCTCGTGCGCTTCAAGAACCTCAACCAAGAGGTCCCGAGCGACGAGAACGCCCAGGCGGCGGGGCAACCTTGCGGCGGGCCCTCGCGTCGAGGACGTGAGCGCGGCAGCGTCGTCCAAGCCGCGCGCCAAGCCGCAGTTTGCGCGGCCCGTGGCGGAAGGCAAGGGACTCGGACCCCATGGACGGCCACGACGACGACGACGACGACAATATGGCCGAGGGCAAAAATGTGAACGAGCTTCGTCTCGATCTTGACTTGTTCTATGACATGAGATGGTGCGCCCAAGCACTGCGCGCCCAGGTGTAGAGTGGCCCGTTGACCGGCCGCCGCAGGACGCGCGAGAGGCCGCCTGCCTGCGCGCCGCGGTCAACGAGCATGGCCTCGTGCTCTTGCGGGGCCTCGCAGATCCACTTGATGCGAGCGCGATCGAGCGCCTTGCGCGCCTTCTCCATCCCGATGCCGCGTTGGAGGGCGCCTCGCCGCTTCAGCTTGGCCAGCGGCGGCAAGGGAGCGTCGCGGGGCACCCCAAGGTGCGACGCCTCGGCAACGGGCGCGGCGCGCTTCTCTGCCGCACGGGCGCCGAATGGCACTCGGACGGGCCGGGCGCCTGGACGATCCTGAGCTGCCGCGCATCGCCGGCGCGAGGCGGCGGCGACACGCTGTTTGCGGACGCGCGCGCGGCCCTTGCGCGCCTGCCGCCTGACGCCCGGCGCGCGGCACAAGCAGCGCGCGTCGTCTACTCGACGCGCTTCACGGCGGGTGCGGCGTACCGTCCGCTGTGGACTTTGAGCACGGTCTGCGCATGAACGCCTTTGGTACCCGGCTGCTTTTGCCCGCGCGCAGCAAGGTGGCGCGCGACGGCCGTCCCTTCGTGCTGCCGCTCGTCCTTCGCGACCGCGCCACCGGCGAGCCCTTCCTAAGCGTGGACATTCGGCACGCTGAGCGTCTCGAGGGCCTGGATGTGGCCCGGTCGCGGGCCCGGCTTGACGCGTGGCTCAGAGCAGCGCTCGGCGCCCGCTCGCCGGGGTCGTGGTGCGCGCGACGCATGCGCGCCACGCGCGACGACGTCGAGTTTGACCCCAACGTTGTGCGGCGCGTGGCTTGGCGCGCCGGGGATGTGGCGGTGTGGAGCAACGACCGCGTGTTGCACAGCCCGACGGCGACCATGTCGTACGAGGACGACGCCCCGGGCTCGCGCGAGATGCTGCAACTCATCTACTCGTCGGCAGGTGGGTGAGTCGCGAAGAAGGCAAACATGTGCCGCAGCGCGGCCTTGTCGAGTCGCACCAGATAGTCGGCGGGTTGGCGCCCGGCGTAGTCGTTTGCGCTGGCGTCTGCGCCGCGCTTGAGCAGGTCGACTGCGATGGGGTCAACGCTCTGCTCTTTGCACGCCACGTGAAGCGGGGTCTGCCCAGAGCTGTCGCGCGCGTCGACGGCGATGCCCAGCTCGCCAGTGATGAGCTGCATGAGAGCTTCGTAGGCCTCAAGTGGCATCTCCTCGCGAGAAGCAGACTCCACCACGACGTGCGGAAACGTGGACTCGACGTGCGCAAGGACCTCCGCGTGGTCCTCCTGCGCTTGCCGGGCATCGGCCAGGGCTCGCACAAGCAGGTGGCAGCTGCTTGCAAAGCCACCTCTGGCTGCCAAAAAGACGTCTCTTGCTCGGATCGGCATGCCCCGCGCACAGAGCTGCTCCAAGACCGGGCTCGCCCCATTCCCGGCTGCCAGCGTTAGCGCCGTATCGCCGTTGTTGTTGGCCTGAACGAGCGCTTCGAACGGCATGGCCTCAATGAGGTACGCACACGTGGTCTGGTAGGCCTTGTACCCTGGCAGGAGCGGCCCACAGTGCATGCAGGCCAGGTGGAGCGGCGTGTTGCCTTGGCCCCGTTCCGCATCAAACCAGCGCTCAAGCACGGTCGTGGCGGACGCTGACTGCTCTTTTCCCGTTTCCAGTTGCTCTGGTGGGTCGCTGCACACTGCGTCGACCACGCAGGCACGCAGAATTCCGATGTCGTGCGTGACGGCCGCCGCGTGTGCCACTGAAAAGGTCGCCCTGGCGCCGTGCGGGCCGGCAAGGTAGCGCGGCGGCGTGAAGAGCTTATTGGCTGGGCCGTCGTGCGCCCGAAGGTCGAGCCAAAGCTCGCGCAGCGGCTCCTCCATGCTGGCCAGCGTGAACACCCCGCGCAGAATGCTAAACTGAACGATTTCGCTCACGCCCGTGTCAATCCCCTTAATCTGCAGCTTTGCCTTGGCCACGCCCTCCTCCACCTTGCGGCGCTCCCTCTCCTCGGCCAGCGTCTCGTCTTTCTCAGGGTTTTTGTCCCGGCGCCGTTTCATGCCGTCGAGGCGGCCTTGCAACTCGCGCTCCTTCCGCACCAGCTTCTCGCGCAGCACGCCGCGCGCGCGGGCGGCATCCTGCGCCGCCTTGCTCTCCTTGGCCGCCGGACCCTCGCCCTCCTTCTTGCGTCGTGCGGGCTTGCGCGCCGCCGGCGCCATCGCCAAGCCCACGTCTGCGTCCCTCTTCTCGTCCCGTCCCGCGGCCGAGTCCCGTCATTCCGGACCCAAAAAACAGACCCGAACGAGGTTTCAGACTTGGTTTCAGCGGACCGTCCTCGGAACGAGTGCGGAACGGACCGGTGGTGGTTCTGCAGGCGTTCCGTGGGCGATCCGGCGTCGGATCCAAGGGCAAGACGGGCAAGAGCTCGGAGGAGGAGGCGGAGGCGGAGGAGGAGGAGGAGAGGCCCGCGCTGGCGATGGGGCTCAAGGGCAGGGCGGCCCCACGCAAGCGCAAAGGGTCGAGCAAGGGCAGCAAGGGGCTCGGCAAGGACGAGCTGCTGCGGCGGCTGCGCGTGGCGCTGCTCAACCTCAACGTGCGACAGAATGGCAACGCGCTGGTGGCCTTTGGCGGGCTGCTGCTGCTGCTCAACCTGCTGTACTTTGTGCCGCGGCGGAGCAGTCTCCGCGTGACTGGCCGCATCCCGCAGAGGGTCGAGGACGCGCAGGAGGTGCTCGCGCAGGCCGAGATTGCGCCGCTGGAGCGGATTGTGCGCGACCTTGGCGGCGTGGGCGCGCCGCTCAAGTCCGAGTCGGTCTTCATGAAGAAGTCGGGCATTGCGGCGGTGAAGGTCTCTGCGGCTAGTGGCGAGATTGCGGAGCTCACAGCGGTGCTGGGACGGATTGAGACCGACATGAACAAGGGTTGGAATGTCAGCAGTCCAAAGGCGCTGCCCCTGGGGCAGCTGGGCTATGTCAAACGTGATCTGCCCGTGTACAAGGACGGCTTGCAACGGCAGGACATTGCTGTGCTGCCGCGGCCAAAGTCGGGCCTGTTCAGCGTGGAGCAGCTGCGGGGCAACTCGTACAACATGATCCTTTGCCTGTCGTTCAACACGGACCACTGCTTCGACCCGACTCAGTACGCTGCGATCGGGGAGACCCGCAAGGTCAACCGCATCCAAAACCTGCGAGACACGGTGTGGAGCAAGCACAAGTTTTGCCGCACCATGTCGAGCGCAACCAAGGGCCTCACCGATCTAGACCTGCTGTCGTTCACGTTTCCGTGCTGGGTGATGCCAGGCGACTACGACCGCATGGTGCGGTACTCGCGCGACAACAGCATCGAAATGTGGATTGCAAAGCCCCGGTCCCTGGGCGCGGGCATGGGCATCTACATCGTGAGCGACATGGGTAGCCTCGAGCACGAGCGGTCCACCAGCAACGTGGTCCAGACCTATCTGGAGGACCCCCATCTTATTGAGAAGGTCGGCTTGGACGGCACGCGGAACAAGTACAAGTGGGACATGCGGTCGTACGTGCTAGTGACCTCGGTGACGCCGTTGCGTGCCTACGTGTACTCACGCGGCCTCGTGCGCATCTCCACGAGCCCGTATGGAACAAACTGCAAGGATAACATCACGGCGTGCCTCACCAACACGTCGCTCAACAAGAAGGTCGAGGGCGCGCAGCTCAAGGACATTACCTGGTCCTTCAAGAAGCTCAAGGAATACCTGGTGTCGCGCGGAGAGGAGGCCTGGGAGGACGTCTTCCCGCGCATCCAGCGCGCCATTGGACTGACGCTGCTGAGCGCCGAGTCGGAGCTGCTCAAGCACTTTACGCCCAAGGGCTTTCGCTGCGAGAACTGCTACCAGCTGCTGGGTGGACCTCCTGTTCGACTCGGCCTTGCAACCCAAGGTCGTGGAGATCAACGGCGAGCCCAACCTCAAACTCACAAACAAACGGCAAGACGCACTACGACTTCACGAAGCGCAACATGGCGCGTGACCTCATGGCACTCGTCTTCCACCGCCAGCCGCAGCGCGCCAAGGCCGCAGCGCGCCTTCAGCAGTGGGCGCGCGCCGCGCTCTCCGAAACAGGCGGTGCAGTAGGCACGGTTCCCATCGGGGAGGACCACTTGCGCTACGTTCTGGCCACGATGCGAGAGCATGCCAAGCTGGGCGCCTTTCGCCCGGTCTACCCCAACGATGGCCTGGCCGAGCCCTACGGTCGTTACCTGCGCTTCTTGCGCGACAAAGAAGCCAAGAAGGAGGCCGGCGACGCGGACTCGCTTGTCCATGCCGACGGCAGGCGGTACCGTCTGCATCAGGTGGTGACGCTGCTCCAGAACGCGCGCGCTCTCGCCGCCGTGACGGACCTGCCGGCCAACGCCGCCGCCGCGTCGGCAACTGCCGCAGCTTCCGCGCCCGCTACCGCGCCGGAAGAGCCCGCCGCCGCGGCGCAGCAGCAGGCGCGCAAGAGGCGAGCGCGCAGCAGGCGCGCACAGGCCGAGGAGGCCAGCGACGAGGACCCCGACATGTTTTGATCGATCGACCGCACGCCAGCCAACCTGTTCTGTAAACAAAACGACCTTCAGGAGCGCGCTCGGGAGCGCGCCTTCGAAACCGTGTTGCACTTTGGTCTCGGCCTGATCCGATTGCTGCTCACAGTCAGTCAGCGCGAGAGGTTTTTCGGCCCCATTTGGATTTGCCGGGTCGCAGGCAGCAGCCGCCGCAGACAGCAGAAAGGGGCGTGGGCGGCGCCTCTTGGGCATCACAGCGCACACCACTTCGCTGCCAAACGAGAGGAAGAAGGCTTGTGGTTTGGGCTGCACCCACCGCCGTCGACGCCACGCGACTTGGTCGCTCTGTTGTGGCCGCTGCGAAAGTCGCATAGGCTCTTGGGAGGGGCTGGCTTGCTGCTCGGCAAAGACCAAGTTGTTGCGAAAATGGTGCCAGCCCCAGCCAGGGTCTCGAGCCAGAACCGCAACTGACAGCACCTGACTGGCCTGGGCGAGTCCATCGACAGAAGGAGCCAAAAAAAAAAAGGGGGGGAGGAAACGATGAAGACCTTCATCGCGCTTGTCGCCGCCACGCTCGTGGGCACGTCCAGCGCGCAGTGCACCTCCAACTCGGCCAAGGTGGGCTTAAGGGCCAATTCAACACCGCAACAGCTACGGCGTGCAAGGCACCGTCGAGATCGTGGACGACTGCTCCTTTCGCGTCACGGGGTATACTCAGACGCAAGCTGGGCCCGATGTCTTCTTCTACGCCGCTGCTGGCAACCTGAACGACCCGGTCATGCTCACGGACGCAAGCACGGAGAATCAGATCATTGGCACCTTCGACAACGAGGACCTGGGCGTCTTCGCCCTCCGCGACGGTCTGAGCTGGGACAACTTTGACATTCTTAGCGTTTGGTGCCGCGAGTTTGCCGTCAACTTTGCTGACCTCGACCTAGAGGATGCGCCAGTTGTAAACACCGATGCGCCAACCCGATCGCCCGTCACGCCGGCCCCCTCGAGCTCGCCGAGCGTGGCCCCAACCTTCTCGCCGACCAGCATTACCTGCGTTGATGGCGTTTTCACGCCGAGAGCGAGACCGACGTGGACTGCGGCGGCGATTGCCCCGGGTGCGCCGTCGGCCTCAACTGCACCACGAATGACGACTGTCTGTCGGGCAACTGCGGCAGCGGCGTGTGCGACACGCCCATGCCTTCGCAGAGCCCGACGAGGGCCCCCAGCATGTCCCCGACCACTTCGCCGAGCAGTGCGGCGGTCGCCCCCGGGACCGAAGATGGCGACGACGATTCGGCGGCGCCAGCGCAGGCCGGTGCGGCAGCCGGCCTAGTACTCGGCGCTCGTGGGGCGCGTTCTGATCATGTAAAACGTAACAATTCAATCACATCGTGGCTTCTTCCTCGTCCTCGTCGGGGACGTCGTCGTCGTCCATGTCCGAGCCGTAGTGCATGCCGTAGTCGCCCTCGTCGTTGTCATCCGAGTGGTCCTCTTCGTCCATCGAGGTGATCGACATCTTGCGCTCCCGCTCCGCCTTGGACTCGAGCCGTCCTTCCAGCTTTTGGAGCTGAGCCAAGCTCATCTTGGCCTGGCCCTTTTGCGGAACTGGTCCAGCATCACGTTTCGCGAAACGCCGAGGATCACGCCATCGTCGCCCCGCGCCGGGTTGAGCATGTCAAATAGCTCCATCGGGAAGTAGAGGTGTGACAGCGGCGTCGTCATGCCCTCCTTTAGCGAAGTGCACCCAAGCGCATTTTTCTCTGCGGCCAGCGACGTGGCGTGCGTCTCCACCTCGCTCCTCTCGTCCCGCACACAGAGCCGCATTGGGTGGTGCAGCATGCGCTCCACAAAGATGCGCCGGCGCTCCAGCAGCTGGTCGTTGTACTCTGTCTCCTCCGCAGTGGTCTGGAACTCGGCTTCCTGGATGTTTGCTCGAGTTCGGGCCATAGTTCGGGCGGCTGGAACTCGTGCCTTTGTGGGGGCTTGAGCGGGCCAGATCCGCCGCTGCCCGCCGCCTCCGCCTCCCCCGCCGCCGCCGCCGCCGCCGCCGCGAGCGAAGGGCGCGCCGCCTTTCGTCGCCATTGCGTTGATGGTTTGGGAGCCAACCCTCGTCATGGGGGCCTGTCACGTTTAAGCGCGTTGGGCATCACGTCCGCAACGTCACATGGGGACCGGCTTCGTCACACCCTTGTTTCCGTTGACCGCGATCCAAACCTGGGCGGCTGCGACGAGCGGTGCACGTGCAGGAGAAGATAGATCGCAGCATGACGCCACGGGCCATGATGGCTTTGCTGCTAATGGGCGCTGTGCCGACGGCGAGGCCGCTTGTCCAAGCCCGACGTGGGCGGAGGTCGACGCGGTGCCGCTGCCGAGTATGTGGGCGACTCGGGCTTTGACACCACCGGCCTGGTCCCGCTTGAGCAGGGCAGCGAGATGATCGAGCTGCGGTACACCGCCAGCGACCCGCCGCAGGGATGGGATCAGCGCACCGATTGCCCGCACCTTGATCAAGGTCAGCAAACTGGCACGACCCGGCCACCTGGGGCGGGAGCGTGCCTGTAGCCGGCGCGGCGGTCACCATCCCGGAGAACACGCGCGTGCTTGTCAGCGACTGCTCGCTCGAGTCCACGCCGTACGGCCTCATCACCGTCCCGGCCTCCAGAGCTCATCTTCAACGAGAACGATATCGACCTGCACACTGCCGGCATCCTCGTCAACGGCAAGCTGCGCATCGGGTCCGAGTCGTGCCGCCTGTACAGCTCCATTTCCATCACGCTGCATGGCGCTCGGCCCAACATCGGCGACAGCATGGACCCGGCATACAAAGGCATCGCGGCGGTCGGAAGCGGCGTGCTCGACATCCACGGCGCACTGTTCCACCCGACGTGGACGCGACTCGCCACCACCGCCACGGCGGGCGCCAGCGAGATCTTCCTCCAGCACCGCGTGAATTGGCAACCCGGCCAAGAGGTGGTCGTGACCGGCACAGAGATCAAGGACGCGCGCGACTGGCACCGCAATGAGGTGCGCACGATCTCCAGCGTTGCGATTTCGGGTTCGTTCTCGCGCATCGGGCTGAGCGAGCCGCTGTCGTACACGCACAAAGGTGGCGAGGGCTTCCAGGGCGAGTGGGCCTATTGTCTCGCAACGTCGTTGTGCAAGGTGATGCTTCAAGCGAGCCCACGGACACCGACGACGACGTTTGCAGCGACAACATTTTCACGAGCTACCGTGCCCGAACAAGCACCTGACGGGGTTTGGCGGGCACATGATCGCCATGGGACCGAGCAGCACGGCTCGGGTGTCCGGCGTGGAGCTGTTCCGCATGGGACAGACCAACTTTCTGGCGCGGTACCCTTTCCACTGCACATGATGGGCGATGGCGGCGAGGGCTCGTACTGACGCATCGAGCGTGCACCACTCGTTCTACCGGTGCGCGGTGGTCCACGGGTCGAACGCGGCTATTGTGAGCGACAACGTGGCGTATGACGCGATCGGCCACTGCTTCTACCTGGAAGACGGCGTGGAGGAGCGCAACACGCTGTCGTACAACCTGGCGGCGCACGTGCATTTCATGGAGTACCCGCGCACCACAGGCGGGCAGACAATGAGCTGGGTGGCCGAACACACCAACCTGGTCAACCCTGCTGACACAACGGCGAGCGGATTCTACATCACCAACTGTACAACCGCATCGTCGGCAACGCGGCTCGGCGGCTACTCTGGCTTTGCCATCGTCAGCCTACCAGGCCAATTCAGCTGCACAGGGACATCGTAGTGCCGAACGGCTTGAATCCACTCGAGCGGCCTGCGCTCGAGTTTGACGGCAACAGCTGCCACAGCTCGGGATGGTGGTGGAACATGGCCGCTTGCGTGTACATTGGCGGGGCCCTAGAGCACACAAACGACGGCGCAGGCCCTTTGCGCTACAACCCTGGGCGCTCGACGACTCGGAGCACCAAGTGCGAGGATGAGCAAGGCGCCGTCGTGAACTGCCCGTTTATCATGACCGACACGAAGGTGTTTCTGGCCAATTGGGGCGTCAACAACTGGGGCGAGCGCAGCGAGATCCGCGGTCTCGAGGCCTACGACACGCAGCGTGGGGCCGGGCTCATTGGAACTCACTATCTCACCAAGTACCTCGCCGTGTGCCGATGGCTTTGAGCCGGAGCGTCCTGCGGACTCGTCGGCTGGACGGAGCGCCGGTGGTGGGATGGCGAGTACATCGGCTTCCAGTGGTACGACACGTTCCAGTTCCACGCGATAAGCAAGGCCGTATTCCGCAACTGCGGCAATGCTGACGCAAAAGCCCGGTTGGCAGGTCCTGACGCACTCGGACCGCTGGGTTCCTGGCCCCATGCAGGGCACGAGAAACATTCGCTACGAAACGTCGACATGGACTGGCTGGTACGGCCCACCATCGACTCGCGGGTCACCGTCAGCGGCTGGCTAGCCAACTGGGTTGACGTTGACGGCTCGGTCTTCGGAACTGGCGA
This sequence comes from Thraustochytrium striatum, assembly GCA_022244645.1. Taxonomy (NCBI): domain Eukaryota; class Bigyra; order Thraustochytrida; family Thraustochytriidae; genus Thraustochytrium; species Thraustochytrium striatum. The sequence continues at coordinate 809,529 of JACDIV010000055.1, forward strand.
GCCCACGATCATCGGCAATGCGCGCGACTTCAATTGGTGGAAGCTCGACGACAGCTGCAAGCTGCAAGCTGGGGGGTGGTTCTCGTGCCCGCGGGTCTCCCCAGAGCTGATGCGGCACCGCAACGTGGCAGCTTTTGACTTTGTGCACGACAAGGCCTTGCGCCAGACTATGCTGGTCGGCCAACAGTGCGGGAACAGCGGGCACGACCCCAGCCGTGTGCGCCCGTCGGCATGGTTACGCATCTCGGCTGGGATAAGACCGACGGAATCCCGCTGACTGCCCAGCCTCGAATCACCGGCCCCACCGGCGGCCTCGGGTTTCTCATCCTGCTCGACAAGGGCTCGCCGCTGGAGGCCACATTCGAGCTGATGCAGATTGACGAGCGGGACACCGTGCTCGTCGTCATGCCATACCCAGCGGGCACCGAGTTCAACATCTGGTACGAGGGAGCGACATGGTGCAACCCTGCGTGGAGCACGTGCAGGTGGGACGTGTTACCAGCCGGCTCCGTGGCGCAAGTGCGGGATGGTCGCGGCGACAAGTATTACTATGATGCGCCGTCCGGTCTGCTCTTCTTCCGCCTCGTCTCGCGCGGGCTGAGCCATGTCGACTTTGACCGCGACCCCCATCTGCAGTACTTTGAGCGCGGCGGGGTGCGCATCCCGCCCGTCATGTGGGGCGGCACTGTGGAGCTCCGCGCCTCCGGCTGCCCGCTCAACAGCGCAGACCCGCGTTACTGCGCACCATCCTACGACCCGGCGCGCCCAGAACGGCCCGTGCTCGTTGCACGGCATCCCGGGCGCCTCTCTGCGCGGCTACGACGAGTGCGTGAGCTCACCAACCGTGGACCTGGACGCCTACTGCGCCGAGTTCGACGGTTCGCGTCGGAAGTGCCGCCGCAAGACCTCGGGCCAGTGCCGCTACCGGCGCAAGCAAAGCGAGTGCGTGCCCGCGAACTAAAACGGCCGCCGGGCGGTCTGCGCCGCGGACGTTTTCGCGACATCGGGCCGCGCAGATGTCGCCACCGCCGCCGATCTCGGCGCGACCAGAGCTGTTGAAGCGCGCTGGTCCCGGCCCGGCTCTCTGCCCTCCCCCGCGCCCCAAAAAGCCGTTCGCGCCGCCACCGGACTCGTTGCCTTTTGTCCTGGTCTAAAATAAGCGAACGCGCGGTCTGGTTTTGGTGAAGTGGCAACAAAATGTGGCGAGGCGGGCGAGTGCACTGCGAGGCTCTCGCTAGGCTGACCGCCAGGATCCTTTCGATCGATCGCCGTCGGCAAGACCTCTTCGTCTGCGAGTACAACGTGCTTGCTTGCTTGCTTGCTTGCTTGCTTGCTTTGCTTGCACGCTGGCTGACAGCGATGCAGAGGGCTGCGACTGCGCTTGTGCGCTTGCGGCGCTCGTGCACGGCGTGGAGGCGCAGTGCTCCAGTGCGGGCCATGTGTCGGCACCCACGGGGACGCTGCCGAGTATGCGGGCGACTCGGGCTTTGACACCACCGGCCTGGTCCCGCTCGAGCAGGGCAGCGAGATGATCGAGCTGCGGTACACCGCCAGCGACCCGCCGCAGGGATGGGATCAGCGCACTGGTGCCCGCACCTTGATCAAGGTCTCAGCAACTGGCATGACCCGGCCACCTGGGGCGGGAGCGTGCCCGCAGCCGGCGGCGGTCACCATCCCGGAGAACACGCGCGTGCTTGTCAGCGACTGCTCGCTCGAGTCCACGCCGTACGGCCTCATCACCGTCCCGGCCTCCAGCGAGCTCATCTTCAACGAGAACGACATCGACCTGCACACTGCCGGCATCCTCGTCAACGGCAAGCTGCGCATCGGGTCCGAGTCGTGCCGCCTGTACAGCTCCATTTCCATCACGCTGCATGGCGCTCGGCCCAACATCGGCGACAGCATGGACCCGGCATACAAAGGCATCGCGGCGGTCGGAAGCGGCGTGCTCGACATCCACGGCGCACTGTTCCACCCGACGTGGACGCGGCTCGCCACCACCGCCACGGCGGGCGCCAGCGAGATCTTCCTCCAGCACCGCGTCAACTGGCAACCCGGCCAAGAGGTGGTCGTGACGGGCACAGAGATCAAGGACGCGCGACTGGCACCGCAATGAGGTGCGCACGATCTCCAGCGTTGCGATTTCGGGTTCGTTCTCGCGCATCGGGCTGAGCGAGCCGCTGTCACACGCACAAGGGTGGCGAGGGCTTCCAGGGCGAGGCGGGCCTATTGTCGCGCAACATCGTTGTGCAAGGACGCTTCAAGCGAGCCCACGACACCGACGACGACGTTTGCAGCGACAACATTTTCACGAGCTACCCGTGCCCGAACAAGCACCTGACGGGGTTTGGCGGGCACATGATCGCCATGGGACCGAGCAGCACGGCTCGGGTGTCCGGCGTGGAGCTGTTCCGCATGGGACAGACCAACTTTCTGGCGCGGTACCCGTTCCATCTGCACATGATGGGCGATGGCGGCGAGGGCTCGTACCTGACGCACTCGAGCGTGCACCACTCGTTCTACCGGTGCGCGGTGGTCCACGGGTCGAACGCGGCTATTGTGAGCGACAACGTGGCGTATGACGCGATCGGCCACTGCTTCTACCTGGAAGACGGCGTGGAGGAGCGCAACACGCTGTCGTACAACCTGGCGGCGCACGTGCATTTCATGGAGTACCCGCCCACCGCTGGCGCGCAATTCATCGACTGGGTGACTGAACACGCCAACTTGGTCAACCCTGCTGACACAACGGCGAGCGGGTTCTACATCACCAACTTGTACAACCGCATCGTCGGCAACGCGGCCTCGGGTGGCTACGCGGCTTTGCCATCGTCAAGCTGCCCAAGCCCATCCAACTGCACAAGGACTTGGTACTCGCCAATGGCCTCAACCCGGTGGAGCGGCCTGCGCTCGAGTTTGATGGCAACAGCTGCCACAGCTCGGGGTGGTGGTGGAACATGGCTGGCTGCGTGTACGTCGGCGGCCGCCTGGAACACATGGACAACGGCGCTGGCCTGCTGCACTATGGTCCGGGTCGCGACATCAGCAACCGCGACACGCGCTGCGACAATGGGCAGGGCTGGTATGAGCCGTGCGCCTTCGTGATGAGTAATACCAAGGTGTTTCTGGCCAATTGGGGGTCAACAACTGGGGCGCGAGAAGCGAGATCCACGGCCTCGAGGCCTACGACACGCAGCGTGGGGCCGGGCTCATCGGTACTCACTATCTCACCAAGTACCTCGCCGTGTGCCGATCCGGCTTTGAGCCAGAGCGCCCACCAGGGAATCTACTCTGGACAGAGCGCCGCTGGTGGGAGCACAACTACATCGGATTCCAGTGGTACGATACAGCTCAATTCCACGCTGTCAGCGATGCCACGTTCCGCAGCTGCGGCAACGCCGCGCGCAACAGTCCAGTGTGGGAGACCTTGACGCACTCGGACCGCTATGTCCCGGGCGTCATGCAGGCACCAGCAAGATTCGCTACGAGAACGTCGACATGGATTGGCTGGTGCGGCCCACCATCGACTCACACGTCTCGGTCAGCGGCTGGCTGACAGCTGGTTTGACGTCGACGGCTCGGTATTCGGGACGAACCAGCCAACGATCATTGGCAATGCGCGCGAGTACAACTGGTGGAAGCTCGACGACAGCTGTGTCACAGAGGCCGGCGGCTGGTTCTCGTGCCCGCAGCTCTCGCCGCGGCAGCAGCGCAGTCGCAACGTGGCCTCCTTCGACTTTGTGCACGACAAGAACATGGTGGACCGCATGTGGAGCGGCGAGCTCAAAATCTGCGGCAACGAGGGGTACAACCCGCCGCCCTGCCCGGCTCTCGGCATGGTCACACATCTCGGTTGGGACAAGGCGGATGGCATTCCGCTGACGGCCAACCCACGCATCACTGGACCAACCGGCGGCCTCGGCTTTCTCATCCTTGTTGACAAGGGCTCGCCACTCGAGGCCACATTCGATATGATGCAAATCGACGAGCTGGACACCGTGCTCATCGTCATGCCGTACCCGCCGGGCACCGAGTTCAACATCTGGTACCAGGGCCCCACGTGGTGCAATTCACAGTGGTACACGTGCAACGCTCCCGTCGAGCCGGCCAACTCTGTGGCAGAGGTACGCGAGGGCCGTGGCGACCTGTACTACTTTGACGAGAGCGCCGGCTTGTTGTTTTTCCGCCTCGTTTCACTCGGCATCCAGGAAGCAGACTTTGATGCAGACCTCAACCTCCAGTACTTTGAGCACGATGGCGTGCGCATCCCGCCCATCATGTGGGGTGGCTCGGTAGAGGTTCGTGCTTTCGGGTGTAGCCTCAACCCCGATGACTCGCGGTACTGTGCGCCGTCCTATGACGCTCAGAGCGTGCAGGCAGATCCGTGTGCGCTGCATGGTATCATTGGGCACGATCTTACGGGTACGACGAGTGCGTCGCATCGAGTGGCGGACCGAGTCCACCGTCGCCGAGTCCACCGTCGCCGAGTCCACCGTCGCCGAGTCCGCCGTCGCCGAGCCCGCCGTCGCCGAGCCCGCCGTCGCCGAGCCCGCCGTCGCCGAGCAACATCCGCGAGTACTGCGCGGGCTTTCACGGAAAGCGAAAGAAGTGCCGCAAGAAGACGGACGGCCTGTGCAGGTACAAGCGCGCCAAGGACAAGTGTGTCCCGAAAAAATAAAAGACGAATTGTACTGTTTTACCGTCCCAGGTCGTCCCAGCAGCACTCCCAGCCCGTTGCCAGGGCCCAAGCCGCAAGTTGCGCTTGAGCTGCCGCAGGCTTGGCCACCAAGACGTTGGCTGGCGCACCCACATCTTGCAGCTCGGCAGCGCGTGCCGGGGCCACAAGGATCACGTCCACTGCTCTCGCATTGAGCTTGCTCAGCGCAAGCGCAAGGTCGTTGGCGACAGGGCACAGCGTGCAGCCCGCCAAACTCTCGGCAAAACGCTGCTCGACAGCCTCAGAGGGTGCGACAATGGCGACCCGCAGCCAGGCCATAAAAACCGGAGTAGAGCCCGCGAAAGCCTCAGGGTCAGGCACGTCGTACCAATAACCGGCGCCAGGCATGGCGCCCGGGCCCACTCACCACACTCTGTGATGGTCACGGGCACGGTCGGCTCTCCTCCTTCAGCACTCGCGACGGCCTCGATGGCGTCCAAGCACTCGAAGCCGGACACGAGCTCGCCGAACACGACATGCTTGCCGTTGAGGGCCGGAGCCGGCGCAAACGTGAGAAACCATTGGCTCGTATTGCTGTTCTTCCCAGAGTTGCCCATCGACAAGACCCCGCGTCGGTGCTTCATTTCGAGCCCTTGCGCTCGTCCTTGAACTTGCGCGCGCTAAAAACAGACTCCCCGCCGGTGCCGTTCCCAAAGATAAAGTCGCCCGTCTGCGCTACAAAGCCAGGCACGACGCGGTGGAACTTGCAGCCCCGGAAGGTCATCTTGGGGTCCTTTTCCGCGCCGCGGCACAAGCGCACAAAGTTCTCGCACGCGAGCGGCGCGCTCTCGGCAAAGAGGCGCAGCACGAGGCGCGCCTGGCCGCGGCGCAGCAGCACGGGGCCCTTCGCGCCCCATTCGTGGTCGCCCTTGTAGAAGTCTTCCACGCGCGCGAGCTCGGAGCCGCCCAGGCGCCGCAGATCCGCCGCGCCCAGGCCGTACTTGAGGCTGCAGGCGTGCACGAAGGCGGCCGCGCGCCCATGTCTCTCGCGAGCCTCGCCCACGTCCACGTCCACGAAGGCGAACGCCGCGGCGCTCGCCGTCGCCATCGCCAACCGCGGTGGGCAAAGCTGGTGGCAGCCACGCGAGCAGATGTCCGAGGCGATGGCGAGCGCCGCGCCCAAGCCGGTCAAGTGCCGCTCGGTGGTGACCAGCCTCGACCTGCACCCAGCGGCCCCTGGCCGCGGCCGGCCTGGTGTGCGGCCTGGTGCAGCTCTGGGACTACGAGAAGGCCGGCAAGGGGGAAGAGCGCATGGCGTGCCTCGTCGAGCCCGCAAAAGACGCGGGCGCGTGCCGCGCGCTCGAGTACGACGACGGCGGCAGGGCGGTTCTCGCGCATTCGAGCGGGCGCCGTGCGGGTGCTGGACGCTGCTACCGCGACCAAGGCGCTCTGGGAGCAACCAGAAGCGCACGACACCGCGGTGAACTGTGTGGCGTGGCTCAGCGACTCGCTGGTCGCCAGCGGAGACGACGAAGGCTGCATCAAGTTGTGGGATGTGCGTGCTGGCAAGAAGGCGTGCAGCGAGGCCAAGGAGCACGAGGATTACATCTCTAGCCTCGAAGTGCTGCCGGAAAAGGCCATCTTGCTCTCGGCGAGCGGCGACGGCACCATGGGAGTTTTTGAGCTGCGCTCAAACCTCACTCGGCTCAAGCTCAAGGAGCGCTCGGAGAAGCACGAGGAGGACTTTTTGTCTCTGCAGGTCGTGCACCATGGCAAGAAGATCATCGCAGGCACCATCTCGGGCGCTATTAACATCTGGAGCTGGAACCGATGGGCGCGCGTGTCGGATCGGTACATTGGCCACCCGGAAAGCGTGTCCGCCTTGCTCGCCTTCGACGACACAACGGTCGTGACCGGGTCTGCCGACGGCGTGGTGCGGATTGTGAACATCGTCCCGAACCAGTTTTCGGCGTGCTCGGCGACCAGAAAGACCCGATCGAGAGCCTCGCGTGGTCCCATGACCGCCGCTTGGTGGCCTCGAGCTCGCATGACGAGCGTGTGCGCTTTTACGACAGCTCTATCTTGGTGGATGATGATGGTGAAGAGGAGGAGGAGGAGGAAGAGGAGGACGCTGTGGAAGGTGACGGGGATGGGGGCAAGAAGGCAGCGGCAGACAAGGCCAAGGTGCCGGAAAGTGGCGATGCCCCTGCGGGAGCGAAACGAAAGGGCGGCAAGGGCGACGACGACAGCGATGATGATAGCGACGACAGCGACGACGACAGCGAGGGAGGCGGCGGCGGCAAGACCAAAGCCGCGACGCTGCGGCCCCGGAAGAGCGCGAGCGCGGCATCCGGCAAGGGCTTTTCGAAGAAGCGGCGCAAGGCGGCGTTCTTTTCTGATCTCTAGCTACTCTGGTCGAGACGAGCGACGAGTCAGTCGTAGGAGAAGCGGCCGAGCACCGGGTAGTGATCGCTGAGGTCGACGTGGTCGCGCCCACCCCAGGAGAACGGCGCCGCGCCCCGCGTGTTGACAAGCACCGTGAAACTCGCAGTGCTTGGCAGCCGGTGGTGGCGGCTGAAGAGCGTGTAGTCGAGCAACGCGTTGGCGCCTCCAGAGCTCGGGCCGCCCATCGCCAGCGTGTTGCTGTGCGCGTTGAAGGTAAACATGGCGGCGAGGTCCGCGTCAGCAGCAAGCGCTTCCTTGGTTTCGGCCTCCTCGCCCTCCTTGGCCGAGTCCCGACGGGAAGTCGAGTCGCCTCCAGCCAATGAGTTGTAGAAATCAGCATCTTTGCCCTCTTGCATCGCAATGAGGCGGCGTCCGCGCCGCATTGTGTCCAAGTCGAGCTCAAAGGGTCTGCCCCAAGGATGTCCAGCATGCGCTCATACTGGTCGGGGCTCCTAGCGCGGCACACGTTGAGATCGCCCGCGAGGATGACAGGCTCGTCGCGGGCAATCCCCTGAGAGTGGACAAAGCGGCGCAGGTCCAGCAGCTGGCCTTCCCGTGCGCGCACCGCGGCAGGGTACTCCCAGGCCTGCAGGTGCGCGCCAAATACGTTGAAGAAGCGGCCGCCCTTGCACACCCGGACGTGTTGCGCGCTCTTGTTGGCCAGCGCGTCGTCGCCGGCCCAGTCAGACTTGAAGCAGTGCGCAGCCGCCTCCACGATAGGGTACCTCGATAGGATGCTCACGCCGCTGTTGGTGAACGCGTGAGTCTCTACGATAGGTCCGGAGCCCGCGACGGGCGTTTCAAAAACGAGTCCGAGTCTGCGCTTGAGCCCGGCCTTTAGGCGCGGCCCGGCCACGTCGCAAAAGGCTTCGCACAGCACGATGACGTCAGGAAAGCCCTCCGCATCGGACGCAATTCCCAGCTCGTCGAGCGCGCGCTCTAGCGCCCCGGGGATCATTCTAGCCCGCGGCCCTTTGCAGTACGACACCCGACCCCGAGCCGCTGGAGGAGACTGAGAACGCCCCAGAAGCGCGGCATCATCCACGTATTGTACACCATGGCCGAGAAGGAAACGTTAGACCCCTCCCCTGCGCCCGCCTCTGACCCAGCGCTGCCGTCCTCCTCCGGGTGCTCCTGGCGCCTGGGGGTCGGAGGTTCGGCAAAGGTGGGCAGCGAATTGTCGAGCATTTTGAGTCGTGTCTCGACCGTATCACCGTCCGCAATGGTAACGCAGAGCGGCGAAGTGTCCGTCTCTGCGACGGCAACTGGCACCAGCTGGAGCGGCACCTCGCCTTGCGGCGCTGTGTTGGCGCAAGCGCCAAGGCTCGCCGCCCGCCCTTCGCGGTCCAGCACGACGACAAAAGCGTGGTCCCCGACGCGCACGGCGCCGCTGCGCCCCGGGCAAACCAGCTTGACGCGACGACGAAAGGCTTGACACCAGCAGTACCGCCTCGCCAAAGTTGACCGGCCGCGTACCATTGGCAAGCGCCGCCGCCTGGAGCGGCTGGATAGAAGCGCAAGGCCGCGCTGCTAGCAGCCCGAGTCGCCGCGCACAGCTGCTGACCCGCGCCGCACGGCAAGCAGCCCGCCGACCGGGCGGCAATCCAGCACCCTGCCCCGCGCAGCTTGAACGAGTCGCCAAAGGCCACGCACGGTCCTTTCTCTGCGCCCTTGCCGTCGAGCCCAGGGAAGAGCGCGCGCGTGAGGCGGAGCGCCTCCTCAAGCTCTCCGCCTCGTTCTCCGCCAGCGCCTTTGCCGCTGCTTTCTCCGCCATGCCGAACCGCCTCGCGCGCCATCGCCCTGGCCTGCGCGGCGTCAAGTGCGAGGCCTTCCGACAGGACGAGCGCCTCGGCCGCGGCCTCGTCCGCCGCCGCGCCGAGCTGCGCGCGCACAGCGCGCACCGCGGCCGTCCGCGTCGCGTCCGCCATCGCCGCCGTCGATCAGCCTGCGATCTTTGGCGCCGCCAGAGTCAACACGACCTTTTCAGTGTTGTCCAGACACAACGCGAACATGAGACATGAGGGGAAGCTATGGATCGCTGCTCAGAGCTCTGCGCGGTCCTCTGCGCGGTCCTCTGCGGGCGCGTCCCAGAGGTCTTCGGGCAGGAGCGGGCGGACGAAGGCGGCCATCTGCTCAGAGACCGCCGCGAAGGAGGCCCTGTAAGGGGCGAGGTCGGTGCCGGAGGCGATCTCTTGCACGCCGACTGGGTCCTGGAAGACCTCCCAGTGGGCAAAGTTGTCCCGGAGCCAGGGCAGGGACAGGGCCGCGATGTCCAGGTGCGCCAAGGCCGGGTCTGGAGAGCCGCCGTCGAGAAAGTCGACGAGGTCTGGGCGATCGCTGGCGAAGCAGATGATGTTGCTCGGCGCGCTGGCGCGGTGGTTGAGCGGGGAGTCGCGGAAGCAACGCACCGCGGCGAATACCTGCCGCAAGGTCCACACAAGGCTGCCGCTGAAGGCCTGTGCTCGCCCTCGTGGAAGCCGACAAAGTTGACGAGATACACGCCGTGGTCGGCGTCCAGCCAGTGCTCGCGCACCCGCTGAAAGACCTCCTTGCGCAGCATGTGCGTCGGATTCCAGCCCAAATACAGGTCCTGGGCCACAAAATCGAAGCGCTCGCGTGCGGACTGTTCGTGCAGGAACGCGTGCGCGTCGGCAAGGTGCACCGGGCCAGCGCGGTACCCAAAGTACTCTTGAGCGAGCTCCTTGACAACCGTGCTGTTCTCCCACGGCCTCGACCACGTCAAACCGCAGTAGTCCTTGGCGTAACGGGGCACGGAGCCGACGCCGAGTCCCCAGCTGCAGCATGCGCCGCGCCGCCGGACCCTGCTCGGCGGCGACGCGCTCCATGCCATATGCCATCAGGTTGAACGCCGTGAACGGCGATGTGCCCTCGAAGGCCTCATCCTTGAACTGCGCGCCCAAGATGCAGTCCCCGTATCGCATCATCCGCACCTCAAGGCCGTCCAGGCCCTCGGGCGGCGCATCCACGACGACAGAAGCGCTCACCCTGCCGCCATCTGCGCGCTCCACGCGCACCACCTCCACCTGCGCGGCCGCCTGCACGGCCGCCAGCGCCAGCGCCAGCCCCCACGCCAACACCATCGCACGCCAAGTCTGCGCCTTCCCACCCATCAAGGAGCCTGGCCCCCGCCAAGGTGCTCTGGCAGCCAGTTTCGGGGCGTGCCGAAGCCAAGAGGCCGGCGCTCGCGTCGCTCAGGCCGGTGCCGAGCCCGCGCGTCTGGAGGCTCTGAACCTCGACGAGGCACAAGGAAAGCTGAATGAGTTGCTCACGCGATCGTCGCGTATGCTGGGCCACGCGGGTAGGGGATAAATCGGGTTGTACTCCTTGACGAGATGCCGATGCTGCGGACAAAGAAAAAGCCAGCTTTGCACCCGAGGAGCGAGCCGACACGGTGAACGCGCCTATCGCTGGAGCAGCAGGCTAGATGTTCAGCAGCGGGTTTGTGGCGTTCGGAAAGCGCAAGCACATCGAACTGCCGATGAGCTGCGTGCGTCCAGTAGCGCGCTGTTCACGACCAAGTTGCTCGCCTGCACCAGGGCCTCCATTCCTGCGAGACGCCATCGCGCCCACCGTCGGGCCCCTAGTCTTCCCATGCGCCCTCTCGCTTGCCTGAGTGTCAGTAATCTTGTGACAATGTGATTGGAAGATCACATGTCCGTCAAAGTCAGAGGCGACTTCAGATTTGTCCAGAAAAAAAATACTGGTTGTGGTTGTGTCCGTTGGAACATCTCATCCGATTCCTTTCCGTTGTGTCCGACCCTCTAGGCCACCGCCATCTCCACCTCACAGCAGAATTCTCAGCAGGGACTTCCGCACTATGGCCGACGCCGAGGTGCACGGCGGAGCAGAGGCGCAGAGCGACCTAGTGCGGCGACCGAGCTGCAGGCACTGACCTTTCGCAGCAGCCTAAGAGATGTGCTCATACGCGGCACTGTCCGTGGACTCGACGACGACGCGGGTGTCGTCCAGCGCGCCGAGGGTGGAAGCGCAGTCGCGATGACGATGTCGGACTTTTGCTCGAGTGTTTTCGTGGAGCTCGGCCACTCGCTACGCATCTCGTGGGTCATCCTTGGGCCGCAGCTGTGCTCTATCGCGGTGCTCGCTGCGCTCATTGGCCTGAGCCGCGTGGCTACAAAGGCTTTCTTCATTGGCTCCTTACCTCTGACCTGGGGGCTGGGCTTTGTCGCCAGCATTCCGCGCAGTGAACACCACGTCGCAAAGACTATCATCATCACCGGGCTGGGTTTCGGGGCCCCGACAGCGCTGTTAGTCTGGGGATGGGCCCATGTGAGCTGGGCCCAGTCCATGTGGGCAATGTGCCTTAGTGCCATCGGGTGTCTGGCATTGAGCAATTGGATCTCGTGCACACTTGTCATCGGACGCCTGGACTTGAGCAAGGCGTACGTTTGTCTGAGTATCAGCGCCGCAGTTACTGTTGCTGTCCCTCCAGCTGTACGCGTACACGAGCGTCGCCAACGAGCTGACCTGGGAGCTCGAGTTCCTGCTCAACGGGGTCGTGTTTCAGCTGTACTGCGTGCTCGCGGGGCGCTACCTCATCAGCAACTTTGCCTCTTTCGCATGTGCCATATTCTTCCCAGCAGTGGTGTGGTGGACAACGACGTGTTCTGGTACATGGGGTTCAAGCAGCTTGTCCACTTTGTGGGCGTGCTCATCATTATGCTCCAGCAGTTCAACAAGGCCTTCGCCGCCTCGCTCCTGCTCAGCAACGTGTCCGAGTGGGGAACGTGTGGCTCAGCGGCGAGGTGGCCAGGAGATTGAAGCGCACCTATCTGCGCGAGTCGCGCCCGAACGCAAGATGACATCGGGCACTTGACAGGAACTGGCGGCGCCGGAGATGCAGCCAACGACCAGCGAGGTACCGCAGGAAAAGTGTTCACCAGATGGAAGAGGCAACTGCGAGCGAGCGCGACCCAGCGGCTGGTGATCATGTTCTACGCTGAAGAGCGCGCCGACAAGATGAACGCGCTGATCGCTGGAGCCGCGGGGATCATGATTAGCTGGTTCGGAGCGTTCGGGAGCGCCGACACGTTGACTTGCCAACGAGCTGCGCGCGCGCAGTCGCGCTATTCGTGATTGAGCTGCTGGAGGACGGCATGAAGAGAGTCGCTCTGGCCCGCGCTTACAACCTGCATCTGTCGCAGCTGCCTGACACCCTCGTGTCCACCCGAACGACGTGCCTGAGCGTTGTTGTGCCCATCATTGGGTTCATGAGCGTGGCGGGGTCTTTGGCTTCGAGATGATGGCAGCCAACTCCAATAGAATGTACTTGTCCGTTAAATTTCTGTGCGTTGTATCATCATTCGGACTGACGTGACAGACTGACAAGGCAAGGCTGAGATGATCCGGGCCCCGGGCTCTGCACTCTCCAAGGCAGCAGCAGCAGCAAGTCGCCGTTTTCGGGCCTAGCCACAAGGTCCGGTCGCAGGGAGTGCCCTTTTTTTTCCGGTTGTGTCCGACCCGAGCTTCCGATCTGTTGCCAACAACATTGTCGTGCTGTCGGACTCGAGGCGCCGGTCGAGGCGCCGGCGCGATGGCTGAGGCCCACGCGGGCCATGACGCTGCGGAGGCCAAGGAGCTGGGGGTGGCAGAGCCATCAACCGCCGAGGCCGGGCCTGGGGAGCCGAGGCGGCCAAGCGTTGACGCGAGGCAGAAGACGTGCTCAACTTTCGCAGCAACCTTGTAGACGTGCTCAGACGAGGCACTATCCGCGAGGCCGACCTAAGTGGCATCCAGTGCGTGGAGGACGAGCGCGGCTCCGAGATGACGTTTCCGGGAATTGTGCTCAAGTGCTCGAATGGAGCTCGGCCACTCGCTGCGGATCTCGTGGGTCATCCTCGGGCCGCAGATGTGCTCCATCGCGGCGCTCGCGGCGCTCATCGGCCTGAGCCACGTGGTCACCAAGGCGTTCTTCATTGGCTTTTTGCCTGTGGCGTGGCAGCGTGTTTCGTGATCAGTATTCCGCACAGCGAGCACCCGGTTCAGCGAACCATCGTGCTCATGCCATTGACTTATGGGGTGCCGACGGCGCTGCTTCACATACTCTGGAGTCAAGCGGGGCAGGATCTGTCGTTGTGGCCATGAATCTCAGCTCGCGGGGTCTTGGCAATGGGCACCTGGCTTTCTATGTCAATGGTCATTAAGCGCTTGAGCCTCATGGCTGTGATCTCTGCAATGAGTATCAGCGCCGCAGTTACTGTTGCTGTCCTCCAGTACGCGTAACACGCGCGCCAACGAGCTGACCTGGGAGCTCGAGTTCCTGCTCAACGGGGTCGTGTTTCAGCTGTACTGCGTGCTCGCGGGCTAACGTCATCAGCACTTGTGCCTCGTTCGTATGTGCCTTGATCTTCCCCAGCACCCACGTGGTGGACAACGACGTGTTCTGGTACATGGCATTCAAGCAGCTTGTCCACTTTGTGGGTGCTCATCATTATGCTCCAGCAGTCCAACAAGGCCTTCGCCGCCTCGCTCCTGCTCAGCAACGTGTCCGAGGTGGGAACGTGTGGCTCAGCGGCGAGGTCGCCAGGAGATTGAAGCGGACCTCATCTGCGCAAGTCGCGCCCGAACGCAAGATGACATCGGGGCACTTGACAGGAACTGGCGGCGCCGGGGATGCAGCCAACGACCAGCGAGGTACCGCAGGAAAAGTGTTCACCAGATGGAAGAGGCAACTGCGAGCGAGCGCGACCCAGCGCTGGTGATCATGTTCTACGCTGAAGAGCGCGCCGACAAGATGAACGCGCTGATCGCTGGAGCCGCGGGGATCATGATTAGCTGGTTCGGAGCGTTCGGGGAGCGCCGACACGTTGACTTGCCAACGAGCTGCGCGCGCGCAGTCGCGCTATTCGTGATTGAGCTGCTAGAGGACGGCATGAAGAGAGTCGCTCTGGCCCGCGCTTACAACCTGCATCTGTCGCAGCTGCCTGACACCCTCGTGTCCACCCGAACGACGTGCCTGAGCGTTGTTGTGCCCATCATTGGGTTCATGAGCGTCGCGGGGTCTTTGGCCTCTAGATGATGGCAGCCAACTAACTTCATTCGAACTAAAGAAATATTTGTCCGTTACATTTCTGTCCGTTGAACGTAAGGACATCGGACTTGACGATCGCGGAGTGAATAGATCGACGTCGGACTGAGAGTGACTTCCTGACTGTGAGTTGAAAGATCAAAGGCAAGGCTGAGACGAGCTCTAGTAGAGCGATCGTAGCACACGAGCCACAGTCTGGGCCCCGGGCTCTGCTCTCTCCAAGGCAGCAACAGCAAGTCGCCGTTTTCGGGCCCAGCCACGAGGTCCGGTCGCAGGGAGTGCCCCTATTTATTTTTCTTTCCGGTTGTGTCCGACCCGAGCTTCCGATCTTTTGCCAACAACATTGTCGTGCTGTCGGACAGCTCGAGGCGCCGGTCGAGGCGCCGCGCGATGGCCGAGGCCCACGCGGGTGCGGAGGCCAAGGAGCTGGGGGTGGCGGAAGCAGATCTGCCAACCGCCGAGGCCGGGCCTGGGAGCCAAGGCGGCCAAGTGTTGACAGCGAGGCAGAAAACGTGCTCAACTTTCGCAGCAACCTTGTAGATGTGCTCAGACGAGGCACTATCCGCAAGGTCAACCTAAGTGGCATCCAGTGCGTGGAGGACGAGCGCGGCTCCGAGATGACGTTCCGGGAATTGTGCTCAAGTGCTCGAATGGAGCTCGGCCACTCGCTGCGGATCTCGTGGGTCATCCTCGGGCCGCAGATGTGCTCCATCGCGGCGCTCGCGGCGCTCATTGGCCTGAGCCACGTGGTCACCAAGGCGTTCTTCATTGGCTTTTTGCCTGTGGCGTGGGCAGCGTGTTTCGTGATCAGTGTTCCGCACGAGAGCACCCGGTTCAGCGAACCATCGTGCTCGTGTCATTGACTTATGGGGTGCCGACGGCGTGCTACACATACTCTGGAGCCAAGCGGGGCAGGATCTCGTTGTGGACCATGCTCGGCGGGGGTCTTGGCAATGGGTACCTGGTTTTCGCCCACTTTCATCATCAAGCGCTTGAGCATGGGGGCGTTGTTTGCGATAGGCCTCAGCGCGCGGTATCTGTTGCTGTCCTCCAGCTGTACGCGTACACGAGCGTCGCCAACGAGCTGACCTGGGAGCTCGAGTTCCTGCTCAACGGGGTCGTGTTTCAGCTGTACTGCGTGCTCGCGGGGCGCTACGTCAGCAACTTTGCCTCTTTCGTGTCTTCCATGGTCTTCCCCAGCACCCACGTGGTGGACAACGACGTGTTCTGGTACATGGGGTTCAAGCAACTTGTCCACTTTGTGGGCGTGCTCATCATTATGCTCCAGCAGTCCAACAAGGCCTTCGCCGCCTCGCTGCTCAGCAACGTGTCCGAGGTGGGGAACGTGTGGCTCAGCGGCGAGGTCGCCAGGAGATTGAAGCGGACCTCATCTGCGCAAGTCGCGCCCGAACGCAAGATGACATCGGGGCACTTGACAGGAACTGGCGGCGCCGGGGATGCAGCCAACGACCAGCGAGGTACCGCAGGAAAAGTGTTCACCCGATGGAAGAGGCAACTGCGAGCGAGCGCGACCCAGCGGCTGGTGATCATGTTCTACGCTGAAGAGCGCGCCGACAAGATGAACGCGCTGATCGCTGGAGCCGCGGGAATCATGATTAGCTGGTTTGGAGCGTTCGGGGAGCGCCAGCACATTGACTTGCCAACGAGCTGCGCTCGTGCAGTCGCGCTGTTCGTGATCGAGCTGCTGGAGGACGGCATGAAGAGAGTCGCTCTGGCCCGCGCTTACGACCTGCATCTATAGGGCTTCCAGAGAGCCTCGTGTCCCACCCGAACGACGTGCCTGAGCGTAAATTCTGCCCATATGCGGCTTCCTTATCGTCGTGGGGTCCCTAAGTTCGAGATGACAGCTTTCAAAAGTACCGTACAGGGGTTGTCCATTGGATCTTCATTGATTTCCGACGAATCGCGATCCGAGTCACGCTCCGGATCTCGAGTACTCTATGAAGAGTACCGTACCAGACGAACGCATTGGGGCCCACTGGTCTAACAAAAAAAAAAAGGATTCATGTGTCCGTTTTGTGTCCGACCTTGTCGCTGCCAGTGTTTTCGGTCGGACGGCGCTTGCGACCGGGGCCGAGGCGGCGGCGATGGCCGAGGTCCCACGCGGACCATGCAGCGGCGAGGGCCAAGGAGCTGCAGGTGGCGGATGCAGAGCCATCAACCGCCGAGGTCGAGCCTGGGGAGCCGAGGCGGTCAAGCGTTGGCGCCGAGGCAGAAAACGTGCTCAACTTTCGCAGCAGCCTTATTGATGTGCTCAGACGAGGCACTATCTGCAAGGCCGACGTGGATGACATCCAGTGCGTCGAGGACGAGCGCGGCTCCGAGATGACGTTCCGGGAATTGTGCTCGAGTGCTCGGATAGAGCTCCGCCACTCGCTGCGGATCTCGTGGGTCATCCTTGGGCCGCAGATGTGCTCCATCGCGGCGCTCGCGGCGCTCATTGGCCTGAGCCACGTGGTCACCAAGGCGTTCTTCTTGGCTTTTTGCCTGTGGCGTGGGCAGCGTGTTTCGTGATCAGTGTTCCGCACAGCGAGCACCGGTTCAGCGAACCATCGTGCTCGTGTCATTGACTTAATGGGGTGCCGACGGCGCTGCTACAACTCTGGAGCCAAGCGGGGCAGGATCTGTCGTTGTGGACCATGAATCTCAGCTCGGCGGGGGTCTTGGCAATGGGTACCTGGTTTTCGCCCACTTTCATCGTAAGCGCTTGAGCCTCATGGGGGCGTTGTTTGCGATAGGCCTCAGCGCCGCGGTATCTGTTGCTGTCCTCCAGCTGTACGTACACGAGCGTCGCCAACGAGCTGACCTGGGGAGCTCGAGTTCCTGCTCAACGGGGTCGTGTTTCAGCTGTACTGCGTGCTCGCGGGGCGCTACGTCATCAGCAACTTTGCCTCTTTCGTGTCTTCCATGGTCTTCCCCAGCACCCACGTGGTGGACAACGACGTGTTCTGGTACATGGGGTTCAAGCAACTTGTCCACTTTGTGGGCGTGCTCATCATTATGCTCCAGCAGTCCAACAAGGCCTTCGCCGCCTCGCTCCTGCTCAGCAACGTGTCCGAGGTGGGGAACGTGTGGCTCAGCGGCGAGGTCGTCAGGAGATTGAAGCGGACTCATCTGCGCGAGTCGCGCCCGAACGCAAGAACATCGGGGCACTTGACAGGAACTCGGCGCCGGGGATGCAGCCAACGACCAGCGAGGTACCGCAGGAAAAGTGTTCACCCGATGGAAGAGGCAACTGCGAGCGAGCGCGACCCAGCGGCTGGTGATCATGTTCTACGCTGAAGAGCGCGCCGACAAGATGAACGCGCTGATCGCTGGAGCCGCGGGAATCATGATTAGCTGGTTTGGAGCGTTCGGGGAGCGCCAGCACATTGACTTGCCAACGAGCTGCGCTCGTGCAGTCGCGCTGTTCGTGATCGAGCTGCTAGAGGACGGCATGAAGAGAGTCGCTCTGGCCCGTGCTTACGACCTGCATCTATCAGGGCTTCCAGATAGCCTCGTGTCCACCCGAACGACGTGCCTGCGTAATTCTGCCCATATGCGGCTTCCTTATCGTCGTGGGGTCTCTAAGTTCGAGATGACAGCATATGTTTTCAAAAGTACCGTACAGGGGTTGTCCATTGGATCTTCATTGATTTCCGACGAATCGCGATCCGAGTCACGCTCCGGATCTCGAGTACTACTCTATGAAGAGTACCGTACCAGTACGAACGCATTGGGGCCCACTGGTCTAACAAAAAAAAAGGATTCATGTGTCCGTTGTGTCCGACCTTGTCGCTGCCAGTGTTTTCGGCGGTCGGACGGCGCTTGCGACCGGGGCCGAGGCGGCGGCGATGGCCGAGGTCCACGCGGACCATGCAGCGGCGAGGGCCAAGAGCTGCAGGTGGCGGATGCAGAGCCATCAACCGCCGAGGTCGAGCCTGGGGAGCCGAGGCGGTCAAGCGTTGGCGCCGAGGCAGAAAACGTGCTCAACTTTCGCAGCAGCCTTATTGATGTGCTCAGACGAGGACTATCTGCAGGCCGACGTGGATGACATCCAGTGCGTCGAGGACGAGCGCGGCTCCGAGATGACGTTCCGGGAATTGTGCTCGAGTGCTCGGATAGAGCTCCGCCACTCGCTGCGGATCTCGTGGGTCATCCTTGGGCCGCAGATGTGCTCCATCGCGGCGCTCGCGGCGCTCATTGGCCTGAGCCACGTGGTCACCAAGGCGTTCTTCATTGGCTTTCTTGCCTTTGGCGTGGGGGTGGGTTTCGCAACCAGCATTCCGCACAGCGAGCACCCGGTTCAGCGAACCATCGTGCTCGTCGCACTGGCGTATGGGGTGCCGACGGCGCTACTTCACATACTCTGGAGCCAAGCGGGACACGATCTGCCATTGAGGGCCATGAATCTTAGCGCGCTAGGAACCCTGGCAATAGGTACCTGGCTTGCGGTGAAGATGATCATCAAGCGCTTGAAGCGCATGTTGGTGATCTCCGCGATGAGCCTCAACGCCGCACTTGCTAGTGGGCCCTCCAAATGTACGCATACACAAGCGTTGCCAACGAAATGACTGGGGGCTCGAGTTTCTGCTCAACGGGGTCGTGTTTCAACTGTTCTGTGCCCTCGCAGGGCGCTACCTCATCAGCAACTTTGCCTCTTTCGCATGTGCCATATTCTTCCCCAGCGCCCACGTGGTGGACAACGACGTATACTGGTACATGGCATTCAAGCAGCTTGTCCATTTTGTGGGCGTGCTCATCATTATGCTCCAGCAGTCCCAACAAGGCCTTCGCCGCCTCGCTCCTGCTCAGCAACGTGTCCGAAGTGGGGAACGTGTGGCTCAGCGGCGAGGTCGCAGGAGATTGAAGCGGACCTCATCTGCGCGAGTCGGGCCTGAGGTAAGCATGCCATGGAGCTCTTGGCAGGAACTGGCCCGCGCCGGAGATGCAGCCAGCGCAGATTCGGGGACTTTTTTTCCAGGTGGAAGGGGCAGCTGCGGGCGAGCACAACTGAGCGGCTGGTGATCATGTTCTACGCCGAAGAGCGCGCCGACAAGATGAACGCGTTGATCGCCGGATACGCGGGAATCATGATTAGCTGGTTTGGTGCGTTCGGGGAGCGCCAGCACGTTGACTTGCCAACGAGCTGCGTGCGCGCAGTCGCGCTGTTCGTGGTTGAGCTGCTGGAGGGACGGCATGAAGAGAGCTCTGGCCCGCGCTTACGACCTGCATCTGTCGGGCCTTCCAGATAGCCTCGTGTCCACCCGAACGACGTGCCTGAGCATTATCGTGCCCATATGCGGCTTCCTTGTCGTCGTGGGGTCCATGGCGCGATGACCGAGAATCCTAACGCAATGTCCTTATTCGCTTTCGCTGTGCACAAACAGGTCCGTACGGCGCCACACAGCATTCTGGGCTGGTTGTCGCGTCGCAGCGCGCGAAAAGCAGCCTCGCGGCACAAGTTTTCCAGTTCGGCGCCACTCCGTCCTCGGTATGCTCGGCCAATGCGACGGCTAGGTCTCGAAGAGGTCCAAGCGCCGGGTCAAGCTGCAACGCGGCCAAATGGATCTCCAAGATCTCGGACCGGTCGGCCAGACTGGCAGCGGGACGTGGACGAGTCTGTCAAAGCGGCCTGGGCGCAGGGAGCGCCTTGTCGATCATGTCGATGCGGTTTGTGGCCCCAAGCACAAACAGCCCCTTTGCGGACTGCACACCATCCATCTCGTTGAGAAGCGTCGCGAGCACGCGGCTTGCACTGTGGCGCCCTCGTCGTCGCCACCTGCGCCACCGTCAAGCGCCCGCTTGCCACGAGCGCGTCGATCTCGTCTAGAAAAATCACAGCAGGCAAGGCCAGTCGCGCAGTAGCAAACACCTCGCGAATCTGCCGCTCGGCCTCACCAACATACGGCGAGTAGACGTCCGCACCGCTCAGCGCAAAGAAGGAATGCCCACTGTCGGACGCCACAGCTCGCGCCAGGGTCGTTTTACAGCAGCCAGGGGGCCCATGGAGAAGCACGCCGCGCGGAGGCTCGAGACACATGCGCTGCATCGCCGCGCTGTGAAGCCTCGGCCACTCCACAGCCTTCTGGATCTCAAGCTTGACGTCGGCATAGCCGCCAACTCGAACGGATTTCGCTGGCGCCGTCATCGCACGCCCGCGCGCACGGAGCCCCGCCGCCGTTCCGACGCGGGCGCGGGCCAGCTCAAGGTGCCGCAGGAGCTCGTTCGGTTGCGAGGCCACGTTACCCGCAGCGACCTCGGCAACGACCGCTTCCAAGTCGGCCCCGACGAAACCCACGCACGAGCGCGCGAAACGCTCGAGTCCCTCCATCAAAGGCCCGTCCAAAGCGCCGAGACAAGACCTAGATCTGCGCTGATAGCGCCGAGCAGGATCTGCAAGCGCTCAGCCTGATCCGGGGGCCGAAAGGCAATCTCCTTCTCAAAACGCCCCGGCCGCCGAAGCGCCGGGTCAAGCGCGTCGGGCTGATTCGTGGCGCCAATGACGGTAATGCGGTCATCCTGCACTGGAGACCATCCATGAGCGTGAGCAGCTGCGCCACGGCGCGACTCGTGTCCGCGCGAGTGCGCTCTCGCTTGGGACAGATTCCGTCCAGCTCGTCCAGAAAGACGATGGCGCGAGCGAGGGCGCCCTTGCGCTCCACATAATCTTGCGCGGCCGCAAAGGTCTCGCGCAGCCGGCCTTCTACAGCGCCGCGGTGCGTCGACTGTGCGCCAACCAGTGCGCGCATCTCGAACAACCCACAGCTGGTCGTCTCTTGCAGCGCCTTGCGCACGTAATGTACTGCGGTGGTCTTTCCCGTACCAGGGGAGCCGTGAAGCAGGATGCCCCGCGGGCAACCCAGGCCGGGGAAGTGCGAGAAGTGGCCGCTTAACTGTGACGGCCACACCACCAGTTCGTGGAGCGCCCGCACTGCGCTGCTTGACTGCCTTCTTCCCTCGGCTGTCACCGCCGCGGGCGCTACCAAACCTTCTGCTTCTGCATGCCCTGGGCTTCCTGACCCATCGGCTCTCCTCCTCGTCGAACGTGACCGACGTCGGGTGCGCGCACAACACCAGCTGGTCGCGCGGCACACAGCGCACAACCACCGGTCATAAACGATCTGCGCCGGCTGCCTCACACGAAAGCCGGCGCAGAGGGGCGTCCTGCCGCGCAGCGCATGCGCAATATGCTCCCGCGCGCTGCTGTCCCGCGGCAGCTTGACGAGGTCACCTTGCGCATCCACGATGCGCACCACGACACTCGCGGCAAGCCTAGGCGCGCCGATGTCCATCGCAAGCAGGGCCGTGCCCCCGTAGCGCGCGCCGTGGCTGCGCGGCCTCGCGCCGAGGCTCTGCAAAAGGTGTCGCGGCGCAGTCACAGCGCCATCCAGGCTCTCGAGGGTGGTCTCCTCCTGGGCTTCCCAGACGCCTTCGGCGCACAGTAAGCGGCACACAGCGAACGGCTCGTCGCCTTGGGCGGGCCAAGCGCCACGAAGCGCTCCCCCAGCCGGGCGCCCGTCTGCGCGGCGCCGCTCGCCGCCCGCGCGACGCCAAGCATGACTCGGTGGAGGTGACGCAAGGCTCCTTGTGAGGCGATACATGGACATCTCGGGACGTCACAACCTACGTGCGTACGTACTACGGCCGCTCGATGGTCCCAGCCGCAGGCGCGCCGAGCGCGAGCTGGGGCTCGCCGGGGTCTTGAGGCGACGCGGCGGCGAGTACGATTCAGTAAACAGGTGGCGCGCCTGGTTGCGCTCCTCGAGCGAGGCCAGGGCCGCGTCGCGCTCGCGAACTGCTCGGTTGCGGTCGATTTCGGCCTGGTCGAGCTTGCGGCGCACCTCGCTCTGCTCGCGCACCCTGCGCTCCTCCGAGTTGAGAAGCTCGGCGACCTGCTCGCGAGCCTCGCTTGCCCGCTTTTCGGTGGCATGGAGCGAAGAATCGAGCTTCCGGAGCTGCGCGGCCTGGCGCTTGACCAGGCCGTCCGCCTCGGCCTTGGCGTGCTGCAGGGATAAGATCTGGGCGCCGAGCTCTTCGCAGCGCGCGCGCAGCCGGCCGATCTCCTCCTTTTGCTCGGCCACGAGGCGCTCAAAGTGAGCCACGGTGCTTGACAGCTCGTCGAGGTGGTGCGCCTTGGCGCGTCCGCGACTTGGCGCAGGTTCTCAAGCTCCTGCTCGAGCTCCTCCGCCTTTGCCTCGGCTTGTGAGGTGCGTACTTGTAGCTGCTGCTGCTTGAGCCGCGCACGCTGCTCGGCGTTCTC
This sequence comes from Thraustochytrium striatum, assembly GCA_022244645.1. Classification (NCBI taxonomy): domain Eukaryota; class Bigyra; order Thraustochytrida; family Thraustochytriidae; genus Thraustochytrium; species Thraustochytrium striatum. The sequence continues at coordinate 831,960 of JACDIV010000055.1, forward strand.
GATACGCGCTTCCGACGCGAGGCGCAAGTTGGCCAGCTCCTGCCGCACGCGGGCGGCATCCTTGTTGGCGCTCTCTGCTTCCGCCTCGAGGCGCTTGAGCTCGTTTTGGGCCGACCGACGCGCATGTTCGCGGCTTGAAGCTGCTGCCGCATGGCCTGCTGCTGCTCCTGGGAGGCGGCGCGCTCTTGGTCCGCTTGTGCCTCCCGGGCCGCGCACTGGAGCGCGCGCTGCGCTTCGGCCTCCCGCTCGATCGCTTTGGCCTCCGCGGTCTCGACCCGGCCCGCGAGCTTGCTCATCGCGGCCTCCAGACGCTTGCCCTCCTCCGCGGCCGCCTTGCGCAACGATTCGAGCCTGCTTGTGGCCTCAAACTGGTCCTGCTTGGCGCGCTCGGCCTCAAGAGCAATGCGGACGCACTTGCGCTCGCACTCCTCTAGCTCCACGCCGCGCGCGCGGAGCTTCGACTGCAGCTGGGCCTGCGTCTCGCGCACGGCGGCCTCCCGGGCGCGCACAGCCTCCTTCGCTGTAATCGTGCGCTTCCAACAAGCGGTCCACCTCAGCTTTCTTTTGAGTCGCGACTGCAACGGCCTGGTCGCGCTCGAGCTTCATGTCTTCGGCGTGCTGCTTCACGCGCTCTTCGAGCGCGCGAATGGCGTCCTCGCGGGCGCGGAGCTCGTGGATCTCGAGCTTGAGACTCTGCACGGTGGCCGACAAATTGTCGCAGTTGTGCTTGGTGGACTCATGGCGCACGTTTAGCTCCTGGTGCTTGGCACGCAAGGCCTCCAGCTCTTGTTGGGCTGCCTCCAGCGCACGCCGCACGTGGCGCGATTGCTTGTTGGCGCTCGCGACGCGTTGTTCTTGAAGCTCGGTCTCGGCATTTGCCTTTGAGGCAAGGTCTTCAAGCTCGTGACGCAGCTTGGTCAGCTGCGTCTGCGCAAAGCTGTAGTCGCGCTCGCGGTCTTGCAGCGTCGCAACGACGCGGTCGTGCTCGGTGCCCAGTTCGTTTAGCTGGCCTGTGAGGCTTCCGAGCTGGCTGAGCGCCGCGCTGCGCTCACGCCGAAGCTCATCGATTTGTTCCTTCGCGGCGCGCAGCCCAGCGGTCGCCGCCTGAAAGTTGTCCGTAATCTTGACGAGCTGGTGGTCTCGTTCTTTGCCCTGCTCGGCCATGCGCTCCACGTCGCGGTTCAAGATGGTGTCGCGCTCCTGCAAAATGCTGTTTTCCTTCTGCAGAGTGTCCACGAGCCCGTTGAGCATGGTGATCGTTTCGTTTGTCACGACGCCGATGTCTTGGCCGCTGCCACCACCGGCCCCGGCGCCAGACGCCGGCTCGTGGCCTGATTCCAGCTCTCGCACGCGATTCTTGAGCTCGGCATCAAGGTCGGCCTGAAGCCGGTCGTTCTCTTGGTTAAGCCGCGCAATGTGCTCGCGGTCCTCCGCGAGCTGTCGCTCGGCGGCCTTTGCCGCGCCGCGCAACTCATTCAAGCGCGCGTCATAAGCCATTAGTAACGGCGAGTACACATGCGGCGTCGTGATCCACGGGGACAGCGCGCCCGGGCTCTCCTCGTCGTCTGCATCCTCCTGCGGCGCTGGTGGCTTGGTACTTGCGCACCCACCGCCCTAGTTCGTTCTGCAGCCGAGCCGCGAGCTGCCGCAGATGCGTATTCTCGCCGCGCACGCGCTGCACCTCGTCTTCCAGGTACGACTGTCCGTGGCTCGTGGGGTCCACCTCCGCGCGCACCCCACTCACGGCCTGCAGCTCGGCGTCCAGGCCGCGGTTGTGTGGCGCCGACGCCCAGCAGCTCCTCGATATCCTTGGCCCCGAGCGAGCGCATGGGGCCCTCGTCGTCGTCCTCGTCGCGCAGCCACCGGGCGTCGCGCTCGGCCTGTGGCCCGCTCATCGCGGCCACCGCCGCCTGCGTCTCCAACCGCCAACCGCCAGGCTCCTTGGCAGCCACGAGCAATCACGCCAAGGCCAGGTCAAGCTCGCAAGAAACAAGGACGAAGAGGTCTGAGCCGCCAGCGCGGGATTAGTAAACCTTGATGTCGGGCTCATCCGCTGTCGCGTCGCGGGCGGCCGGCGCGGTCGCCTGGCGCGACTTGACGAGGTCCATAAAGGCCTCCAGCTCGGGCTCGGAGATCTTGTAGGGCGAGAACTCGGCGGTGGGGAAGTTGCCCTCCTCTACGTCGCGCTTGTACTCGGCCAGGCCCTCCTGGATGGCGTGGCCCACCGTGGCATATTGCTTGCAGAACTGCGGCGTAAACTCGGCGTGGTGGTAGTGCTGCATCATGCCCAACATGTCGTGGTACACGAGCACCTGCCCGTCCGTGTGCGGCCCAGCCCCGATGCCAATGATTGGGATGCTCACGGCCTTGGCAACCTCGCGCGCGACTGCTGCGGGCACGCACTCCACCACGGCGGCGAAGCACCGGCCTTCTCAAGCGCCACGGCGTCCTCGATCAGCTCGTACGCCGCCTTGGCCGAGCGGCCTTGGGCCCTGTGCAATAACGCGTTAGCGCGGCGCCCTTGGCGGCGAGCGGGTGCGCCCCGACTTACTTGAATCCGCCAAGCCCGCTAAAGCTCTGCGGCGCGTGAGCCGATGTGGCCCATCACGGCAATGCCGCAGTTGAGAATCGCCTCGATGGACTCGATACGCTTCCGCCCGCCCTCGACCTTCACCGCGTCCATGGACGTTTCCTTCATGATGCGCACGGCGCTCTCCGCCGCCTGCTGAGGCGATCTGCGCGCGCTTTCGACTTAGCAATCCACGCCCCAAAGCGCTCTGCCCCACGCAAGCCCCACTTACGTCTCGTACGTACCGAACGGCAGGTCGGCCACAAGCAGCGGCCGCCGGCACCGCGCGTCACGGCCTTGCAGTGGTGGATAATGTCGTCCAGGGTTACTGGCAAGGTCGTGTCGTACCCGAGCTCGACCATGCCAACAGAGTCTCCCACCAGCAGGATGTCGATCCCGGCCTTGTCCACGTGCACGGCGGACGGAAAGTCGTACGCCGTCACCATGGAGATGGGCCTGCCCTTGCGCTTCTTGGTCGCCAGCGAGTGAATCGTGATGTTCTTGTGCGGCGGCGCCGGCGACGCAGAGATCTTGGGCGGCTCGGAGCTCAGCGCCCTCGCGGCAAGCACCCAGCTCCCTGCGCGCGCGGGCGGGCGGCGCGCAGCGCGCCACGGGTCGTCGCACCGATCGCCATCACCATCGCCAAAGATCTGCTTTGCTTTTGGTTTGGGTTTGGTGTAGCGACCATGGCGACCGCTGCCGCTGCCGCTCGCTCTCAGACCGATCGTTGCCGCCCGCGCCGCGGGATCACAAAGCTTGCTCCTTGCTCTCCTTGCAAGGCCCGCCTTGCCCTGGCTCGTTGCCACGACGTTGCCCCGGGGCGCACCGACGTCGCAAAGCGAAAGGTCGGAAGAACACCTGGCCGCCGAACGCAGCCTAACACGGCCCGCAGCCGGCCTCGCAGCGCGCTCAGGACGCGTCGCTGTCGCTGCTGCCGCTGCTGCCGCTGCTGCCGCTGCTTCCGTCCGACTCGCTCTCGCTCCCGCTCTCGCTCCCCTCCTCCTCGCGGCGGCGCTGGCGCTCTGCCTCCGCGAGCTTGAGCACCGCGCGCTGCGTCTGGCGCGCTAGCTTGCGCAGTCGCGGCGCGAGGTCGCGCTTGAGGTCCCAGTTGGCCTTCCTGGGCTCGAGCTTGACGGCGTCCACCTCGGCAACGGCCGCGCGCACGCGCTCTTCCAGGTCGCGCACGGCATCCTGCGCCGGCGCGAGCACGGGCCCGGCCGCGCCGCGCGCAGGGCCTTGTCGCGCGGCGTGTAGTTGCGGAAGCGCACGCGCGTGCCCTCCTGCCGCGTCGCGGCCTGCTCGGCCATCCACCACTCTCTGCGGCAATCGCTGAGGACGGCGATCTTGGGCGAGGCGGAGGAGGCGCAGGCCGGCGACGCGGAGGGAAGCGCGCGCGAGGCGGAGCTCGAGGCGCCGCGCACGGGCTAGACGACACCAGGATGCCGCGCTCGAGGTCGCTGTCGCCGCTCAAGCAGGCCCTGCTGCAGGGCGAGGAGCTGGGCGACAACGAATTCGGGTCCGACGGAGATGCCGAGAGCGTTGGCGACGCACTGGACGAGCTGCGCGGCAAGCGGCTGCGCGCCGCGCGCAAGTCCCGCGTGATGCGCGTGGGGAGCGGCTCGAGCGTGGAGAGCGACGCGGCGGAAGAGCGCCGCCGGTCCAAGCCCTCTTACGTGGTGAGCGACGGCGCGGTGAGCGAGGACGACCTGCTGATGCGGTCGATGGCCAAGACGCGTGGCGCGATTCAGCGGCGGCTGCGATGATCCCCTCGCGGGCGCGGTTTCCCATGCCGTCAAAGTATGGCGCCACGAGCAAGCTCCCGCGCAAGATCCCGCGCGTCAAGGGCAAGTTTAGGCGCATCGCCGCTGGGCGCAACGACGAGGAGGAGGAATCGGCGCGGCGCGTGGCTGTTTTCTGCCCGTCGAACGAAATCGACCTGGACGAGGTGTACGCGCACATGCTCCACGTACGGCAGCAGCTCGGGACCGCGTCCGGCGTGCTGCCTCTGCACGAGAACGGCTTCAGCTTTGAGACGAACAAGACCACCATCGTGCCAACAATCTACTCCGAGTCGCGGGGCCATCCGAGCCCGCAGGGCGGGCGGGGCCGCAACTCGGTGGATAGCCCAACTGGTCGGCTAGCATTTTTTTCGACGTGCTGCACCTGCGGCAAGGGCCGCTGCGCGGGAAAGAAAGCGCGAGCGCCACCGAGCTGGAGCGGCGCGACTCTCTCGACGGGCGCCGCGCGCACCTGAGCCGCCTCGAGTCCGAGCAACACGAGGAGGCGGAGCACCTGGAGGAGCGCGAGGTGTTTCTGTTCGGGTTTGGCTGCCTGGTATTCTGGAACTGGGAAAGCCAGGAAGCAGAGGAGATGTTTGTGCGCTCCATGGTCCCTTTTTGTCGCAACCTTTACGAGGCTTCGGCGGCGGCCTCGGCGGCCGACGACCTCGAGTACTGGTACTCTACCGAGTCCTCGGTGAAGCACGACACTGTGACGCTGTGCTCGAGCGACCCGGTGGAGCGGCTGGCAGTGTCGTTCGCGTTCGCGCAGTCGAGCCTGCTGTCGGTGTACGAGTTCCGGCTGGACCAGATCATCGAGCGCAACGAGCACATCCCGGTGGCGCTGGCCATGCACGGCAAGATCCACATGAGCCAGGAAGAGATCTCGAAGGAGATGGGGCGGCTGTTCATGGAGCGCAACATGATCAATCTGGAGAGCGACATTCTGGGCACGCCCGAGTTCTTTTGGGAAAACGACGAGTGGGAGCCGGTGTACAAGCGCATGTGCGAGTACATGGAGCAGGACGAGCGGCACGACATCTTGAACAAGCGGCTCGACTGCGTGCGCGAGCTCCTGGACGTGCTGGCGAGCCAGGTAGAGAACCAGCACGCCAGCAAGCTCGAGTGGATCATCATTTGGCTCATTCTCAGCGAGGTGGTTGTGCAGGTCGTCTGGGGGTGTTCATCAAGGACATTCTTGGGTACTTCAATCATTGCGGCGACTCATAGGCCGTCTTCGAACAGCGAGCGGCTTGCCGCTCGGTCGCGGCTGTTGCGCCGCATCATGGGCTCAAAGCCGATCACCTCGAGCTCCGCGACCCCAAACTCGGCTGTCAGGGTCAGGGGCTCCGTGTTGCCGAAGGTCTCACTGGGGTTGCTCGTGCCGTGATCCAGGTCGTCGCCGATGCAAAAGGCGAACCCGCTGCCCCTGCCGCCACCCATCGCAAAGTGCGAGCTGCTACTCGAGATGATAAAGTCATTCGCGCCGGTCCACTTGTACACCTGCAGGTCCGGCTTGAAGGTGAACAGAAAGCTCTCGCCTGTGCCGTAAAACTCGCGCGGACGGCGTGGCGTCAGCTGCTCGGTGCAGAACGCGCCGAGTACTTGCCCGCGCTTGGTCTTGATGAGGATCAGCACCTCCGAGTACTCCTCGACGTTCTCGTAAAGCAAACGCAGCGAGGCCCCACAGTCATAAAGTCGTACGCGACCACCCAGGGCCTATTGCGCAGCCGTTCGGGCAGCTCCATGTTGACGTCCTTCAGGTCTTCCGGGCTCGTGAGGATCGCCGAGGTCTTGGACACGAAGCGCGGCGCGATTTCTGAGCGGCCGCGGCGGTTCAGGTGGTGGCGTAGCCGCCTTGCCCGGGCTTTGCTCCTGGCCCGCGGCATGATCGTGCCGCCACGGGGCTTCTTGCGGCGGCCGCAACCGCTGCGGCGTTGTTGGCATGACTGAGCTGCCGCGCGACCATCTGCTTGTGGGCTTGCTTGAGCGCTTCCATCTTCTCGATGACCTCCAAGTTCTTGCGCCGAAGCTCGGTGGCCTCCTCCTCCGAAATTTCGCCATTCAGCAGCGCCTGCTGAACCATGTCGGAACCTAGCGAGGAGGAGGAAGACCGCAGCGCGGGCTCAGTGGCGTTGCGGCCAGCATCTCCTCCTCGGCCAGCGGGTGGTACCTGTCCGGCTTGAACAGGAGGCCGCTGACCACAGAGCCCGAAGTGATGCTCTCGGACTCTGGCCGGTTTGCGGAGGCGTAGCGCTGCGATCGGAGCGACTCCTTGCGAACAGAGACCTCAATGGTCTTGCCCATATCCAGGCAGGACTCGAACGAGTCCAGGCACAGGATCACGGGGCTCGGCTGTGCAAAGCCCTTGCGCTCGTTGGCCCAGAACAGCTTGAGGAAGAACTGGTACTCCTCGGGCACGATCTGCTCGGTGCTGCCCTGTCGCTCAAGGCCCAAGCGCTTGGCCCGCGCCGGCTTGGAGGCGCCGCTAGCCCCTGGGCCGCCCTCGCCATCAGCGCTCGTGGTTGGCGCGTCGACGTTTGTGCCCGCCTCGGCCATGGGTTCTTTGACCCCTTTCGTTGGTGCTGCCGCTTCGCTTTTGGCCGCGTCGTTCGTGGCCGCTTCGTCCTTACTCTCGCCCTGCTCGTCGCTTGGCGTGCGGGGAGGGGTTGAACCCGGTGATGTCGCGCCAGTCCAGACGGAATCGGTACGAGCGCAGTAGTGCTTGGCACTCGACCGAGTTGCGCTGCAACGCAGAGGGGCTCTCGGAGCGCACAAAGCTCTCGGGTTGGAAGGCAAAGTACAAGTGGTTGGTCTCCACTGTCCCTCGTACCTGGATCTTGCGGTCCAACAGAACGACGCCCGGATACCGCTGGCCGCCGATGCCCATCTCGGTCGTAATCGAGTTGGAGCGTAAGGCGCGCTGGAGTGGACGGGGTGCGGGAAGCGTGCGGCCTCGCCGGCCTCGTGGGCCAGCTCGCCGCACTTTTCGCGGGCCTCGGCAAGGGGCATGATAACGTACACAATCTGGCCCATGAACAGCGAGCCGCCGTATAGCTTGTTGAGCCGCCTGAAGAGTGCCGAGGACATCTTGTGCTTCATGGCCACGCCTGCGATGGTGTCGCCGCCTGGACCGAATAAGGCACGACAGTGTACCCTTCCGGTACATCATCTTGCTTGGCCGCGCCTTCCACGCCAGACACCCGCGGGTCGAGGGCATCAGAGCTCTTGCTCTTGCCCATCATCGCGGAGATCGACGCGGCGCTGGTCGGCGGGTTTGCCGCATCCGTGGCCTCAGCGCCAACTTGGCCCTCGTCCTCGCCCGGGGACGCGACGCAGGCCGACGACGGGGTCGAGGGGCTCGAGTCCTGCATAAGCATGGCCTTTCCGATGCTCTTCAGCCCGACAGCAGCGTCCCGCTCAGCCGGCGCATCCTCTGCCGCCGCCGGGCGAATCAGTCCGCCCGCTGTCCCGGAGCTGGATCGTTCCACCTCCGCCGCCGCCTCCTCCACCTCGTCGATGTTGCCAAGATCGCCGCCGCCGCGCGCCTCTCCCGGGCTCGGGCCGTCGCGCCCCGGCTGGCTCGCCGCTTGCCTTCCAGCAGGAGCTGACCCAACCGTGTCCGCAGCCTCCTCCTCCTCGTGCTGCTGCTGCTGCTGCTGCTGCTGCTGCTGCTGCTGCTGCTGCCGGCTGCGGCCAAGCAGAGCGCTCTCCTCGTCCTCCTCATCCGCGACCGGCAGCGGCGCGAGTCCCAGCGCGATGCGCTCGCCCGTGGCACCCTCCACGACGCCCTCCATCACGTTCGATCCCTCCTGCTCGAACTCGTCAATCCCATTGGGGAGTCAGTTCCAGTTTCCGTGTTCCAAGAACGTGTCCGGAACGTGTCGTTGATACGACTCGACCGTGTCGTTTGATACGACTCGACCGTGAACGGGCTGCAACCATTGGTGGTGGTGGTTTCACGAGTGGCTCACTCTGAGTGATGGGTTGGGAGATGATGAGCCTGGCGTGATTGGTTCCTGTGAGGGTTGGCTTGGCCGAAGAGGCCTCGACCCTCAACAAAATCTCGCATGCCATGCCATCCGCATGCGAGCGGGCATGCGAGCGGGGCATGCGAGCAGGGCCATGGGAGGCGCGGCCGCGGCCACGTGCTCTGCCGCATTGCGACCTCCAGGTCGCGAGGCCCGAGCCTTTAGCGGCTCGCCTTTCGACCTTTGCCGTGCTCTGCGTGCCTTGCGAGCGTGCCACGGCACGCGGCAGTGATGGCAGCCGTTCCGATGTCCCGTCCAGAGAGTTGTGGCCGCGGCCGGCCTGAGGTAGGACGGGCGGGGGTGGTGGGGGGGTGCGGACGGAGTCGGGACGTTCCTGCATGCGCGGCGTCGACAGTGGCTCGACATGGCTGGTGAAACGCTCTTGACTAAAGTTCAGATCGGCTCGCAGCTCGAGCGCAGCTGCAAGTGGCGAGGCCCTACTCCCATGGCGCTGACACGAGCGCTGCCCGGGCTAGTTCCTGCAATCTCACACCGCGCGTGCTGACTTTAGCGCCCGAAGGCCGCCGAACGCGTGAATCATGACTTTGCACTTGAATCGCTACCGAGCAGCCTCAAACAAGGCCGGAGAGAGCGAGAGCCTCACACCCTCCAGAGTGCTTTTTCCCCGGTGCTCCGACGGGCGAGCAACGGCGTTCCATCGCACGCACTTCGACCGCATGCACAACCAGCCAGGCAGCCTTTGCGATCGCCTGCACGCGGAGGGACTGTTCTCCGCCTGCTCTCCAGTAGCTCCTGCAGGCGCAGCGAGCAAGGCTGGCTGCTGCCTGCCTTCTGCCTAGAGCTGGCTGCTTGCCTGCCTCTCCGAGCAAGAAAAAGTCTGGTGAGTGAGCGAGCGAGCGATTGCGCAAGAGCGAACCAGAATTCCTGGCCTGGTCGATGGGACCGGGCCGTCCAACTCTGGTTTTCACTCTGGGAAGTGGCGAGAGAGGGCAAGCCAAGCAGGCGAGACAAGAGCGCCGCGGTGGGGGCTCGACCGACATGGCGCTGCGGCACCATGGCACGGGCCAGGTTTTTGCACGAGGAGGTGAAATGCCCCACAGCGGCGGCGGTGGCGGAGTTTGCAAGCAGGCTGACAGCTCTTGGCAGGCGACGGCGCACGTGCCTTCTTGCCGCTTGCCAGGCGGGCAGCCATGGTGCGCCAGGTGTGTCAGGAGAACGGAAGAGACAGATAGAGAGACGGAGAGAGACAGCTCGTCCGAGCCTCGAACTCGTGATACACTCGTCAACGTGCAAGCGAGCAAACACGTGCCGGCGTCGGCGGATGAAGGCTTGAAGCTTTTGGCATCACACGAAGGAGGGGGGGCTTCAAGAGCACAGCCCTAGTCCCGGTCCTATAGTGGCTAGCTGGCTGGCTGGAGAGGCCCGCCTCTGCGAGATCAAGAAGCACGCGTGGCGCCCGCTGGAAGGTCCAAAAACGCAATCCCAAACTCCGACAATGGTCTGCAACGCGACCCCAGTCATGCGCTTCCACGCAACCGACTTTGTCGCCCCTTACCAGATGCAAAAGGAGTGGCCGCAGACTGTAAAGGTCGAGCAGTCCACGCCTTTTACCCCCCGTACCAGCAGCAACAGGGACATAAACAACGAGGCCAGCGGCATCAGCAACAACGACCACCTAGGCGACCCTTTTCGTGGCCAGGTCGCGGCCATCGACTACACGGTCCCTTCCTGCCTCTGCTGCAGCAGCCCGAGACGCAGTACCAGCAGCAGCAACAGCCGATCCAGCCCCAGCAGCCGGCCTTCGAGGGCCTCGGCCTCGGCCTCAGCCTGGACCTCGGCGCGGTGCGCCGCTCCGCCACCGGCGAGCCGGAGCCGAGCCCGGACGCCGCCAGCTGGGCAGACGACAAATGGATCGACTCGGAGAGCGAGCAGCCCTCCTCGCCGCGGTCGCGCCGCCGCCAGATGGCCAAGACTGAGCGTGACCGCAACAAGCAGGCCTGCAAGCTGTTCCGGGAGAAGCGCAAGCGCGAGATCAACTTTCTGCAGGAACGCAACGACCAGCTGGAGCGGGACCGCGCCGTGTACCGTCGCCGCATCGCCGAGCTCGAGAACGAGGCGCAGATCTACAAGCACCAGGCGCTGCAGGACCTCGACGCCGAGAACAAGTACTTGCGGAGCATGGTGCACAAGCACCGCAAGGCCGTGGCGGACATCCTCAACCTGCAGAGCGACGTCGAGCGGGACGTGGCCATCGACACGGCTGAGCGCGGCCACCTCCTAGCCGCTGCGGTCGACGATGGCGTCTGCCGCGTGCTGGGCGTAGGCTACGCGAGCCAGAGCGCCGTCGCCTCGCGCCCGTGGCAGGCCTGTGCCCCGCTCTACCTCGGCTCGCGCCTCGCCAATGTGACCTACCAGCTGCTGCCGGAGGGCACCGCCGCATCCGGCGACCACGCGCACCGGATCAACGTGCGCATTGACGTCTCGGTCGAGCGCCCCGCTGAGGAGGTTGCCGCCAACCTGTGGCCGCACTTTTCCAACCCGCTCGGCATGCAGCCCACCTTTCGCGGCTTTGCCAATGAGCTCGAGCTCTCCGCCAGCCAGGGCGAGCAGCACGGCGCTCGGCTCTTCAACCTCCACGCCTACGACCCCAGCGCGCCCTCGCACTGCCTGCTCATGGCGCAGCGTGAGACGCAAGTCTGTGCTTCCGCGCTGTGGCCCAGTCACCACCCGAGCGCCGCGTCTGCGCCTGAGCACGACAGCGCCTTCGTGTACGTCCGTGCTTCGGGCGGCAAGGAGGCTGCTCTCAAGCTCACGGAGGAGGTGCCGCAGGGCGCAGTGCAGGACGACCGCATGCTCAGTGGAGCTATCGTGCTGCGCGACCCGCTGCGCGGACCGCTGCGTGCTGCTCGAGTCGCACCCGGTCAACACGAACACCGGCTTGCTGCACCCGACGGTGGAGGCCGACGGCCGTCTCAACGCGCCGTTTGTGCAGGCGCTCCACAGCATCAACCTCTAAGGCAGGGGGCGAGTGCTTGCTCTGCTTCTGTAATATCTCCTGTAAAATGAACAACTGGTTATTGATCAAGATCAAGATAGCTTGTCTCGCCTTCAATCACCCAGTCGTCGCGTCGTCGCGTCGTCGCATCATTGTGTCATTGCGTCAAAGGCGCCTTTGGCGCCGCCTCACTTGTCAGCCCGCCCGCCGCTTGGTCGCTCAGTCGTCCCGCGCATAGCCGTAGCAGAGGTGCTCGGGGAAACCCAGCCGGTCCAGGGTCTTGAGCATGATGGACTCGAAGACCGGTGGCCCGCAGATGACCACCCAGCTGGTCCTCCGCGGGCGGGAAGAACATGTGCTGCTTGATATTGCCCGGCTTGACGAAGCCAACGCCCTCTGTCCAACCCAAGGGCGGACGGTTCAGGATCAAGTAGAACCGAAAATGCTGGGGAAAGCAGTGCCGCAGGTCGTGCAGGATCTTGACGTAGGCCAGGTCTGACTCCTCCTCGGCGGCAAACACGAGGTTGAGCGCCTGCCGCGCGATGTTCTTGCCGCCGGTTCGCTCCATGTCGCGCTCGGCAAAGTGGCAGTACTCGCGGATGATCTGGATCATCGGGGCGATCCCGGTGCCACCCGCAAGCAGGCCGAACCGCTTCACCTGCCGCTGCTTCCAAAAGATGCCCTCCGGCGTAAACTCGAGCCGCAGCCCGCCATCGCCTTGAGTTGCACTGTGCTGCCAGGACGAATGTACTGCAGCAGCCGCACGATGGGCCCGCCCTTGTCGTCGACGCGGCACAGGATGCCCAGCACGCCCTCGTCCGAAGGCCGCGTAATGGGCGAAAAGTAGCCCAAAAGCGTCTCGCCGTCCACTTCGCCGCCACAGCGATGTACTGGCCGACCTTGAGCCCGGACACTTGCAGCGAGCCGTGCAAGTTGAAGCGGATCTCGCGCGTGTTCTTGCCAAACTTTTCGTCCGTGTTGCGCACTTCGCGCATGACACACGTCTTCCACTCGTCCTCGCCCTCGTGAAAGAGGTGGCCCCGCTTGCACTGAACCGTGGCGGCTCGGTCGCCCGCCAGCCGGCCGAACACGACGCACTCAAGCAGACTGTTGCCGCCTAGACGATTGTTGCCGTGCACGCCGCCGGTGCACTCGCCCGCGGCGAACAGCCGCCGGATGTGGCGGTGGTGCCCGACCACGGTGCCCACAAGCCGCTCCTGCACCTCGGTCGCGCGTTGATGTTCATGCCGCCCATCGTGTAGTGGATGCTCGGCGTCACGCGCGCAAGTACAAGGTCCTTGTCGTCCTCGCCGAGGGCTGACGGAAAGACAAACTTGTTGGTCCGCGGACAGTGGCCGCCGCGCTGAGCCTCGGCATACTCGCGCAAGGTCTTGCGCAGCGTGCCGGCGTCGCATCCGATCACGCCTGCGCACGCGTCGACGTCGGGGCACGACTCCCAAAGGCCGAGCTTGACCTGTAAAAGTCGAGGAACGCGCGGCCAAACTTGTCCTGGGCCTCTGGACTCAGAATGCACCACGCGAACGGCGGGCCCGGCGCCGCGCCGTCCGTGTCGCCGCCGCCCTGGTAAGGCTGGCAATTGTCCTGAATGGCCTTCGCGACGACGCTGCGCAGGTCCAACTCGTCAACAAAGCGTTCCCCGCGCGAGTTGACCAGTACGCCGCCAGAGCCGCGGATCGCTTCAGGCGCAAGAAACTTGGTCGGGTTGGCCGGGTCCTTGGGGTCGATGAACCCCGTCGGGTGAAGCTGCACCTTGTCCATGTCGACGAGCTCGACACCAAGTTGGCGGGCCATTCGCACGCCATCCCCTACGGCAAAGGCGCCGTTGGTAGTGGGCACGCCAGCCAGATCGGGGCGGAACTCGGCCATGAGGCCGTCCGAGGTGCGGTCGCAGCCAAAGCCGCCGGTGGTGAGAACCACCGCGTCGGCCAGGAGCTCCTCTGTGGCGCCCTCGCCGGTCGCAAAGCGGACGCCCTTGACAGTTTTGACGCCCGAGCTCTCGTCGACCTCATGGATCAGCTCGGTTACGGCACAGCCGCACCGCACCTCGATACGCCCGGCATACTCGGCGTCGATGGCGTCGCGAAGCGTCTTCATGATCAAGTAGCCAATAGGCACTGGGTTGCCGTTCGCGTCCGGGGGCGCGCGGTGCGTGCGCTTAGCCGCGTGCCCGCCGAGCTGGAAGAGCACGTCAAGCGGGATGTTGAAACGTCGCTTGAGCCAGTGCACCGCCGCGGCCGACTGCGTCGAAAGCGTGCGCACCAGGCTCGTGTTGGAGCACCCGCCGACGCCGCTGCGGAACGTGTCCCGCTCAAACAGGCGCTCCTCGTCAGCAATGCCCTGCTGCGCCTGCGTCTCTGTGCCCCACGCGTTGATGCCGCTCGTCGCCTTGGCCGAGTTGCCGCCGGTGCGCCCTTCCTTCTCGAGCAGCGTGACCTGCGCCTTGGTGTCGGCCGCTTGGATTGCCGCGCTCAAGCCCGCCAGCCCGCCGCCGACAACGATCACGCGCGCTGGGGCCACAGCCTCCAGTCGCCGCGTGCGTTCCGCGGCCGACTCGACGCCAGGCACGCTCATGCGGACGATGCGAGGCCCGCCGCGGGCGTAGAGCAGAAAGTCCGCCACGGGCTCGTTAAGCGCCGTACGTAGCGGGTCCAGTGCGAGCCACGTGCGCGTCCTCGCAGGAGACTGCGGCGGTTGCGAGCGCGTCGGCGTGCATGCAGCTCGAGCTCACGACCACGGCTTGCGCGATTGCGTCCGCGTCCAGCGCGTGCAGGCGGCCGGTGCGCGGGTTAAGGATGTGCGAAACAGCTTGCCGTCGTGCAACAGAACTTGCTCATAGTCACCCGACGTGGCCACGGCCTGTCCGTCGCGGAGCTCAAGTACTGCCAGGTATTCAACGGCGCTCTCCTGCTCCTCGGCCGTCCCGAGCTTGAGCATCGCCGTGCGCGGGGCCTGGGTGCTCGCAACCTTCCTCGCCCGCTCGCTCACGTGCTCAAGCGAGGGCGGCTCGGCCACGGCCACGGACCATGCCCGCCCTGACGGGTGCCTCCCTTTCACCTTGATGTCGCCGGCCCAATCGACAAAGACGTCCTGGAGCCCCACGCGCGCCGCCACGCGTGCCACGAGCTCGTCGATGGCCCACCCCTTTGAGAGCCCGCTCAGGTCGAGGCGGGCCTTGTCGTGCAACTTGCTGATCGTGCTTCCGTCCGGCGAAAGCTCAAAGGCGTGGCGCCACGTCGAGAACTCGCGGATGCGCTGCAATGCACGCGACAGCTCGCCATCCCCGTGCCCGCCAAAGCCTCGGTCTAGAAGCGCGCGCCAAACGCCCACGGTCTTGCGCCCAATTGTCACCCGGTGGTCGTCGGCAGGCCGGACTCGGACCGCTCTGGCTGCGCCAGGGGGCTTTCCACGGTTGCGTTCGCCGAGCTCGCGTAGCGCTCCAGCATAGGCGCCACCGCTGGGTCGAACGCGCCGCGCGTCGCCTCGAAAAGGTCGCGCGCGGTCAGCACAACCGTCTTGAGGACGTCGCTCATCACGTGCGGCACGCCTGCGCCGAGCTCGTTGAGCCGCGACAGCTCGCTGCTTGAGTTGTGACCACTGAGCGTCGCCTCTACCTCGTCAAACAGCTCTTGCGCCACCTCACTCACGGCGCCGCTCACGTCCTCTGGCGACCGGCCAGGGCACGCCAAACTTGATCTTGAACGGCATCGCGCAGCGCACGCCTTCCGGAAACGAGCTCGCCAGCGGCATCGTCGCCGCGCGGCACCACGGGCCGCTGAAAGTCGGCCGACCCGACCACGCGCGACCCCTTGCCCACACCGTCCACCGCCATATCTCCACCCCACGCTGTTCGGCTCCTGCTGTTGCGTCTGCACTTGCCAAAAAATATCCTTGCGGAAGAAATGGGGAACCGCGCAGGCACCGCGAAGGCGGGCGAGCGCGACGAGGCCGAGCTGGTGGAGGAGCGCACGCGCGAGGAGGTCGAGGAGGCCCTCCGAGACGTACCGGTCGTTCAGCCCGTTGTTGCCGAGGACCCCGCCCTAGGCGGTTTCATCTCCAGGAGACGAATCGAGAATGACGCCGTGCCTGGGCTCAAGCACGACGCCTTCGTGCAAGTCTGCGACACGCTGCACGGCAAGAGCCGCTTGCAGACGCAAATGCTCGTCGCAAAGCAAAAGCAGGTGCACCTCGCCGTGCGCGCCGCCGCGGACAGCTGCGAGGAGGCGCGCCAGCGCGTCCAGGCCGGCGAGGACCTCGCGTCGCAGTCCAAGTCGCTCAAGCAGCTCGCCGCACTATCCACGGAGGTGGAGCGCGCCTGCCAGCTGCTCGAGAGCTGCCGCGCCTCTTGCCAGCGCGTCGTGGACCTGCTCCCTGCAGACGAGCGCCCCGAGCCGCTCGTGCTCTTGCCGGCGCTGCTCCCAGACCCGCCGGCCGAGTAGTCAGGCCATGCGCATAGCGCCACGACTGCCGCCGGCCGCTGTCTCAGCGGCCGCCGCGACAGCCGCCACCGCGACCGCTCCGAGGCGCCAACCAACGCCGCGAAAGGCGCTGCCGGCGGTGCTCCCGGTGCCGCCGCCGAAACAAGGCCGCGCGCATATCGCCGCGAGCTTGGCCGCAGACCGCAGCGCCGGCCAGGGCCAGCCCAAGTGCCCGTTGTTGTCTTGTCAAAGTAAGAGAAATCACCATGTACGGTACCCGTACCAGTACCGAGTATTGGCAGTACGGTACCGGTACCATCGGTACCGTACCAGTACCGGAATTGACGAAAAACAACGCGGCCAGGCGGAATGCGGGCGGAGGCGACGACGGCCTGCGAGATGGCCGGGTGCTGCTGCGGGCGCGGGCCGCGCGGCGCGGCGCCCAGCGGGCGCCCGGGTGGCCGCCACGGCCCGCTTGCGCACCGCAAGCGCCCTGCCCTGGGCAGGTCGCGCGAGCGGCGACTGGCATCGGATCGATCGCGCGCGCCGTGGAGGAGCTCGTGGGCAACGCGCTGGACGCGCGCGCCGGGACCGTGCGTGTCTTGGCAGACCTGCGCCGGCTACGTCTCAGCGTGGAGGATGACGGCGTGGGCATTCGTGCCCTGCACGACGTGGCGGCGCCCAACGCCACAAGCAAGCTCGGGAAGAGAGCGCAGCGGCAGCTGCTTGAAGAGGGACGCACGCCGACGACGCACGGGTTCCGCGGAGAAGCGCTTCACGGCTTGAGCTTCATAGGGGTGCTCGAGATCGAGTCGCGAGAGAGGAGCTGTGTCGCGGCAGCCTGCGCGACGCAAGACGGTCAAAGACGGCCGCGAGCTGTTCTGGGCGAATTGAGCGAGCCCGCGCTCGACTATGGACTCGAGTGAGCCTGTGCGACATCTTTGGCTCGACACCCGTGCGGCGCGCCATTCTTTTGCGATCCGCGGCGCAGGAGCTCGCCAAGGTTCGTGCGCTGCTCGAGCGATTCGCCTTGGCAAGTCCAAGTGTGCGATTCATCCTTGTGGACGGCTGGCGCGAGGACGGGCCTGCGTGGGAGTTTAGCGGCGGGCACTGCTCTACGCGGGACGCTTTTTGCCAGCTCTACGGCGCGCGGTGTCAGCAAAGCTCTGCGACCGATTTGTGAGCCGCGACGGCGTCGAAATCGCCGCGCTCGTGTCGGCTCCGGCAGAGGAGGCTTTGGAGAAGACATCCCACCTGCAGTTCTGGTTCGTCAACGGGCGACCCATGCAGCGCCGCCGCCGCATTGAGGGGCTCATCAACAAGTTGTACCGCGACGCTTTATTTGAGCCCGGGGAGGCGCGGAGGACCACGCTATTCCCGTGCTTTGTGCTTTCTATCTCCTGCGACACTGCGCTGTACGACATCCTTCTCGAGCCCTCGAAGGCTGTGGTCGAGTTCCACGACTGGCCCAGGCTCTTACGTGTGGTAAAGGGTCTCTTTGCGCACATGTTCCCGCGACAGCAGCCGCGGCCGCTTCGCGAACCGCTCCAGGCTGATCTGGCTGGCGAGGAGGCTGACTTGTCGCAGGACTCCACGGTCGCCTTTGAGCGCGTACTGGATGCGGCTTCGTTCAGCCGTTTCTTTCTCCAGACGACGACGAGGACGACGATGATGACAACGACGACAGCTGCGGCGGCGGTGCTCCCAATCATCAATGCAACGACGCGCAGCAGCAGCAGCGGCGGCAGCAGCGCCAGTGGAACCAGGCCCAGTGCCTGTGTCGGCCCCGGGAGCCGCCCCAAAGCCCCAGGCTATTGAGAACAAGGATACACCAGCCGTGCCGCCAGGAGACACCGCAGCACACGGGCCGTGGAGTATGCCTTTGCCCAAGCGGGACAGGTCGCAGGCGGGCCTCGAGCTGCAAGCGTCGGCGAAGGCGCAAAGGAAGCGGAGGCAGCTTGGCGACGGCGTCCGCCTGACAGCAGCGTCGTTGGCGGAAGCCTCTGTAATTGCGCAAGTCGGCGCCAAGTTCATCCTGCTTCGGCACAACTCGCAGATCCTCTGCGTCGACCAGCACGCCGCGGACGAGCGTGTGCGGCTTGAGGCATTCGAGAAGGAAATCCTTCGCGATGGGCTGGCCTCGAGCATCCTCCAGCAGCACGACTTTGGTGCGCGCTCCGGCCTTGTCGCTTTCGGTCAGCCAACGCGAGGTGCTAGCCGCCGCCAGAGGTCAGCTGGAGAAGTGGGGCTTTCGCGTAGGTCCGGGCGCTCCGGCGCCCGCGTTGCACCTTCGCTCCGTGCCTGCGGTCTTTGGGCTACCGGTTGGTATGGATGCGTTCTATGAGGCACTGGAGTTTGTGCGCGACGCGCCAAGGGCGCTCGACCGGGCAATGCCGCCGCCAGTCCGCCGCGCCATCGTCTCGCGCGCCTGCCACGGTGCGATAAAGTTCGGAGACGCGCTCGACCCGGCGCAGTGTCGTCGCCTTATCGCACGCCTGGCGCAGTGCACGTTCCCGTTCCAATGCGCGCACGGAAGACCGACTTGCTGCCCGCTAGCGGCATTTGGTTGATTGACAGACTTTCAGAGCACAATTACTTTTTGGATCCCTTGCGCGAGCTCTCGCGCTTGGCCTCGCCCTCGTCGCGCTTGGCCTCGAGGTCGCCTTCGTCCGCAGAGTCATAGTCCTCCGCCACCAAGTCGTCCTCCGCCAGCTTGGACTCAGCCCCGTCCTCGCGCAGCATGCGCTCGCGCGTCACCTTGAACTGCTTGAACGTGCTCATGTTGAGGCAAAAGGCTTGGTAGTCGGTGGCTGCAAGCAGCATGTCCAGCAACATGGAGGCCATGCTGGCTTGGCCGTCCTGGCTGCACTCCTGGTTGCACTCCTGAAAGACCTCCTTCTGCGTCATGCCCTCCATCGCGCAGAACGCGCCAAGCTGCCTGTCCAGAAGCCCGCAGTAGCGCCGGTACAAGTCATGGCGTTCCAAGTCTTGCTCCTCCACCAGGTCGCTGATGCAGCCCTCGAACCCGTCGCAGTTGGCGTCGAGGAAGGCCTCCACCTCGCGCGAGACGTCGTCCGACGCGAGGTACCGAAACAGCTTGCGCAACACGGCGCTCTCCACCTGCTCGAACAGCGGCTCCATCTCCCGCTGCTGTTCTGGCCAAGCCAGGCCCAAGCCGCGCTCCTGGTCAGGAGCGCGGCAATGCACACCTGCCCGAAAAAGATCGAATCCGGGCGCAAACCCCAAAGATCGCGCAGATCGCGCCAGGCCGTTGTGGGGGGGGTGGCGCTGAGGGTGCAGCGAAGGCCGCGGCGATGGACGCGATGGACGAGCTGGCGTGGGCAGGGGCGAAGGACCTCGCGCAAATGGACGGACAGTCGCTGCTGCAGCAGATCCCGGCGCCGGGTACGACCCGCGCGACTTGATCAGGAGCTGCAAGAAGGTGTCCTCGGCGTGCGAGAAGGAGCTGGTCAAGCCGCTGGCGCCAAAGCTGGTCGCGGCGTATGCCAACTATACGGCTGCGAACGTTATGTGCGAGCGCAAGTTTGTGCGCGAGCAGTGCTGGGACAAGCGCTTCAACAAGTGGAAGCAGGGCGAGTGCGAAATCGACGACGCCTGCTCCTCGGGCCTCGACCAGCTCGAGACGGTGTGCAGCGAGGTCGGCGGCGTGCTGTGCCAAGGGCTCGTATCGATTCGGCTTCGCCGGTAGCGTCGTGCAGTTCATGCTGCCCACGTGCGCGCCTGAGGTGTGCCACGACAACGGCGACATGCAAAGCATCAGCAAGTGCGTTGACAACGCCACGTGCGGGCAACTTCCGGCGGAAGTCATCTCCGCGTGCAGCATTGACTTTGGCTGCTTTGACAAAGACCACGCGGCGCTCTACGTCGCCTTCGCCTTCATCCTGGGCGGCGTACTGGCCTTCTTCGGCCTCTTTTACCTCGCCTGGTCGGGCCTTCTCTCGTGCAAGCGGTGCTGCCGCTCGGGTGCCGGCAGCAGCCGCAAAGTGGTGAACCAGGACCGCTCTCTCGGCGGTGCGCAGGCTGGGCTCCTGGACGGGCTCGGCGTCAACGTCCCGCTCACCGTGGAGTCGCAGGCGACGACGAGCACGCCCGATCTCATGAGTCCGCTTCTGGACGACGGCAAGGAGTACATCGTGCAAGGCGAGCAGTCTATTCTCAACACACAGTCCATCACGCGCGCTACAAGCGGACTCCCCGACGCGGACGAGTTCCAACTTGACAGCGGCGCCTTTGCCTCGGCGAGCGGGAGGGCCAACACCTTTGACTCGGATGCCAGTGGCGCCGACGCTTCGGCTGACGACGGCGAGGACGGCCTCGCGCCGCCAAAGTTCAAGCTCTCGAAGCGCTTTGAGCGCCACGTCATCAAGGGCTTCATGTTTCGCCGGCAAGAGCTCCGCGGCAAGGGCGAGAGTGGCTGGGGCACTGGCTCAACGGGGGCCTCTTCGCTGGTTTGGCGCTCCTTGTTTTACCGCTCCAAGGGCAACCTGATCCTCAAGGGCGTGTCTGGCTATATCCGGCCGGGCATGTGCGTGGCCTGCATCGGCGCGCCCGACTCGGGCGCGACAACCCTGCTCAAGGTGCTGGCCGGGCGAAACAGCGGCGGCCGCGTGACCGGCGAGGTGCTGCTTGACGGGTACCCCCCAAGCGCCAAAATCAAAAAGATCCTGGCCTACATCCCCAAGGAAGACCTCAACCTGCCCACGCTCACGGTGCGCGAAACGCTCGAGTTCTCGCTCAACCTGCGGTCGCCCACCGAGCTGCCCGCCAAACTGCGCGCCGAGCGCATTGACGTGATCCTCTCGCTGCTCGGCCTGAGCCACGTGGCGGATACCATCGTGGGGACCAGCTTATCCGCGGCATTTCGGGCGGCGAGAAGCGGCGCGTGTCGCTCGGTGTGGAGCTTGTGGTGGGCAGGTCGCTCCTGCTTGCTTCGCAGCCGACCAACGGGCTCGACTCCTCTGCGGCCTACGACGTGATCAAGGCCACGCGTGCGCTCTCGGATACGGGCCTGGCCGCGTTCATGGCCACCGTGAGCCAGCCGAGCCCCGAGCTGCTTGCGCTCTTCGACACCGTGGCAATGATCAGCCGCGGCACATGCATCTACTTTGGCCCCACCGCGGAGGCGGAGCGATTCTTCTTCCGGCACGGCTTTGTGCGCCCGCCGACCAAGGCCATCTCGGACTTTCTGGAGGAGATGACCGGCGACGCCGAGCAGTTTCATCGCGAGAGCGCCGAAAACAACGACGCCGCAGGCGAGGAAAGCGCCGGCGCGAGCGGTGCGACGATGGGCGAGCAAGATGCCAGCAACGGCGCGGGCGGCAGCACGACCGGCCTTCTCATCCGCAAAGAGTCCATCGCGCGCCAGTCACTGGTGAGCGCCTTCCGCAAGAGCGACCTGTACCAGCAGCTTGGTCTTGCTATGTGGCACGAGCTGGACCACGCGGCGCTGCTGCGCGAAAAGCAGAGGCGCAAGAGGAGATGGACGAGATGCGCGCCGGCCTCGATGAGCAAGATGGCCAGTCCGCGACCGCAAACGGCCCCAAGGCATTCTTGACGCGGCAGTCCCCGCGCTGGCTCCTCGATGACGACGGCCAACTGCTTTTCTGCGGCCCTTCAGCGTACACGACCGGTTTCTTCTACCAGTGCTTTACCGTGCTCGTGCGGCAAATCCAGCTGACGCTGCGCAGCCCCACGCTGCGCGTGCGCGTCGGCCGCGCCGTGTTTCAGGGCGTGCTGATCGGCAGCATGTTTTCCAAGTTGAAAACGACCAGCAAGGCGCCACGAGCCGGTTCGGTCTGCTCTTTCTGAGCATCAGCTCGGTCGTGTTTGGGTCCATGTCTGTGATCCCGGAGCTGTTTGCGCAGCGGCAAGTGTACTACGCGCAGCGGTCTGCGGGCTACTTTCGGCCGCTCGTGTACATCGTGTCGCTGCTTTCGGTGGAGATTCCGATAGTGGTGATCGAGACGCTGATCTACAGCGTGATGGTGTACTCGATGTGCGGGCTGCGCAACGGCCTCGTGTCGTGGAACTACCTCTACTTTTGGGCCACCATTTTGGCGCAACAGGTGACGGCCTGGACGCTGTGCTTTCTGGTGGTGATGGCGTCGCCCAGCGCGGTCGTGGCCCAAGCGGTGTGTCCCACCTTTATTGCCATCTTTTCGCTCTTCTGCGGCTACCTGGTGCCACGCAACCAGCTCTTCAAGCCGATGCGCTGGCTGTGGGATGCCAGCCCACTGTCGCGCTCGGTCAAGGGCCTGGCCATCAACGAGGTCGTGGGTTTGGCGTACACTGCACAGACGAGCAGCTGTACCCGCCTCTGACCAACCCGTTGCTAAACGTGACCGCGCCCAACGGGTATAACAGCGCCGCGTACCGTACGTGCCCGCTGGCCTCCGGTGCGGCCTCGCTCTACATGTACGACTACAACTCGGGCGAGCAGGACAAGTGGGTGCTGTTCTTGCAAAATCTGATCTTTCCGGCCACCTTTACGGCCCTGCTGCTCGTCGTCATGTACACTGTGCACTACGAAGCAGATAGCTCGGACTCTGCGGGTCAGCTGATCGAGTCGCGGCGCCGCGAGATGCTCAAGGAGAAGGAGCGCATCCTGGAGGCGCGCAAGGCGGGCCGCGCGTTCCGTCAGGAGATGGAAATTCACGGCAGCGCTGGCGAGCTCGGCGGGGCGGGCGACGGCGCACTGGCAGGCCAGAGCGGGTCGAGCGTGGTGCCCAAGGTGAGCGGGTGCATCGAGTTTCACAACCTCAACTACTCTGTAGAGATCCCGCGTGGCCGCTGGGAGAACCCGCAGCGCCTGCAGCTTCTTTTCGACGTCTGCGGCTACGCGGAGCCTGGCCGCATCGTGGCACTCATGGGCCCCAGCGGCGCCGGCAAGTCCACGCTGCTGGACGTTCTGGCCGACAAGAAGACGGGTGGCATCATCGAAGCCGAGACCCTCCTCATCAACGGCAACCCGCGCGGGCCGGACTACCCGCGTTTCGCCGGCTACGTCGAGCAGATGGACTCTCACCTGCCCACGCTCAAGGTCCGCGAGGCCATCGAGGCCTCAGCGCTTCTGCGCCTGCGCACCAGGTGAGTGCGGCGGAGCGCTCGCGCATGGTCGAGCAGGTCATCGGGCAGCTTGGCTTGGGGCCCTTCGAGAACAACCTCATCGGCACGCCCAACATGGCCGGCATCCCTGGCGTGAGCCCCGAGATCCGCAAGAAAACAACGATCGCGGTCGAGCTGGCTATGGACCCCGCGCTGCTACCTTGACGAGCCCACGACGGGCTTGGACACGGCGTCCGCGCTCGCCGTCATGCAGGCCGTGCGCTCGGCGTGCGCCGACAAGGCTACCATGTGCACCATCCACCAGCCGAGCGCCGAGGTGTTCCAGCTCTTCGACTGGATCTTGCTCCTGCAGACGGGCGGCCGCGTGTGCTACTTTGGCCCGTGGACGCCATGTCGGCCTACTTTACCAAGCACGGCTTTGGGGAGTGCCCGCTGACCACCAACCCGGCCGACTTTGCGCTCCAGTGTACGCGCAAGCAGATCGACGGCGCCTCCGCGGCCGACGTATTTGACGAATCCGAAGAGCGCCGAGCCGTGCTCGAGGACGCGCCGCGGCTGCGCCATGCCCGCGGGGAGGTCATCCCGGGCTACGGCATCCCCTCGCCCTACAAGAGCCCTTACGCCACCAGCTTTGGCACCCAGTTTGGCCAGCCTGGTTGCGCAGTATCACTTTCTGCTGCGTGACACGGCGCTGCTCAAGATGCGCTGTAGCACGGCCATCTTCTTTGGACTCATCATCGGTCTGCTGTTCTTCGACTCCAAGCTGGACGTGGCGGGCGCACAGGCGCGCGTCGCGCTGTGCTTCATCTCGTGCACCTATGTCGGCTACAGCGCCATCCTGTGCATCCCGCAGATGATCGACCAGCGGCCCGTCCAGTTCCGGGAGACCACGTCCAACATGTACACGCTCCTGCCTTACTTTCTCGCGCTTACGGTGGCGGAGATTCCGTTCATCCTGCTGCAAAACTTTTGCTACATCGCCACCTTTTACTTTATGGTGGGTCTGCGCACGGAGCCGGACAAGATCCTACTGTTCTGCACAGGCATGTTTATGCTCAACCTGGCCTGCTTTGCCTTTAGCTCGTTCGTGGCGACTATCTCGCCTAACGCGGACGCCGGCACCATCATCAACACTGTGGTGAATAGCGTGTTCACGCTGTTTTGTGGGTTTTTGCTGCCCTTCAAGAGCATCCCGATCTACTGGAAGCCCATGTACGCGTCCATGTTCCGGTACCCGCTGGCCTTTCTGATCTCCAACGAGCTGCACGGCCGCCAGTTCTCGTGCCCTAACAACGAGCGCGCCATCCCCATCTTTGTGGGCGGCCTTGACCCGAACGCGCCGCCCTTTCCGTTCGGGGGCAGCACCATGCTGAACCCGCGGTGCGCTTTCGATGCGATCGTGCACAACACCTCCGCGGTGCTCAACGACCCGCACTGTTTTCGCTACTTTTGCCCGTGGAGGACGGCGACGCGCTGCTGCGCCAGTACAACTTTCCAACCACCCAGTCGGGCCTATGGGCCTCGCTGTCAACCATGGTGGGCTTTTACCTGGTGTGGCGCGGGCTGGCGCTTCTGGGTCTCAAGTACATCCAGCATCCGGCGCTAATTCAAGTAGACGAGAACGAACAACAAACAGCACCACTCATCATAGGAACAGCGTGGACCCGGTGGCTGGGCGGGGCTTTATCGCAGGCCGCTCAGAATGTCGTCGAGCAGGGCTTCAGGGTCCTCCACCACAGCCTGCGGGGCCGGCTCCTCCTTTCTTTCCTCCTCTTCCTCCGTTTCCTTGCCGGTGCCGGCGCCAGCGTTCGCGATCGAGTACACGACAGGCGGGAGCCAGAACCTCAAGGCCTCGCGCAACTTGTCGCCATAGGAAAAGGAGCTGCCCTTGCCGTCCGCGTCCTCGCGCCAAACCGCTGCCAAAGTCGACTGCGTGCTCACCTAGGGCGCCGTTCACTGACGCTCCTGCTTGACCACATCAGCCATGCGCGCCCGCGCGTCCGCCGGGAGGCGGTCCTCGCACACGATCGTGGTGTCTACTCGCTTGGGGCTCCTGGCCAGCCGTGGCGACTCGACATAAAACCAGGCGTGCTGCGAGCGCGCCGAGGGAAGGCGCGGGTCGTAAGGCGAGAGAATGAGGCCCAAAAGGGTTCCAGCCCGCTCGCTTCATCGCGGAAGAGCGCCTGGTAGTTGCACTGGTTGGCCACATCGCACTCGCTGGGCACGGGCTGGAAGCTGGGGTGGCTATGGTACCATCCCACCACTGCTAGGCCCCGCGCAGTGATGTCGGCGCGCAGCGACACCTCAACCACGGGGTCCATCTCGCACTCTGTGAGGCCGTCCAGCGTGCTCTTGCCCGGCATCGCCTGGCGCACGTGGATGGTGAGGGTGGCCGGGTCAAAGTGGCCCGCAAGCAGGCCCATCACCTCGGCCTTGGACATGTGCGCGTGCAGGTCGACCGTCGCGTACACGCTCGAGTGGACGCGCACATGATAGGGCTGGCTTTTAGGCCCGGAGGCGGGCGCGCCCATGTACGAGGAGAGCGGCACGAACTGGAGCGCCTGGGACGGGTTGGCGACGAAGCGCGTGGCGGCCTTGCGCCGACTCCGGTTGCGTGAGTACTCTGTGCGGCCGTCCGCGCCGTAGAGCTCTTTGCGCCGGGCCTGTTGCTTCTCCCAGGCCTCTTGCTTGCGGCGCATGGAGCGCTCCTTTTTGCGCGGAGAGGCCGAAGAGCACCTTGGCGGCGTCCAACGAGGTGTTGGCGCTCGCCGCGTTCTCCTTGTCGTCGGCAGCCTCTGCCTTGTCAGTGGGCGCCGCCCCGGGTCCCAAGGGCCGCGCGGCGCTCTCTGGGCTGGCCGTGAGCTCCATCAGGCTTTTGGCGGCGGTCTCGGCCAGCTCGCTCTCCGCAACGCCCGCCTCGGCGGGGGGCCGCGGCGCGCTTCATCTCGTTGGTGATGCGGTACCGCTTGCTAGCGGCCTTCCCATGCAGGCCGTAGGCGCGCGCGGCGGCCGAGTCCGGGTCGAGCGGCTTGCCCGACAGCGTGTACCCTTCGCCGCTCTCGCGCACCTTTTCCGGCAGCGGCAGATTGTCCTTGAACAGCTTGATAAAGTGCTTTTGCGCGTGCGAGGCCACGTCGCGCGGCTTGCGCGTGTCGCCCAGGTGCGCGGACACCAGCTTCCAGTCGCGCCCGTACAGGTTGAGGCCCTCCAAGAACAGCTTCTCCTCCTCCACCGTCCAGCGCCGTGGCCGCGCGCGCTTCTTTTCCGCCGCCGCAGGGCTCTGGCGCTTTGACCTGCTTCTTGTTCGCCTTCACGCGGCCCCTGCCGCCGCCCTTGGCCTTCTTGCGCCGCTTCTTGCGCCCGCCGACATGCTCGTCGTCGTCCTCATCCTCCTCGCTGCTCGGATCCAGGAACGCCGCGCCGGTGGCCATTGCGTACTCGTTGTCCTCAGCCAGCATCTTGGCGATCAACGCCGAGCTCTCGTTGTCCGCGTCCGCCATCTCGACCTCGCCCGACCGCTCCTTCTCCTGCGCGCCGCCACCTGCATGCGCGATGCAATCTTTCTGCACCCCAGGTCTCGTGATGGTACGCGCCGCCCTTCGACGCTGGGTCTCGAAACAGCAAACAAGTGCAATGGCGAAAGCGAAGGTGGCCGAGGCGAAAGAGGACGTCGATCAACGACGACGGGGCCGACGGAGGGAGACCACGGGCGCGATGAGCGGGCAGGAGGACGTGACGCTGTCCATCCAGGTGCCACGTAGCCTGGTGCAGGCGCTGGACCAGTTCCCGGCCGCCGGCAACTTGGTGCGCGGCTGGGCGAGGCTGTGGTACGACAATCCCGCGCACCTGCTCGTGGAGACCGCGCTCGTGCTCTTCATCCTGTACATCCTGCTCAAGCGGCCCGGCAAGAAGGCGTCCAAGCTCGAGTCGCTGCCGCCTGCGCTCGTGCAAGAGCTGGTGGACGAGTTCGAGCCCGAGCCCCTCGTGCCGGAGGTGACCGAGCGCGAGGCGCTCGTGCTTGAGGACTATGTGGTGCTGGAGGAGCAGCCCGGAAAGTACACGCGCGTGCGCGGGCAGGAGGGCAAGGTGCTAAACCTGGCCACCATGGACTTTCTGGGTCTTGCGCAGCGGCCCGAGATCAAGAAGGCGGCCAGCGACGCGCTGGACAAGTACGGCTGCGGCAGCTGCGGGCCGCGCGGCTTCTACGGCTCCATCGACGTGCACGTGTATCTGGAGCAGGACCTGGCAAAGTTTTTTGGCACCGAGGAGGCCATTGTGTACTCGGATGCGTCGTCTGCTGTCTCCAGCGCGATCCCGGCCTTTGCGAGCCGCGCCGACCTGCTCGTGGTGGACGACGGCTGCAACGACGCCATCATGACAGGCGTCAACCTCAGCCGCAGCCGCGTGTACTTCTTCAAGCACAATGACATGGCGGACCTGCGCCGTGTGCTCGCCAAGGTCGATGAGGAGGACAAGCAGCTGCACCGCAAGGCGCAGCGCCGCTTCATCGTCACGGAGGGCCTGTACCGCAACTATGGCGACGTGGTGCCGCTCGACGAGGTACAAAAGCTCAAGACGGAGTTTCGCTGGCGGCTCTTCCTGGACGAGTCGCACGCGCTCGGCGTTTTCGGCGCGAACGGCAAGGGCGTGCACGAGCACTTTGGCATCCCCGTGACGGAGATCGACCTTCTGGTCAGCTCGCTTAGCACCGCGCTGGGCTCCGTCGGTGGCTTTTGCGTCGGTTCGCGCGAGGTGGTCGAGCACCAGCGGCTCAGCGGCTCGGGTTACTGCTTCTCCGCCTCTTCGCCGCCATTTGTCTCCACAGTGGCCAGCGCCGCCATTGGCATCATGAAGGAGGAGGCCAGGGACCAGCTCATGCCGGACCTCAAGCGCAACTCGCAGCTGGCGCACGGCCAGGTGGACAAGCTGGCGCGCGGCTTTCTCGTGCCCGTCAGCAACCCCAACTCGGCGCTCATGCACCTGCGTCTGGACCCGTCCTTCCGCCTAGCGCCCTCCCGGGAGGCCTACGACGACGCCACGCGCATCGCGGAGGAGCGCCTGCTGCGGGACATCTGCCGCCGGGTGCGCGCTCGCGGCTTCCTCATGGTCGTGGCCAACTACATCTCAAACCCTGGCGCGCCCAAAACGGTCGGCTCGAGCCCGCGGCCGCCCCTGCCGCCGCCCTCGATGCGCGTTTCCATCTCGGCGGCGCTCGAGCGCTCGGAGATCGAGTCCTTCGTGGCGGCGCTCGCCGAGGAGGCCAAGGCCGTGCTCAGCACCCCGAGCACCTCTGCATCCGCCGCGCCGACCTCGACCTTGCACAAGCGCAAGTAAAGCACCGTCTGAAACTGCCGGCCCCCGCGCCACGTCCTTGTCCAACCCTCCGCATAAGACTAGAGCTAGCCAGACCTCGCCCTTCTGCCGACTTTGCCGCAGCCTCGCCGGCAGATCCAAACTTGCAGAGTGCCACAGAAAGCGAACAGCAGTGGCACCTCGGCAGCCCCCCAGCCACCCCGGACAGCGGCCCCGGACAGCGGCCTCGGGCAGCGGCTCTGGGCAGCGGCCCTGGCGGCGGCGGCGGCGGCGGCAGTGGCACGACAGGGCGCGTCAAGGAGCCTGGAGAGAAAAACGAAGGGAGGAGTTCGCGCCCGGGTCGGTGCTTTTTCCACGTCACGAAGACCACGTGGGTTGGCGACAGCAGAGAGAAGATCTGCGGCTGTTGCGAAGGCAGGCGGCAACGGCGGCGGACGGGCGCGCGTTGACCGAGAGCGCGTCGGCATAGCGAGCGGGCGGGCGAGTAGGAGGGCGGCGTCGACAGGGCCGAGCGGCTTGGACGGCCGGGAACGACGGAGATGAGCTACCCGCAAGGGCAGCAAGGCGGGTACCCGCAGCAGCCAATGCAGCAGCAGCAGCAGCAGCAGCAGCAGCCTCCGCGCGGGTACCCGCAGCAGCCGATGCAGCAGCAGCAGCAGCCTCCGCGCGGGTACCCGAATGCGCAGCAGCAGCCGCCCAGGCAGGCGCCGCCGCAGTACCACCACCAGCAGGCGCCGCCGCCGCCGCAGCAGCAGCAGCAGCGACCAATGCCGCAGCAAGCCGCAGGGATCACGCACCAGATGGGCGGCATGAACCTAGGCAACCGCCCGCCGACGACCTCGGCGCCACCGGGCGGCGCCATGGCCCCGCGGGGTACCTTCTCGCCGCAGCGCACGCCGAACGGGCAACCGCCGAGGCCGGGCATGCCGTCGCCCCAGCAGCAGCCGCCGAGGCCCGGCATGCAGCCTCCGAAGCCTAGCGTGCCGACGCCCCAGCAGCAGCCGCCGAGGCCCGGCATGCAGCCTCCGAGGCCGGGCATGCCGTCGCCCCAGCAACAGCAGCCTCCGAGGCCTGGCATGCCGTCGCCCCAGCAGCAGCCGCCGAGGCCCGGCATGCCCTCGCCGCAGCAACAGCCTCAGAGGCCCGGCATGCAGCAACAGCCCCCTAGGCCGAACATGCCACCCCAGCAGCACATGCAGCAGCAACCGCCGCGGCCGGGAATGCCCCCCCAGCAGCACATGCAGCAGCAGCAGCAGCAGCAGCCTCCACGGTCCGGGATGCCTCCCCAGAACCACATGCAGCAGCAGCCCCCGCGGCCCGGCATGCCGCCGATGCAGCAAGCGCCGCCGCGGCCGGGGATGATGCCAAGCAGATGCAGCAGGCGCCCCCGCCGCGGCCCGGCATGGGGGGCCAACCCGGCATGGGCCAACCCGGCATGATGCCGGCCGCACAACCGGCAGGCGGATACCCCGGCGCTGGAGCGCCGCAGCAGCCGCAGATCGTGGCCGACCCAGCTGCACAGTGCCCCGCACACCTTATGCAGCCGACCTTTGGAACCTTTCCGGCGACGCAGGCGCTGTCCAAGCAATCGGCGCTACCGCTCGGCGTGGTGATCCAGCCGCTTGCGGACGACCCGACGGGCAAGGAAACCCCGGTTGTTAACTATGGGTCGATTGGGGTCGTCCGCTGTCGCTCGTGCCGTGCGTACATGAACCCGTTCGTGATTTGGACGGACAACGGGCGGCGCTGGCGGTGCAACCTGTGCAATCGCGACAACGAGACCGGGTCGCAGTATTACTCGCACCTCGACGGGAACGGGCATCGCGCGGACCGCATGGAGCGCCCCGAGCTGCACTCGGGGTGCGTCGAGATTGTGGCCCCGCAAGAGTACATGATCCGCCCGCCGCAGGCGCCCGTGTTCGTGTTCGTGCTGGACGTTTCGTACGAAGCCGTAGCCTCCGGCATGCTTTACTGCGCCGTCGAGACCATCAAGGCAAACCTGGACAAGCTGCCAGGCGCGCCGCGCACACAGGTGGCGTTGCTTACCTTCGACTACGCGGTCCACTTTTACAGCCTCAACCCGACGCTGACGCAGCCCAAGATGTTTGTGGTGAGCGACCTCGAGGAGCTCTTCCTGCCGTGCCCCGAGGACCTGCTCGTCAACCTCACGGACAGCCGCGAGTCGTTCGAAATGCTGCTCAACTCTCTGCCGAGCATCCACGGCAAGAACGCGACGCACGACATCGCGGCCGGGTCCGCTATCCAGGCGGCCTACCGCGTAATGGTGCACATCGGGGGCAAGATGATGGTGTTCCAGACAAAGCTCCCGACGCTGGGCCTGGGCAAGCTGGCGCCGCGCGAGAACCCACGCTTGCTAGGCACCGACAAAGAGCACACGCTGTTCGAGGCCCAGGGGGCGTTCTACAAGAACAACGTCTCGGAGATGTGCAAGAACCAGGTCGCCATTGACCTGTTCCTGTTTCCCAACGCCTTCTCCGATGTCGCCTCCCTGGCCAACTTGCCCAAGTTTACCGGCGGGCAGCTGCACTTTTACCCCCGCTTCAACGCCCAGACGCAGGGCGAGGCGCTCGCCGCCGACATCGCGAGGACGCTGCAGCGCGAGACGGCCTGGGAGGCAGTCTTCCGCCTCCGCGCCTCAACGGGGTGCGGGTCTCGGGCTTTTTCGGCAACTTTCAGCTCCGCGCGGGCGACCTGCTCCAGCTGCCCAACTGCGACGCGGATGCCACCTATGGCCTCGAGTTTAGCTTCAAGGACAGCGTGGTCTCCACGGGCCACGTCACGCTGCAGGGAGCACTCCTGTATACCAACTCGAACGGTCAGCGCCGCATCCGCGTGCTCACCTCGGTCTTCCCCGTCACCTCCAACCTCACCGAGCTGCACGGCACGGCCAACCAGGAGGCCATTTGCGGCCTCATTGCCAAGAAGGCCACGCACGACGCCATCGCCACGGGCCTGAGCGACGTGCGCTCCAAGATCATGAACTTTTGCGTCAACGTTATGCGAGCCTCGCGCAACCTCTCGCCCATGGGCCATGGCGTCGTGCCTGGTCAGCAGCAGCAATGCAGTCGCAAGGCCTGGCGCCTAGCCTGCAGCTTCTCCCGCTCTACACCATGGCGATGCAGAAGAACCTGGCCTTCCGCGGCGGCAATGACGTGCCTGTGGACGATCGCATCGCTGCTCTGCAAACTTTTGCGCGCATGTCGCTTGGGCACTGCATCCTTAGCATTCACCCGCGCCTCTTTGTGATTGACGCCATGTCCCCCGACATGGGTCGCCTCGTGGCGGTGCCCGAAGGCCAGCCCGCCGCAGCGGAGGGCATGCTGCCTGCGGGCGACAACCAGCGCCTGCGCCTGCCCAACACGGTCAACCTCTCGGCCGGCGCGCTGCGCTCCAACGGGGTCTTCCTCTCAACAACGGCCACCAGCTCTACATGTGGCTGGGCCGCGCGGCGGACCAGGGCCTCGTGCAGACACTCTTCGGCGTGCCAACGCTCGACGGCATCGATGCGGGCGTGTGCGCATCGAGCGCCAGCCGGGCGACCCGGACTTCAAGCAGCGCGTCTGCAACGTCATCGACGCGCTGCGCGCCGAGCACCCGGGCACCTTCCAGCCGCTGCACTTTGTCAAGGAGGGCGACGCGTTCGAGGCGCGCTTCCGCGTCAACCTCGTCGAGGACCGCGCCCCGTTCAACGGCGGCAGCTTTTCTTACGAGGAGTACTTTGCCCACTGCCAGCGGCTCAGCACCTCGGTGTCGCGCTAGACCAATCCACAGCCTTCATCCGCCCTCCCGCCCGTCACCCAACCTTGGTCTCCACTTGCTCGCCCAGACCTCGCTTGCCCCCCTGGCCCACGTCGGGCTCGGCTCCGGCTGGCTGCCCCAAGTCGTGTCTTCCCCACACGCACGCACCTCGCCCTCGTGGAGCGCTGACCGCAAAAGGCCAAGGAGCAGTGGCCGTGGGCCGCTTGCCAGCAAGCCGCTCCGTCCCGGCGGTGTCGACATCTCGTCGCTGTTGGCGCACGCAGTCCCGGGTCGGATCTTGTTGACGCAGAGTGTTTGCGCTGCGACAAGACGGTCGCAGTGAATACTGTCGCTGCTTCGTACCAGTCCACCACGATGCTGAGGTCTGCGAGGAGGGCGCTGCCCGCGACGGCGCGCGCGATGCGGCCCTCTGTAGGGGCGCGGGCCATGTCGGCCGTGACCATCCCTGGGCCCCCGGAGGCTGGCGAGCTCGCGTGCATTCCGTTTATGATGGAGCATGGCGGCCCGACCAAGCGCGACGAGGTCCTCTGTGCGGCGTATGAGCAATTCGGCGACGTTGTGCAGTACAACATGCCGGGGCTCAAGCAGGTCTTGGTTTTCGACCCGGAGGACATGATGAAGGTGCATCGCAGTGCGGGCAAGTTCCCCAACGCGCCGGTCAACGCCGTGTGGCCCATCTCCATCGCGATGCAGCAGGTCTCCAACAGCAAGAACCTGTGGAGCCTAAAGGACGGCCAGGAGTGGAAAGACGGCCGCCACAAGGCGCAGAAGGGCTTGTTCAACCCCGTCGAGGCCGAGGCTTACACGGCCGTGTTTGTGCCCGTCGTGCACGACGCCTTCGAGTCGCTCAAGCAGTGCAAGGACGGGCAAGAGTTTGAGCTGTGCATGAACCGGACGACGTTTGAACTCATCGCTGCGGCGCTTTTCAACGAGCGCATGAATGCGGTGGGCCCCAACATCAACCACGAGAACCTTGGCTTTGTTGACGACACCGTCGCGGTGTTCGGCAAAGCGGGCGACATGCTCTTCAGCGGCAAGCCACCCGACCAGGTCCTTGGTACCCCAGAGTGGGACGACTACCAGGCTACCTTCAACCGCACCTGGAAACTGCCACGCGTCACGTCGACCGGGTGTCATCGGCTACGAGAGCCGGCACCCTGGACAAGATCGACCCGTCCGTCACCTCGTACCTTGAGCAGCACCTGGGCATGGACTCGCTCGACGAGCTCGTGGGCCACACCGCCGCGCTGCTCTTTGCCGGCGTGGACACTACTGCGCGTACGCTCATCCTCAACCTCGTCTATCTCGCCGAGAACCCGGAGGCGCAGGACAAGCTCCACGAGGAGGTGGCACGTGTGCTTGGCGACGAGCCCTTCTCGCGAGCCAAAATGAAGGAGCTGCCCTACCTCAAGGCCTGCATCCGCGAGGCGCACCGCCTGACCGGCGGAGGCCTCTCCCGCATCCTCCGGAGGACGTCACCCTTGCGAATGGCATGACGGTCCCAGCGGGGACGCAGCTGGCTTTCAGCAGTAGCCCCAAGTCGCGGGATCCCAGCGTCTTCCCCGAGCCTGAGGCCTTCAAGCCTGAACGGTGGCTGGACCCCGAAGTGCGCGACGACAAGAAGCTGCGCAACCACCGCCTGATGGCCACGCCGTTTTCTGCGGGCCCAAGGATGTGCCTGGGGCGCGTCTTGCAGAGATCGAGATGCGCGTCTTTCTCTCCGAGCTGGTGCGCAAGTACCGCCTTCGCTCCACCACGCCGGGCCAGTGGGAGCTCGGCAACCTTCTGCCCCAGGCCTTCCCCGCGCAGCACATCGTCCTCGAAGAGCGCTGACCGCGAGAAGCGCCAGTCCAAGTCAAGCAGGCATTGCCAATCACATCACCACCAAAGATCTTGTGCTCTTGTGCTCTTGTGCTCGTCCTCCTCCTGCCCTTGGTGACTCTCTATCTGACTTGTCCACAAACAGGCTGTGGCCAGGCAGGCGACGGGCAGCAGGCGAAGATGGCGGTGCTCGGGCTGGACACGCTCCTGCTGATGACGGCGCTGCTGCCGTACATCAAGCTGAGCAAATACTTTGAGATGACCCACAAGGTGCTTGGCAAGCTCATCATCGTCGTGCCGGCAGACCTGAGCGGCATGGATGAGGTCGTCAAGACGGAAGGCGAGCTGACCAACCCCAAGACGCAGCCCAACGTGAACAACAAGAAGAAGAAGAAGCAACAGGCGCAGCAGAACGCGGAGGAGGTCAAGTTTGACCTCTCCATGACCCTGCACTGCGCC
This sequence comes from Thraustochytrium striatum, assembly GCA_022244645.1. Lineage (NCBI taxonomy): Eukaryota > Bigyra > Thraustochytrida > Thraustochytriidae > Thraustochytrium > Thraustochytrium striatum. Next base: position 866,189 of record JACDIV010000055.1, read on the forward strand.
AAGCAGCGCGTCTCGCTCGAGGAACAGGCCTTCTATCCGCTTCTGGAGCAGCTGATCTGGTCGTGCGGCGTAGCCGTGGCCGCCTTTTGGGCCTCAGCTGCTTTACTGCGGGCTGAACAACGTGGTCTTCCCGGGCCGCCAGGCCGCGACCTCGCTCTTCCTGCTCGGCATCGCCTTCCAGGCCTTCACGTTCTTGGCGCACATCAACGTGCAGATGTCGGCGCGCATGGCCAACCAGGAGAACCAGCTGGCCGTCGCGATGGGCATGGTCAGCTTTGGCGTCGCGCTGGCCTGCTTGGCGTGGCGAACGGCTCGCGCATGCTTGTCGACCTGGACTTTGCACCGGGCCTGGGCGCCACGTCCGAGCCGGAGGAGGGGCGCGGCGCCATGTGGTGGGGCGTGGCCACTCTGCTCGGCACTGTCTTTGCCGCGGCTGTCGTCGTTCCCTCGCTGCGCTTTGGCGGCGGCGTGACGAGGCGCGCGGACCGCGGGGAGCTGCACGAGTCGGGCGACGGGAAGGCGACGCGCCTGCTCTGGCATGTCGCCTTCTTCGCGCCGCTTTTTGTCGTGCTCCTGTATGTCGAGCCTATGACCGGCGAGTATGCCACGCGCGTGCTCTTTGGCGGGTCGCGCGAGGCCTGGACGCATGCGCGCAGCATTGCCGTGGTGCTGCTCTCGCTGTCGCGCGTGGTGATCCTGCCCAGCGTGGTGCAGCGCTTCCTAGACTCGGGCTTTCTGGTCCTTCGCCACATGGTCAGCGACCCGAAGCGCTTCGCGCAGCGCACGGTTCGCTCCTACGTGCGCGGCCAGTACTGGCTGACCTCGTACGCGGCGATGCAGTACCTGGCGCCCGCAGTCATCTCCTTTTGCTTGGCGCTGGCACGGCCGCGCGTGTCCGGCGATGGCATGGGGCTCTGCGGCGCTGCGTGGTCGCTGGCAGGGCTTGAGCGCCCGCAGCGGCCGGCAGGCGGGGCTCCCGCTGGGAGCGATATGCTTTCAAAGCTCCTTGCCGAGGTGTTGCCCGAGTCGCTGGCCCCGAGCTCGCTCGCGCCGCCCGCGGCGCTCGTTGCGCCCCTACTGGACGTGCTCCTGGTCTGGTCCAATCTGAGCTGGTTTGCTTTCAGCGCCCTGGGCCTGCTCTATTTCAGGGAGCAAAACACCGCTGCTGGGACCGCTGAGACGCTCACCTCCCGCTTCTTGGCTGGCAAGTGAACCAAACAAACATGTGAAAGAGCATGGGACCATCATCCATTGTCTGCTCTGGCTTAGACCTGCGCAAAGCATACCTGCGACTTGCTGACCAGCAGCAACGCGTCCCCGTTCGGGCTCCAGCGCACGCCCAATGCCGGGTGGGACCATGGCTTGCCCGCCTCGCCGTTCGCGGCGATGCGCGCCATGGTGGCCGACGGCCGCGCCTTCTCCACCGTCCACCCGCCCGCCGGCGTGGGCTCCCACACGTACGCGAACGGTTCCCCGCTCGCGATGGCCAGCCGCGGCCGCGTGGGGTCCCAGCGCACCGAGTGCACGCGGCCCGGGAGCTCCAGGATGGCCACGGGCTCCGTCTTGTGCGCCTCCCATATCCAAACCGTCTGCGGCTTCTCGTCCTCGCGCGTCGCCACGTAGCGCGAGTCGACGCTCCACTCTGTGCTGGACACACCCAGGCGTGGCGTCGCGCGCTTCGGGTCGTGCTTGACCAGCTGAAAGCGGTGCATATGCACTGCAGCACCGCCTCCTGCTGCTCCTCCCGCAACGACAGAGCTAGTGTCCGCGCCGGCGTTCGTTCGGGCGTTTTCGTTTACTGCTGAGGCGCAGCCGCCGCTACTTCCTCCTCCTCGCACCCGACGACTCGCAGGCTCTTGCTTTCGCGCCGCACGCTCGACGGGTGCGGCCACTCCACCATCGCCCTCCACGTCGCCGAGCTGAGCACCCTGCAGTTCTGGTCGTAGCTACCCACCGCAGCATCGCGCCGCACGGCGACCAAGACATGCAGCGCACGCCAAGGGCATTCTCATAGGCGCAGTAGCGACCCAGCAGATCACCCGTGCTTGGGTGGTACGCGAGGATCAGGTACTCCATGGCGCAGTCTCGCACCACGATGGCGTCGCTCGTCGGGCTCCACGCGATCTCCTCCGCGTCCACGGAGGCGACGCCAAAGTGTTGCAGGAGCTCCAGTCGCCCGTGCTGTACACGCCCACGCTATCCTTGCACTCGCGGCGGTGGAGCACCGCAAGGAAGTGGCCGTCCGCCGTGAAGCGCGCCCCGGCGCTCGAGTCCAGCTTGGGCTTCTCGATGCAGTGCTGCGCCTTGCTGTCCAGCGACCACACGGTCATGTGCAGCTGAAAGTCGGCGATTGTCAGCACGTGGCGTCCGTCGGGCGCGAACATAGCGCCACGAGGCCAGCCACGCCCTCGCGCAGCACGCACCTCCAGGTTGCGTCGCCGACGCAGAACACCTGCACGGCGCCCAGCTTGTGCATCGCGCACAGGAGAAGCGTGGAGTCGCTCGACCACTCGATGGCGTCCACGGTATCCATGGCGCTCACCCTGCGCTCCACGCTGAGCGCCTCGTCCTCGTCGCGCGGCACGCTCACGACCTGGACCGCGTTGCCGGCGCCGAGCGCCACCCAGCTTGCCGGACGGCGCGAACCGGCACACGCCCTGCAGCACGCGCAGCGGGGAGGCGTCGCCATTAGCCGCGCGCCTCGGCGGCCCGCCCACGCGCGCGGCGCCCGTTCGCGCGGCGCCCTCGGGCGGGCCGCGCGGCGCTCGCCTCGACGATGATGCCGATGACGACGCCGCCTTGGCCGCCGCCTTGGCGGGGCCGCCGGCGCCAACGACGCCGCGACGCGCGCCGCCGCGCGTGCGGAGGCCGCCAGCTGCGCGCCCGCGCGCCGCCGTCTGCGGCGCCGCGCTCGCCTCGCCCCTCTGCGCCATCTTCGTCACTTTGTTGTCCTTTCAAACGTTCTTCACGTTCTGGGAACGTGACCAGACCGTGCCGGAACGGTACATGGAACTGGACCTGAACGCGAACTGCGTCATATGACCGTTCCGATGAGTTGGGGGTGGTGGACTTCGTGGTGGACTTCGGTGGAAGCGTTGGACGACGTAGACTGACTGCGGCGCGAGACGGGCCAGGCGGTGGGCGATGGCGAACCCTTCGCGTCCATGAAGGTGCGCGCCGGGAAGATCGGCGGCCTGCGCTTCACGGCGGCGCGGGCAGCACGGAGGAGGACGCGGCGAAGTGGAAGTCCTCCGCCGCCGTGCACGCGTCGATGAAGGTGAAGCCATCTGCCGCGGGCGGCGGCTTTAGCATGGCTGGGACGGCGGCGAGCCCACGAAGAACCTCTATCCTGCACAGCAGGTTGGGCGCCAAAGGCAGCAGCGCGCAAGAGGCGGGTCGCTCAGTGCTGACAAGGCTGGCGGGGGGCTGCTGGAATGGGGTGGGCATCAAGGACTTTTCGCGCAGCATGCGCGTGCGGGCGTCGAGCACAGTGGAATGGGCGCGTAGTAAGGAGGCGGCAACGAAGCACGGAAGCATCGACGAGGGCAAGGGGGGCGAGGCGGACGAGGCACCACGCGTGCCCAGGGTCTCTTAGCGGCGGAAGGGGTCGGGCAAACAGCGCGGCTCGGGAAAGCGTCAATCATCCGAAGAGGGTCTCATCGAAGCGGCAAAATGTCCCTGGCCGAGCTGACGCAGCTCGACCTGGAGCGACGAGAGAAGTGACAAGGGCACTGAGGACTCGCCATACCTCCATGACGCGCAGGTCCTTCTCGAAGAACCGCTAAACACCGCCAACGAGCTCGAGCTGCAGGCGAGCCTCAACCAGTTTTGGTGCTGGCTCGGGGCAAGCCTGTGCAGGACCTCTTCGCCAACTCGTCGGTGATGGAACAGATATCCGACTTGTTGCAGGGCCGCATGAGCGATCCAACGTACGTGTACGAGCCGGCGCCCGAGGAGCCCAACACCCGGCCGGGAGCGCACAATCGCAAGAACTCTAGCGCTTTTCTGCTCGGCGGTAGCGCTGCCAACATCGCCGTCCCGGTGCTGCCGCCTCTGGACGGCGACCTGCGCGTGGACGCGCTGATCCGCCGCGCTCGGCACCTTCGAGGCCATCTGTCGCGACCACCCCAAGAACCTGCGAATGGCCTTCACGTCGGGCCGCATCATGGAGCTGCTCGAGTTCGTGGTTGTCCCAGGGCTGAGCAAGCGCGAGAAAAAGTGGGCCATCCACGTGCTCTTCCTGTTGCTGCTTCCCTCGCCGAGGCGCAGGAGAAGGTGCTCGAGTGCGTGCACTGCGAGGGCCTCGAGCAGGCGCTCAACGACCTGCGCCACGACAAGGAATGGGACAAGTGGCCGCAAAACAACGCCTCGCTGCTCATGCAGCTCTTCAACTGGGCCGAGCTCGAGGAGTGATCCTCGTCCTGCTCGTTCTCCTGCCGGACAATGAGTGACATGACCTGCCTGCGTGAAGCTCTCACTATGGCGGCGCCATCGTCGACGACAACAAAAAAAATTGAGGATCTTTGTGAGCTCGCTTTGCAATGCCAGCGGCGCGAGGCTTGGCGGCTCGGGCGGGAGCCCCAGTGGGCGCGGTCTGCGCTGGGCATGCTATCACCCGTGTCCCGCGCTCGCCGCCGTGGCGACACCCGCTCTCAGGGCGGTCGGCCCGAAAGTGGCCAGTGTGCGATGGCACGCGACAGGTTCGGCATCATCGCCACCGCCGCCGCCGCCGCCGCCGCCGCCACCGATCGCAGAGATGAAGCCCGAGACCCTCGCGCTAGCGGATGGGCTCATTGAGGGCAAGCGAGTGGCCCTGGCGCGCGCGATCACCCTGGTAGAGTCGCTGCGCGAAGACCACCACCTGCAGGCGCAGTACTTGCTCGAGTACGTCCTCAAGCACCGGCGCGCATTGGAATCGCAGCGGCCATCGTTTCGACTCGGCATTGCAGGCCCGCCCGGCGCGGGCAAGTCGACCTTCATCGAGGCGCTTGGCACAAAGCTGGTGGAGGAAAAGGGCCTGCGCGTCGCCGTGCTTGCCGTTGACCCGAGCTCCTCGCGAACCGGTGGATCCATCCTCGGGGACAAGACGCGCATGGAACACCTCGCCAAGCTTGAAGCGGCGTACGTGCGGCCCTCGCCTACGCGCGGCTCGCTGGGCGGCGTTGCACAGCACACCAACGATGTCGTGCTGCTGTGCGAGGCCGCCGGGTACGAGATCGTGATCGTGGAAACGGTCGGGCTCGGGCAGAGCGAGGTGCTGGTGGACGAGACCGTAGACATGCTCATGCTGCTGGTGCCGCCAGCGGGGGGACGAACTTCAAGGGTCAAGAAGGGCATCATGGAAGTGGCAGATATGGTCGTCGTCAACAAATCGGACGGCTCGCTCGAGCCGTCCGCCCGGCACGCAGCAACCGACTTTATGCACGCCCTGCAGCTCGTGCGGCGCAAGCGGCCCGAATGGCGGCCGCGTGTAAAGCGCTGCTCTGCGCTCAAGAAGGAGGGCATCGACGCTGTGTGGGGCATCGTGGAAAAGTTTCGCAAAATGATGAACCAGTCCGGTGCGCTGGCCGAGAAGCGCCTGAGCCAGAACCGCTCGTGGATGTGGTCTCAGTTCAGAGAGCAGCTCATGCAGCGCGCCAACCACGATCAAAAGCTTCTCCAGCACAGCGAAGAGCTGGAGCGCGAGCTTGCCCAAGGCCGTGGCACGCCGCGGCACGCTGCGCGCACGCTGGTAGATGAGTTTCTGCAGCGCCATGGGCGCTAAGTGATTGATTGGGCCAGCCCGCACGAAGGAAGACGCAAGTGACTTCTTGCTCTCTCGAGTTGCCCGCGACCCTGCCCGGCAACACGATTGGAGCGCAGCTGCCAAGCCGAGCAATACCAGGTCCGTACCGGTACCGTACTGTTGGCGTGCTGGCCAGCTGGTTCTTTGTTGTGGCCCAGGCTGGAAGTGCTGGAAGTGGCGCGGACTCTGTGGAATGGCTCGGGACAGGAACTTTGCGGGCACGTCGCCAGCCAGCACGGGCTGCCGTACGCTGGAAACAAAGAGAATTTAGTTTGATGTGGAAGCCACCATTACTGGCCTTGGTTGCGCTGTGCGGCGACGACGTGCGTGATGGTGTACACAGCGCTGTAGATGCTCCAGGGCGTGACAGTGCGGTAGTAGACGGTGTTGCCCCCGCTCTTGCCCTGGCCGACCACGAGGACCCAAAAGAAAGTCCCCGAGGCGCCAAACTTTGCGATCTGCTGAAACGGCAGAGTCTCCTCGATCGCTTGCCGGTTTGCGCTCACAATGTGGAGTCCGGCGGGGCTGACACCAAGGACGACGGGCTTGTCTGACTCGTAGCGCTGCGCGTAGAAGAAAGACATGGCGAACACGGGCGATCGGCGGCAGGTCTCAACGTAGAGGCTCTGCAACGCCGGAACTGAGGTAGGCAGCTTGCCGACGTCCCGTACCGCGGCCTCCCACTCCGACGCGGGCTTGACCTCCATTGCGCTCTTGGGAGCAGCTCCACGACGGCATCCTGGATCGATATGCCCTTGAGCTTGAGCGTGGCCTTGCCGTTGTTCTTGATGCGGATGTCGATGGCGACGAGTTTGGCCATGTCTGCGTTGTCAGGGATGGGCAGGTCGCCGTCGCGCACGTCCTCCCGAATCTGCGCAAAGAGCTCGGGCGTGAGCGGATCGCTCGGCATGATGACCATCGCTTGAGCGTGAAGATCGGCTCGCGGCCCTGCTTGACCATGCGCAAGAAGACATCGCCCAGAAAGGCCCACCAAGGCAGCGGCCAGGGCGACTCGGGGCTCGGAACGGCCGTGGTAGCATCACTCCGGAGGCCGAGCATCTTGGCCGCACTGCGCGCCGCCGTTACGGGCAGGCGCAGAAAGCTCCGCGAGGCGCGCTTGCCCCGCTTGCGCCCTCCCAGGCGCAACCCCGAGTCGGGCTGCTCGCCGCTGGGCGCCACGGGCTCGCGATCCAGATCCTCGTCAGGCTCAGGCTCCGGGCCATACTTTTTCTCGAGCGTCGCGAACAGCTGCTCGTCGTTGCCGCTCCACGTGCTGCAAAAATAGTCGACGTGCGCGAGCTTGGCCGGGTTCCAGCGCTTGTAGAAGCGCGTGAGGCGCGTGTGCAGGTCCATCTCAAGGCGCGGCTTGCCATCGATGACAAAGATGGAGAACATGTCCATCTCGTCCAGAAGGCCGAGCTCCTGGCAGCACAGCTCGAGCACGAAGCCAACGTCTTGGCTCGGCTCGACCGGCACGTAGAGGATAGCGCCGTCCGGCCGGTTGATTTCTGCCAGGAGCGGCGGCCTGGACCCGTACGCCTCGATGGCGTCCATGCTGGGCAGAAACGGGCTGGGCCCCATGTTAATGGTTCCGTCCAGTAGCAGGAGCGCCAGGCGCGCAAAATTGCCCTCCGAGCCGCCCTGGAGCGAAAGCCGAGGAGAAAGTTAACACGAAGGGCTCAAAGTCGGCCGAACACGGGAAGGAGCGCGCGCAGATGCAGAGCAAGCCCCAAGCGCGCTCGAGGCTGATCTCGCGCGGGTTCTCCGTCAGCTGCTTGAGCAGCTGCAGGTAAATCTCGTCCGCAAGCTCAGGGTGCTCTTGGCCGCGCACGACCACGTAGCCGGCCATGGCCACGGGAAACGAGTTGCTGAGCTCGCCGCAGTACTGCAGCAGGGCCTTGTGGTTCTGCACCGCCTTCTTGCTGAGGTCCGCGTCCAGGTCCAGCAGGCTCTTGGCGATCGCCTTGGTTTGGTACCGCAGCTTGAGCTGCGCCGCCTCCGCCTTAAGGCCGTCCTCTAGGTTCTCCGTGTAGTCTTCGTCCGAGCGGATGCGGAAGAACTTTTTGAAGTCGTAGAGGTTGTTGTCGCCCCCCTCCCGCACGCGGTCCTCGTGCTCCCTGATTTTCGCCCCCGTCAGAATGCGCCGCGCGGCGTCCTCGAGGAGTTCCTCCTCAGAAGCCTCGCGGAGCTGCTCCATGGGCTTGGCCGCGCCACGCACGGTGCCGTTGTGCCAGACGTGGCCTTGTCCGCCGTGCGAGCTCGGACCTCGGCAATCACCTCCCTGGCACCGCCCGTCTCCAGTCCCAGCTGCTGCACCTTCCGCATCACCTTGGAGCGCGTCGTCTGTCTTTAGGCGCAGCGCTTCCTTGATCTCGGCCTGCACCTGGATCTGCTCGTGCATGCGCTCCTCAAAAGACATTGCCTCGCTCATCTCTTCCTCGGTGCTGCCATACCTGCGTCACTGGCGCTCTGGATCGCCTCCGACAGAGCCTTGACATCCTTTTCGTCGATGCCCTCGTGCGACTTGGAGCGGATCTCCAGGGCGCGCATCTGCGCGGTGAGATTCGAGACCGCGTCAGCCTTGCCCTGCAACTCTTGGCGCATCTGCTTGGCCTTCTCCACCGCGGGGCCTTGAGCCCGAGCTCGATTGCCTCCAGCGAGGGCCTCCAGTGCCGGCATATCGCGCCTGTCGATAGCTCCCTCGACGGCGCAGCAAGCCGGCCATCTTCTCCTCTGCCTCAGCCGAGCGCTTCGCCTCCGCCTTGGCCAGGTTTTCCGCTTGTACGGTGACCTCGTGAGTCTCGAGGCCAAGCTCGGCCATCTTGGGCAACAGAGACCGGATGGTGGCCAGGTCCTTCTTCTTGAGCGCTGTGGACATGGACTTGATCGCCGAGGCCGCCTCCTCAAGCTTGGCGCGCAGGGCCGCGGCGTCCTTGTAGTCTGGGCTGGCTTGCATCTTTAGCTCTCGGCGGCCTTGAGGGCCTTGGCAAGCGCGTCCAGGTCGCGCGAGGCGGTCGCCGCGCGCAGGTCCTTGGCAGTGGCCTTTTCGCGCTCGATGCTCGCCAGCAGGGCCTCGGCGTTCTTGACAAGAGCAGAGCCCTCCATGCCAATGTCCGAGGCCGCCTTGAGGGCGCTCTGGATCGCGCTCTTGTCCCGCGCCGCGGTAGCCTCCTCCAGCATCTCTAGCACGCGCTGTTCTTCGCGCAGCTTGTCCAGCAGCCGCTTGGCTTCCTGAACCTCGGCGAGGTAGCGGCCTTGAAAAGGCAGCACGCCCGCGCCGAGGAGTGCCTTGGCGAGTGCGGCCGCGTCGCGGCCGCGCATGGCCTTGGCGAGGCGCGCGCGGAAGGCCTTGATGCCCTGGTACCGTCGGCGCGCAACAAAGCCACGCGCAAGGGCCTGCAACATGACCGCGTTGCGGTGCAGGGCCTTGTCGCGCGCCGTCTCGAGCTGGTTGGCCTCGCTCTGGCGGAGGAAGACCTTGGCCTTTCCCTTTTGGTACTCGCCCGCCCGCAGGTCGCCGCGCTTCTCGAGCGCGGCAAGTAGCGACTTGAGCGACGAGCTCGCCGGCGCCAAGGGTCGGTAGCGCTCGAACTCGGCAAAGGTCCGGCGCACCGGGAACCCCGTGCGCCGGATCCGGCAAACCTCGAGCAGGCCGGCACATCGCAGCTGGTCCAGGCACATGGGCGCGCTGAACAAGTTGCCTTGCTTTTCGGTGTTTGGCTTGATGCAGCGCACAAAGTGCGGCTCGGTGGCGCCCAGCGTCTGCATGAGCGTCTGCAGCTGCTCCTTGAACTGCGTACCGATCGACTTTTTGTTGGGGTCGGTCGCGCCACGCCGTGCCGCGCCCTTGCCGCTTCCCTTGCCGCTCCCGCGGCTGCTGCTTTGAAACAGGCGCGCCACGAACGCAAAGGAGGAGTGGGCCCCAAGCGAGGCCAGGTCGGCCAGCAGCAGGTCCTTGTTCTTGACCAGGAAACCGCGCGAGTCGTAGCTGACCTCGCCCGCGTAATGGGCCACGGCGAACTGGTGCGAGCTGCTCTCCTTGGCCCGCTGCGACTTGAGGTCTGCGCCGCGCACAAGCTGGCCGTCCGCCTTGGCCAGCACCTTGGACAGGAACCCTGAATCTGAGCCGCGTGGCAAGCGGTTCTCCTCGTCCAGGATGGAGAAAATGCCCGTGCTCTTGCTCTCCAGCACGGCCAGGACCGCGCCATTGTCCTCGAAAGCGATCGCGGACACGTCGATGCCCTCGCGGGCGTACTCCTTTTGCTCGAGCATAAAGATGCTCGTTGAAGTGGCCCTGGAGCTTTTCGTTGCAGTAGTTGATGCACAGCTGCTCGAACGAGTTGTGCCGGAAGCTCTCAAAGCCAAAGATGTCAAGCACGCCGATCGTACTGCGATCCTCCTCGGGCATGCGATCGATCGCGTGCGCCAGCGCCGCGTTAATCTTCTCCTCGATCAGCCAGTCAAGAGCAGGCTATAGATCGCCTTGGCGAGTGCGTCGCGCGAGTTGCGGGCTTGGGCGACGCCCTGATTGGCAAAGACGGCTTCCTTGGCGTTGCCACGGTTTCGCATGCACAGCGCCTTCTCGAGTGCTGCGGGCGTCATGCCCAGCTGGTCAGCGCATCGCGCCAGCGTGTCGGGGTTCGCCACCGAGGACTTCTCGTCCGAGCCGGAGAAGCTCAGGTTGCCCAGGTGCAGGATGCCCGCCAGCGTCCGCACGATTGCGTCGCGCTCCGTCGCCGTGATGCCCATCACCTCCATAGCGGTGACCGTGTTATTCCACTCGTTGAGTCGTTCATGCCTGCCACCACCGTAGCGGCCTCCTCCTCGGACTGGTTAAGGAAGAAGTACTGGTCGGCCTCCTCCAGGTCGTACTTTGCGTTCAGCTCGGGGTCTACGCCCGCCGCTGCGCACACTGATAAAAGATGTGGTAGTTTCGCTCGTTCTCAGCCTGCTGCACCAGCCTGCTCTTCTCCAGCAGGTAGCTCGTGATAGATCCCCCGACGATGCTGCCTTTCTTGTTGTCAAAGTGCACCTCGATCAGCTTTCCAAAGCGCGAGCTGTTGTCGTTGCGCACCGTCTTGGCGTTCCCAAACGCCTCCAGCAACGGTTGGCCTCCAGGATCTGCTCTTGCAGCTGCCGCGACGCCCCAGTCTCGCCGCCGCCCGCCTTGGCGCCTTGACGCCCGCTTGATTTTTCGCTCAGGTATTGCAGGAACAGTTTCGTGGCCTCGGTCTTGCCCGCGCCCGACTCCCCCGACACGATGCACGACTGGCCGCGTCCCTCATCCACCATGGATCGGAACGCGTCGTCCGCCACGCCGTACACATGTGGCGGCATGCCGCGCCCGTTGCGGATGTACTTGTCCACGATCTCGGGCGAGTAGATCGGCAGCACCTTGAACGGGTTGATCGACACCAGGATCGACCCAATGCTCGTGTAGATCTGGTCGCGCTCGAACCGCGCGCGCAGGTTGTGCAGGATGGACGCCTCGTTGAGCTGCTTGAGGTTGACCATGTCCGTTGTGGGCTCAAGGCTCTCCTCGTCCATCGCGACCAAGTTGAGCGTGTCCTCCTTGCCGAGCTTGACCTTCCTGCCCGAGCCGACCAGGCTCACCACGCCGCTCTTGCCGGCCACGAACCCGCTCTCCACCTTGGCGGCCAGGTACACCTCCTCCTCGTCCGGCAGGAACACGTACGTGCCCTGCGCAACGTCGCCATCGCCCTCCCCCGCGCCCCCGCCCGACTTGTGCTCTCGCCACAACCTTGGGTGTCTGTGTCTCATGTGTGCGCGAACAAGGCTCCAAGCACAGCCAATTTGGCCCAACTTGGGACAATGACGGAGGGAGGGAGAAATGGACGGCACATGTCCGCCTCGCTGCTCGCCACTGCCGTGTGCTCTCTTGCTCGCACGCCATTGCCAATATATTGCACTTGAGCCAGCTGTGTTTGACTGCAGGAGGAGGCCTCCGGCTTGCTCACGGACCCGGCGCCGAGGGCGCGTCGGACTCGAGGTCGCCGGCAGGACGCAGCGCGAGTAGGCTGTCGCCGCTCTCCTCGCCGCGGGCTTTGGCGAGCTCGTGCTGCTTGCGCCCACTGCGGCGAGGAGCGCCGCGCGGCGGTCCTTGCAGGCCGCGGCCTGCTCGACCACGGGCGCGAGGAGGAAGCGGAGGCGCTCCTCCTCCGCCGCAAGGCTTGCCTCCTCGGCGGCAAGCTCCTCCAGCTCGCGCGCCGTGCGTGCCTCGAGCTCAGCCAGCTCGGCCTCCACCTGTTCTGGCGTTGGGCCGTGGTATACGAGGCGCGGCACCCTTGCGACCAGATCGAAAATGCCCATCGCCGCCCAGCCAGTTGTCTTGAGCGAGGTCTTAAGGGCTGACGAGGTTGCGATGGAGATGCCGGCTTGCGCGCCTGCCCTGACGGCGCCAGCTACAAGCGGGTGCGTCGCCACGGAGAGCCCCGCCCGCGCCGCAGTTTGCACGGTTGAGGACTGCACCAACCGCGAGGCCACCTTGCCAGAGACGCGCAAGCTCGACTGCATGGTCTGACTCTGCGCCAAGGCCTGGGCGTAACGAGACGCCTTGGTGCTGGCCGCCTGCAAGCGGTCGTCTTTAACGAGTGCGTTGGCTAGGCGCAGCGAGCTGTCGACCGTCTCGCTCTCAAGCACCCGCTGCGCGAGCTCGATCGTGGCCGCCGAGGCCTCCTTCACCTCGTCGGAGCGCAAAACTCCTGCGCGAGGGCCACGCCACGCCACGTCCTCGTTTTCCATGGCCCGTTCTGCCACCTCGTACGCGCTGTCAACGCAAAGCTTGACCGATTCGTGCTCCCAGCGCAGCCGTGGCGGTTTTGATCGACGCCGCAGTGGCGCGCAGGAATTTCGGGTTCTCAACCAGCTTTGCGATCGTGCGCAGCGTGCTAGCGATGCGGGCGATGATGGCCTCGTTGTCCAACACCTTGCCAAGCACCTCAAGGCTGTCGCTCAGCACCCGGGTCATGCCCGAGTGCTCCCGTATGTACCCGCTTCCGGCCCTCAGCGAGGCCATTGTTTGTTCCAGATCCTCCGTTTCGATGGCGGTGCCAAGCTTGAGCGCCGCGTCGACCGCGAGCTCCAGCTTCTCCAGCTCCGTTGCCGATTCGTCGTGTTTCGCGCTGGCCTTGAGGGCCTCAATGGCCGCCAAGTCCTCCGCAGTTTCAGGCACGGGTACTTCCGGCACCGGCTCAATAGGCCTGGGCAGTGGGCGTCGTCGACGCCCTCCACCAGTATCAATGACGGTGGCCGCCTCGGCTGCCGCCTGTCTTTTCCGCGCCTCTGTTTCTGTTTCCGCGCCACAGGCCCGTGCGACCAGGTCGTCCACGACCTGGCCGACCACTGCGCGGCCCGCATTCTCCTCCAGCAAGTCTCTCGGGCATTCCAGCCGCGGCGTGAACCACTGCGCCTCGGGGTTTGCCGGCGCCTCTGCCTCCGCCTGCGCTAGCGCCGGCTCGAGCGTTGCTGGGGAAGCCGCATGCGTTAGCGCCGGCTCGAGCGCTGCTGGAGCAGCCGCCTGCGCCAGCGCCGGCTCGAGCGCTGCTGGGGCAGCAGCCGCTGCAGCCGGCCCGGCCGCTGCCGGCCGCCGGCCCCTCCCGCGGCGCCGTGGCTCGCGCGCGGCCCCGATCTCGGACCCGGTGCCGTCCTCCTTAGTCTCGACCCGCCTGGCCCTCGACGCAAGCGGTCATTCTGTCGTCTTTCCCCGCGGGACCAGCTCGCTGATGACGTTGATGCGAAAGATGCTGGGCGATCACCCCTCCTTCGCGCCGCCAGTGCCGCAAGCTTTCGCAGCGCACCCGGGCCGCGTACCGCCGCGCCCGCGCGCCCGCGCCGCCGCCGCGGGGCGCGGCGCGGTGCCGCCGCCTCCGTCTCAGGACGCGCCATCGCCCCAGAGTCTGTTGGCCGTCGCGTCACGACCCAGTTCGCGCAGCGCAAGAATCCGCGCAGTGGAATTTCAGGCTGCCCAATCCGCTCCCAGGCTCCTTGGTGCACGAGCAAGTCGTGGTCGAGTTGCGCGAGGTCGAGATGGCGACGTCGGCGCTGGCGCGGGCGCTGGGGGGCCTGCTGCGCCTTGGCCTGCTGAGGATCGGCCGCGCTAGGCCAGGACGGCGTGCGGCACAGGCGGCGCTTTTTGGCGGCGTGCCGGCGAGGGACTGGGTGCGCGCTGTCGGCGACTTTGCCCACTCGCGCGAGCTCCTGGCGGCGGGCTTCTTGTGCGGCGTGGCCTGCGTAGCGCTCGGCGTGGCCGCGACGCGGGCGGCGGCGTGGGCCTCGTGGGCTGCAGACGCGGCCGCGGCGGCTGGCGCCGCTGGCGGAGCCGCCCCCGCACGGCGCGCGCCAGCGTTTGTGGACGCGCAGGCGGCCGACGACCCGCGGCGCATCTGACGCGCTAGTGCAAGCTAGTCAGGACCTCGCACTAGGCGGGTGCGGGACGTGCGAGCGAGAGTACGGCGACGCGATGGTGAACGCGCTTCGCGTTGCGCTCGCGCCGCAGGCGGTCAAAGCGCGGGCGAGCATCGCCGGCCTGTTTGACGCGCTTCGCGAGGAGCACGCTGAGCTGAGCGAGGCTTTGCAAGAGGCATCCGATGAGTGTGCAGAGGCTGTCGCGACCCTGGAGCGTAACGTACTGGAGCGCGCGCAGGCGACGTGGACGGACACGCGGAGAGGTGGGAGGGGCTGGGCCAACAAGTTTGCTGCAACGGTACGCAGGTGCACGGCGAGATGCTTGGCGAGGTGTCGCGACTTGTTCGCGGGGGGGCGACTGAGCCGGCGCATGCTTTGCGCATGGGCGAGCTGCAACAGCTGCACTGGCTGATGCACAAGACTGGCGTGCGCGAAGCCGAGCCGAGCGAGGACATTGTCCACGCCGCACGTGTGCATGCTGCTAGCGCAGGGCCGGCGGAAGGCGCGGTGGAGCTCCTTTTCGCAAGGCGCAGGAAGTTGGCGAGAGCGAATTGTTGGTTGAGTCTAGCGAGAGGTGTCGCCCGGCAGACCTCCAAGCCCTCGGCCCTCGGGCTGCGAAAGCCTAGAGGCATCCCTGCCGTGCGAACGCGATGACCAGGACCGACTTGTGGACGCATTAGGCGTAGCAGTCGGCTCGCATGCACGCGGCTGCGCACTCGGGGGTCTTGAGGTTCCTGATCACGGCCGCGAGCGCGTGCTAGCGCTCGCCTCGCGCTGGGCCCAAGCCGACGTGGAGGAGAACGCGAGATCTTGAGTTCTCTCGAGAAGCTAGCCGTCGCCGAGCACGCCATCCCACGCCAGTGGGTAGACTGGTCACCGACATTATAACCTCGACCAACATGTAAAGTCACAGCGCGATGTCAAAGAGCGTCCCGACAAAGACCCAGACCTGAGAAAGGCCCCAAGGGTAGGGAAGACCGCCGCAGCGACCGTGTAGCGGACTGTCGGGTTGGAGTGGCACAAAATGCCCGTCTCCTGCAGCTTGGCCATGATATCCTGCACCCTAACCGTCTTGAACGCAAAATGGACCCCGTCCAGACTGTCCCCGGCCGCAGCGCCTTGGCCAAGGCGAGCGGGACCACATGGTTGTCAGCTTCCAGCGTTCGGCTGAAGCACACGTCATCCGGCTCTTGGAGATTGTCGCAGTACTCGATCTGCTTCTTCATGCGGAACAGCTCGGTCTGTAGGATGCGCGACAAGTCCGGATCGAAAAGCGTGTCCGGCAGGAAGAGCTTGTGCTGACGGAACAGCGAAATGGCATCCACAATGTCGCTGAGCAAGATCTTCGACTCGAGCACCTTGTTCCTCGCCAGCAAAGACGGAAACGAGGTAAAGTCCGGCGCGCTGTACACGGGCGCAATCTCGCATCGAGCGTTGGACGCTTGGCGTCAGGAAGGGCTCCCACTGACGCGTGTCCTGGTTTGGCCGCAGATGGTTGACCACGTGACGCGCTCTCGGTTCGACTTTTGCACGTTTACCCAGTTGGTGTGGGTTGAACACGCAGTCCACCGTCTTGGGCGCCTGCGGGTCCTGCTCGTTGTGCCAGGTGCCCGTGGAGGGGTTCCAGAACCGGATGCGTGTGATCTCGCGGTCCTTCTCGCAGGCCTCCTTTTCCTTGCCTCGTCGATAGTTGCGCTTGCGAGTCTGGAAGCCAGCCTTGATCTTGCGGATGAACGTGGGGCTCTTCTGGTCGAAGAACTGCGGCGCGGTCCGGCTTCTGCTCACGCTCGATTCGGACGGGCTCCGGCGCCCGTCGTCCTTCTCTTCCTCGCCAAGCGTCGACTCGGTGTTGAGGCGTGGGAGACTGCACGGCTCGTGCAGTGTGACCACCCACGGCATCTCTGCCTCTCCAAAGCACACGAAAGCACAGAAGCCCATGCCCAGAAAGGCGCTGCAGAGCAGCAGCGAGGCCTCGAGCGAGCTGGCTCGCTTGGAAAGCAGGCAGTGCGACGGCGACATGATCGTCTCGAAATGGAACGAGCTCTGTGCAATGTCGCAGTGCGCAAAGTCACCCGAGTCAATAGCCGCGATTGTGGCCGCGGTCTGCGTCATATCGGTGGTGCCCACGCTTGGCAGAGGCTGCAAGAAGCTGCAGAGCAGATGGAAAGTCCCGTACTCGTCGCGCCCGAGGCATCTCATCTGGCGCCGCGGGAAGCGGTTCCGAAGCGCGCTCGAGCGGCGCTTCCAATAGGAATACAAGTCGATCTGGCGCTCATCCGCCTCGTCCTCCACGGCGCGGCGCTCTAGGCCCCGCTTAATAGCTTCGTTTAGCGCCTGCGATGCTGGGTGAACGCCCTTGGCTTTGCAGGGTGCCACAGCTTGATGAGCTTTTCCGGGATGACGGAGAACTCGATGGTGGGCGGCAGGTGGAACTTTGAGGCCGGCGAGATTGCTCAGCTCGATCGAGCAGGCCACGGGCGCGCCGTCGCGCGCGTTCGTGAGGAACCACGAGAGCCGCTTGCGGACCGACCCTATCCACTCGGTCCAGGGCGTAACACCGCCGTCCTGAAAGTCAAAGACGGAAATAAGCACCTCGGTCCTGTCCACCCAGTCGGCGATCTCCTCCGACCGTAAGCTGGGCAAGGGAGGTGCAGCACGAGGCGTTCTGTTGTCTCCTCGCGCCATCGGTAGTCGCGGATGGGCTTGCTGTACGTGATCGCGTCACCGCAGGCCAGCACAAACAAGGGATCCACGGCAGCGTACTCGACCTCCTGGGACTCCTTCCGCAGCTTTGGCTTGGTGCAGTGCTCCAGCGAGCGTACTGAGAGCGAGTCGAAGATCAGCTGCTGCGCCTGGTGGCCCTGGTACTCTTCATACAGGATGGCCTCCTTGGGTTTTGGAAGCAGCCTGTTTACAACGATTTCCACCAGTGTGTTCTCTGGAACAGCAACCATGCTATGGTTGACGATGTTCATGCTCACAGGGTTTTTCCGGAGGCCTTGCGCCGGGGCAAGGAGGCCGCCGCCGCAGCGGTTTTGCCCGATTGCAGCAGGTTGAGCGTGGACGTCCCCGTCTTGAAGAGCGACATCTTGCTCGTCTCGCGCTCGAGTCTCTGGGGTTGAGCACTTGGCACAAGCGGGGTCGCTTCCGTTGTCGCCGTGGTGTCCATGCGAAATAGCTCCACGACCTCCTTTTCGATGTCGGCGATCACGTCCTTGGCCTCCTCCGGCCCGAGCCGCGCCAGGAAGGTGACCAGGTCGTCGATGCCGAATGGGAGTCCAGGTTCTGCTCCAGTTTACGCGTACAAAAGTACCTCAAGGTCTCCTCGAGGTAGGTGCGCAACTCCTCGACCTGGCCCTCCAGGTCCTCCATGGCCAGCAGAAAGTCCTCAAAGCACAGCTCGCCTTGGCCGTCAAAGTCATACTTTTCGATGAACTCGCGCGCAGCCTGCCGCGACTGCCGCGTGTCTGAGCAGTAGCCAATACTCTTCAGGTACACGGACAGCCCCTTCTCCTCCACCTTCTCGCCGCCCTTGGTCAGCTTGAGGAAGGTCACCAGGTAGTCGGCGACGCGTCGGTGCGAGAAGCTCGCCATGGCGCTGCGCGACGCGGCTCGCCGTACGCCCGCCCGCCCGCCCAAGCACGTACGCGCACGCCCGCCCGCCCCCGATGCTGAGGCGTCGTCGACAACAACCCAGCAGCAAAAAGTGTCCGTTGTGACCAACCTAACCCCAATCTAACCCACCGAACGCATAGCGCCGAGAAAGAGAGACGACCTGAACGCGGAATTAAATCGCACAACCTGAACGCGGACTCCGAGGCGACATTCGAAAAGAAAGCAGAGCGACGACGACGATGGCGGACGAGCACGAGGCGAGACTGGAGCGCGCGCGCCAAGCCATCGGCGGCGCGCTTGGCAGGCGCTTCGGGGACGGGCTCAGCAACCCCCTGGTGCTGCAGGACCGCATCGTGCAGCTGGACGAGCGCTGTGAGGCGCTGCAACGCAAGATCAAGACATTGGCGGACCTCAAGCAGGAACTGGCGCTGGCGCTGGCCGAGCCGGACGGCGTGGACGAGGCGCTAGCGCGCGTGCCGCTTGGCGAGGCCGCGGAGGCCGCCCGCGAGCGACTGGTGCGCGTGGAGGAGCTCATCAAGGACCAGCTGCCGCAGCGGCAGGAGAGACGAGTCGCGCGACCAGTGCTTGAGCCGCAACCCGTGGCGTCCGACCAAGGAGGGGACGAAAACGCCGGGGACGCGCAAAACGTGCTTGCCGATACGAAGCAGCAGCAACTGTCAAGCAGGCAGGCAAGCGCGAGGTGGACGAGGACGCATTCCTCAGTCTACCAGAGTCGGTGCGCGGGCGCGCCAAACTCTCCGACGTGCAGGCAGCACTCCAGGCAGTGATTGCGCTGGATGCAAAGAAGCGGCAGCAGGACAAGGCGCGGGGGCGGCGCGCGGCCAGCAGCTGCAAGCTCTCGATCAAGGACGTGGACAAGATGGGCGCAAAGGTGGTCGGGCATACAGGATCGTGCGTTCTCGCGTCGCTACGCGCACTAGGCTTTGTGCAGGTCTCGCGCGAGGGCGTCGAGCTTCTCCCAGCGCCGCAGTGAGGACAAACGGTCGCTCACGCCAGCACCGCCTGCCGCTCCTCCGCCGCGGGCTCGGCCTGCGCGGGCGTCTCGACGCGCACGTCGCCGGTGCCGACAGTCGTGCTAGGCACATCAGGAGCTGCGCGTCCAGACTGGCCGCCTCCTGCTTCTCGATCTCCTCCAGCTCGGCAAGCACGGCCTCCTCGGCTTCGGCGTCAAGCGTGCCGTGGAGGATCTCCTCAACCTCGCGCTGCTTCTCGCGCGCCTCCTCCGAGTCCGCCATAATCTGCTCAACCTCATCAACGTCCAGCTGCAGCTCCTTGAGCGCGAGGTTGCCGGCCTTTCATGCCTTCGACAATCTCGTTCTGGTGCTGCGCCACTCCACGTCCTGGACTAGCTGCTCGAGGTTCAGCAGCTGCGCAGTGAGCTTGTCGATCTGCGTCTCGCGCATCTTCTTGAGCCGCAGCGCCAGCGTGGCGTGCGACTTCTTCTTCTGCCGCAGCATCTCGCGCGCCTTGCTCACGTACGCGTCGCGCTCGGCCTCATGCTTGCGCTTGGCCTTGTCGAGTCGGTCGCGCGCGACCTTGAGCTCCAGCACGGCCTTGTCCTTCACGCTCAGCGTGGCCGCCTCCTGGCCCTTGCGCGAGCTCTTGCCAAAGAGCGCGGCCCCTCCCCTGCGCGTTCTGCCACCTTCTCCACTTTCCCCGCCCAGGCTCCTTGAAGGTGCGACCCGCGGTTGAACGTCGATGAGCACCATCGCGTCGAGATCGACATCGTCGCGTGGAGATCGAGCAGACAGACTCGCGGGGCTGGCAACCCACCAGTGGAGTAGTGGACAAGAAGAGTACGTACGTAGGATCCGTAAAGTCAGTCAGGGGATAATGCTCAGGTGCGAGCAGGAGAGTCCCGCGTCCGCGAGGAAGCCGGTCGTGACGTCGTCGGTAAAGCTGGTCGAGAGACCCCGCTGCGAGACTTGCAGGTCCACCAGGAACGGGCCAAAACCCATGGTCAGGTTGGAGCGCAGCGCCGTGGGAAAGGACTGCGCGCCGCTCTGCTTGGCGCGGCAGGCGGCGGCGACTTGCAGCGCGACGAAGCAGCAGTCGGCGCCGTCGGCAACCGGCTTGCCAAGCACAGTGCAAGGCGACTGGCGCACCTGGCCTGGCATGGGCTCGCCCGGCAGAAAGACGGTTTTGCGCTCTCGCGGCGCAAACGTGATGGTGGGCGGCCAGTCTGGGTCGCCCTTGTGCATGCCTTCAGCCGTGAAGAGCCGCGCAAACTTGCTCGAGCGAGGGCAGTTGTGATGGCCGAGCACCGGGTGCGCGATCTTGAAAGCGATGGGCTCCTCCAGGTAGACAAAGGTGGACACGTTGTATTGGGTGTACGTGGCCGAGAGCGTATTGTGCACGATGATCTTGGGCCCGCGGTAGGTGCGACGGGTGCCGTTTGAGAGGCGCACGTGGAAGCCCTCAACGAGGTGGCGCGATCGATGAGCGAGACCTCGACCGGGCGCGAGTCAGCCGAGCCCTCAAACACGATGGGCTGCTCGACAACGTTGTCGAGAAAGAGCGCCTTGCTCCGTGGGGCCGCGCAAGACAGCAACCTGCTCGACACCATTGAGGTACTGGCTCATGAAGCGCCCGAGCACTCGCGCGTTGCCCGCGGTCTTGAGAACCTTGCCGCGACAGGGCATGTCGTTTAGGCCTTGCCGCACATCAAAGTCGTCCACGATCACCTCGCCGACCTTTACGCGAGGGGCGCGCCGCGCCGCCTCGGCAGCCGCGCGCCCATGCAGCGGTTCGCCATCCGCGCCTTTCGGCACCGTTTCTGGAACTTCGAGGTCAAAGACAAACTCGCCCAGGTGGTGCATCTCGAGCACTGACGAGCTAAACAGCGAGGTGCGCGCCACGAGGTCCACGCTGTTTGGCGTGGCGGTTCCTTCCACGACGTCGCCGCCAGTCCCGCGCACGTCCTCCAGCAGCGTCGGCGGGATCTCCATGGCCTTGTCCAGCTGCACGGCAAACCTGCGCGTCCAGCCCAGCAATGTGAGCTTGACCTTGACGTTGCCCTTGATGAACCACTGGCCGCCGCTACCCTGCAGCACGCGTGCCGTGGCGTCCGTGAATGCGGTCGCGTTTGTGATCAGCAGTTCGGATTCGAGGTTGAACCGCAGTGCGGCGCTCCCTTTCACGTCCAGTTCGGGCATCTCCATCACCCCGAGCTGATGACCGCGGGCAAAGACCCCGACGCGGCCACTCAGCACCGTCGCGGACACCATGCCCGCATCGTGCAGCTCCGCAGTCGCGTTGAGGGTGATCCTGTCGGCTGACGGCCGCGTCAAGAACATGCTCACCGTGGTCAGCGTGGAGTCGTCCAGCACGCGCTGCAGCACGCGGGGGAGCACAAACAAGTCCATCAGCAGGATCGCGCCCACCAGCAGCAGGAGGGCCACCGCGCAGCACCGCGCTCTGCCGAGCCCAACAGCAAGCATCGCGCCAAATCTCTTTCTCGGCTGCCAAGCTCCAGGGGCTGGGGGTGCTCCGCGGCATCCTGGCGGCCGGCGCCAGCTCCGGCAGGGGACACGCCGTCCTGGTCGTCCAGCAGCGGCACGATGGCGTCGCTGGCGTCGCTGGCGCTGCGGGCCGCCATGGCCGCCTTCGCGATTGGACGATGGCGCGTTCGTGCGACAACAAATCGTTCTTGGTCGGTCCGACCACTTGATGCTCGACTGGCATGTGACCAAGGCGCTGCTTGCGGGTGTCAGGCCAGGAGCGCGTCGGCCTTGCGCTCTGCGCCACGGGTCAGCAGACGAGAGGGCCAGCCCGCTCGCTCGATTGGTCGCTTACCGAGGGTGAGTGAGTAGGCCTCGAGCTGGTCGGCTGCTCGGTCGAGCTCCAGGACTGCGGCGTGGAGCGCGTCGACTTCGGCCAATGCGGGCTGGATGGACGCGTCTACGCGGCGTTAGCGCGCGGGCCGGATTCAGCGGGCTCCTTGCTCCCTCCCAGCTAGCGGCGGACTTAGCGCGCATGCAGCTCTTCGCGAAACTCCACCAGGCCTTCCGCCGTGGAGGCCAGCTCTGTGTACTTGGAGGCGGCGATGCGGTTCATCTGCTCGAGGCATTCCAGCTCACCCAGCGCGCCCTCCGCCTCAAGCCGCACGTACGCGTCCACGTTGCGAAGGAGCTCCCCATCCCGTCCTGCCGGGACCGTCAGCCGACCCATGCGCCAGCCTTACAAGCGTAGCCCAAGCACCTACCTCGAGCGCTTTGGGGTCGCGCACAGCCTCCATCGCGCTGCCAGGCTGGCCGTCCGCTTGGCCGCCCCTGGCGCGTCCCGGCGGCATGGCATCCTTGCCAATCTGCACCAGCTTCTTGAAGAGCGCGCCCACGCCGGGGCTGCCGCGCAGGTCCGCGTCGGGCGTGGCATCGGGCGCCGCGGCGCCATCTGCCGCGGCCTCCTGCGCCCGAGCGCCCGCGCAAGCCAGACACCCAACGCTTCATCGAGAAAAAGATCCACGGACGGGAAGGCGGCGATGGCGGAGGAGGTGGAGAAGGTCATCCTCTCGGTGTACACGGTAGGCTGCGGGCTGGGCGCGCGGCGCAAGAGCGCTAGTGCATGGGTGCGGCGGCGGCTGACCGGCGCGCGGGCAGAGCGGCGAAAACGCGCGGCGCGATGCCGAACGACAGCTGAACGAGTTTGTGGGCAGGCCAGGCCTGGGGCGTGTGCCTGCAGCTGCTGGGGTCGACTCCAACCATGTGCAGTTCTACTCGAGCAACATGCTATTCCGCAAGGTCAAGACTGGCTGGCAGGACCAACCCGGCGCGGTCAAGGAGGACGTGCACGGCCGTGTGCTGGCCGCAATTCGCGACTACGTGCAGAACGACGCGTGCAAAATCTTCATCAAGGTGCTGCAGCGCTTGTGCCTTGTGCTGGCGCGCATAACCGTCAAGACGCCCGAAGCGCTGCGTCGTATCTGGCCGAGGTCGTTTCCTACCTCCAGGTGCGCTCGGGGAATCGGCCAGCGTCGCCACCGTCGCCGCGCCTTCTTCGTCTGCACGCAGCTGCTTATGGACCTGCCGAGGAACAGCGCGACGATGCCGGGCCATCCCACGCGCTCGTGCACGGCCTCGACCCGGACGGAATCGACTCTAACTGCGGGCTGCCGTGCCTGACGCGCTCAAGGTGATCACGCGCATCATCCAGCACCGGAGAGTGCCTTCTACGAGCGCGCATTCACCTGCTTGGAGCGCTGGGCGCCGCTCGCGATCGACCTCCCCGCGCTTGCGCGCTTCAACCTGCTGCGACCACTTTTGGTCGTCCTCAACTCGAGCACCGACTCGGACACGGTCCACGCGGCTTCGCGCGCGCTGGTCGCCTGTGTGGAGAAGGACACGCTCGAAGCGGCAACCGGCCAGCCTGAGTCGGAGGAAACCTTGCGCGCCTTCGACGAAACCGTGGAGGCGCTCTTGGCCTGTCAGCCGCGTCTGGCGGACCCGGCGCCGGGGGCGCCCGCGGAGGCGGACTTGGAACCCCTACACCTCAGCATCTGCAAGGCGGTTATGGCCGTCGCTGATCGCCAAGTGCAGCGCATCGCGGCCGGCGAGACGCCGCAACTGCTGCAGCTGGCCCAAAATGGTCCTCGGCCTTACTGGCCATCGGTCCCGCACTGTGGCTGTGCACTCGCTCAACTTTTGGCTGCTCGTTCAGGATTCCCCATGGCCGAGCGGCACGAGAGTCTCCGCGAGCCGTGCTTCTTCACATTGCTAGACGTGCTGCTGCGCCAGTCGCAACTCAACGCCAGCGCGTCCTCGGGCTCGGACCACGACGTGGATTACGACATAAGCAGCTTCCGCGACAGTGGGGACGGCGTCAAAGAGCCCTTCGTCAACATCTCGTTCGTCCTGGGCGCGCGCTTCGTGCAGTGCATGCATGAGGTGGTCGTCTCGACCTCCGAGTGGCCGATGTTTGAAGCGGCCTTGTTCGCGCTGCACGCGGCTGCGGGCGAGATCGTGAACACCATTTGCGCAGGCACCTCGTCGGGCCCGCAAGGCGCCGCGATCCGCACTGCCGTCGAAGCCCTGCTTGCCAACCTGCCCAAGCTCGCATTGGCAGCCACCAACGGCGCCACCGCCCGGGCCACGGCCCGCACCTTGGGTGCCTTCGCCAGGATCCTGGCAAGGATGAATCGCGACGTGATCGAAAGTAGCCTGGACTTTACGATTTCGGCGCTGGGCCACGCAGGCCACGTCAGCCGCGCGGCAGCCCAGGCCTTCCACAACATTTGCAGCGCCTGCAGGCTCGAGCTGGCCATGTACCCTGAAGCCGTCAAGGCGCTGGCTCAGAGGGTAGAGCAGGCAAACAAGGCGCTGCACGCCGAGGGCAGCAGCTCGCCAACCGCGACGGGGCAAGGGCCTATCACCATGACGGAACTAATGCCGCTTGAGGCACGCGTGGAGGTCGTCAAGGGCATGACGCGTGTGGCATCGTGCATGAAACTATCGCAATGCACCGAGATCCTCGCCATGCTTCTCAATCCGGGCATCAGCCGCCTCACGGCGGCCGTCGAGCAGCAGATCGACCGGCGCACGGTGTGCTGCGAGCTGGAGATCTTGCGCAACGCCGTCATTTTCTCCGACTTTAAGGGCCAGGTGGTCTCGGCGCAACACCCGGCGGCGGCATCCTGCAAGCCACATTGCCCATCCTAGACCGCGTTCATTCCGTGCCCGCACTCCGGACGGACTCTGAGGTCGTGGACGCGCTGTACAACCTCATCTCCACCTCGTTCGTGTCCGCCAAGGACGTTCTGGCGCCGCACCTCGAGTCGCTGTTGCAGTCGGCCATCCGCCAGTTCAAGACCACCTGGTCGCCGTGCTGCGTCACTTGCGTTGGCAAGGCGGTCGAGATCTTTTGCGTGGTGGGGGCGGACCACCAGTCTGGCTTTGTGCAGCTCTTTGCGTTGCTGACCGAGGCCATGATCGAGGCGGTTCGGGACGACCACGTCAGCGGCAACCCGCTTGTGGTCACGGAATTCTTTGCGACGGCAAACCTGTTCCTGCTGTTCTGCCCCGCGGCCATATTCGCCGGCGAGGGCGCGGGCTCGGCGCTGGATGTGCTCCTGCAGATTGCCACAAAGTGCCTTGACGGTGAGGACGGCCCCGCACTTCGGTCGCTGCTGCACTTTGTCATGGCGCTCTTTCAAGGAACGGTGCCCGGCGAAAAGCTGGAGCAGTTTCGCCCGGCCCTGGACCAGGCGTTCGCGCGGCAGGGGCGCGCGCTGGTGGACAAGTCGCTTATCGGCTTGGCGCACCAGGCCCCGCGGGCAGAGGTGCCGCGCCTCGCGGACCTCGTGGGCATGCTGGTGGCTTCCTACGGCGGGCTTGTGCAGGAGTGGGCCTATGCCACACTCGTGGGCTCGCCGCAGCTCTTCAGCGCGCTCTCGGACACAAGCAAGGAGCATGTCGTGTCCATGGTGCCGGCACTTCACGTGTCCTCGACAAAGGCCAAGGAACTTTTCGTAGAGGTGGCGCGAGCGTGCCGCAAGGAGACCGCGGACAGTGATCTGCTGGGCTTTGCCGCCCAAGTGCAGGAGTCGCTCGAACTCATCCGCTCCGCCAACGCTAGCCCGGGCCGCAAGGACGCACCAGTCATTCTCTGATCTCATTGTTTGCTGCCCTTCTTGTCCTCTTCTTGCTGCTCTGCCTTGGCCAGGTCGATCTTCTCTTGGTGCGAGGAAGAGGAGGAGTTCCTTCGCTTCTCTGGCTCTCGACTCCGCTTGTGTCTTCCCGTGCGCTTCCTTTGCGGTTGTCCGACTCTTTGTTGTCTTTGTCTTCGTCGTCGTCGTCGTCGTCGTCGTCGTCGTCATCGTCGTCATCGTCGTCATCTTCCGTCGTCGTCGTCGTCGTCGTCCTTGTCGTCGTCGTCGTCGTCATCGTCCTTGTCGTCGTCGTCCTCGTCCTTGTCGTCGTCGCTTCCGTCTTCATCACCGTCGCCACCCTTACCAGCTCTCTTGTCAGCGCCTCGGCCCTTCAGCGGCTCCTCCTTTGCGACGTCGGGCCGCTTGCTTTCCTGTGCCTCGCCGAGAACGGAGTCGGCATCGCCCCCGCCGCCACTGCCACCCTCGCCAGGACCGGTGCCCGCCACAAGGCTCGGCGTTATGAAAGTGTCCTTGCCGTCCCGCGGCTGGTCGGCTACTGGGCGCGCTGCCAACAACTTCCGAGGGGCCTTGTCACTTGACTTTGACCGCAAGGCCTCCATCTCACCCTCCAGCTGCTCAAGCAGGCCCTCAGGGCCTTCTCCGCGTCGTTGCGAAACACGCGCCATATGAGGCTCACCACGCACAAGTCGAGCAGATGCCGCAACTCCTCCATGAAATCCAAATGGTCCTTGATCGGCGCGTAATGCTTCTCCGGGAACAGCCGGCCCGTGTAATCCCAGACGGTCGGGTACTTGCGGTGCAGGTCCTCTTCGCCCTCATCCTCAGTGCCCTTGCCTGTCAGCAAGCCTAGACCCATGCTGCCGGTTGACAGGCGCCGTAAAAGCGACGGTCGCCGCGAAGACGAGGCGTGGGGTTCGGTTCCAGCCTCGCCACCATTGTCATCGTCAGTCGGGATGCCGGCGCTGGCTGCCTTTTTCTCGTCGCCGGTTGGCTTGTCCGCCATTTCGGGCTTGCTTCGCGAACGAAAGCGGCCAAGAAGGCCCTTCCGCCGCGCCTTAGGCTCTGCTATTTCCTTTGTCTTCCGACTCGACATGGATTCCAGCGACCTCGCATTCTTGCCCTTGCTGCTGCCCTTACCGGCGACGCTGCCTCCTGAACCGTCGGCCTGCTTGTGTTCCTCGGCGACCCCCGGGGGCGGCCCGCCGTACAGGTCGCGAATAAGCCCGTAAACGAGCGTGGACACCATGCTCAAGTTGTTCACCGCGAGCTTTTTCTCGGGTTTCCTGCCGACACCAGCCTCCCAAGGCCTCTGGACAAGCGGAACCAGGCAGCGCACCAGCACAAATCCGCTAAGCACGAGCTTGGCGCGCGCGAGGTCATACCGGCGCTCGCCCTGGCTGTCGATCGCTCCACCTTCTGGCTCCTGCGCGGGCGGCAGCATCCACCGCGTGTGCCTGAGCTTGGAGAACTGCAACTCGTTGGTCTCGTGGTCAAAGAGAAAGTTGCGCGGGAACAGAAAGCCGTCAGTCCCGAGCTGCCGGAGAAAGGTGCAGATCCCCACTGGGACCGCAGGCTTGTCGTGCACGAGAGACGAGTACAAGAGCTCGAGGATGCCGCGGACGCGGACCTTGAGACGGAGCCTTAGGCGCTCCATGCTCGGGTGGAGCGGCTTCTTGTCTTCAGGCTTGATTCTTGCCGCGTTGCGCCGCCGCATGCCGACGCCCTTGTACACGCTCGTCAAGCTTTGGTTCTTCAACCCGCGAGGGTCCAGGACCAGCTCGGCCTTGGTCATCATATCGACGAGCGGGAGGGCGAGGACCTGCGCGAGCCAGGCTCTGGTCTTGTCCACGAACCAGTCGATCGCTCGCTCAGACTCCTTGAGATCCTCGCCGAGCTGCTCTTGCTTGTTCGCCAGCGCCAGCGCCTCGAAGCGGATTTTTGCCACGATGGCGAAGGCGATGGCGCGAAAGGTCTGCTTTGGGCCCATAGTCTTCTCCTTGGAAGGCTTCAAGATGCCTTCCCGCTTCCACCGGTACAGCGGCTTGGCGTTGGCATTCTGCATGACGCGTTGCAGCTGTACCTTGCGGGCCTTAGCAGCGTCAAGCTTGTCCTTTTTCTTGTCGTCGCTGCCGCCGTCTTCGTCGTCGCTCACGCGGAGCAGGTCGGTTTGGTCGTCCATGAGCTTGTCCCAGACCGAGCGGTCGTCGGCTGCACCGGCTTGTGCGGCACAGAGGTGTTTAGTACGGCATGAGCCGCACTTCTGGTGTATGGCGCCCTCACTACTTGTGGCGGAGGCGACGGCAATGGCGAGCCCGGCCCGGACGTCTCGCTGGGAGACTGGTGCTCCGACGGCGAGGGGCCCTGTCGCGGCGACGGCTCGGCCAAGGACCGGCGCGCTGGAAGCTGCTGCAAGCTTGTTGGTTCTGGTACTGCTGCTGGGGCTGCGCTTGTTGGTTGTGGTACTGCTGCTGGGGCTGCGCTTGTGCTTGGAACCACTGCGGCGGCACTTGTTGCGCTTGTTGAGCCGGAAGGGCCCGCAGCAGCTGCCCAACAAGGGCATCGTTCTGCTTTGTCATTCGTTCTTCGAGCTTGCGCTCCAGCTCTTCTTTGCGCATGTCTTCGAGCCGTGCCTCGAGCTGGTTGTCCAACTCTGTCAGGATGCCGAGCATAGCCTGCTGTTGTGCGCGCATCTGTCGTCGCAGCGCGTCTGCGCCGCCACCGTATCCCGTCCTGCTGCTCATTCCCTTTGCACGTTCATCGCGGTGTCTTCTCCCTTCCCTCTTCCCCTTCTTCCAATGATTGTGCTTCTTCTTCTTCGTCTTCGTCTTCTTCTTCCGCGGCAGCTTCTTGCGTCTCTCCAGGGTCGTCCTGGTCTCTCGGCTCGATCCTGTGAGGTCGTCGTTGCCAGAGTCATCACAGCAAGAACTCTCCGAGCTTCGCTCGACCATGCGTACCCTGTCGCCGTCGCCTCCGCCGCCGCCGCCGCTGCCGCCAGCGCTTGGAGCCAAGCGTCAAGGTCCCAGACGGAGGTAGGCGGCCTGGCCGTAGAACGGTCAACTTTTTGGGGTGTACGGAGTTTTAGTACGGTACCATACGGAGATGATTTCGAGATGGTTTGTTAGCAGCCGTCGCCAAGGACGTTGTACTCGAGGAGCAGCGATTCGGCCATAAAGACGCCATAGAGGCTGACCATGGCGATGCCGAGGCGCTTGGACATGACCCAGTTGGCCCAGTGATAGGGACACGACCGCGGCCACCATGAGAAAGAGCGTGAGGACCATGATGGTGAGGCCGCACGACTGGATGGGGACGACCGTCCCTGGAAATACAATGGCGGTCGACATGAACCACGGCACAGGCAGGCCGATGAGGATGTCAAAGATGTTGCTGCCGACCGAGCTGGAAACGGCCATGTCACCAAAGCCGCGCCGTGCCACAGCCATGCTGCTAAGGAGATCGGGAATGCTGGTTCCCGCGGCAATAAGGGTGAGCCCCATGACAGGGTCGGGGATAGACAGCGTGGCGCCGAAGACTGTCGCCATCCAGATCATGACGTATGCCAATGCCGCGATCCACACGATGCACATGATAAAGGTGCCAAAGTAGAACTTCTTGAACATCGGGCGGCGGCAGTCCGGGATGGTAAAGTACATGCCGGCGCTGAGGGGCAGCGAAAGGGCCCACATGAAGATCTCGATCTTGCCGCCATCGGGGACCTCGAAGGGAAAGGTCGGCCCGTCATCGTCGTCGTCGTCGTCATCGTCACCGCCCTCGCCATCACCTGCATCGGCGCCGGCCCTGACGGGCTCGCTTACTTCTTCCTCCTTGGTGCCAAAGTCATCGACTGGCGGCATGGGCGCAACGGCAGCGGAACTGGAGGATCCAGCGCCAACCGACGGCACGTCCTGGGTGGCCGGGAACTTGCCAGAAGCGGCCAAGTAGAGCAGATTGAAATCCGCCTCTGTGGTCTGCGTGCCCGCATCGATCTTCTCCACGGAGTAGGCATAGTACAGACGCACAATGCGGAGGATGCGAGACATACGTACGAACACGCGCAGACCGCGCAGGCCACCCGAGTATGAGCTAGAGGCCAGGAAAAGCTCGATGAGGATGAGGACGACCAGCGTGCGTCAAAGGCGTTGATGGGGTCATGCCAGTAGCCAAAGAACGAATAAGCCAGGCACTTGAGGACCATCTCGGACACAAAGACCACGGAGAAAAAGTCATTCAGGCCTGTGGTCGCCGGGCTTTCGCCCTCCATGGCCTCGTAGATGATGACGACCATGTTGGCGATGATGACGCCGTACACAAAGTAGTTGAACGATTGGCTTTCGAGGATCCGCGCCAGGAAGAGGCGCGGGCCAGTGCGGGGCTGCGCGGCCTTGACGAGCTGCTTGCCAACCCAAACTTCCAGCCGCTCGTTGAAGTACATGACCGTAATGTAAAGCGCATACATAAAGAGGAGCGCGGCCGCCTCGCCGCTGGTGATCTCCTTGTCGATCACGCAGTACACGAGCACAAGAATTGAGCAGCAATAAAAGGAGCAGTCGCGCGTCAGCGGCCACCAGCTCAGCTCGAGGTTGTAAGTGATGAAAGCACACATCGCAATGACAAAGAGCACGTTGAAGGTTGCCGAGCCGACAATGGTGCCAAAGCCGATGTCGCTCTTGGCCACAAACACGCCGATAATGGAGCTAAATAGCTCCGGCGCCGACCCGCCGGCGGCCATGAATGTGGCGCCCGCGACATCCTCCTTGAGCTTGAGGTTCTCGCAAATCGCTTCGAGGGAGCTTTCAAAGTACTCGTCGCACACGATGGCCAGCCCGATGAACGTGTAAAAGATGACAAAGATGTGGACGAGATGGCGCCGCTGCGCCGCTGCTCCATCGTGAAAAAGTCCTCCGGGAACTCGCCCCCCGAGAGCGACCGCTGCGGCGTAGCGTTTTGCCACGAGTCCTCCAGCTTGCGCCGGAACGAGTCTTCCGAGGAGGGGCCCAGAGTCATCTCCAGCACGCCAATGCTTGGCAAGATCACTACGATGAGCCCCACTAGGAAGAGAGCGCCCTGGTAGAAAAGCAGGCCTTTCCTACGGAAGCGCCTGTTCCCGGTGCGCAGCGCACGGCGGCGGCGGATCCAGCCTGCCTCGCCTTTCTTGCCTGCGCCACTCTTCCGAGGCTGCACCACATTGCTTCGCACCATCGCCCCGACAGCTTCCCGCCGCTTCCACGCTCCAGCCCGCGTCGCGCAAGCTCCGCGGCCGCCCCGCCCGCCGCCTGCTCCGCCTCCCAAATCGCCCGTCGCTGTCTCCCGGCTCGCTTCCCGCGCCCGAGCCTGCGCTCCCGCTCCCGCCCCGCTCTCCTGCCCCGAGGCTAACCGACCGCTGCCCGCGCTGCTGCCGCGCTCGCTGCCTGCCTGCGCTCGCTGCCTGCTTGCCTGCCTGCGCTCGCTGCTCGTGCCGCCGCTCGTAACTACAGCCTCGCCCAGCTATCGTCCTGAAACCGGCGGCGACTCAACGGACAGTGGGCGGCCGAGTCCAGGCCGATGGCCTTATACGCCTCGGGCCTCGTCCTTTCGTCTGCGCTGCTCGCGAACGACGAACGGACACATCAACGGACACGAGAAGCAAGAGGAGCAGGCGCTTGCACTTGTTTTCTTCCTCACGCGAAGAGGTGCTCTAGGGCGGGGCCCGTGTACTTGTGCGCTCGCATGACCTGCACGAACTCACCCGGAGAAATGACGTGCTCGCCGTCGTCGGTCTCTTCGCCCGTCATCTTAAACATCCGTTGACCGTCCGGCTATCGCAGCCCGGGTCCACGATCATGACCATGGTCTTGAACTCGTCCAGGTCGAGGATCCCGTTGCCGTCCGAGTCGCCTTGCATGAAAAGGGTCTCGAGCGCCTCCTGCTCCTTGCGCGGCCGCGAGCCACTCGCTCATTACGATATCGAGGATGTGCTGCAAGACCACTGTCTTGACCATCCTGGCGCGCTTCATGGACATGTATCGAGGCCGCGAGGAGGCAGAGCGCGCGGCGTATTTGGACGAGTTCTGGAGCATGCTGACGATTTGCGAAGCAAGCTTGTCCTTGTCTTTGGTGATCACCCGGGTCTTGACGACCTGGCGGAGCTTGCCGGGCTTGTTCGGCCCGGAGACACTGGGCTATGGACTTCCGCATCGGCGGAGCTTGCCACGAGCGAGTCCTGCCTCCGTTTTGCGCGATACGCATCTTGGCCCAAGTCTTGCCGTTCGCGGCGTCGCCGTTGAGCGTGGTGAGAGGACGTCGTAAGTCTTGAGGGCCCGTAGCTTGTCCAGCACCATCTCGAGCTTCTCCCTTGTACCAGTAGACGGATGCAATGGACGCACGGCCTCGATTGCTTGCGCGACGGGCACCACCGTGTCGCCGTCTAGCTCGCTTAGCGCTACGCCGATGTCGTCCGCGGGCACAAGGCCGCGCAGGACGGAGAGGTAAAAGTCGATGCCCTGCGGCGAGAAGTCGTCCACTTTGACAGCGCCAACTAAGCTGGCAAACCAGTAGAGCATCGGCGTCACGTCCGCGTAGGTCCGCACAGCCAGCGCAAAGTTCGCCATTGCCTTCTTGGCCGTCCCAACATCCGGAAACTCGCTGACAAAGTAGTCGTAGATTACCTCTGGCAGCGGCTCGCTCGCCCCGTGCCCGGCGCGGTCGTCGATGGAATCGGCCTGCACCTTGGCGTGGTAGATGTTTGCGATTCTGGTGGAGCGATTCCACGGTCCACGCGCAGCGCTCGCCTTGGCGAGGCGACGCTTGCCGACGACCTCCGTCAAGGGCCGCGCTTTGATGCCTCCATCGCCAGAGTGCTGGAGAGGGTCGGTCTGCACCTCCTTCGTTGTGCATTTGCCGCGGTACATCTTCGAGTTGACGAGCCCCAATCGATCAAGGCGCTCCACGTTCTCCACCAGCACGTGCGGGTGTGCTTGCAGAACCTTGTCCTCCAGCGTTTCTGCTGGGGTCTGCTCTAGCACCGCCAACACCGCCGGGCGCTGCTGCCGATACACACCGCTAGGTCCGCGGGGCGGCGCTCAACGACTTGGTCCATCAGGCGTGGCAGTTGCTGAAAGGCCTCCGCAAGCACGTCCGGGTCCTCCGCCAGGGCCCGAGCGAACTTGGCCATGTCCGCTCGCGCGACTGTGCTGAGAAAGCGCGCGTTGGCGCCCATGAGGTCGCACATGAGCCCGGCCCTGCTTTGCAGCAGCCCGCCAAGGATAGAGCGGCTGCAGTCAATCATGCGCCCAACGCTTATCGGGCTCGTCTGGGCCAGCGACGTGACGAGCTCTTCGCCCGAGCGGGACTCAAAGACGTCACGCAGGGTCTGGCGATTGCGCATGAGCAGGCTTTCCAGAAAGCCACTCTGGCGCTCGACGACCTGGTTTAGCAGGACCTCGAGCACGCCTAGATGCTGCTCTTCCAGCATGCGAGCCTTGATGCCAAAGCCAAGCCACTCAGAGTATGTCGAAGCAGCTTGCACATGACATCTGGGCGCTTGTCGGCAATCGTGCTCGCAAGCTCGGTGGAGACCCAGAGCATGTCTGCGAAAACGTCCAGTGCACCTCCCAGAAGGCTACTAGGCGCGACGTTGAGCGCGATGAAAGCATCAGGGTCTTCTCGGCCAATGGATGTGTGTCGAGGTACCAGCGCAGCGTGACTGTGGCGTCGCTGCGCTCGAAGAGCGCGGCAAAGGCAAACTCGGCTTGTCGCTCGTCGATTTGATCGCGTAGAAGCGCGGGGAGCAGCAGCACGCTGCGCTCGCGTTGCACGGGGTCTTCCGAGCTGCAAAAGCTGCGAAAGAGCTCGAGGAGAGAGGCCAGATCCATGTCGACGAGTCCTTCGGTGAAGAAACGCAGCAGCACGGGCTTGATCATGAGGTGCCGCTTGTTGCACTCGCTCTGCACCACTTGAAGGATGTCTTCCAGGTCGCTTTCCGTGTCAGGGTGGGCTGCATTGCCCGCGGTTTCTTCGTGGTGCCGTTCCATGTCGGCAAGCTTGGCTTCTAGTTGGCGCACGCGGTCCTCGAGCGCAGCGTTCTTGTCCTCAAGCTGCGCCTTCGCTTCCCAGTATGGCGCCCCAAGGCACTGGTTCTCGTCCTCTGCCGGGCTCGCGGGCTCAGTCTCAGTCTCGTAGATGCAAGCCTGGAGCACAGACTTGGCGACAAGGACGGCGCTTTGAACGACGGTGTCAGGGCTGGCGCGGGCTACGCACTCGAGGAGGTTTATCGCCGACTCTGCCGCCGCACGGCCTGGCAAGCTGGAGTCGCGCTGCTTTACGGCCTGCAGCAGGCCAGATATCTCGGCGTGCGCGCGACGTTGTCCCATACCTCCACAGATCGATCTAATTCGCCCTTGCTGCCTCGCGTGATTGCATCCCAGCCGAATGCCAGAGTGTTGAGGTCCGCGGTTGTGTCCTCTGCATCGCAATCCAGCACGTCAACAGCGCCGCCGTCTTGTCCCGCGGCGACTGCTTCTCGAGATGCTCTAGCCTCTCCTTCTTCATGTCACAGTTTCGTCGTACGGTTCGGCTGGGGTGCGCAATGCGGTGCTGATGCGCGAGCATTGCGGAGCTCAGCATGATGCGCTGCCTCAAGTGCCGCTCTGGGCGGGTTAGCATCTGTTGGGGGCCGGCCTCAGCCGGCTCTTGGTTCCCGATTGCCAGCATCGTCCTGGCTCCGGTGCCTGCGCTGCCGGGTCGCCTGCTTCGATAGTCGCGCGCTGCTCCGCCGACGCCAGCGATTGGCTCGAGGTCGCCCGGGTCGATGATCTCCGGCTCGACATGAAGAGTCGCCCTGGTGGAGCTTTCCCATCGCACCATGCCCTCGTGCTTGCTGCTAACTACCGGCATGGTAGCGCCACACGGCCGCGCAATATCGTGTCTGTGAAGTGGCAGGCCTTCAATCGCCTTCAAGGAGGCGGCCCCTGCTTTCTCGCGGCGCTTGCGCGGCGTGGCTCCTGCTGTCGCTGGCCTTGGAACCGCCCCTCGGACCCCCTGATCGCCGTACGGCTGCACCTCAGCGCGCTGCTGCCCCTGGCGAGCCATCTGGCACCTACTATCACCGCGTTGAAGCGCTCGAGCACCTGCTCAGCGCTCCCCTTCTCTCCGCCAGGCGCTTCTGGGCGCTGCCTGGCTTGAGCCGGCTCGTCCCGCTGCCTAATAACGACTCGGATCCCGCCACCGCCCGCCGCCGCTGCGTCGCCTCGCTCTCCCGGCCAAGCTTGCGCCCTCCCGTCCTGGCCAAGCGCCTCGCGCGCAAAGGGGGCGCTGCATGGCCTCTGGGCGCGCCGCCGGCTGGGCTTGGCCGACATCGGTCGGCGCGACCTTGCGCCCGACGCCGGCCGCGAGGGCCGCCCGCTCTGCATCGTCCCAGCGCGCTTGCCACTGCCCGCCTGCCCGCCCGCCCGCCCGCCTGCCGCCTGCCCGCCTGCCCGCGCACCAGAGCGAACATAGCCGTTGGCGCGGCCGAGTCCGAATGATGGCGGTGTTGCAACGCCGGACTTGAGGGGACGGAGCGATGGAAAGCAGTCCGACGTCGACGCAAGAAAGCATCCTGACGTGCAGGCCGAGCGAGCGGGCGGCAATTAGCTAGCTAGAGAAGCCGTCCTCGCTCTCGAGCGCCTCCTCGCCCTCCAGCGCGGGCGAGAGCGGGCGGGGCGCCGGCGACTGCTCCTCGTCGCCGAGCGAGGAAAGCTGGTTCACGGACTGGATGCGGCCCATGAGACGCGACTCGAGCTGGCTGGGTGGCGCCTGCATTCGCGACGACTGGGACTCGCCCTCGTGGATCGCGCCGATCGGGAACAAGCCGTGGTCCACGCCGTCCTCGTCGTCGGAGAAGACGCGCGAGCGGGCCGAGGCGCTGCCCGGGCTCTGGTGCTCGGACCCGATGCCTGGCACGGTGGGCTCGTGCGTGTGCGCGCTGTTTGCACCGGAGAAGACCGTGTACGACGCGACGCGCGAGATGCGGCCTTGGCCGAACTGCTGCTCGGGAGGGCTGAGCTGCATCGAGCGAGGGAAGAGCTGGCTGCTGCGTCGGGCCTTGCGCTGCAAGGTCTTGATGTGCTCCTGCATCGCGTGCACGCAGTCGTCCAGCATGAACTCGACCATGCAGCGGCGACGAATCTGCTGCAGCTTGGGCCAGGTCATACGCTCGCCGTCGAGGATGCACTCCTCGTACTCCTCGTTGGTCGGGTTTTGCAGCAGCTTGACGAGGTCATTGGGCTTCATCTTGGGGTAGATGGTGATATCGCCGCTGTACTTTTGCACCAGGACGGGCACGAGGCCGTTGGTGCTGAACGGCATCATGAGCGCCGAGTTGAGTCCAAAGTTGGTGAGGTGCTTGAGGTAGCTGCGGCCCTGGTCACGGCAGAAGCGGACGGCGCAGCCCACGGTCTCGAGCACGCGGCGTTCAAGCGCGGCATACTCGAGCTCGCTGCCGTCGTGGGGCGCCAGGATTTGCGCGTGAGGGTTCACCTGGCTCACGACAAAGTGGTTGATGTTGAAAAGCTCACCGAGTCGCTGCATGGGCAGGTCGGCCTCGAGGCTGCCGTCGATCCAACGCAGGCCGGCCGGGTTGTACGGCTCGAGCTCGCCGTTCATGCCCTTGGCCATGAGCGTGACAGGGGCGAAGACGCCCGGGATGCAGCAGCTGGCGCACGCGGCGGACCAGACGGTGACGTACGGAGCGCTCAGGTAGTTGAGGAGGTTTGGCACGTCGCGGTCGCCGCCGTGGGGCGTGGCGGTGATGTTGACGATCCGGCCCGTCCGGTCGTAAGCCTCCTGGAAGGTCATGTCGCCAATGACGTTGCGGATAGCGGTCTTGAGGATGTCGATGTCCAAGAGCACCTTGCTCTCGATCCAACGCGGGAGAAGCTTGCGCAGGATCATAATGTAGGACGGAAACGGCGGCGGGAGCAGCATGAGGAGGAGGCCCATCAGCGATTGGCCACGGCGGCTGCCGTCGTCGTCCCCCAGGAAGGCCGCGAGCAGCGACTTCTTTACCGACTCGGGCGGCGTCTCGCCCTTCAGCATAGACTGGAGCCCCACATCGATCGAGTCCGAGCGCCCGAAGAAGCGCAAGTTCATCTTCTCCGGGTCGAACAGCTGGGTGCGAATCTCCTCTTCGGTCTTGCAGGCAAGCACAGCGGCAATGATCGAGCCTGCCGAGCTTCCCGAGATGACGCGTGGAAGCAGGTTGTGGTCCATCAGCGTCTTGGCGACGCCAACGTGGTAAAGGCCCATGCGCGCGCCGCCAGAGAGCAGCAAAGCGGTGCGCCCGAACGAGTGCCTCGTCTCCACGAAAAAGTCGAGCCGCGAGCGCGCCAGGCTCAGCTTCTCCTCCAAGGTGTTGCCCAGGTGCGGACAGTGGGACATGCGGCGTTGTGCGCCGCGGCTACCCGCTTGCTGTCTGCTCCTGAGCCCACCTTCTCGCCGGCCGAGGCCGGGCTGCCGCCGCCGCTGCCTCCTGCGTCCGATACCGCGTCTTGCTCTTCGCCTTCCTCGTCAGTGTCAGCATCCGAGGACGACTTTCCATGCCAACGGCGTCGTCGTCCTCGGCCTGCGTCATCTCGATCAAGCTGTTGGAGCGCGAAAGATCCCGGTTCTGGCCCTCCTCAAAGTGTCGAGCGATTCGGTCACATCTGCTCCTGGCCCGTCGCCGTCGTCCTCGTAGACGAGAGCGCGCAAAGGGGCAGGCACGCTGCCGGAGGCCAGCAGCCCAAAGGCCGCGCAGACGATGCCGACGTAGCGCTGGATGGACTCGCGCACGCTCGGGTGAAACTTGTCGTGGCCAAAGTGCTTGCGCAAGAGGTCCGAACGCAGCTCAAACTGCAAGCGGTGCACATCGTTGTCTCGGATGAAGCGCCGGTAGCGCGAGATGCGACCCTCCAGCTGGGCGCAGATGGCCCGCTCCTCTGCGTTTAGCGCGAGGCGGTGGTGGCCGAGCTCGGCCAGAAAGGCCTTCTCGGCCGCGCGAAAGTGCATGTACGACTTTGCGTTCTCCATGTCGGTGAGGTGCTGCACGGACCGCTTGCCGGAGGCCGTCAGCGTCGCGAGGCGCCGCCGGAGCTTCTTCCAGCACCACCCGCCGCCCTCGTACACCATCTGCAGCACCACGGCCAGCATGACATTGCGGAAGAGGATCTCCGGGTAAAACGCCGCCCTGAACAGGCGCAGCACGAACAGGATAGCGCGTCGCACGACATCCAGCACCAGGGGGGTCTCGGGATTGCGAGCCGGCGGCAGCAGCTGCTCCACGCTCAGACCGCTCAGGTACAGCACGCCGCGCCCCTGGAGCTTGAGCATGGCCAGCGCCAGCGCCAGCGCCCGCCTCACGGGCGCCAGGGCCTGAGTCATCGCGCGCGTCGTCCGCTCACACGTCAGTCCGCGCCTCGCCTGACACGTGATGATGAGGAGAGAGTTTGGCCGCGAGTTGGCCGCCTGGGTCGGGGCGGCGACCGAGGCCGAGATGACGGTGGCGACGTGGCTGGCGCTGGCGCTGGCCGCCGCGGCGCTCGGGCTGGCCCTGGTGCGGGCCGTGATGCGGCGGCAACTCGCGCGGCGGCCCGGCCTCGTCGTGGGCGTGTTCCATCCGTACTGCAACGCTGGCGGCGGCGGCGAGCGCGTGCTCTGGTGCGCAGTCGAGGCGCTGCAGGCCATGGACGCGAAGATCGAGGTCGTCGTGTACGCGGGCGCGAGCGCAGGGGCGCGCGAAGCGATCCTGCGCCGCGCGAAGGAGCGCTTTGGCGTGCAGGGCATCGACCACGACCGCGTGCGTTTCGTCTTTCTGCTCAAGGAGCGCCTGCTTGAAGCGAGCACCTTCCCGAGGCTCACGCTGCTGGGGCAGAGTCTGGGCTCCATGGTCGTGGGCATGGAGGCCCTACAGCGCGAGCGGCCGCACGTGTTTCTTGACACGATGGGCTACGCCTTCACATACCCGCTGGCATCGCTCGCGGGGTGCAGGGTGGCGTGCTACACACATTACCCGACGATCAGCACGGACATGCTCGCGCGGGTGTACGAGCGCCGTCCGGCGTACAACAATGACGAGCTCGTTTCTGGCAGTGCCTTCAACAGCAAGGCAAGTACGTCTACTACCTCGGGTTTTGCGCGCTTTACTGGGCCGCTGGCCAGTTCGCCTCCGTGGTCATGGTCAACTCCAACTGGACGCGTGGACACATTGACCAGCTCTGGCGTACGCGGGCGAGCGTGGTCTTCCCGCCTTGCGACACGGCTCAGCTCGTGCGCGAGAGCGCCAAGCACAAGGCGGAGGGCCGGCAACGCGTCATTATATCGCTGGGCCAGTTCCGCCCCGAAAAGGACCACCGGTTGCAGATCCAGGCGCTCGCGCGGCTGCAGCAGCTCTGCCACGGCGAGGGCCGCGAGGTGCCACCCTTGCTGCTATGCGGCAGCTGCCGCGACGTCGAAGACGAAGCGCGCGTGGAGCAGCTCCGCCAGCTCAGCGCCAGGCTGGGCCTGGGAGACCTCGTCCGCTTTCACATCAACGAGCCCTTCGAGGAGCTCAAGCGACGCCTCGCAACGGCGCTACTGGGCGTCCACACGATGTGGAACGAGCACTTTGGCATCGCGCCAGTGGAGATGATGGCATCGGGCGTTATCCTTGTCGCGCACGACTCTGGCGGCCCCAAGACCGATATCATCCAGCACGGCGCCACGGGCTTTCTGGCAACAAGCGCTGACGAGTATGCCAACCGCTTGTTGGAGGTTCTTCGGCTCCACGACGCAGGGGGCGCGCAGGCCGCCGAGCTGGACGCGATTCGCGCTCGCGCCGTGGCGTCGATGGACCGCTTTTCGGAGGAGCGGTTTGCAAAGGGTTTCACGGCCTCTATGGCAGCAGTCGTACGATACATTTCTTGATGTGCTGTGCTAGTCTTCCTCCTCTTCCTCCTCCTCCTCCTCTTCGTCAGGTCGCACCCGTTTTCGCGGGAGGTTCGTCGCCGTCCTCGTGGTCGTGTCTAGCGCCGTCATCCCCTTCCTCGTCGTCATCGTCGTCGTCGTCGTCGTCATCGCCGCCGGCTTTAAAGTCGTCGTCCTTGTCTTCTTCTTCATCGTCAAAGTTGTCGTAGATGTTTGCCGTTGACAGCTGCGGCGCATCCTCCTCGTCGTCCTCCTCTTCTTCTTCGTCTTCTCCGGCTCCGGCGAAGGCCTCGCCCCCTTCCTCCTCCTCCTCCTCCTCCTCCTCCTCTCGTCGTTCGCAGGAGCCCCGGCGTCGTCTTCCTCCTCGTCCTCGTCCTCGTTGTCACCGCCCCCGTCGCCACCTTCCTCCTCGTTGTCCTCGTCGCCCTCGTCGTCATCCTCGTCGTCATCCCCCGCTGCGTCCTGCGCCTCCTCCTCCTCCTCCTTCCTCCTCTTCCTCGCCTTGACCCTGACCCTGATCTCCCTCCTCCCCCTCCTCCTCGTCGTCCTGTCCCACGCCAGCATCCATGTCCTCTTCCTCCTCTTCTTGCTTGGTGAAGGACTCTTCCAGATCCTCCTCCTCCTCCTCCTCCTCCTGGTCCTCCTCCTCTTCCTCCTGGTCCTCCTCCTCCTCTTCCTCCTGCTGCTCGTCCACGACCTCGTCAGGGTCGACGCCGCCTTCGCTGTCGCTCATCGTCGCTCGCGGTTGATGTCTCGAGCTGCTGCCTTGTGTCTTTTTTCCCTGCGATTATTCGACCCAACAGGGCCAGCCGACGCTGGGTTGGCTGCGCCGAGCCTGGCTTGCTCCAGAGCGAGCCTCGAGCTCGCCTTGCCGAGGCGACCTTGCCTCGCCGCGGCGACCGCGCAGAGAGACTGGGAAGCTGCGACCAAGGGAAAACGTGGACGCGAGACGGCTGGCGGTCCAAGGTTGGTTTATTCGACTCTAGCGGCTGCGGCGTGCCGTGGTGCTCACGAGACGCTTTGCCTTGCCCTTGCCCTTGCCCTTGCCCTTCCCGGAAGCTTTGGGCTGCGGGGGGGGCGACGCCATGGACGGCGGTGCGGGCGGGCAGGCTGGCGGAGACGATGCCACTCCCCAGGCGCCCGGCGCCGACGGTCCCAGAGGCGGAGAAGCCAAAGGCTCGGGCGCGGTGTCGGCGGGCGGCGAACTGGAGAGCGCTGGAAAGTGGTCGTTCTTGTTCACGATGGTGGCGAAGGAGCCCACGGCTGCGGGCGTAGAGCCCCAGACGGTGCGGCTGTTGGCATTCTCGAGCGCCGCGGCAAGTGCGGCTTCCTCCTCCTCCGTCAGCACGGCGCCAGTGAGCGAGGCGTCAAAGGCGTGCTCAAGCTGGCGCTCGATCTCCTCGCGTTCGAGACGCTGGCGCTCGGCGTACTCGCGGTAGTCGATATTGTACCCCACGTACATGCCGGAGCGCGCCGCGCGCTTGAGGTTGGCCTTGGCGATCCGCTCATGCCGGCGGTCCGCCTTGACCTTGGCCTCGCGACGCTTCTCACGCTCCTTCATCTCGGACTCGAAGAAGGCGGGTGTCTGCGCTAAGCATGTCCCGGAGGTCGAGCTCGACGAAAAACACATTGGCGTGGATCGGCACGTGCGCGAGGAATGCCGAGCGCTTGACCACGCTAGGCGTCAGGACAACGTTGTCCACAGCGACGATTGGGGCCGACTCGATGCGCGCAGGAAAGTTGGCCCAGTCGGGCCCATACTGGTGCTGCAAGCACTTGGCGTTGAAGCTGCTCAAGAAGACTAGCCGGGCGTCCGAGGCCTGGAAGAAGAAGACGTCCTCGCCCACCTTCTAACTGCGCCCTGGCGCTGTCCTCCATGCCGGCGCAGCTGACCGGCTGCGCGCCTGGAATGGGCACTGCCAGTGCCGGTGTGCTCGGCGCGGCTCTGTCGCCGATAACGTCGCCCGACCAGCGCGCTTGCGCCTTGCGCAGGTCGGCGGCGGCGCGCCGCGCCAGGTCAGCACCCAGCGCGTCCTTGTAGGACACGGCTTCCGCGTGCTGGAACTCCAACTCGTCGTACTCGCGCGCAAAGATCTCCCGCGCGTGCTCGGGGGTATCCACGCACAGCCGTGAGAAGGTCGCACGCTCGCTGCCCACTGGCAGCGCGGGCGAGGCAAAGTCGTCCGGCACGGCTTCGCACGGCACCGGCCACGCCCAGATGCCGGCGCTTGAGCAGCGCGAGGTCTATCTTGTCGCCCACCTCGGTGCGCTTGTGCACGCTGATGTCGGCCACGCAGCGCATATCGCTCTCGCGGATGAAGGCAAAACACAGCGGGCACCGCTCCCACACCTCCTCCGAGTACGCGAAGAGGCGCAGCAGGCAGACCATGCAATAGATGTGCCCGCAGGCGGTCATCCGCGGCACGCGGACGGCGTCCAGGCACACGGGGCAAAGCACAGGGGATTCAGATCGCACCAGGACCGACTCCACGTCGTCCCACTCGAGGTCATCGCGCCCTCTCACGCCGCGGGCCTTGGTGCCGGGCCTCAGCGCGAACACAAGTTGGCCTTCACGAAGGCCTCCCGGCTGAAGGGTATGGAATCCTCCTCCTGCCTGCGCCGGCCCCTGCCCCGACGCTCCTGTTGATCGTGCGATTTGCGTCGGCCGCGCTGGTGTTGTTGCTGCTGCTGCTGCTGCTGCTGTTGCTGCTGCTGCTGCGGCTGCCTCGTGCGCGGCGGGCCAAGCTCGACATCGTCGAGCGCGAAGCGCAGGCCCTGTTGGCGCTTGCGGCTCATTGCGGCGACGGTCTGCCGGCGGATCCAAGGCCGCGCCCGCGGCTCGCGATGCGCGCTGGCGTCCCACGCGAGACGACGCCGCCCTCGCTGCTCGCGCTCGGCGACCTCGTCGCCCTGTCAAGATCTCCCGTCTCGTGCGTGGTCTGCAACAAGAAAAGCAAGAGCACAGCAGTCGGCGCCGAAGAGACATGGGGGCGGCGCGGTCGCGCGTTAGCGTGCTGCTGGGGGCCTGGACGGCGCCGGCAAGACCACCATGTTCTTCAACCTGCGCCTTGGCACCGAGGGCGGGCCCGAGGAGGTCCCCACGAAAGGTAGGCGGCGCGGGGGGCGCGATGGATGGAGTGATGCCAACGGCTAACGCGAGCGCGCGGTGGCAGGCTTCAACTACAGCGTGATTGAGCGCGCGTACAGCAAGACGCGGTTTCAGTTCCACGTGTTTGACCTGGCCGGGCAACCGCACGTAAGTTGGGCAAGGCAACCGGCGCGCGGGCACAACGGCCGGTGGCTGACGGTTCTGGCGCGCGCGCAGCTGCGCCCGCTCTGGCGGCACTTTTACCGCAGCGCACGACCGCACGCCGTGCTCTTCGTGGTAGACGCCAACGACCGCGCCCGCCTGCCCGAGGCCAAGAAGGAGTTTCGCCTGCTGCACCAGTCGGAGCTGCTCAACTCGCTCATCCTTGTCGTCGGCAACGTGAAGAACACCAAGGGCCAGCTGAAGGACAGCGAGCTGCGCGACCGCCTGGAGATTCCGCTGCAGCACGAGATACGCATGGTGAACGCGCGAGAGCCACAGGAGCTCAAGAGCGCCATGCACTTTGTGTGCCAAGAGCTGCTTTCCAAGCCGCCGTGATCGATGTAAAGATATCGTTAGCCGATCACTTGAGCGACACGCTCTTGCCCGCGTTCTCGCCCCACTTCTTGAGCGCCGCCAGCATAACGTCGGGCTTGACGCTGTCCTCGTGCGTCACGGTGATGGTCTGCGCGTCCAGGCTGGCGTCGACGTCGCTCACGCCGTCGATCTTCTTCAGGATGCGCGTGCAGGCGCGCCGCTGCACCCGCCGCAGCTCATCTCCACCGCGAACACCGTCTGCGTCATCGTGCCTGGATCTGCCTCCTCCTCCTCCTCGCGCAAAGTGCTCTGCAGCGCCGACGGCTTTGCCCAAAGGCTCCGAGCAGCACGCACACGCCCAGCGTCACCGGCACCCCCTCCCGCGTCACCCCCAAAAAAACAGGCGCGCAGGTCACGCTCGGAGCCTCTTTTTGACGCACGCCGTGTGAGACACCGCACCGCTTGCGCCGTGGACGCCGTCACAAGGGGCGCCAGGGTTGCGTTGCTGCGACGTGAACGCGAACTCCTGCGCTCCTGAGCAGGAGCGCACCTGAGAAGGAAGGAAGAGGCTGGCGTTGGGCGCGGCGATGAACAGGCGGACGACGCTCGGGGGACGCCTCGGTGGCCTCGCTGTGCGGGCGGGGCGGCGCGCTGGCGAGGACCGGCGGCAGGGAAGCCGCCTGGGCTCGCAGGCTACCCAGGAGGAGCGCGCGCCAGTGCCGACGACGCTGGACGGGCCGCCCGAGGAGGGCGTGGCCAGGGCGGCGCGCGAGCTGGCCGAGAAGGAGGTCGAGCCACTGGAGGCCGGCGAGGGGACGCTGCGCGAACCCATGCTCGAGGTGAGCGGCGCCGGCTTGCTGCACCTGAACGGCACCCTGCTTGCACACGTTGGGAGCTTTAATGGCGCGCCGGCGCTGCAAGGGCGCGCCACGCTGCACTACTTTGACATGGAGAAGGTCGAGCCGCTTGCCATCCGACGCGCGGCTTTCGGCGAGAGCTGGGCCTGGGTCCTCGCCGCGCTGCCCACAGAAGGCGGACAGGAGCGCACAGCGCGCATCCTTTACTGGAATAACGCAACAGAGACGGTGCCACCGCGCGTCGGATGGGTTGTGGCTCAAGAAGGCAAGGCGCCGGCCGCAGCTCGCAATTGTTAAAGAAGATTGATGAATACTCGCTCAAGACCGTGACACCAGGCCTCGGGCACTCGGGTAGAGCTCCTCCGCGTCCTTCTCCTCGCGGCTGACCATTGCCATTGCAATGGGGTCCGCGTGCGCCGCGACGGCCGACGACGACG
Organism: Thraustochytrium striatum; assembly: GCA_022244645.1. NCBI lineage: Eukaryota > Bigyra > Thraustochytrida > Thraustochytriidae > Thraustochytrium > Thraustochytrium striatum. Next base: position 910,452 of record JACDIV010000055.1, read on the forward strand.
AGCTGCGGGAGCGACTCCCGCGGCCGCTTTTGGAGGCCGTTCCCGGGCGCTTGCTGCTCGAGCTGCCCGAGCGCGACTTCTTCCGCGAGCTGGACGTCTTGGTCGTGCTGCGCTCTCGCGACGCGTCCTCGCTGTAGCTGAGGTACGGGTTGCACGTCGGCAAGTTGGCCGGCGCAGCGCCAAAGGACACTTCGGGCTCCTCGCCCTCAAGCGCCGCCGTGAGCGGCCTGCACGCGCTGCGACATTGCAGCGCCCTCATAATCCTGCGTCGTGCGGTCGGCTGTTTCTCGAGGGCTGACCACGTCTTCGCCCTTGTACCGCGGGTTGTCGTCGTATTGCTTGCGGTGGTTGACGTAGTCGTCTCTGGCCGGCGCGCGCGCGGTTGGACATAGGCCGGCGCGGGCGGAGCTGGTTGCCGGCAAACTCAACTCGCGGAATATTCCAGCTGTCGTTCTTCTCGTCCCACACGGCGCGGCCCTCGATCTTGCCCACCTCATCGGGCGGAACAAAGTAGTCGATGGCGAGCTGCTTGAGCTTGAGCTGGCGCGTGAGCGCGGATCGTGAAGAGCATGTCCTCGCGCTCCTGCTGGAAGCTGTCGTGGAGGTCCTTGATCTCCGACTTTGCGCCCTGGTACTTTGACCACAGCTTCTTGAGCTTCTTGGTCACCTCCACCTCGTCCTGAAGCGACGAGTACTGCTCCTCGCGCAGCAACATCTTCCTCCTTCTCGACCACCCTGCGAGCCAGGATGCGCTCCTGCACGCGGCGCTCCTCGAGCTCCACCTCGGCCTTGCGAAGCTCGGCCTCTTGCTTGGCTGCCTTGTCCATGATCATGCCTCCGATCAGGAGCTTTTTCCTCCATGGCCTTGAGCTTGGACTGCAGCTTATCGCGTGCCTCTTTGGCTTTGAGCGCCTGCGAGGCCTCCCGCCGAGCTTTTCTTTGAGCTCGCGCCGCTCCTTGTCCGAGATGATCTTCTCCGCCTCGATCTTCTGCAGACGCTCCTCGGCTCCTGTTGGATACGCTGCTTGTCTTCCTCTGCCTTGCGCGTCAGCTCCTCCTTCATCTCCTCGATGTGGCGCAGGTCGACGTGCCCGCCCGCGGAGATGCCAGCAAGGGCCCCCCCGAGGAGAGACGGGTCGATCGCGCCGCCACCGGCAGCAGCCTGCAATTGCTGCTTGAGGCGGAGGATCTCCTCCTGGAACTCGCGCAGCATGGCGTCCTTGGGGTCCTCGTTCACCTTGGGCTTGTTCTTGATCTTCTTTGCGCGGTTGGCGTACCGCAGCGTCGAGAGCGTCTCGTCGTAGTTGTAGTCCGCCGGGCCACAGTTGGCGATCATCACCGTTTTGGTGTTGCCACCGAGCGAGTCCTGCAGCAGACGCGTCAGCTTCGAGTCGCGGTACGGAATGTGCTGCGACTTGGACTCGACCAGCGCAGAAAATGACGTTGCCCAGCGCGCTGAGCGACATGTTGATCTTGGTCGCCTCGCTAAGTCGCTCACCGGTGGCCCCCGTCTTGGACTGCCGCTCCGAGCCTGCCAGGTCGACAAGGTTAAGCTTGCCGACCCGGATCTTGGCCTCCCCAGTGCTCTCGTCCATCTCCGAGGTCTCCACGATGATGGTGAAGATCGAGTGCGAGCGCGACGAGGTCTGGTTCATCCGCGTCGCGCCCACCTTGCGCTTGCCGTTGCCCTCCTGCATGAGGCGGTCGATCTCTGCCACCGACTTTACGATCTCCACCCGCTGGTCCTTGACGTAGACGCCCGAGTCGACGCTCTCCTTGAGCTCAAGGCAGTTCTTGGCGTTATTGGCCAGCAGGTCGCGGATGTTCTCCATGTAGATCTCGAGGTAAGAGGCCCGCACCAGAAACTGCTTGCGGTCCGAGCTGTCTGTGTTGATCTTGTCAAAGATGTGCTTGAAGCTGTTCGGGATGATGCCCTTGCTCTGGCGGGTCGCGGCACCCCTCCATCGTGTGGGTCTTGCCGGCGCCCGTCTGCCCGTACGCAAAGATCGTGCCGTTGTAGCCCTCGCACACCGACTCGATGGCGGCGGCCGTGCGGTCGTAGATCTGCTTTTGCTGCGCGGTCGGGCCGTACACCTGGTCGAACGTAAACACCTTGGGCGGCTCGCTGTCGGACGCGTTCGGGTTGCGCAGGTTGATGCACGCGCTCTGCTCATCCACGAGCGCCGCCGCCTCGTACCCGTCCTGCTTCTCGCGACTGTTGAGCGGCCGCACGCGCACACGACGCGCACGCACTCGCCCGCCTTGCTGCGCCCAAGCTCCTTGGCCATCTTCTCCGCCGACTTGCCCTCGCCCATCTTGCCCGTCTATCTCCTGCCTCGCGGTGGCCTCGAGCTCTCGACGCTTCACCAACTCCAGCTCTGCCCACGACTGCACTGCGCCCGCAAGAGATGAAGATGACCGTTTCTCGCGCGGCCCGGTCCCGACGACCAGGGATCCGTTGAAGAAAAGGACCCGGACGCGAACTCGGTGCGCAGGGAAGTCCACTTGCACGCACGAAGACGGGCAGGCGATGGACGCGCGTGGAGAGCACGGCGTGCGGGCGCTGGACGCGCTGTGGCGCGCGGAGGCGGCGCAGAGGTGCCGCGTGGCGCTCGCCGAGACCGTGCTGCTCGGCGCGGACGGGACGCCTCAGCGATGGCTGTTCAATCGAAGAGGCGAGATCGTCAAGAAGCGCTCGGCGAGCCTGGCGGTGCTGCGCACAAAGGCTGGCCAGGCCACTGCCGGGCCGGCGCGCTGCCTGCCTATGCGCGCGACGGCTCCACGCTTCTCCTGGATCTGAGCGCGGTCGAAGAGCCCGCCGAGCTCAAGGGGCCGGTGGCGCTGCAGCTCATGGTGCCCAGCGAGCGCGCGCAGGGAGCTTGTATCGCGCGCGGTACAAATCCGGTGGCGCCGCGGCCGGGTCGCGGTCACATGCAGCGTGAGCTGGGAGGCCACGGAGGCCATGCTGGGCGCCAAGGTGCGGCGGGAAGGCGAGGGCGTCGCGTGTCGCGCCACGGCCATAAACGAGGCGCTCGGGGCGGCCACGCAAGCGATTGTGGACTATGTCGAGCTCATGACCAAGTCGCGCATCTCAGAGCTTGAGTGCGAGTATTGCCTTGACGGCGACGGCAACCCTTGGCTGCTCTGGGTTTCGCGCTGTGCACAAGAAGGGGCGCTGCCGCACTCGCCGACACAGACGGGGGGAACAACCAAGGTCCCCGCCGCGCGCCGACGACGGCAGCGTGGCCGGCGCAATGGCGCGGATACTGGGCGATTGTCGCCGCGCCCGACATCGCCGGCAGAAGCGCTCGTCGTGGCATCCAGGTGAGCCACGCGACCTCCCGCATCGAGCAGCCGCCGCGGCGCGGCTGGACCCGGATTCGCCCGGAGGCGGTCGGCGGCGCAGAAACGGGACCGATTTTCCGTGCACAATCCGGTTGTGCTGGAGGACGAGCCGATTGGCTTGGGGCCGCTCGGCTTGTCGCCAGTTCAGTCGCCCTCGCCGACCGACAACGGGTCGTGCGGTCTCCTTGACGACCCAGGCCTTGGCCTTAACGAGCGGGAATCCTCGGAGGCTGAGCAGCTGCCGGTGTACTACCCAAACCCGTTCAACTGCCATGGCGACTTTTGCGACTTTCGCGTCAAGGATCCCGACGGGCTGGCCCGCGATGGCCAGGCCAGCGGCGTTGCTATCGCGCGAGAGCTACTCTCTGCTGACGAGATGCGGACTATTGGCAAGCGCCGCGTAACGACGGCGACACGCTCGTGAGCGCCTTCGCCTTTGGGTGGCCGAAGGGCATGCTTCGCGAGGGAAACGCCGGCCGGGACAGTTTACCTTGCCTATGAAGTCGGTGGCTGCCGCGCGCAAGGAGAAACGCGGCTATCTGAAGCGTCTCGGCCAAGAACCTGAGCCTGCCGCTCCCCCTAAGCGGTACATGCGAGGCAAGAACCGCGGCGTCGGCCCAGATGCGGACAAGATGACTGCCGAGCATGGCGGGATGTCCCTCGGCTTGTACTACAAGCAGGTCCGCGTCTGTGACGTGCTACCGCGTGTACAAGACGTTGGACGTCGCGCGAGACATGCTTCAAGAAGAGAGCCACAAGGAGCACCAAAGCTCGCGCCGCCGCCAGAGCGCGGAGAGCGAGGCGGCGCGTGAGAGCCTCATCGCCCGCCTAAGCACAAAGCGCGGCCGGCCTCGCTCGCGTGAGGCACGCGGGGCGGCCTCCGCGGGCGTGAGACGCCCTCGCCGGTGCGCTCTGCCCGTCGATACATGGAGGACGTGCCTTCCATCTTGCCGAGCGCGTCTACGCCTTCCCTGCCCGCCGTAGACCAGCGCGAGGTGGAGCTCAAGAAAGTTGAAGCGGCAACCAGCGCGGTGGCCACGGCAATTGTGAGGCCTGACGCGCGACGACGACCCGCGCAGAGACGCAGGAACTGAAGGAGAAGCACAAGATGATGAAGTCGTTCGAAGACCTGGACGGGTACCTGCGCGGAACGCGCAAGAAAAAGTACACCATGGCAAGCGAGCGTGAGGACGCCCGCGGGAGGACGAACGGGCCGGCAAACGAAGCGTCGGCGGCTCTGCGGCACCAGCGCGGACGAGGCAGCGCCAGGTGGGCGTGGACACGTCGTAGTGGTTGACGAGGACCCAGACGTGCGGGACTGCGTCAAGAGTGCTCGCGGAGCACGACTTTGCGGTCACCGAGTTCGAGGACTCCCGGCGCGCTTGAGCTGTGCAAGGACCAACCCTTTGACCTCATGCTGCTGTCGACCGAGCTTGCGACGTTTTAGCGGGGTGGAGACGGTCAAGATCATTCGCAGCGCGAGGCCCAGGCCGCTGAGAATTCCGCGACCGGGACGGCGAAGCGACTTCCGGTAGTTGCGCTTCGTAACAACACGTCGCCTGAAGACCTGCGCATGTATCGTGAGGTGGGCATGAGCGGCTGCATCAGCAAGCCTGTTGACGAAGACGCCTGCTCAAGACTGTGGAAGCAGCTGTGCCCAAGAGCAAGCGAGTCAAGGCGCGGCGGCAGAGCGCAGGCTGCCAAGCGGTGCCCGCGTTTCGCCCCGGCTCGACGGGCCTCGTGACTCAAGCGAGGTGGCCAAGCTCACTCCCGATGCCGTCGGCGATGCGCGGCCAGCCGCGACCTGGAACCATCTCGACGGGCACTTGCCACCTCGACGCGGAACTTCTTTCCGTACCTCGTCATGGGCGACAAGGCGCAGGGCACGCCGTTGTTCAACTTTGTGGTCGTGCAAGATTTTTGACACGTACGAGTCCATGCAGATCTTCTTTCGGCCATCGTCACCAAATATCCCGGCATGCAAGTCCTCGTCTTTAACCTGCCTGGGCAGGCCTTTACCGAGTGGCGCGACGTCGTGCTCAACGAGTTCTACGCCCACTGCGTCGACGCCCTACTTCGGCACGTGGACTACAACGGGACCAAGGAGTTCGACACGCGGGGCCCGTACGCCACGCCATTCTACCTGCTGGGCTTTGGCAACGGCAACATCGGCGCTCTGTACGCGCTGCGCGAGAAGCCTCGCATGATGCGCGCACTCCTGCTGCTCAATGGCTTCTCGCACGTGGATCCGCACCTCGCAGGCATCCTGCACGACTGCATGAACGTCTTCTCGTGCTCGACGCCGGCGCGGCCAGACTTGCCTGTCTACTTTTACACGCGCTTCCTCTTCTCGCCTGCGTACCTTAGCAAGGTGTCCACGCCGCTTGCGCTCAACCTCTACACGGCTGTGCACAACCCGATCACGCTTCAGGGCCGCATGCAGATCTGCAAGGGCCCTGGCGCACAAGGACCTGCGGGAGATGCTTCGCGAGACGCACCTGCCGATGATTCTAGTGCAGTCCTCGCTGGGTGGCCTTGTGAAGCCCCTCCACGTTGAGCCCTTTGTGAAGGTCTGCGGCGGGGAGGCCCGGTCGGTGCGGCAGTGCCTCAAGGAGCGGCGCCGGCCGTGTGTCATCTGGCTCCGCGCTGGCCACGAACTGTTCCAGGAAGGCCGTCGGCCGCTTTCGGACCTCATCGAGCAGCTCGCGACGGGCTACCACGAGAAGCACGACGTGGCGTTCTGCCGACGAACGAGGAGATGCAGGAAGCGGCCAAAAAGAAGCAGGGCGCCTCGGGCGGCAGTGGGAACAAGGCGCCAATGTATCAGCACTTTGAGGACAGGTTTATCGACAACGTCCTCGGAACGCTGCAGCAAGTCCGAGACGAGGGCGGCGCCGCGCCGAATCCCTTTGTAGACGGTTTCGTGTCGCCTTCCGGCGACGGCCTTCCAGCTGCACTGGCGAGGAGCACGGACAGGCTGAGGAGCATCCGCAACAGGGTGGCCTGGGCGTGCCCTCCGAGCTGGACGAGAGCAACGATCCAGAACAGAACCGCGCGCAGAGAAGGAGCGCTGGACGCGCTTCCAAGAAGAGACCGGGCGCGAGACCAAAGCAGCCTCCGCGGCCGCTACGGGCGGCAAGAGCAAAGCTGCGAGCAAATTTGGCAAGCTCAAGGTCGGGCCCAAGGCCGAGGACGGAGGCATCCCCAAAATCACGCTAGACCCCAGCATGCAGGCCTTCGACTGGGCCCAGAAGCGCCGGCGCAACCCAGAGGCGGAAGAGGTAGAGGAGTTCCATCCCTTTGGTGGGCCAGGCTCTGGTGCCACACAAAGCGCCTTGCGCCCAGTCGACGTTCCCGAGGTGCGCGAGTACATGCAGTGGCGCGTCGCACGCAACCGCAAGCGGCTCGGAAAGCTTGTACAGGCCGCAAGTGTGATCCAGCGCGGTTGGCGCGCCTTCTTGGCCCGCACGCTCGTGCAAAAGCTGCGGCAGAAGAAGGCCGCGCTCTTTATCCAGTCCCGGTGGCGCGCCAAACTCGCGCGCGACGAGCTCAAGCAGCGGCGCGCGGAAGAGTGGGCGGCCCTTCTTGTTCAGCGGTGCTGGCGCGGCAAGGCTGGGCGCGACCAATTTCTTGAGCGCCGCGAACAGGTGCGCGCAGCGCGCCACATGCAGCGCATCTTCCGCGGGCGGCACGGCAAGAAGCGAGTGGACCGCATGAAAGCCAGACGACACCGCGCGGCTCAGCGCATCCAGAACATGATCCGCAGCCACATTGCGCGGAGCATGACCTGGAAGCTGCGCGAGAAGCGCAACGCGTGCATTGACATCCAGCGCGTTTTTCGCGGCTTTAAGGGCCGCGTCCGTGCGCGGCTGGAGCGGGACAAGTACCTGTTCTCCAAGGCGCAGACACAGGGCATCGACTTTGGGCGGCAGATGCTCCTCGAGCACAAGCTGCACGGAACGCGCTTGCAGAGCGAGGTTTCGCTCTTGACGCGCGAGAAGGTCGAGACAGAGGAGAAGGTCGAGGCCCTACTGGCGGAGATTGCCGAGTTTGACAAGGGCGTGCAGGCGCTTGAGCGCGAGATGCACGAGCTTACGGCAGTGGAGACGGAGGCCAAGGGCGTGCTGGACGAGGAAGCGCGCATCGAGCTCCGCGAGCAAAAGATGCGGCTCGACCGCGAGTTTGGTGTCATGCTGGGCAAGATTTCTGACCGCAAGGAGCGGCTGAAGGCCTTGGAGGTCAAGCTGCAGACGATCGACCGCACACGCCAAGGCAAGGAAGAGGAGCTGCGCGACCTGGAGCGCAAGCTGGTTGTGCTCCTTGAGGAGCAACAGCTAGAGCTGGAGCAGTTAAGAAGCGCCAAGAGGCGCGTGGCGAGCTGATGCTGCCGGAGAAGGCCGCGACGCTCATCCAGCGCGGCGGGGCTGGCGGCGGCGTAGGCGGCGGGCCAGGGTACCAGGGACCGACACCGCAGCAGCAGCAGCAGGCCAACAACATGATGCAGTCCACCGAGAGCCTCATGAAGTTTGGCTTCATGTCCATGTCGCTGACCTACTTTAGCAGTCTCAACATGATCCGCGCTATGCGCAAAGTGGGGCGCGCTGAACACCGTGCTCAACGGTCCGGCCGGCACGCCCGCGGGCCAAGCGGACATCAAGGCCATCCTGGCCGGCGGTCCGAGCGGCGCAGGGGCCCTGGCGACTGCTGGGACGCCGGTGGCGGATTCGCTCTCCTTTCAGCCCCAGCACAAGCGCGGCGAGATGCCAGATGACAGCGGGCCTGTCGCCGTGTCCGCATGGACCGTGAACGACGTAGGCGACTGGCTCGAGACGCTCAAGCTCGCGCAGTACCGCAACTGCTTTGCAGACGCGGCTATCGACGGTGCCTTCTTGTACGACCTCAACGACGACGACCTCCGGAACACGCTGGGCATTGAGCACAACCTGCACCGCAAGAACCTCAACTCGATCACGCGGCGCTCGGCGAGGCGCGCGAAGCCCAGTCGCTTTCGAACAGCAGCTTGTCGCAGTCCAGCGTAATGAGCATCGCTGCAGGCCGTGGCGGCGCTGTGCCACTTGTGACAGATGGGGCGCCAGGCGCTGCGCTCAACCTGCTGGGCGGGCGGCGGCGGCGGGGCGGGGCGGTCGCTGGTGGCAGCGGCGCTCTAGGCGTCGGGATGAGTGTGGACAGCGGCGGACTGGCGGCCGGCGGCAGCGGAGGTGACGGCGAAGGCGGCGAGGGCTCGCTTGGGGTGCACCCCGACAAGCCAACCATGGTGCGACATGGCAAGCTCAAGGACTTGAGAGAGGCAATGAAAAACCTCCCAGACCGCGCCTTCGACGAGAGCGACGTGGCGACGCCCTTCATCGAGGGCTTTGGCACCCAGTACCGGGACGAGCTCAACCGGCTTCAGTGGCACATCAACAAGTCAGACGACCACGGCAACTCGCTTCTCACTGTCGCGTCGCAGAACGGCCGGCTCAAGTGCGCGCAGTTGCTGGCTGCCAAGGGCGCCAACCCGAATCACCAGAACAACCAGGGCCAGACCCCGCTGCACTACGCCATGGCGTACAACTTTTACGACCTGGGCGCGTGGCTGGCGGACGCGGAGCAAGGCGCCGGCGCCAGCGACGCGGTGACCAACATGTACGACCTGACGCCGTACGACGGGCTCACGCCGGAGTGACAAGGAAAAACTGGCTGGCATGTGCATATAACTGAAGCGCGCCTTGCTACATCTTGAGCTCCTTGCGCAGGTGCGCGACAAAGTCGTCATCCGCGAGTTCGTCGTCCCAGTCGTCCTGCCAGTTCTTGTCCTCCTTGGGCTCCTCCTTGGGCCCAGTCTGCGCCCGTTGGTCAGCTGCCGCCCGATCCGCGGCCGCCGTCCCATCCACTCTCTCCCTCGCGCGCGCGCGCTTACCTTCCAGCTCGAACTCCTCGAACTCGTCGTCTTCCTCCAGCATCTCGAGCAGCTTCTTGCCCTCCTTGGCCGGCTGCTGCGCCTTGGTCGCCATCGTCGTCCGCCGAAGTGTTTCTCTGCTGCTTCCTTCTCTTTCTTCCGTCGGATACGCTCGCACCGCGGCGGGGAGGCGGCGGCGAGGGCGGCGGCGATGCGCTTCGACCTGGACGGCCTCGAGGTGTTCTGGCCGTACCAGAGCATCTACACCGAGCAGGTAGGGACGGGCGCGTGGCGCGCGCGCTGACGGTGGATTTGCAGTATGATTACATGTTGGAGCTGAAGCGGTCGCTGGACGCCAAGGGCGGCTGGTAGGTGCAGCGGGCGGCGAGGCGCGGCGGGGAGCCGGGGGACTGACGCGCGAGGATAGCCTTCTTGAAAGTCCCACCGGGACCGGGAAGACGGCGTCGCTGTTGTCGCTGATCACTTCGGTAGGTGCGCGTGCTTGCGCGAGGGCTGGGCGGGGACCAGAGCAGGGCAGGGCAAGGCAGGGCTGACCGGCTGGCTGGAAGTACCAATTCGCGCACCCGGAGGCGGGCAAGCTGATCTACTGCACGCGCACCGTGCCGGAGATGACAAAGTGCATGCAGGAACTGAAGCGCGTGATTGCTCACCGCACCGAGCTACTCGGCGAGGACAACGCGCCGCCCTTCCTGGGCGTGTGCCTCAGTTCGCGGCGCAAACATGTGCGTGCACCCGCAGGTAATGGACGAGCGACCGAGAGCAGGTCGACTCGCTGTGCCGCAAGAAGATCGCCCCGTGGGTGCGGCAGCGAGGGGCGGCCAGCCGCGCCCAATCCGCGCGAGCAGGGCGCGAATAGCAGCAGCACTTCCACTGCGGCGGTCGCTGCCTCGGCCGCCGCCGGTACGGGGGGCGAGGTGGCGGACATCGAGGAGCTGGACGCCCAGGGCTTGTGCTCGTTTTACGAAAAGTACGTCGAGAAGGGGTCCGACGTGCCGCTGGCCAACGGCATCTACACGATCGAGGAGATGCAGGCCATCGGCAAGGAGAAGAACTGGTGCCCCTACTTTGTGACCCGGCACGTGCTCTCGTTCGCCAACGTGGTGGTGTACAACTACCAGTACATGCTGGACCCCAAGGTGTCGCAGATGGTGTCCAAGGAGATCTCGCGCGACTCGATCGTGGTGTTTGACGAGGCGCACAACATTGACAACGTGTGCATCGAGGCGCTGAGTGTCAACTTTAACCGGCGGGCGCTCGAGTCGGCCTCGGCGAACGTGCGCAAGCTGAGCAGCATGATCTCCAAGGTGAAGGAGACGGACGCGGAGCGGCTGCGGCAAGAATACGAGCGGCTCGTGAAGGGCCTTTCGGACACGGGCGTGCTTGGCGAGGAGGGCGAATCGGATGTGCTGGCCAACCCGATCCACCTGCCCGAGGACATCCTGAACGAGGCCGTGCCAGGCAACATTCGCAAGGCCGACCACTTTGTCAAACTGCTGGACCTCGTCATCAAGCACCTCAAGCAGCGCATGCGCGTTGAGCGCGTGGTCAAGGAGACCCCCAAGGCCTTCCTGCACGAGCTGCAGAACAACCTGCAGCTGGAGGAGAAGACCCTGCAGTTTTCGTACACGCGGCTGGCGAGCCTGATGCGCACGCTCAAGGTGATCGATCTGGAGGAGTTTGTCCCATCTCGCAGGTGGCCGACTTTTTAACCTTGCTGGCCACGCCAAAGTACAAGGACGGCTTTATGCTGATCATCGAGCCGTACGACCAGCGCACGCCGCAGTTTCTGGACCCGGTAATCCAGTTTGCGTGCCTTGACGCCTCTCTGGCGATCAAGCCTGTGCTGGACCGTTTCGCCACCGTCGTGATCACAAGCGGGACGCTCTCGCCGATCGATCTGTACCCCAAGCTGCTCAACTTCAAGCCTGTCGTCTCGCGGTCGCTGAGCATGAGTATCATTCGGCCGTGCATCTGCCCGATGGTGGTGACGCGCGGCAGCGACCAGACGCCCATCTCGTCGGCCTTTAGCGCGCGCGGAGACAAGTCGGTCAAGATCAACTATGGCGCGCTGTTGATCGAGATGGCGAAAACCGTGCCGGACGGCATCGTGTGCTTCTTCACCAGCTACGAGTACATGGAGAATGTGGTGAGCGAGTGGTACAAGCTCAAGATTCTGCCGCGCATCCTTGAGCACAAGCTGGTCTTCATCGAGACCAAGGACATTGTGGAGACCACGCTGGCGCTGGACAACTTTCGCCGGGCCTGCGACTGCGGCCGAGGGGCCATCTTTCTCTCCGTGGCCCGGGGCAAGGTTTCGGAAGGCATCGATTTTGACCGGCACTATGGTCGGTGCGTGATCCTCTTTGGCATCCCGTTCCAGTACACCAAGTCGCACATCCTGCTGGCGCGCCTCGAGTACCTGCGCGTCAAGTTTCAGATCCGCGAGGACGAGTTCCTGGCCTTTGATGCGCTGCGGCAAGCTGCGCAGTGCATCGGCCGCGTCATCCGCAGCAAGACGGACTACGGCCTCATGATATTCGCAGACAAGCGCTACAACAACGCCAACAAGCGCAGCAAGCTGCCGCCCTGGGTCACGCAGTTCCTCAAGGACTCCAACCTCAACTGTCGACGAGAGGAGGCCGTCACGGTGTGCCGCGACTTTCTGCGCGAGCTCTCGCAGCCGCTGCCAAAGAACGCGCAGTCGGACAACATGCTGACCGAGGAGGACTTGCGCCGTCTCTCGGAGCGCGCGCAGCCCATGGACACCACTGACTAGCTGCAGGAGGAGGCCGTCGTCCGGCTGCGGGCCGCAGCCCGGGCCGGTCTAATCATCATCTTGATCATCTTGATCCTTGCAACCAAGGAGCCTTTGGCTTTCACGTTGGTTCGCCATGTTGTTGCGGACGCGACGATGGCGCGGCGGCGGCGCGGCGGCGGCGCGTTGGTGCGCAGCGCGCGAAGCGGGGCACGGTGGTACCGTGGCGATGCTCCGGCCTGCGACTGCTCTCCGCGACCGGGGGTGCACGGCGTCGTGGGAAGGGTCTTGTTCAGAAACCCGACTATTGCGTCTTCGTGTTGAACAGTGATGTCGCCGCGAAGTCCAGTCGCTCCGAGCAGACCAAGGTCTTGTTGAAGGGGCTGGACGCGGGCAAGATCGTGCCAGGCGGAGCTGTCTCGGTCGCGGCAAGTGGTGCGAGCACCCGCAGCACGGCAAGCAGCTGTTGGCAGAGGGGCTCGCCGAGACCAGGCCCGTCAGCGTCTCCAGGTTCATCCTGGACAAGTACGTCCCGGGCGTCGGGCCCATGTTAGCCCAGAGGCTCGAGGAGACCTTTGGCGCGGACCTGGCCAGGCCCTTGCCCACGACACGCCATCCGCCACAGTCGCCAAGGCGATTGACCGGCTGGCGAGGCGCAGGTGCAGAAGATCCAGGCTCGGTGGGAGTACCTGGGGTGCAGCCTGTCTAGGGTCTCGTTGGTGGAGGCTTTCCTCAACAAGTGCGGCATGACTGTCGCAGATTTGGACAGCATCGTAGCGCCGGGACGAAGCCGTGAGGAACTCATGGCGCGCAGCAACGACGCAAAAGAGGCCGAGAAGGAGGGGAGGAGGAAGGAGAGGGGGACAACAACAAGCTTAGGCACCTCTTGGTGCGCTGGGTCGAGCTCATAGATGATCTGGAGGCCAACCCTTACGAGGTGCCCTTCGTGCGCTTTGCGGATGCTGACCGCGTTGGCCTTGCGCTGGGCATGGGGGAGAGCGGGGAGCGCGCCCAGGCGGTGGCGCTCAACGTTCTGGTGGAAAATGCCAAGAACGGCCACACTATGATGTCCGACGCGGCGTGGGCTGAAGAGGTTGGCCGAATCTGCCAACCTGGAAGGAGGCTCTGCTCCCCTTTGGCGTTGACGAGTCGTTGTGCCCGGTCGTCAAGCGCAGCGAGGAGGTGTACCGGCAGCATTATCGCGACGCCCAGATCGACAGGCGTTGCACGCCATTCTGGACGAGATGATTCGAGACCACACGCCTCTGGGCAACCAACACCGACCTGGGAGCCAACCCGCAGCACGACGGAAAGGCCCTAACCGAGGAGCAGATCCAACTCGTCAAGGAGGCCGTGAAAAGCCGCCTTTACGTGCTAAAAGGGCACGCAGGGTCGGGCAAGACCTTCCTGATTGGCGCCCTCGCGTCCGCGCTTGCCCAGAGCGGACGGCAGGCCGTACTCCTCTCGCCGACGGGAAAGGCCGCTGCGCGGCTGACGCAGGTCACCGGGGAGGAGGCGTCCACGATTCACTCGTATCTCGCCAGGCTTGCCGAGGTGGGCCCTAACGCAAGCGAGGCGCCGCTCAACCACACTTTGACAGTGGTTTTGGCGGCGAGCTTGGCGTTGCCGCTCTGCGTGCTCAGAGGGTTTTGACGCCGCGAACCTTTATCATCGACGAGGCGTCCATGCTGCCAACGCCGCTGCTATTCTCGTTGCTGTACGTGTGCCGGCCGCTGCAGGTGATTCTTGTGGGCGACCCGGCTCAACTGGTTCCCGTGCAGCGTGGGCAACCCGTTCCAAGACATCATCGCGAGTGGCCGCGTGCCTGTCGGGAAAATGACGCGCATCTTTCGGCAGGACCAGGCGCTTCTGGACGAAGCGCACCGGGTGAGGAAGGGGAAGGCCCCAGACGCGGTGGTCTTCCCGAATTGGCCACAGTCGAAGAGGCAAGGCCGCAGCGACGCTGTTCTGTGGCTTGCAACTTCCGAGGCCCAGTTTCCGGAGCAGCTGCTGACGCAGGTGATCCCAATGCTGGAGGCTAACCAGTGCGACGCTGTGGAGCTGCCACTTTATGTCCCCCGTGTACAAGGGTCCCACTGGAGTGGCCAACTTGAACAAGGTCCTGCGCGACTACATGAACTCGCCGGGCGACAGCAAGCTGGCGCAGTCGGCGTTGCGGCTGGGTCTCGTGGACAGCATGCTTTCCTCCCTCTCCGACGAGGAGGGCGGCCTATTTCACCAGGAGCACGGGCCTGCGCCTCTTCGACAAGGTTGTGCAGACCAAGAACGTGCCGGACGGGCCCCAACGGCGAGATTGGCGTCACGGGTATCACATCGAGCGAGAACAGACCAGGGCGAGAAGTGCCCCGCCGCAGACGCGAGGGGCGCCCGCTTGCCTCTCAAGCAGTTCACCGTCACCATGTGCTTTGGCGACGTGCTGGACGAAGAGCGGCGCAAGGAGTACAGTGCTCGGCCAACAACCTCAACGTCGATCTGGGCTACTGCACTACGGTGCACAAGTCGCAAGGCTCGCAGTTCCAGGCGGCGGTGGTGGCCATCTTTAGGGCCAGCGGCCGGTTGCTGCACCGCAACATGCTCTACACGGCCGCCACGCGCGCTGAGCAGCTGCTCGTCATCGCCGGCGACGCAAAGGCGGTGGAGCACGCGGTCGCCACGCCCAGCCCCCCGCGCGACACCAACCTGACGCGCAGCTGTCCTCGGGCGAGCTGCACAGCCTGGCAGACCTGGGCCTCGCTGCCTGACCCGCTCCAGCCGCTTCTAGGGGACGAAGCCGGGGGCGAAGGAGAGCAGCAGCCAAGCGAGCTCGCGAGCCCCTCGCAGGGAGCGAGCGGCTGCGGTGTCCTCGCTGGGCGGCGGTGCGGCGTCATCGATGATGTTCCGTCCCTGTGCAATTTCGCGCTTGTTTTCGTTGCCGCAGAGCAGAAGTGACGGGGAGGAGAGAGCGACCGAGGCACTGGGAGGATCGAGGCGGGCGCAGGTGGCGCGCCGCGAAGCGACCCGGGCAGAGCCCAGAGGCAGCGCCCGCAGGCGGCCATGTTTCAGGCCGTGGGCGACCTGGTGACGCTAAGTGGCTGCGCGAGCACCCGCTCATCGTGAGCTCATTCGAGGCCGCGAGCGCGGCCCTGTCGTTCGCGCAGGGCGGCGAGAGCGAGCCCGCGGCCGGCGACGGCGCTGCCGAGGCGGGCGCGCGCTCGGTGAGCTGGCGGGACGAGTGCGGCGGCAAGCTGGAGCACTTGATAGAGGAGCCGCAGGCCGAGGAGGGGGAGCGGCGCCGCCGCGCGCAACCGGACGAGCACGCAGCTGCAGCCCAAGTGCCTGCAGCAGGACGACACCGCGGCCGGACCGCCGGTCAAGGCGCCGGCCTCGCCGCGGACGCCGGGCTCACCCAACTCGCCGCAGTGGGGCTGGTTCGTGTCGATGACGCCGCCACAGCACAGCATGTACGGCGGCGCTGGGAGCGCCAGCGCCGCCACAGCCGTTGACACCACCACTGCCACTGCCGTGACCAGCGGCGGCGGCGGCGGCGGCAGTAGCAGCGGCAGCGGCAACCACCTCTTGTAACAGAACTCAATCAATATCAATCCCACGTCCCCATGCGCCGCGGGCTGCGCGCTGGCCTGCGCGGCGCCGCAAGAAGCCTGCGCAGCGTCGCAAGAGGCACGCGCCGCGCAGGGCTGCGATAGCGCGTTGCGGCGCTGCGACCGCAGGAGGAGGATGACGTTGAAGACGATCGTGGCGACGATGGAGCACGGGGGCGGCGGCGATGAGGGCGTGACGGCGGAGGTTGCTGTGCGGCGCGGGCGCGCGATAACGTGGGGCCCGCGCACGATGCGCTGGAGACCCGGGCGCGGCGAGGTGGCCGAGGCGCTGGAGGCGCTCGCGGCGCAGCTGCCGGAGGGCGCCGCGGGCGAGGCGACTGCGATGTGGCTGACGGCGGCGGCGGCGGCGGCGGCGGCGACGGAAAGCGAGTTGGACGTGGTGAGCGCGCGAGTGATCGAACGCGGGAACCTCGCACGGCCGCCAGGGAGCCCTGCGTGGGCGAGCGGTGGCGTCGGCGCCACGTCGGCGGCGGAGGCCATGGAGGCCGTGGCGGCGAGCAAGGAGCGCGGGCGAGAGCACTTTGGGGCGCAGCAGTTCGGCAAGGCGCTCGGAGAGTACCGCGCGGCGCTTCGCGCGCTGTTCCAAGCTTCGCCTGACGCGGTGGGCACGAGCAAGGCGGCTTGGGCAAGAGTTCCTGCTGCCGCTGCTTCTTAACTGCGCCCAGTGCGAGCTCAAGGTGGGCGAGGCCGCCGCAGCGGCGAGATACTGCACGCGCGCTCAGCGTGGCGCCAGGGAACCTCAAGGCGCTGTACCGGCGCACCATGGCGCACGCAGCGCTGGGCGACGTGGAGCAAGCCGAGCAGGACGCGCGGGCCTTTGCGGCCGCAGGGCCCGAGCGCGAGACTGAGGCGCTGCGCGCCGCGGTGCGCAAGGCGCGCGCGACGCAGCAGGCCAGAGAGGCACGCGTGGCGAGGAAGATGTTTGGTTAAAGACACTCGAGCGAGAGCACCTGGTGCGTGCGCAGGCCCTGCTTGCGCAGCACCGCCTTGACGACAGGCGCGTCCTGCGGCAGCTCGAGGTACTGCTTACAGGTTGCTAGCGGGACCGAGAAGGTGACCATCTCGGGCGAGTGGCTCTGGTCCGACACCACGCTGGCGCGGTAGAAGCGCGCGGGCATGCCGTCGCCTTGCCCAGTGGCCTTTGCGCGGCACCACCTGGCGACAACGGTTCCGGCGTGAGCATAAGCGCGCGCACAAGCTCCTCGCGCGTGCGGCCTGAGAGGAACTCGGCAAGCGCGGCAATGCGGCGGTGGTGCAGCGGCACGTTGAGCTCCCGCAGCACGCGCACCACGTGGTCGATGGTGCACGGGCCGTCCGGCACGTGCGCGGAGAGCGCCTCGAGCACGTGCGTCGGGTGGCGCGGGCGCAGGTGCTCTGCACCTCTGCGAGCAGCGAGCGCTGCACGTGCGAGGCGCCCGCGTAGGCGCGCGGTCGGTTGCCGGCGTCCACGGCCGGCCGTCCTCGGCGTCAATGTGGGAGGGGTGGCGTCGCCCACGGCGTTGGTGAAGCCGGTGTTCCGCGCGAACGGGTTGGCGCCCGCGGTGGGCGAGAGCGGGAAGGCGCCTCGACAATGCGCTGCGTGTACATGGAGATTGGCACGTTGTCGTCCACGAAGATGTCGTCCGGCACGTGCGGGCGCGGCTCGCGGCGGCCGCCCGCGGAATGCGCACGGCCGCGTTCTCGCGGCGAAACTCCTCGCTAGGCGCCTTGAAGGCGGCCTTGGTGGCAGACTCGCGGCGGGCCGCTCGGCCTCCTCGGCGTCCGCGTGCTTGGCCTCGACCCGGTCGGCCTCCTCGGCCTCGGCTTCGCGCTGGAACTTGCGGCCGCAGCAGTCGGGCCGAGGCCGCGGGCGCGCGCTGGCGGCGCGGGTTGTAGAGGGTGCTGTCGGTGGTGCTGCGGTACTCGCGCGGGTGCTCTTTGAGCGAGTGCTCGATGGCGCGCGCGAAGTCGTTTCGTACTTTGACTTTCCCTGCAGCCCGAGCTGCTTGAGCTTCTCCTCCTCCACCAGTTGCCGATGCGGCACCCGCGGTTGCCGGCGTTGTTGTACTCCATCTCGCCGCCGGCCTCGAGGTCGACCTCTCTCCTCCTGTCCTGCTCGCTCTCTCCTGGCCGGAACCCTCGACCCAATTCCTCGCTCAATTCTGTTTCCCAACGGATCTCTCCGCGAACCCTTTTTTCTCTCCTGAGTTTGTAATTTTAAATTTAAAATCAATTAATTAAAACATAATTTAAATGAATTCACCGTTTTCTTCTTTTTTTGTTCCCGAGGGCTTCGGCCGCCTTTCATCAGCTCTTTTTTTTTGTTTTTTTGTTTTTTTTTGTTCCCAGGCAAAGAGGGGAACTTGGCACAAAGCTGGCCGGCTCCGATGCAAGCAGGGTCTGGGCTGTGCAGCGAGCAAACGCGTGCAATGGCCAGCTCAACAGCCGGACGGTACGCCAAGGGAGTCGCCACCGCGGCCCAGACGCCAGCAGCGTCACTCCGACTTTGCCGCTTCATGGTGGTCCCTGGGCAGGCCACAGTTGGCGGGGCCTTCCGCCTGCCCAGTTTGCGATCCTTCCGCAGCCCCGCTCGCTCGCTGGCTGCAGCAGGGGAGCCCGTGGCGCGACTGACTGCCTCGGGCGACATGTGAAGAAAGCAGCCGTCAAGGGCGCGTCGACCCTTGCCTTCGCGTGCTCGCGGTCCAACGTTGGCTGCAAATGGCTGCTGCAACATGACAGACCCGGACCTTCACAGGTCGGCTGCTGTCACGACGGTGGTGGTGTGCTGTCGCGAAAATCAATGCACGGTGTGCTCTGACGCGTCTCGTGATAGCGCACCACCCTGTACCGCAAGACGTGTGGAAGGTATGGCGTGCGGATGGCACCGGAACACGCGGTATGTCCGGCCTGGTGCCCTCCGATATGCGACGTGTGCTTCGGGGGGCTAAATTTGTGCCGCTTGGCGCAGCGGTGACAAGCCTCTCAAGCGATGTCACTGGCAGCGCGGGCACGCGGCCCGAGGCTCGAGGCAGCCTTCACGTTTTGTACTTTTGTGCCTGGGAGACACGAGGTCGGCATGGTTTTGTGCCCAGGGTGGGGGGCGACCTGCCCTCCCTCTCCTTTTTCTTTTTTGTGCTGCTTGTGTCCTATGTACGAGCACTGTCGAGCAGGCACGAGCAACACCAAGACGAGCAAAGGCTGTGCAAAGCAGACCCCAAACGCAGTCGAGCAGCTTCGCAGAGTTAGCTCCAGAGAACAGCAAGATGGCCACGAAACGCCACCGTTGACCCGGCGAGGCCGGGCTCGCCGGCATCGAGTACAAGGCGGACGCCACCTCGGACGCCGGCTTCGACATGTCGCAGGAGGAGGAGGAGATCGTCCGCACCGGCCTTGACTGGCGCAACCAGCTCACCGTCCGGTCGCTTGGCTTTGGCATCTTCACCGGCTTCGTGATCACCTTTATCTCGATGAGCATCGGCCTGTCCGGTGCTGGCGTGTCGCCGGGCTACTCGCCGTGTCGGCCTTGCTCGGCTACGCCGTGCTCAAGCCGTACACCACCATCATGATCAAGCTCGTGGGCGAGAACTCGGTCCAGCCGCTGACCCGCCAGGAGATCTGTATCATCCAGGGTGTCGCCACCTCGCTCCAGTCGCTCCGCCACGCGCTCGGTGTATCCACCTGGTTCTGGGGCTGCACAACAACGCCGCCGCCCAGTCGGCCCGGCGAGACCTTCAAGACCTACAAGGAGCTCGTCGCGTTCCTCGAGACCAAGCCCGAGGACTTCCAGTTCCAGGGTACCGTGCCGGTCGACATTGGCACCATGAGCTCGTCGCTCTCCTTATTGCCTTCACTGGTATCCTCATCGTGACCGTCTTCCGCCGCATCTACGTCGACCTCAAGCTTCCCTTCCCTTCGCCCGTCGCCACTGCCGTCATGATTAACGCCTTCTTCAGCGACTCGGAGGCCGAGGTCGCCGCCGCCCAGCTCAAGTGGTTCGTGCGGTACTTCTGCGTCTCGTTCACTGGACTGGCTTTGACTGGATGTTCACCGGCACCACCACCGTGGACGGCGGAGGCTGTCGGCTGCCGCGCGTTTAACGGCATCCCCGTCCTTGGCATGAACGCGTACAAGCGCGGCTGGAACCTCTCGATCGGCTCGGACTACGGCCTCTTCGTGGGTGTCGGTCTCATCCTCACCCCCACCGTCTCGTGGTCGATTCTGCTCGGCGGCATGCTCTCGTACGGCTACGGTACCCGGCCATGGAGGCGTTCAGCGCTGCCTTCCGGAGGACTACTCGGGATTACGGCGTGAACGGCACCATGAACTTCACCGACATCTACAAGAACGACGTGATCAAGTTCATCACCGAGGAGCATGCCGAGCTGCTTCCCACGCCCAACGTCCGGAGAGCCTCCTCTTCGAGAACACCGCCCGCGACGCCTGGGAGCGTTCCATCATGACCAACGAGGAGCTCCCGTACTGGTCGAACGACCGTCTCTCCGGTCTCGACGGCTTCTACGGCTACAAGGTCATGTTCGGCGTGGGCATCATGCTTGCCGACGGTCTCTTCGCCCTGTGCATGATGTGCTACATTCTGTTCCAGCAGTGGCGCATGTCCAAGCAGAGCGTCGACCCGGCCACCAAGGAGCTCGAGCTGCAGGGCGAGTCTGACGCCGACCGCGCGTGGCGCATCAACGTCCGCATCTTCACCGAGGACAAGGTCGACGATCGCATCATTGCCGGCCTGTACCTGTTCATCACCGTTCTCGGCGCGCGTCTGCCTGCCCCTGATCTACAGCGACCTCATCTGGTACATGATCATGTGCGCGTTCTTGATGACCCGATCTTCGCGCTCGTCGGCAACTACATCGTGGTCTTACTGACTGGAACTCATGTCCAACTTCGCCAAGCTCGCTGCCCTCGTGTTCTCGGTGTGGGCCTCTGCCGTGCTCCGGAACCGACGATGGCCGTGGTGCTGCCGTGCTCGTTGCGCTCTTCTGCTGCGGTATCGTGTACTGCGGTGGTTCCAACTCGACCGATATCATTGGCGACCTGTACACCGGCTTCCTCACCCAGACCTCGCCCAAGGCCATGATTATCGCTCAGCTCGTCGGCTTCGTGTTCGGCTGCTTTGTCGTGCCCGCCGTGTTCTGGATGTTCTACGCCACCGAGCCGTCGCTTGGCTGGCCCGAGTCCAAGTACCCGAACTCGTACGGTGTGTTCTACCGTGCCATGGCCATGATCGGCACCGGTGGCGGCTTTAATGCCCTCCCGCGCTACTGCTCGACATCACCTACGGCCTCTTCGTTGCGTGCTTCTTCCTGCCGCTCGGCAAGATGCTCACCGTCAACCCTCGACAAGCGCGGATGAAGCCGCCTCCGACCTCGTCGCCTTCTGGGTGGCCGTCGCCCGCTGCTGGCATTCCGTTTCTTGCCGGTGTCGGCTGGGTGCTGCCCACCACTCTTGGCTTCATCGCCCGCCTCATCTGGGTGCGCGTGAACGAGGAGAAGTTCGAGATGCTGTACCAGTCGGTCGCCGCTGGTATCCTTGTCGGCACCGGTATGTGGGCCTTCCGGGCGTCATCTTCGCCTTCGCGGACGTGTCCCCGCCGGGCTGCATCCGCTTCGTCTAAGCTGCGAGCCCTGCTCCCCCCCCTTCGTTCAAAAGATGTTTTCTTTTCACTCATGCTCGCTTTCGCCTCCCTGAGCTCGGCCCTGCCGTCTGCGCGCCCCAGCCTGCTGGTTGGTCGCCTGCGCTGCGCTCGTCCTGCTCGTTGGTCGCAAGCTTTTGCAAGCTCGAGTCGAGCTTGAGCTTGCTTGGGCCTTCCTTGCCTGCTGCGGGCGGCTGGCTGCCTGCTGGCGGTTGTCTGCTTGCGGCTGCGCTGACCACGTCCGTGTCGCTCCGCCGCCGGCCCCCCCTAGGCGATCGTGCTGCACGCCCTTGCTTGCTTGCTTGTTGTGTCCTCGTGGCTGCTGCTGCTGCTGCTGCTGCTGCTGCTGCTGCTGCTGCTGCTGCTGCTGGAAGCTCGGCCGTGCTCATGCTGCGGTCATTGATTGCTGGCGCACGCCGCTGCCTTGCCTGCGCAGCTGCCTGCGATCAGATCAGCGTGCGTTGCGCCTGGTCCTCGGGTGGGTGGTGGCAGGTGGTGGCGGCCATCATAGTTGTGATTCTGCCTGGGTGATTGCATGCTTGCAAGCTCAAGCTTGCTAGCCTGGGCCAGCCGCGTGTGTTTTGCGTGATCTGTGGTGCAGCCGCAGCCGACCGTCACGGCCTGAATGCGAGCGCCTTCAACCGCCTCGCGAAAATTTGTGGCTTGCAGCGATCTTCTGCTTCCCTCGCCCCACCTCGAGCCAGGATCAGCACCACCCACGGATGCCCTGTGAGGCAGTGCTGCAGTTGCCAGCAGGGGGAGGCGACACGCTTTGCTCCTGGCATTCTTCATCTCCCATTGCCAGTGCGTGACTTCCAGGGCCAGCACCGACAGCATGACGACGGAACCACGGACTCCCCCACCATGTCATGCGCGGCCACTGCACCCGGCAAGGCAGAAAGAACCACAAAACTCGCTCGAGGCTCGGGTCCGGACCCCACACCAGCACGACACTGCCAGCTCTGAGGCAGGAAGACCGCTTGGGGACATTGGAGGACGCAAAGAGTTTGTCGCAAGGCACACTCGTTTTTGTCGGCCCCGATTCCGTGCTGGCAAGCTGAATTCTGGCCGCACTTGCCGGTGTTGACGACATTGCAATCGAGCAAGGCC
The DNA here is from genome assembly GCA_022244645.1 of Thraustochytrium striatum. Taxonomy (NCBI): domain Eukaryota; class Bigyra; order Thraustochytrida; family Thraustochytriidae; genus Thraustochytrium; species Thraustochytrium striatum. The sequence goes on from JACDIV010000055.1 coordinate 932,831, forward strand.
TGCACGAGCGTGCGGTCGTTGTGTCGTGCGCTGGTTGCTCTTCTGCGCAATCGGTGCTGGACGCTCGGCTGTGCTGGCTTTGCCGCGTGCCGTCGGGCCGTCCTTCCAAGGCCAAGCGCGTTCCGTCCACGGGCAGCCTGGTGCCTGGGTTGGGCCCGGCCAACCAGGTCAGAGTTCAGATTGCAATGAGGACAGACATCTTGGACGGGCTCAGTGTGAGCCTGCAATGCACACACGCGCCACACGTGCGGCTCGAGGCGAGCCCGCCGCCGCCCTTCCGAACTTGTGTTTGCATCATTGGGTCAGACCTGAGTTCCTGGCTGGCGCTCTCTTGTCGTCTGGGCCTCTTGTGGCTGGCTGGCTGCCTCTTTCCCGGTCTCCCTTGGCAAAACGAGGCCCACCGCGTGTCGTTTTGCTTGCTTGGGCCACATCGACGCTGACTTTTCTTTGAAATTCTCACGAGAGCAGAGAGCAAGCTGGCTGTGCAACTCGTGGAAGCTGAAGGGTGCATGCGCGCTCTCGAGGCGCGCATTGCGCAGAAGCTCGTGTGTGCCCTTTCGATGAAAAAAACCGGAAAGAAGGAGAATTGGTTGCGCGAGGTCTTCGGAAGCGCTGCGCAATGCGCAGGCAAGCTGGTTCTGCTCGCTGCGCGAGCCTGCTTGTCCGTCTGCTCGAGGATACAAATCTTTCAAGCTTACCCTTCCTTGTGAAAGGCCTTGGGTCCAACTGGGAGATGCCCGAGCTCCAATTCTGTCGTTTGAGCTGGAGCTGCCGGCTGTCGCCACCCCGACATGCTGCGTTGACAGGAGGGTGCGAGCGGGGCACAAATATGCAGCCTGAAGAGGCGAGCAAGCGCGTGGTGATCGTTTTGTGCCGCTGTTGATCGGCCTTTTGCTCGCCTGCGGCGCAGGTGGAAGAACGAAAAGAGTCTAGTAGCACTCGCATGAGCAGAACCCCAATCGTCACGCAAACAGAGGCGGCGCCGACGACGAGCAAAGCGAAGAACAAGCAAGCGATATGGCGTCCCCCATCGACCCTACGGAGGACTTGGCGCGCGCCCTCAAAGCCGGGGCCCTCCGATGCAGGCTTGACCTTGCACAGGACGAGGAGGAGTCCGCGCCGGGCTGGACTGGCGGAACCAGCTGACAGTCCGCTCGCTGCTGTTCGGCATTCTAACCGGCTTCCTGATCACGTTCATTTCGATGAGCATCGGCCTGTCTGGCGCTGGCGTGTCGCCTGGCTACTCGCCCGTGTCCGCTCTGATCGGTTTCTCGGTGCTCAAGCCCGCCACGGCGCTGATGAGCAAGGTCCTGGGCCCCGGCTCGGTGGCTGACCTGACGCGGCAGGAGATCTGCATCGTGCAAGGCGTGACCTCGCTGCAGTCGCGCTGCGCCATGCGCTCGGTGTCTCGTCGTGGTTCTGGGGCCTGCACAACAACGTGGCCGCCCAGCTCGGCCCTGGCCCGACGTTCAAGGACTTTGACGCCCTGCAGGTCTACCTGGAAGCCGAGGCCAGCCGCCAGGGCGTCGACAAGGACGACATCCAGCTGCCGCAGACTGTGGGCCTCGACTTTGGCACGATGGTGATCGTGGCGTTCCTGATCGCGTTCACCGGCATCCTGATCGTGACGGTGTTCCGCAAGATGTACATTGTAGACCTCAAGCTGCCGTTTCCGTCGCCCGTAGCGACCGCGGTGATGATCAACGCGCTGTTCAGCGACGACGAGGCGGAGGCGGCCGCTAAACAGCTGCGCTGGTTTGGCCGGTGGACGGTGCTCGTTCATCTGGGTCCTCTTTGACTGGCTGTTTACGGGCACCACGACGGTGGGCGGCAAGGAAAAGTCGTGCGGGTTTTGGGCGACATCCCGATCTTTGGCAAGGCCGCCTACCAGTTCCGCTGGAAGCTGTCCATCGGCATTGACTACACGCTGTTCGTCGGTGTGGCCCTCATTCTGTCGCCTGTCATCTGCTACTCTCATCCTGGCGTCACCGCGTATGCTATCGCCTACCCGATCATGTACGGCAAGGGCACTGCTTTCCCCGACTTTGCCTCGTTCGGCGTCAACGGCACGGGCGACTACGATGCCCTGCTCGCGAGCGACTTTGTGGCCCAGATCACCGAGGCGGGCCTGGCGCCGGCCGACTGGAAGAACGTCACCACTTCCGAGTCCGACAAGATGCTTGCCGAGGGCCCATACTGGTTCAATGACAGTCTCACCGGCCTCGATGGCTTCTACGGCTACCAAGTCATGTTCGGCGTGGGCATCATGCTCGCCGACGGCCTCTTCGCCATGTGCATGATGTGCTACATTCTCTTCGACCAGTGGCGCCTCGCCAAGCGCAACATCGACCCGGCCAGCAAGGAGCTCGAGCTGCAGGGCGAGACTGACGACGAGCGCGCGTGCGCATCAACGTGCGCATCTTTACCGAGGACAAGATCGACGACCGCATCATCGCCGCCCTGTACCTTCTCGTCTCTATTGTCGGCGCCATCGGCCTGCCCGCCATCTACGGTGTGAGTTGGTACATGATCATGGTCGCCTTCATCATGACGCCCTTCTTCTCGCTCATCGGCAACTACATCGCCGGTCTCACCGACTGGAACCTCATGTCCAACTTTGCCAAGCTCGCTGCGCTCATCTTCTCCATCTGGGGCACTGCCGACTCGCCCGACATGGCTGTCGTGGTCGCGCTCTTCTGCTGTGGCATCGTGTACTGCGGCGGCTCCAACTCGACCGACATCATCGGCGACCTGTACACTGGCTTCCTCACGCAGACCTCGCCCAAGGCCATGATCATCGCGCAGCTCATCGGCTTCATTTTTGGCTGCGTTGTGGTGCCCGGCGTCTTCTTCATCTTTTACACTGGCAACCCGGACATCGGCTGGCCCAACACGCGGTACCCGAACTCGTACGGCGGCTTTTACCGCGCCATGGCCATGATCGGCACCGGGGGCGGCTTTGATGCCCTGCCGCGGTACTGCCTCGACGTCACGTACTTTCTCTTCGTGTTCAGCTTCTTCATGCCGCTCTGCAAGATGCTCACCATCTCGCAGCTCGAGAAGCGCTCCATGAAGACTGCGACCTCGTACGTGGAGTTCTGGTGGCCCAGTATGGCCGCCTTTGGCATCCCTTTCATCGCCGGCGTCGCTTGGGTGGTTCCCGTCGCGGTTGGCTTTGCTATCCGCCAGATTTGGGCCCGCGTCAAGCCCGAGCTCTTTGAGCTCCTGCACCAGCCCGTGGCGGCCGGGATTCTCGTTGGCTGTGGCCTGGGCAGCATGCCCCTGGCTATCTTTGCGCTCGTTGACGTCGCTCCGCCGGGCTGCATCTCCTTCAAGCCGCTCGACGAGCCTGGCTGGTCGTCCTTCGTGTAGAGGCCCAAGCAGCAGTCTCGGTCGTTCGCGATCGCGTTTCAAATCCGTGTTCTTCGTTTTCGTTTTCGACGTTGTGTGTCATGTCAGTCAGTCTCAGCAGCTTGATTGAGAGCACTTGCAGCATTCAAGGTCTTTGTCGCGGCGGGCGACCATCCTTGTCCCGCAAGAGCTGCCTTACCAGCAGCAGGGCTCAAACTCGATCACCCGGCCACGCCTCACGTTCACAAAGCGCACGTTCATCGTGCCTCCCCGCGCACCAGGAGTGGCCGGCCGCTTGACGAGCCTCGCGCTCGTCGGCATCCTTGGTGTTTTCGGCGCTCCGCCCGGACAGCGCCTGATACCGGTATACGGTACCGGTACCAGTACGTAGCACGACGCTTTCCTGGCTGCCTGTCGCCGGAGAAGGCGTCGTGGTCGTGGCTCGAGTCGCCATCGCCGCTCAAGCACGTAGTCCTCAACGGGGTCGTGCTGACGCGTTTCGTGCTGTGTCCGCCCGAGGGTCGTGACCCTGAAGAGCGAGCGCACTGTGGGCGCCTGCCACCGTTCCAAAACTCACTTGGTCTCTTCCGAGGCGAGGACACACCACAGCGAGCGTCCTCGACAGCTCAGCAAAGGGCGGGATGGCGGACATGGAGACCTTCGCGCGTTCGAGACGCCTTCGCCAAGGACAAGGTGTACGAGGCCGAGCGCCTGGCGGACGAAATCGAACGCCTGGGGGAGCGCAGCGCCGAAGGGCGCAAGGCGCTTGAGGCGCGGGCCAAGAATGTCGCCCATCAGGGAGGACGTACGGCTGCTCGACAAGCTGCTCAAGGAGATCAAGGGCGACGAGGGGTGGAAGTTTGCCACGCAGTCCAAGGGCACCACGATCCACTTCAAGCAGCCCGAGGGCTCGCCCTTCATCATGACCAAGGTGAAGAGTTACGTCGACGCGCTGCCTGGCAAGACCTTGCCCGAGACCTTTGTGGCGCTGTGCTCGCACTTTGCCGAGACCGACCTGATGCCAAAGTGGTTCCCGCGCGGCATCATGTCCCCCCACGACACGCTGCTCGAGGAGACGGCCTTCTCGCGGTTTACGCGCATCCGCATCAAGGTCCCCGTGTTCCTGCCCGTGTCAAACCGCGAGACCATCCACGGCAAGGGCTACGACATGACCGAGCGCTCGGCGCTAGCTATCAGCTACAAGACGCTGCCGGAGGACTTTCACCACGACGACTTTACCGTGCCCGAACCCACCAAAGCGTACACGCGCATCCACATCGAAGGCGCGTACTACATGGAAATCCTGCCGGACGGCAGGATGCTCTTCGAGCAGCTCCAGATGCTTGACCTCAAGCTCAAGCTTGTGCCGCCTTTTATCCTCAACGCGCTCAGCAAGGGCAAGCTCCCGCTCGAGTTCAACAACAACCTCAACAACGCTTGCGCGACTTTGACAACAGCGAGTGGGATATGCGCTGCCGCGCGCAACCCGAGCTATACGAGACATCCAGCACCGCCTCGAGGACTACTTGGCCTCGCAGGGCCTTGGGCCGCCGCGCGGCAAGGGCAAGGCGGAGGAGACGGCGCCACAGCCCGCCGAGGAGCCCGAGCCTGCTGCGCAGCTCGCAGACAACAGCCCCCAGGCCGAGCCCGCCAGAACCGACGAGCCCGAGGGCGGCTTTGAGTCCACGCTGCGCACCTGGCTCTCCTACGTCGTGAGCGAGGAGACCGCCGCGCGGCTTGCCGGACAGGTCAGCGACCTCTTTGGCGCAAGCCGCAGCGCCCCCTGGCTTCCGTGGAGGAGGCCAGGCGCCGCTCGAGCAAGCGCCCAAGTATCCGCGAGTCCCTCCGCGCCAGCTTGCGTCCGTCCAACCGCGCCCAGCGTCCCCCAAGTGGAGCCGCTAAAGTCCGCCTCCGCAAGTGCCTCCGCCTCGTCCAAGGTGCGCCTCAGCAAGCGCCTAAGCCGCGCGTTCGGTCGCCGGCGGCGTGGCAAGCGTTAAGCGTTAAACGACGACTGCGGCGCCAATCTGTCCCAGCCCTCTGCTCTCTGCCCAACGTCACCAGTGGACTCCGACGCATGCATCTTGACCTCCTTCACCCTCCCATCCGCCACCACCCAAAGCAAAAGCAAGCAAGAGCGCACGATGCCTCGGGCTAAGAAGGCAAGCGCTCTCGCGCCGGCGAGGGCCAGGCCGAGGCCAGGCCGAAGCGCGCGCGCGCAGAGCACGCCGAAGACGCGGCTGACAAGCCCACCGAGCCGTTGAAGCCCCGGACTGCGAGGACAAGGAGGAGGAGGAGGAGGAGGAGGAGATGTGCGGCCGGCTGGGGCCGGGGCCGTGGGAACGGCGGAGGCTGGCGAAGAGAGCGAAAGCGAGGCGCCGAGCGGTGATGAGGGCGGCGTGGACAGCCTTGAAGCGCCGGTCGCCGAGATTGGCGATCAGCGCCTGCCCGATTGCTTCCGCACGGTCTTTGAAGGCAGCCACGGACAACTGAGCAAGCCGAGCGTCATCCAGCAGCGCCTGTGGCCGCTGGTACTCGGCGGGCGGGACGTACTGGCCATCGCACCCACGGGATCGGGCAAGACGCTCGCATACCTGCTGCCGGCTGCGGCGCATGTGCTGGAGGCCAAGGCCAAGCAAGGGCCGCGCGCAACCCCGCGCGCACCGCAGGTGCTGCTGGTGCCGACACGCGAGCCGCAAGTTTACTGTTCTCATCGTCTCCATCGCTCGTCAGCTCCGTGGCCGTCTACGGCGGCGCGAACCGAGCCGACCAGGTGGACCTGGCAACCGAGCACGGCGTCCGTGTCATTGGCACACCGGTCGCGTGCAGGACCTCCTCGGCGGGCGACCTGCGTGTCGACGAGACCAGCATGTTCATCTTGGACGAGTGCGACCGGATGCTGGACCTGGGTTTCGAGCCGCAGATCCGCGCCATCGTCGAGCAGCTCAGCGACACGCAAAACGTGCTGCTCAGCGCTACCTTTCCCAAAGGTGCGCGCGGCGGCCAAGCGGTTGCGCCTCGTGAGGCGCTCGCCGGCCACCGTGCTGGTGGAGGCTGGGGCCGAGCACACGGCGATCGCCGGGCTCCCTCGCGTGCGCGACGCCGCCACAGCTGGGGACGGCACGGAGGGCGAGCGCTCGCTGACAAGCGCCTCCTTTGCCGCCTCCATCAGCCCAAGCATCACGCAGATCGTGCACGTCGCGCCGAGCACAAGAAGCCCAAGAAGCTCATCAAGTTTATCGAGAAGCGCGCGGAAGACAAGACGGAGGGCCGTCGCAACCAAAGCTCCATCCTGGTGTTTTGCACGCGGATCAAGACGGTAAAGTTTGTGGACACCTTTCTGCGCGAGCGCAACAGCATCGCCAACTGCGCGGCGCTGCACGGCGGCTTGCAGCAGGCGGTGCGCGAGCGAGTGCTGCGCAACTTTAAGGCCGGCAAGCTGCGCATCCTGGTCGCCACCGACGTTGCCGGCCGCGGCATCGACATCAAGGCCTGCCGTACGTCGTCAATTACGACTTTCCCTCCACGCTCAAGATGTACGCGCACCGGATCGGCCGTACGGGCCGCAACGACCGCCCGGGCACGGCCTTTCGTTCTTCACGCGGGGCTCAAGCCGCTGGCCAAGGACCTCATCGAGCTGCTCGAGCTCTGCAAGCAGCCGGTGGACTCGTACCTGCGCCAGCTCCTGGACGACGGCACGGGCGGCGCGGGGCCCAGCGCCCCAAAAGCGCCGGGACAAGAAGAAGAAGCGCCAGCCCAAGGAGGCCAGCGATACTGCCAGCGCCTAGTGCCCAGCTCATGCTAAGCTCCTACTGCCCAGCTCATGGTACGCCCGCGCCATAGCGCTCTCCCGCGATGCCTCCTCGCTCCCGCCGAGCTCCAGCCGGCCCAGCCGCTCCCGGAACGCCTCGAACGGCAGCCGTCGCGCCGATCCGCGCGCCACCGCCCGCTCCGCGAGCGCCACAAGCGCCCGCCGCGCCTCCGCGCCACCCGCTCCGCGCGCCGCGAGGGCGGGCACGACGGGTCCAACACAAAGTCCGCGCAGCCGGTCCCCGCGCTACCCGCCAGCACGAGCGCCCACTCGCCGGCGCCGAGCCCTCGCAACCTGCTGCTCGCAGCGAACGCCCGCGACCACTGCTGCTGGTCCAGGTGGATCGCCGCGCCGCCGTGCTGCAACGGGCGACGCTGCTAGGACCGCGTCCACAGCCGCCTCGGCCGCGGCCGCCTCGGCACCCTCCAGCAGCTCGCGCGGCGCGCTTGGCGCCTGGATGCCAAGTCTTGGCGCCGCCGCAGCAGGGTCTTCCGGCAAGTCGGGTAAGAGGCGGGCCAGTGTATCTCGAGCGGCGGCACGGCCTCCAGCGCGGACGCGGGCTGCGCAGCGGCCGCGGCGCCGCGCGCGCCGCGCGCGAAGGCCAGTCGCAATGGCGGCGTGCGATCCGCATGCGCTCCGCAATCCCGGGGGCACCGGGCGCGCGGGGGACGGCGGGGCTACCCCGCGCAGCACCGCCGCGGCCTCGGCAGGCAGCTGCGCGCGCGACGGCGCCCGCGTCCCGCTGCGGAGGAACTCCGCCCACCCCGCGCCCTTCCATCAATCGACCATTTTCAAAAAATGCGGGCCGCGTCGCGCAGTTCGCGTTCAGGGCGGCTCGCGGAGTTCGCGTTCAGGTTGAAGCATGCGGGCGCTTTGTGACTTGGGCGCGACGTCATGACACCCTCAGGCCACCCCCGTCCTGTGTGGCTGCTCGCCAAGAAAGCAAAACGATGCTTGCTGGCAACCAGGCGAGAATCAAATTTGACGGGCGCAGAAAGCCAGGCAGGCGTTGGGGAGTCGGCTGAGCGCCATTGGGTTGGTCCTCACTCGCAATCGAGCAGATTCGAGCCTCGACCCCTGACTGACAGTGATGCGTTCGCTTGCTTGATCGTCGTGGAGGCCTGGGTCCGCGCACTGTGCCGCTTCCGCTGTGTTCTTTGCGGCCAGCAATGCCGCTGGCCAATGTCTTGCGGTTCTTGTTCGCGTCGCGTCAATTAAGGCACAGCAGGGCCAAGCGCAGGGCACCAGACTCGCAACGCACCCGGGCCACAGGCACGATGGGATGGAGCGCTGCTTTGGTCCTCACGGCCCTGGCCGCCTTCATCGACGCGGGCCGCGCCGCCGAGGTTAGCCAGGCGGCTTGCGCCGTGGACTCGTACTACAGCTCGGTCGCGAGTGAGCTCACGACACTCACCGCACCAGGCTGGACACCCTTCTGCACGACCTCATCGCGGGCCATAGGGGCAAGTCCTACGACGCTGCTTGGGAGGCACTCAAGCTGGTGGACGCTTTTCAGGGCGACCCCTCGACGGGTAAAGTGCTCTTGACGTACCGTAATGTTGGCGTCGACGCAGACTCCACGGACGGCAACGGCGTCGACGACGGCGAGGAACCGCGAGCACACGTGGCCGAAAGCGTTCCAAGTGTTTCAAGAGCGGCGCCGACTATGCCCGACCTCCACCACTTGACGCCCTCAGACACCAATGTGAACCGCGCGCGCGACAACCTTTACTTTGACTGGTGCAACGCCACTCAGGCGGGCTGCACTGTCCCAGCGCACAGCGAGGCAGCGAGCGATACGGGCCTGTCGGAAGATGCATTCATGCCGCCGGCCAGCCGGCGCGGGAACGTGGCGCGCATGATTTTCTACATGGCGACGCGCTATGATGGGACCGAGGATAACACCTTTAACCTGCAGCTCTCCAACTGCCCCGACGCGCTCAGGGCTTGATGGGAAACCTCAGCACGCTGCTCGAGTGGCACCAACTGGACCCGCCGGATGCCCTCGAGCGCCGCCGGAACGACCCGTGCTCAAAGTACCAGGGCAACCGCAACCCGTTCGTGGACTTTCCCGAGCTCGTGGACCGCATCTATGCGACGTGGACCGAGCCCAACGATTCGTGCGAGCCGGCTTCGGCGCTGCCGCCCTCGCCCCCGAGCCCGGCGCCGGCACCTGTCTCGGGCTCGTCGGCTTGGCGGCCGGCGACCTCATCTTTGTCGCGCTCAACGGATACGCCAAAGTCGTTCGCGGTACTGGCCACCACGTACATTGACGCCGGCGTGACCTTCACGGTCACCGACGCGGGCTGGCAAAGCGCGTCGCAGGGCCTTACCACGACGGAGGGCTTCGTCTCGTTCACGACGCCGGCGGGCGGCTTGCCGGCGGGCACCGTCGTGCAGTACACGGAACAGGCCCTCGCTGGGAGAAGACGGGCCCCTTTGCGCCATCTTCGTCGGGCGACGCGCTCCTCCTTTTCTCGGCACGATGAGCGACCCAGTCTTCGTGGCCGCTCTCTCAAGTACTCGGGCGCCACGTGGGACGCCGAGGGCCCAGACTCTCGCGCTTCCTCCCGGCATTGTGCCGGGCAAGTCGGCTGTCGCTTCCCCACGGACAACCTCCAGTACAACGGGCCGATGGTCGGATCGCGCGGTTTTTTGCTCTCGGCGGTCGGCGCGCCGGCGAACTGGGCCATGAGCAACTCGCAGCCTTTCAGCTCGGCTCGCTCGTGTTCCAAGTCATCTGCGCCGACAGCGACCAGGAATCCTCTTTGGGACGGAGCGACCGCCACCTGCTCAGAGCTCGCAGGCCTATGCAACTCGGAGCGAGCCGTGCACAGCGCCTGCCTGTCAGCTGCGGCGCGTGCGAAAGCGCTGGGCTAGTCTCCCCGCTTGCCAGAGTCGGAGTCGGCTGCGCCCACCACGCTTTCGACTGCCGCGCTTGGCGCCATCGCGGCGGCCGCTGCGGCGATACTGGCTGGGGCAGCCACGGCCTTTGTTGTTGTTAGGTCGCGAGCCAGCGCCAGTGCGAGCCCCAGACCTGACGTGGAGTCGGGCGTGGCCGCCAACCCCGTGTTCAAGTTTCAACAAACTTGAGCAAGGTCTTCCTTGTGAATCTATACGTTTTGCCTACGGTCTACTTTCTAAATGCCTTGCGCCTTGCGCGCCCAAGGTCCCATGCATTGTGCGCTTCGCGCGCCTACTGTCTATTGCCTTCTGCTCCGCGCACGCACTCCGCGCCGCGAAAGCGCTCCACTTCCACGCGCTGCTGCATCGTCTCTCCGGCCTTCAGGCGCCATCTCACGCACTCGCGAACAATGGCAAACCACGTGGCCGCAACGCAGTCCCCCGAGCAGCCCTCGACGCAGCTCGACCCGCGACGCGGCCTGAAATGATTCTACTTCGTCTTGTCCGACGGCCCCCAGCACCGTGTGTCTGCGCCCATACTCACGAGGCCGCCCGCGCCGGCGCTGACCTCCATGCGGGTGCCAGCTGCGCGCTCGGGCGCGTCGCAAGCGTTCTGCTCCACGCGCTCGAAACGCAAGGTCCAGGCGTCGTGGCCCGGGACAGGCGCGAAGCGCGAAAGCTTGTTCCCCGTGCGCGTGCAGCGGCCCGTGACGGCCTTGCGGATGTTGCTGCTCGTACGAGAGCAGCGACGGCGAGGTCGTATCCGACAAGACTTGGCTGGCGTCACGAAAGTAGTCCCCGGGGTCGAGCTTGTACGTTTCGTGCTGCTCGAGGTCCCACCGGCATCCGCCTGGATAATGCGCGCAAAGTAGTGCATGGCAGGCCAGCGCCCCACCGTCGCCGGGTAGGCCTTCGCTATTCCACAGGCCGTTCATTGCCTTGTGGAGATCAATGTGCCAGACCATCACCCGCCGGGCAGCAGCATGTCGTACACAAACTTTGGCTCGGTACTCCACGAGCAGAAACTCGTTGGCCGCAAAGCCTTGTCGAAGCAGCAAGCAGCCCCCGCGCCTCCCGGCCTGCACGGGCTCGAGCTTGTCTCCCGGTACCACGAGCTCGGTTGGCTCGATCCATCCCAGCGTGTACTTGCTCCATGGCGACATGGACCCGGGAAACACTGCGAGCCGTCGACGCCCCACGAATTGCCCATGATGCCGTACACGTTGATGCTCGCGCTGTCGGACCCGCTCATGTCATAGAGGTCCGGCAGCCCAAACAGAGCGTGCCCGAGCTCGTGGCACAGCATGCCCAGACGCCCCAAGGTGCGGCCCGAGACGCCCCAAAACCCAGCGTTGACGCTAAAGCGCCGAGCGCGCATGCCAGAGAGCGAAGAGTAAAAGCCGCCGCCGATTTGCCACTGGTGGCTCCACACGCGACGAGGAGGGTGTGCCGTAAGCGTCCGGCCTCTCCGCCGCCGTACCCCGAGTGCACGATCGTCAGCGCGTCGACGACCCCATCGCCGTCCAGGTCAAACTGCCGGAGGTCCACGCCCCAATCCTCCTCGGCTTTGTGCACCCCTCGCGGATGGCTGCGTGCAGCTTGCCATTCCACGCCTTGCCACAGACCGCCGAGCAGCCCGCGGACGCCTCGCGCTCAGTTTACCCCGACGTCGATCCAGCCCACGACGACTCTGCAGCTCGATTCTACCCGAGGTCTGCGCCAGAAAGTAGCTCTTGACCGAGCCCGAGCCCGCCACGCCACGCACGGGACGTCGCTATTGAAGAGCGCCGAGTACTCGCTTGCAAGCCGCACTGGTCGCCCTGCGTGGTCTTTAAACCTCAGCAGCAGAACGAGGTTGTGCACCACGCTCTTCGCAAGCTGTCGGCGCTGCGACCCAGCTTGGGCCATCAGCCGCGCCCGGTCTTGGGTGATGAGGTCGTCCGTGCGGTTTTCGCGGAACTGGCTCTGCCCGCGGCTGGAGGCCGCGCGCCACGCCGAGCGTCTCGTCCGGGTTTGGGATCAGCCCGACAAAGGCGCCTTCCACGGCCTGCAGCCAGCATCTTCGTCCAGCTTATCGGCGTACAGAAGCGAGCCGTCCGGGCGCTCCACGACCGCAAAGCCGTCCACGGCCTGTACACCAGTCTGTCGTCGCCAAGCGTCCGAGCCCTTTGCCCGCCAGACCGTGCCGGGAGCACGGCAAACGCGGTCCACTTGGGCGCCACCAGCAGTGCCGTGAAGCCGAGCGCCGCGACTGCCCGCCGCACCCTCACCGCCATTCGCGCCATGGCCTTGCTACCCGCCGCCCGCGCGCTCCCTCGCCACCGCACTTTTCCTTGAGCACACACGCTTTTACACGCTTTTTTGGTCTCCTCGCTTCTCTTCCGAATGCAAACCATGTTGCAAAGCCACCAACTGCAACAAACTGCAACAAACTGCAACAAACGTAACGAGCTCGAGCCTTCCTCGTCTCGGGGGCAGACAGGATGGACGACAGCGATGAACTGGCCACAACAGGGCGGCGAAAGGCCTGGCGAGGCTGCGGCCTCGGCCTCGTTCGTCACAAGTCCGTGAGCCTCCTCGTTGGGCAAGGTAGGGTGGCCTGTTGACAATAAAAAAGACATGGACATTCATTGCCAATGCAAGTCAGATGTGGTTGGGGTCGAAGTGGGCGACCTGGCGGTCCTTGGGCGCCGCGCCGCCGCTGAGCGGCGCCCGCGGACGGCGGCGAACGCCACGAGCGCCACGAGCGCCACTCCCGCCGGCCAGACCAAGGATGGCGCCAACGCCAACCTGCGCCCGGCACGAGCGGCGAGTCTGGCGCGTTGGTGACCACCGTGCCCGAGCAGGTGGTGACGCAAAAGTACTGGTAATTGCCGTTGCCAGCGTGGTCGTCGAGGCAATTCGAGCGCCGTGGCGTCGCAGCAGGCGACATGGGCGCCGGTGGCCCACGTGTCGTCCCCGAGCGCCGTGCAAGGGCCGGCCGGTGCCGGCGCGCCGACGCCGGGATTGTCACCGCCGCCGCCGCCGGTAGGCGGACCGGGGTCGGCGGCGAGCGGCGGCATGTCGGGTTGCCTTTGCAGGCACCACGGCCGGCACGGCCGGGCCATACATGCTGATGAAGCGGCGGTCGTGCTGCGACGTCACCGCGCAGGGCGCGCCGTTGTTGAAGACCAACTCGACCCGATCCGGCGCGGACTGAAGCATGTCGCCAAAGACAGTGTCGCTGAACTCGATGGTCACCTGGCTCGGGTCCACGTTGAGCGCGTACGAGAGTGGCTGGGCCGCGTCGACGACGAGCGCGACCGAGTAGCCACCCTTGTTCGGGTGGTAGACGGAGGGGCCAGGAAGGCGGGCGAGAAGGTGCCGCCGCCCGGCGCGGACTGTGACTGCGCCGAGGTCGACCGGCGTCCAGAGCTGTAGACGACGCAGCGGCTTGGGCAGGCGATGCCGCCGTTGAGCTCCTTGTCGAGGTTGAGGTCGGCCGCGCGTTGGCAGACCGGGGCGCCGGCGGCGTCCTTGATGCTGAGAAGGTGCGTCTGGTACGCCGAGGCCACGGCGACGACACTTCCCGGCAGGCTGGTGGCGTCCATAGCCGTGTACATGGGGCCCTGGTCGTCGCCGCCGCTGATGCCGTGCTGGATCCACTTGGAGCCGGCCTTAATCCCGCTAAAGTCCACGTTAACCAGCGAACTCGGGCGCGCAGCCCCGCCCGTGCCGCCCACCGTGCAGTGCTGGTTGCTGGACAGCGCGCCCTCGGCCATGCGCCCGAAAAAGGTGGTGTCCTTTACCACGAAAGCGCCAAGGCCGCCCGGACCGGCCACGTTGGCCACGGCAAAGTCCGAGTACCCGGGCGTCGTCGTAGGCGCCGTACGTGCCACCAGAGAGGTGCGCGACGCCGTTTCTGGCCATCGGCTTGGTGACCTTCCAGTAGAGGTTGTGGACGTTGTGCACCGAAGTGTGGCGCAGGTACTGCACGTCGGCCAGGTCGTACTGGCCGACAAAGAGGCTGCCCAGTCCACGCTGTCCACGATGTAGCCCACCGCGCCGTTGTCGGCCCCGTCCCCGTGAACGCGTCCGCCGAGCACGGCGCGGCGGGGTCGTTGCGGCACTCGCGGATATCGGACAACAACCCTTGGTCTCCAGCGAGCGCTTGAGCTTGCGCGGGTACTGGTGGTCCAGGTAGAGGTTGAAGCGCCAGCTCGTGTGCACACGTTGCCCTCGTACCGGCCCAAGGGCGCGTAGAGCGTGAGCACGTTGTCCTGCGCGGCGCCCTTGCCGCGCCCGAACGCTGTGACCTGGGTGAAGATCGCGTTGTAGGTTTTGACGAGCCGGTTGCCCACAAAGTTGTTGGTCACGGAGAGGATCCAGGCGCCGGACTGCTGGACGTCATCCGCCTGCTCGTTCCGTGCCGGCCGTGGCGCACGCCTTTTGGTTGGCGCGGGTGGCGTGGCAGATGTTGACGTTGTCCTGAAAGGTGTTATCGAGCTCGTTGCCATCCTCCGTACAGGCCCGCGCCGCGCACGTGGAACAGGACGTTGTCCCGCAGCATGCTCTGGTGCGTGCCGTGCACGACGAGGCCGCGCTGCTCCGAGTTTTCGATGGCGTTGCCCTCGAAGAGGCAGCTGGGCACACGCCCTTGAGGTGAAAGTGCAGGCAGTACCGGCCCAGCTCGCCTCGCTGTCCGCACTTTTCCACGCGGGTGTGCTTGACCTCCATGCGCCCGCCCGACAGGCTGGAAATCACGTGCAGGCCCTTCTGGTCCGTAAAGTCGTCGCCCGTGATCACCACGTTGCGGCTCAGGTTGATCACCTCCGCCTGCATCTTGCGCGCAGGCAAGCGAGCAGCACCTGGTTGATCGGCCCGCTTAGCGTCAGCGTCTTGCCGCCATGCCCGCGATGGTAAAGGTCTCGGGGCCCACAAAGTCAGTGTCCTGGATGTTTTTGGTGGGCGCCACAGCGACGCGGTCGCCAACGCTCCAGCCCATCCCCGCCACGTCGTGTTCCACGCTGAGCTGCGTGCTGCCAGGCTCGGCATTGGCCACAAG
The DNA here is from genome assembly GCA_022244645.1 of Thraustochytrium striatum. NCBI lineage: Eukaryota > Bigyra > Thraustochytrida > Thraustochytriidae > Thraustochytrium > Thraustochytrium striatum. The sequence goes on from JACDIV010000055.1 coordinate 947,938, forward strand.
CAGCGTCCAGGTGCGCTGCATCACCGCCCCGCGCACGACTGCGGTCGGGTTGGTGCCTTGGTCGCCGTGCGTGCCAAAGGCGCGCACGCCGACTCCCGGATGCGACTTGCCGTTGTTCTTGAGATACAGCGTCTGAACCAGAGCGCGGTCCGCGGAGGCGTCGAGGAGCAGCTCGCCGTCGTCTTCGACCACCAGAAAGCCCGTGCGCATCGTCAAGGCCTGCGGCACGTACGCCGCGCTCCATTCAAACTTGCCGCGCACCACCATCGAACCGATGTCGGCGTCCGTATCGAGCACCACATGCGCGCCGGCTGGGATCACGCAGTCGGCGGCGGCGCCAGCGCAGTTGTTCGCCGCGCCCCAAGCGCTGAACAGCTGTGCGCCTGAGGCACCTGCAGTTCGCGCCGCGAGAGCGCACGCCGCGACTCGGTGCGCACCAGCGGCGGCGGCAGCGGCGGCGGCACTTGGTTGCTCTTGAGGTTGTGCTCAATGGGCGCGCAGTGCAGGTGGGTGTCGCGGCCCTCAGCGCGGCACAGCGCTTCGAGACCGTTCACGCGTACCGAAAGTGCGTTGGCTCTCTCCACGCGGCGCGTGTGGCGAAACCAGCGCGCCGGCGTCGTGTGGAAGACGACCACGCGGCCACCCAGGTGCGCGAGCGTGGTGATGCGAAAGTTGTCGCCGTGGCGAAAGTGGCGGAAGCGGAGAGGCATTGGCACAGCCTGACCCTTGACCAGACAGTGGCGCCTCCTCCGAGCTGTCGAAAAGTAGCGCGCAGTCTTCCTCTGCGAAAGGCCGTCCATGTACTCGCAGATCATCAAAGTGGTACAGGCCTGTCGCGGGCGCAACAAACACAGTGCTCTCCGTCGTCGTCGCCGTGAACTCGCCGGTCTGAAAGTGGTTGAGCGCATGGACGCCGGGTTGGCAACCGGCCACTCGATCTCGTTGCGCACGCGCACGACCTCTCGCGGCTGTGCAAGCTCGTGCGGATCCTCGCGCTCCACCAGGAGCGAGAATCCAGCGTCCTCGGTTTCCTGCTCGTCCGCCGCGGACAGTGGGCCAGCCCCGGTGCAGTCCGCAATGATAAAGGTAAAGTCCGTCTCCACGACGGCGCAATTGGTCCCACGCAGGGTCACTTGCTCGCGACGTGCGTCAAGCGCAAACCCGGACCCCGTGATGGTCGTCAGGCCCGTGTGTAGGTCGGTGAAGACACGGTGAATGGCTGGCCGCACGAGGACGCGCGCGGGGGCTCCCACGCCCGGCTCGTCGGCGTGAAAGGCGTGCATGTGGCGGAGCTCAACCTTGCCGTGCGCCGTCTTCGAGTCGTGAAGGCCGGCCATGACGATATCTATGGGGTGCTCGCCCGCCTCCACGCCGGCGGATGCGCCGTGCAGCTGGTGCACGTTGGAGCGCTCGTGGAGCTTGTCGCTGGTGTGGTTGGCAATCGGGTGCCGGAAGCGGGCCGAGTGCTCGTCCAAGTGCACAGGTACACCGCCCACCGCGATCTCCAGCTGGACGTGCGGCTCATGTAGGCCCCACCAATGCTCATGGTGCGCAGAGGTAACGTGGATGGTGTCCCCAGCGCACCCGTGCAGATCGTGGTCGACGAGGCCAAAGACGTTGTGGTGATCGTGCGCCTCCACGACGCACTCGTCGCAGCTCTGGGCGGCGGTGCCGCCGCCCGCAGCGCGCACGGTCACGACGTAGCTGTCGGCGGGCAGGGCCGGCACAAGGCAGGCCACCCATGCACCGTTGGCAGCGGACGTGACAGGGTCGACCTCGCACGGGACGTCGTTCAAAGCGACCTCGACGCCGCGTAGCCCCTCGCCGAGCACCCGGAGCTTGTGCTGGCCGCTGGTGCCAAAGGACCGGGTAGACCGAGTCGCGCAGACCGAGCGCAGCGGTTGGCCCCAGGATGGCCGCGAGGTGGGTAAGCTTCATGGCGGCGCGCGTTCCCTTTCTTCTGCTTTTTCTTTTCTTTGTTTTCGTCTCGTTGCTCCCGAGCGATTCAGGTCTGCTGTCCAAGACCCGCGTACGCTGTCCGGGCGCTCGGGCCATGCCGCGCAGGCGCAAGCTTCGGGGGGACTTGTCAAACAACCCTTTCCGCTCTGCCAAGTCGCTAACGAGGGGGTTGGCACATACGGCAAGTGCGCACGATCCCCCCAAGCACATACGCGCCATCGAGTCCGCCTCGTGCCAGCCTGTTAGCAGCATCACTCGCGGGCGCCGTGCTCTTCCAAAAGCCCCCCGCCGAAAGTGGCGTGCGCGTCGCGCACTGTCTCTGGGGCCTGGCCTGGAACCTGAAGCTCACCTTTGACACTGTGCGTCCTGCCTTGGCGCTGTCGGTCCACGACCATCCACGCGCTTGCGCTGCCAAGCTCGCAACAACAACAACAACAACAAAAAGCAAAGCTCGCTCACATGTCAGTTTTTGAAACTTGGCGTGCGCCGTGCGCCGCTGCCCTGGTCATTTTTTGGTATTTGGTCTGTCTCTCATCACCCTCTCACTCTGGATTAAAACTGGCCGCGGACTCGAACGCAGCGGGGTCTGCGTTCAAGTCCCGCGCCAAAAAAAAAAAAAGGCGGCGGGCGGCAGGCGGCAGAGGTTGTTGCTGCGGTTGGTGCGCGATGCAATCCGAGCGGCGGCGGCGGGTCGCCGGGAGCGACGCGCGGCAGAGCGCCGGAAAGCGCCTGCTTTGCGGCGGCGCGGGGCTTTGCCTGCTGCTGCTCGGCTCCCTGATCGCGAACACGCGCAACGCCGCGAGCAACGTCGGTGGCAGCTACTGGGTGCTGGAGCAAGGCGGGGGGGCTATCGACGCGGCGGGCGCTGCGTGGCTAGATGGCAGGCCTGCAAGCGAGGAATGACGCCGTGGCGGGGCAGCCGGGCAGACAGGCCGTCTCCGGGGACTGCTTTGTGCTGCACATGATGACGTACGGAGAGTTTCAGGCAAAGAGGAGCGAGCGGTACAACGACAGCTGGCTATGGGCGCAGCGCAATAAGTGCCACTTTCTCTCCGTGGCCGTACAAAAAGAGAGCTGCGCGCACTGGAGCCGTGGCGGCCTGCACCACAGCTTTTGCACGCTGCAGGAGCTGCTTAATACCATGCAACAGACAAGCGCGCGCTGGCTGGTGGTGGCAGGCGGCGCATCAAACGTGGGTCTGAGCGAATCCTTCAGCCTCGGCGACGCCACTGCCAACGGCGACCTGGAGGCCAACGCGGTGCTGTACCCAGACGGGCTGCAGTTGTGGCAAAACACCAAGGCCGGGCGAGCGCTCGTGTGCAGACTGTGGGGCCTGGTCTGGGCCTGGGCCAGCCGGCCGAACCAGTATCGCAGGGTAGCGCGGCAGCGCGGCCGCTGCACGCGCACACGCTTGAATCGTCGCTGCTTGCGGTTGCCTTGCCCGCTAGCGACACCGAGGGCCGGTGGCTGGTCGACCAGATCAAAAACTCGGATGGCATCGTGTGGGCGGAGGACGTGCCCGACAGCAAGAGCACGAGCGAAGAGCTTGCCCCCACGGAGGGCGATCTCTTTGCTGTCTCGCTCAATCGGGCCTTTGCGGCCGACCCGCGCTGCGTGAACAGCATGATCTCGGACACCTTGGACGAATCCAAGCTTGCGGCGTGCCCTTTCAAGGTGCGCTCTCGTTTCCCGCGCGACAAGTGCATCGCCTCGTCGCGCTACCAGTTTCCGCAGCTCATCCTCCGAGCGTGGCTTGCCCGCCAGTGCCCGGCGGACGCCATGCGGCGCGACCAACTGGCGTTATGCGTTTGTCACACCTTTACGGAGCTCGGCCTGCGCTTCAAGAAGGCGATGTCGATGCCGCTAGACACGTTCCGGCGCGTCGCCGAGCACCACCCCGATGCGGACCTCGTTTTCGCGACCGGTCCGCTCGAGCGGTGGTCTGACGACCGCGCCGAGGCCTTTGCCGAGCTGCGCAAAGCGGTGGGCGACGAGTTTGGCGGGCGGGTCAAGCACATCGAGCTGGAGACCATCGTGGAGGAAGACCTGGCTGAGGACCTTCGCAAGGAGAACAGGCGCGCTGCCAACTGCTGCGGCTGGTCAGAATACCAAAAGTTGGGCCTTTGGAACCTCGACCAGTACGACGCGGTGTTGCAAATCGACGTGGACGTCGCGTGAACGAGCCCATCCACGAGTTGTTCTCGTGCGCTCGCGTGTTTGACTTTTTGTCCACGCCGGACCCACAGGTCGCGCTGCAGGGTGGGTTCTACTTGCTCCGCCCGAATCGGCGCATCTTTCGCGAGATGCGCGAGGTGCTCGGCAAGCCAGGCCTGTACAACCCGACCTCGGGCTGGAACCAGACGGGCCCACTCTTTGGCCAGCACTATGGCGACACAAACCGGGCTTGGAGGCGGCGCGTGTGCCGCAGGCCTTTGCGATGGAGACGCCTCAGGGCTTTCTGTTTTGGTTCTTCCACATCCACAAGGCGGCTGCACCAGCCTTTCGCACGGCCCAGCTCGAAACCTGCGCCTACAACTTTAGGACCAGCTTGCCCAGCCACAACGGGGGCTTTCTGTGCCCCGAGTCGCTCAGTCTGGCGCTGGAGGCCAAGCAGTCCAACTTTGCGATCAAGGCCTGCCACGACTGCACCTACAGGTCGTACTCGGTCTCCCGGCTCTTGTCCAAGATTTCCAACCCCGCCGGGACGTGATCAACAGCACCGCCATTTGCCGGGCAGCGCCAGGGCACGCGAACACCTTGCGGCTCGGACTCGGAACTCGTCGATCACGGCTTGCTCCTGGCACAGCTCTCGAAAACCAAAGGCTCTGATGTCTCTCTCGGCAGGACACGTGCGCTGCGCCCCTCTGGCTGACCTGGGCCACAAGTTGGACGCCTTTGTTGGCGCAACCAAGTGCGCAACCAACCCATCATCCCGAAATCGCGATCTTTTCCGCGTGCGGGTTGGTCGGTCGGAGCGAGCGCTGCTGTGCACGAAGAACGAGCGAACAAAGGGTTTCACGCTTCGTGTGAGTCGTTGCAACAGCCATCCATCCATCCCACTGCAAAAGCGATGGACGAAGCAAGCCAGCCGTGTGACACATCGGGGATGACATCATCTGCGGTCTTCACACATTCGGAGTCCAGCGCCACTGGCTTTTTTTGACACGTGAGTCAAAACTCTCCATCACTGCCGTCTCGAGTCTGTCACGCGCGGCTGCACGCGAAGAACCCGACCGACGGCTCGATCGGCGAGAGAGCTCATCCCAGCCGGAGCATTTTGTGCGCGGCTCGCTCGGGGCTCGCTCATCGGCCTGCCTGCCTGCCTGCCTGCCTGCCTGCCTGCCTGTGCATGATTGGGTGGGTGGGTGGGCGGTGCACCTTGCCAGGAGGAGGGGGTTCCGTCAGACACCCCCGATGGCGCGCTGAGACGCCTCGATGATGAGACCGCAAGCAGCAGCATCATCACTGATCTGGGCGAGCCCGTGCCAGCGAACCATGTCGATTTCTTTGTGCTTGCCTCCGCAGTTTCAGATCTGATCCAAGCCCGGCGCAGAAGAGCAGACCTGGCCTGGTACCAAGTTGCGCTCTTTCGGCGCTAAAGCAGGTCGACAAGAAGCAGAGCCAGCTCGAGGAGGACAAGCTCCGCGCAGGTCACGCAACGCGCCCCCCAAGGGTCCACAAAGCCAGTGCTCGTTGCGCGACCAAGAGCGCGCAAAGAATCATCGTGCCAGCGCCGCAGGACGCTCCAGGAGCGGCCGACCTCGGCGACGCGTCGCCGCGAGACTGCGCTCGGGTGAGCGCGCCCACGGAAGAGGCCAAGATTGTGTGCTCGGTCGCAGCCCCCGCGCCGGTTGGCGCGGGCTGGCCCCAGGGTGATATGAGCAGCAGCCTGGAGGCCGCCGAGCGGACCCCCATGGAGATGGACCTGGACGGCGACGGGCACCAGTTTCCGACGGCGAGCGCCTTCGAGCGCCTCACCTTTGGCAAGACGCATGACGCCGCGCGCCCGCTGCACTTGCAGAGCAAGTCGCAGCCCATGCAGCAGCAACAGCAGCAGCAGCGGCAGCAGCGGCAGCAGCAGCAGCAGCTCAAGCAGAGCTCCTTCAATGACGATGAGGTCAGCTTTATTGTGGACGCGCTCGGCTCCTCCGAACTGCGCTTTGACCTGCTCCAGCCATCGCCGCCAGACGGCCGGCTTGCCTGGGCGCTCGAACTCGGCGGCTCGGGCCGCAGCCTGGTTCTTCACGACGAGGCAGCGCCCGAGGCGGCCCCGCAGGACGGCGCCAGCCCCGCGAACATGGAGTCCGCAGGGCCAACGCGCCCAGGTCTCTTGGATAGTCAGTCGAAGCCGCACTCGTCCGCCGCGAGCAGCTTCGCCACCGCCAGCAGCGCGGGCAGCGCGATGGACCAGCCCCCAGCCCGGCCGGGCCTCGCTGAGGGCCGGCTAGAGCACAAGCGCAAGAGCGGGGAATTCTTACGGATGCTCTCCGGCTCGGGCCGAAGCCTCACGAAGGCAAGCAGCTTCACGCGGCCGGACGTCAAGAAGCGGCGCAGCGAGCCGACACCGGCGCCCGAGCAAAACCCCGCAGGGCAGCGGTCGTCGAGCGCACCGGCGCGCGGCTACGCCTTGCCGCGGCCACTGGCCTTCCTCAAGGGCAAGAACAAGAAGCCTGGAAGCGGCAGGAGGAGCTGATGATCCTGCACGTGGTCTATTACTTTGTGGACAAGGACCTCAAGACGATCTCCGAGATGGTGCAGTGCTGCGACGTCTCGCGCAGCACTCGCGCCATCGACAAGAAGCTCAAGCGCCTGCTCAACTTTGAGAAGTGGAACATGCGCGTTCAGTCCGACATCCAGGCGCGCATCCGCGAGCTGTGCAGCGTCTCGCCGATCGCGCTGACGCCCGAGCAGCGCACCAAGCTCGAGTCGATCAAGCGTGCTTACAACGCTGTCAACTTTCCGCCTATCCCGGCCAGCGCGGCCGAGCTGGCACTGTCATAGCTAGCTCTTGAGTTTCTGTCCATAAGATTTACGTCACCCACCCTCTACCCACCGCCGTCGAGCTCGCCGCCGTGGTTGCCGCCGTCGTCGTGGTCGCTGCCGTCGTCGTGGTCGCTGTCGTCCCGATCATCTTCCTTCTTCGAAGGAAGACATGGCGATGGCGGGGGTGGAGGTCGTCGAGCTGGACCTCGGCACGGGCGAGGTCGAGTTCAACGTCGCGCAGCTGCTGCGGGAGCAGCAGCGCAGCGCGCAGACTGCGCCCCAGCGCGCCGCGGAGGCTCCAGGCGCAGAGGCGGCGGCGGCGGCGGCGGCGGCCGAAAACGACGACGCTGATGCGCAACCGCCGGCTGGCGCAGGCGCTGCGCCCGCCAGGCCCGCCCCGGCGCTCGGGGACAATAGCTGGATGAACGGAATTGGGTCGGTCGTGGCCTCGCTGGTGCAGCGCTTCGGCCACTACGACGAGGACGACAGCGAGGATGACGGCGACGGCGACGACGAGGAAGAAATGATGGTGGACGCGGCGGAAGCTACCGGCGGCGATGCGGATGCCAGCGGCTCGGGCGAGGCCCCAGCCACGGCTGCGCCAGCGGCGTCAACAGGTCTCCAGGTCAACAAGAGCCGCAAGCGTGCCCGCAAGGCTCGCGCTCGCAAAGCCAACAAGGAGGAGCAAGAGTGGCTGGATGAGGGCAAAGACCTGCTTGCGCGCGACGAGTACGCCGAGAACGACCAGGTTCTAGAGAGCAAGATGCAAGCCGAGCTGGCCTACGACGGCTTTTACGTGCACCGCGGCCCCTTACTCAGTGGCGACCGCCGGCGCCACTTTGACAAGCTGCGCGCTCAGCAGGCCGCGGATCTGCGGAGTGACGAGGGTTCGCTCCCGGGGCCAGCAAGAAGAGCCGGAAGCGAAAGCGCAAGAAGGACAAAAGCGCAAAGGCTCCCAAAGACGGCGGCAGCTCGCCGGCCGAGGACGCGTTGCGCTCGCTGCAACGCGCCCTGGAGAAGGCCACGCGAAAACGCAAGAAGCGGGACGCGGAGGCCGGGGCCGCGGCCAGCAAGCCGGGTGTGCTGGACATCTTTACGAGCGACGTGGATGCCGCGCTGCGCAAGCTCGTGCCGCTGGTGGGCCCGGACAAGCCCGCAGAGACGCTCGCGGCGGCACTCGGCCAGGTTGCCGAGCTGCTGCCCGGCGTGTCGACCGCGGAGGCCGAGCAGCACGTCATGCGCGTGACCGCCTCGCACAAGGCATCCAAATACCGGCGCGCCTTCGGGGACGGTGTGATGGCCTTAACCGCGTACGTCCAGGAGCGCTTGGCCAAGCCAGTGCAGCACTACCCGGCGCAGACGTGGTCCGCCGCGCTGGAGAGCGACGGGCCGCTGTCGGCCGACCTGCTCGAGCGGCTCTACTACCATCTATACTTTGGCCCAGGCGCCAGCGCGCCTGCGGCAGGGGAGGAAGACGCCAAGCAGTGGGGCGACCTCAGCGCCAGCCTCAGTGCCCGGCTCGCAGAGCAAGGCCCGCCCGCCAGCGACTCGGAGGGATCGGCGCGCGCGCTCTGCCTTGGCTACCTGGCGCGGCGGGCCGCGGGCGCCGGCACGTTCACCTGGGACCAGCCCGGGCTGGCACTGGCGCAGCAGTGCGCGAGCGCCTTTGCCGACTTGCGGCTCGCCGCCGTCGAGGCCTGGGCCCTCGAGCAGCGCCTGCTCGGCGTGCGGCGCACCAAGGGCATGTCCGCCGCGCGCGCGCTCGCGCAGATGGCCGCTGCCTGGCCCGAGGGCGTCATGACCGCCCCCGAGCTGGCCTCGCTCGCCCCGGCCGCCTTCACCGAGGCGCCGCCCAAGCCCGCCGCCGCCCAGCCCAAGCTTGCGCCCAAGGCCTCGCCCAAGGCCGCGCCCAAGGCCAAGGCCGCGCCCAAGGCCGCGCCCAAGGTCTTGCCCGTCGCCGCCAACCCGCGACTCGGGTCGCGCTTCGACAGCATCACCTTCCGCGTGGAGGATTTCGCGACCTAATCGCATCATGCGCTTTGTGCAGTCTGCGTCCGGTTCTGTTGTCGTGGAGTCTGCGGCCGAGTGCGTCGTAGGGATAGGGTTAGGGTAGGTTTGGGTGGATGGCGCCGCCAAGCAACAGGGCAGCAGCACAAGAGTTGTTGGTCGCGGGAGGGAAGCGCGGGCAGAACTAGGACACGATGCCGTCGCGGCTGCACAAGCACCGGAAGAAGCGCGGGCATGTCTCCGCGGGCCATGGCCGCATCGGCAAGCACCGGAGCCACCCTGGTGGCCGCGGTAACGCCGGTGGCCAGCACCACCATCGCATCCTCTTTGACAAGTTCCACCCGGGTAAGTGACGGGCCGCGAGGCGGGCGGGCGGGCGGGCGGGCGGACGGACGAGGGCGCGAGAGAGGGCGCGGCGAGGCTACTGGCGCGGAGGCTGACCGACCGGTGTGCAGGTTACTTCGGCAAGGTCGGCATGCGCCAGTACCACCAGAAGAAGGCTCTCTCGTTCCAGCCGACCATCTCGCTCGAGTGCCTGTGGAACCTGGTGCCCAAGGAGATCTTGGAAGCCGCTAAGAAGGACACGGAGGGCAAGAACGCGCCCGTGATCGACGTGACCCAGTACGGCTACCACAAGGTGCTCGGCACTGGCCAGCTCCCTGCCGCCCCGGTGGTCGTGAAGGCCAAGACTTTCTCCAAGGGCGCCGAGAAGAAGATCAAGGCCATCGGCGGTGCTTGCCAGCTGACAGCTTAGACTCTCTTCAACCTCAAAACCTTGTTGGAGCTATTGCGAACTCTCGCCGCCTTTGAACAGCTCAGGCCGCCTTCTCCGGTGGAGTCTTGCCATCGCGTTGCTCTCATCCGTCAGACCCGTCAGGCCGGCGGCGCGAGCCAGGCAGGACTGATCCACGAGGCTGTTGGTAACGTCCTGTCAACAACTGCGCTTGGCAGCATCTCGCATCATCATCATCATCAATGACGGCGGTTGGATTGCGAGTCGAAGAGAGAGAGGCGAGGGCAGGTCGATCGCGAGCATGACCGCCACCAAGCTCGCCGACACCGAGAAGCGCGAGATCGGGGACGAGGTAAGCCGCGTGCGCGTGCGCCCGGCGCCCGGCGCGGGCGGCTGACCGGGGCTGGGCAGGCGGTGTGGTCCCTGTCAACAGCCAAACCTGGCAATGGGGTCGAGCAGCTCCGGGACAACAACACGGACACCTACTGGCAGTCGGATGGGTCGCAGCCGCACCTGATCAACGTCCAGTTCCACAAGAAGGTGAGCATCGTGGAGGTGGCCTTCTTTCTTGACTACAAGCTGGACGAGTCGTACGCCAAGTAAGTTTGCTTTGCGCGGCTGGACGGGCACGGGCCCTTCGCCTCCCTGCTGACAGCTTGGTTGTCGCGCAGAAAAGATGTCGCTGCGCGCCGGCACTACCTTTCATGACCTGGAGGAAGTGCACTTGCTGGAGCTTGAAGAGCCCAACGGCTGGGTGTACATCCCGGTTGGTGAAATCGCCAACCACGGCGGGCAGGGCGTCCTGCGGGCGCACTTCCTGCAGGTGGAGGTGCTGGCGATGCACCAGAACGGCCGCGACACGCACATTCGGCAGGTCAAAGTCTTTGGCCCGCGGCAAGGCGCAGCGCACCGCATGCTGCACCCGGCCGGCGAGGGCGGCTTCTCGTCCATCGAGTTTTCACAGTTTAGCTGCATCAGGTAGCGCGCGCTGCTGGCCCTCTCGGCCAGGGCCCGGCGGTGGCGCCGGCGGGAGGGGGGGCCAAAGGTAGTAAACATGTGACAAACTCTCTTTTCACCCCGTGAACACCACCCGCTTGGCCTCGCCCGAGACCAGGAACGAATACTTGACAATCTCGCTGGACAGGTCCAGCTGCTCGGCCAGGCGCTCAATCTGGCTCGCGCTCACTCGCAGCTCGCCAGAGTTCGCGGCGTGCGAGGCGTCGTCGCCCGCGTCGCTGTGCGCGTCGTCGGCCTCCTCCCGGCGGCCAAGGACCTTGGACACGATGCGGTCCAGCGTGCGGCACGACTCGTCAAAGGCGAGCGGGGCCTTGGGCGGCTCCACATCCACCGAGCTCGGCGCGGCCTGGATCCACTCATGCTCCAGAAGCGCGGCCGCGCTGGGCCGCTGGGCCTGGTCTGCGCAAAGGCACTGGGCCACAAAGTCGCGAAAGGCGGACGAGAAGCCCACCACGGCGGGCTCGGCCACAACCGAGCCAGTCGGCGAAAGGACGCAAACTCGGGCACCGCGAGCGCGTCCCGGTTCCCCTCGGTGCACTCTAGCAGCGACCAGTAAAGCTCGCGCTGGCTGCGCTGCTGCGTTTCGCCAGAGCTGCCGCTGGCTGACTGCAGCGGGTAGGCCCCGAGCGTGAAGGCCAGCAAGGTCATGCCAAAGGACCAAATGTCGCTCGCAAATGTGGCCGGGTTGCCTCGCAGCCGCTCCGGGCACATGTACTTGAGCGTGCCGATGAACTTTGAGCCGTCGTAATAGTCGGCCAGCTTTTGGGCCAGGCCAAAGTCGGCCAGCACCGCGCGGCCGTGCGTGTCCAGCAGCACATTAGCCGGCTTGACGTCAAGGTGCACGCACTCGTGCTCGTGCAAGTACGCGAGCGCCTCCAGGACGTCCCGCGCCACGCAGGCCAGCATATCCTCGTTACACACGGCCGCGCGCCGCGACACGTCCGCGTCAGCGGGCGGCACGGCCTTGCAGCGCGGGTTGAGCCGAGCCGCCTCCGCCTGCAGCACCGTGCGCCGGGGTTTGACCATCCGCTCGCAAGAAAGCTTGACGGAGAGATGGTTGCTCGCCGCCGCCGCAGCGTTGCTGCCGGTGTTGTCCACCTCGGCCTGGATCTGGCTTGCATCAATGGCGTCCTGCAGACTGCCACCTGCCATGAAGGGCGTGGCAATGCAGACCGCCTGGATTTCCGGGTCGAAGTAGGCGTTCTTGAGCTGGATCACGCGAGGCGCGACCTCGAGGCCATCGGAACCAAACTTGCCCAGCTGTTGCAGCGTGCGGACCTCCCGGACGGCCTGCGAGGCGCTGCTTTGGTCGTGCGCGGATACCTCCTTGAGCGCCACGAGGTCAAACGTGCTGCAATCCAGCGCCACGTGCACGACGCCGCTGGCACCGTATCCAGAGTGCCGAAACGCACCAGGTCGTCCTTGCACGGGCTGCTGTGCGCACCGGCAAAGCCGTAGCGCGTAAACTCCACGCCGTTGAGCTCCACGGTGGTGCTCTGCGTGTCCGTGACCCCATCGTCGGCGCTCTCGCCGCGCTCGCCCCCGTCTCGTAGCCCACACTCGTGGACCCCGGCGTGCCGGTGCCGACAGGAGCGTTGATGGAGCGGCTGGATGTGTGCCGCTTGAGAAAGCTTTCCGTCGTCTCGGTAGAGGAGATCTGGGCCATAAAGGCAGCCGCTGGCCCGCCCGGGCCGACCCCCGCCGCCTCCACGGCGTCCATGTCCGAGGGCGCCGCGCCGTAGAGCGACGGGCCCGAGGTGCTCGCCGCGGGCGAGTGCGTGCTCCCAAACAACGAAGTGGTCGCAGCGGATGTGGCCGAGTTTGCCGAGAGCGGGACGGGGCCTCGCGCAAGCGCAGCGTGGCCGTCCGGCGCTGCCTCACCGTCGCCCATCTGCAGCGACATGCCCGTCGACGCCGCGTGCGCTACACTCGAGGACCGCGGAGACCCCGGGAAGAGCGAGCCCGCGATAGAGCGTGCCCGGCGCGCAAATGCGTCCGCCGGCTCGGGGTCCAGCACGCTGTGGTAAAAGTTGCGCTTCATCTTGACGCGCATCTCGTCCTCGCGGTCCGGAAACTGGCTCAGGTGGCACACGTCGTACACGAAGAGCCCAAAGGCGACAATCACCTCAAAGATGAGCACCGCGCCAATGACCCAGCCGTAGTCGTTGGCCGGCGAGGTCGCGCCAGCGGCGTCTGCGGTCGCGTCGCTGTCGCGCGAGGATTGGACCATGACGGCGATGCAGACGGCCACGAGGTTGGCCATCGAGATGGAGGCCAGCGCAGAGTCAAAGCGGTTGCGGTAGGGCTGGATGATCTGCAGCATGAAGAGCGCACTAAGGGCGAGAAACATGGAAACCACGACCTGCGGGAACGAGGAGACCAGCGAGAGCGAGGCATACGAGGTCTGCTGCCCCACGGCACCGTCCTGTACCACAGGCAGCAGCGCCGGTGTGAGCAGCACAGCGCTCCCCACTTGGAGAAGCTTGCGGATCATCTCGTAGGCCTCAAACCAGTACGACCGGTGCGTGTACGGGTGGTGCAAAAAGTGGATGCTGTTCGCAATGCAGTGCTCGTTGGGCGTGTCCCACGAAGGGAGGGCGAGGATCTTGCGGAAGCGCAGCAGCAGGCCGATAAAGAGCGCGGGAATGCCAAGCACAAACACGATCAGCATGACGCTGGCGTACACGACCCAGCCCGCGTGCTGCTCGCCGCACTCGATGGAAAGGTCGGCGCGAAGCCGCACCTCGTCGCCAATGTCCTGGCAGATGAAGCTAGAGAGCACAATGGAAGCCGTCGGCGGGAACACGGACCACACCGAGATGAGCAGCAGGTTGGAGAGCTCCACCTTGGCGTGGGCGAGAAGCTCAGCGTCGCGCTTGAGGCCCGAGCGCGCCAGCGCCAGCGCGCCCCCCATGCTGGCGATCAGCAGGAGGGGCACAAAGGTCCAGAGCATCAGCGTGCCGTAGTGGTTGAGATTGAAGAGACACGCCAGGTCCACGATTCCGTACTTTAGCAACGAGCGCATGGGCATGTTGTCCGCGACAAGGAAGCGCGCGTACACCAAGTAGATCTGGAAGAAGGACGTCGCGATGCGGAGCTTGGTGAGTCCCGACTTTGCAACATAGTACTTCCAGCCCCTGCGGTTCTTGTTCAGTGGGCCCAGCGGAGAGTGCCCGGGTTCGTGCCCTCCGAGCGAGGCCTGCGTGCCGCCCTCGAGGTCGTCGTCCGCGTCGACAGCGGACGAGCTGCCAGTGGTGCTCGCCGTGTCGCGGCCCACGAGGCGGTCCGGCTGCGAGCCGCCGCCCGTCGAGGACCTCTCCCCGGGGGACCCAGCGGTGGGCGCCTCCTCGGCCGGGCCTTCCCCGGCCTGGCTCATCTCGTGCTGGATGCGCTCCTTGTCGCGGCGGTCCAAGTGATAGTACGAGATGTAGCCCACGCGCGCCAGTGGCGCCCCGACGACGACCAGGATGATAAGACCAAAAAGGTGACGAAGAGCCACGAGACGCCAATTCGGCTGTCCGTGCACTGCTGGCAGACTGTGTCCACGATGGCAAAGCCGTCCTCGCACTCGCTGCACACCACGCCCGTGTGGTGCTCTGTGCAGAGTTGGCTGCCCGCCGAGGGCCGGCAGAACTGCTTGTTGGGGCACTGGTAGATCTCAAGCGAGGTCACATCGGGCCGCCAAAACCCATCGCGCAGGATCACGTTTTCCTTGGTGGTGCCCACGTCATCGCACACCATCTGCGGGAGGCACGCCTTGAAGCCCTCCTCACAGCTGCGGTCCGAGGTGTCGCAGTCAAAGTATCCCGTGAAGGCCATCGAGCAGTTGTCCGCCGCGGGCGCGCCCGGGTTGCGCGTGGTGGTTCCCAGCGGGCACTCGTGGCACACGACCATGTTTCCCGTGCTGTAGGTACCGGTGGGGCAGGTGTCGCAGGTGTCGCGCCCCTGCCCGGGCCCAGGCCCGCCTTCCACTGGCGCCGAGGTGTTGGACGAGAAACTGTTGGCGCCCTTGCCGGGCGGGCAGCTCTTGAGCACCTCCTTGGCAAAGGTGTTTACCAGCGTCGTGTAGACCGGGTCGGAGCCATTGCTCTCAGAGAACACTTGGACCCGGTAGGTTGCCCCTTCCTTGGTCTTTGCGCCGATTGCCTCGAGCGCCGCGCCGACCTCGAAGCTACCGGAACTGCTGTCGAGCGTCGCGCTCAGCACCTCCACGCCGTCCGTGTCCGAAATGATGAGCAGGTCACCAGCTGTTTGCTGCTGTTGCTGTTGCTGCTGCTGCTGCTGCGAGAGGAGAGACGAGCGGACCGGGTAGGTAAGGATCAAATCGCCCGCCGCATTGGTGATTAGCGCGTAGCCACTGGGCCGAAAGACCTCCATCGCCGTGGTCTGAAAGTCGAGCAAAAGAGCGGCTCCGCCTTCGACAACGGCACCGGGCAGAGCCGACGGCGCCACGGCAGCTGCCGTCACGGAGACTTGCCCATGGTTGAGGTCCACGTCCGTGCCTTGCAGAAAGCTGAGAGCATAGTCCTCCACACCGTCCTCGTGAAGCACAATTGTGCAGCACGCCTCCACGCCGTCGCGCGGCATGAAACGCACCAGGTAAGCCAAAAAGGGCTGGCGCACCTCGACGCCACTCTTCGCAGCATGGCCAGATACTCCGCGCACACGTCGCAGCGGTCGCTAGCCAGCGGGCTGTCGCCTGACTGGAGCGCGCGCCGCCGTGCCGGGTCCAGGTGCGCCACCACATCTGCTGCGCCCGCCGGTGGCTCGCCGAGACTAGGCCCGGGGCCGTACTTGCTGGCGCGCAGCTCGGCCATGCGCGAGACGGGCACGCTCCACGAGACGGTTAGGTTGTTCTCGCCATAGAAAGCTGTCGCGACGGACGTGAACGGGCCACCCGCGCGGCACGGCCCGCCAGCGTAGCTGGTGAGCTGCAGGCGCATCTGTGCGCTCGTGGAAGCCGCTCCGTACAGACAGGTAGCCTCCTCTGCGTGCAGCCCTGGGCCGGGAGCGAGGCGGGCCGACAAGGACCACATTTGCGACAGAAAGTCGCACGAGCAGCGCAGGTTGGTGGAGCGCAGCTGCAGGCCATCGGCCGGGATCGGTTCGGCAGCGGGGTCCACGCTCGCGGCGCCCGGAACGCGCAGCGCGGCACCCACCTCCGTCGGGTTCATCCAGCTAACGCTGGTGAAGCGGTTCCCCCGCAGATCGGTGGCGCGCGGGAGCTGCTCGCTCCAGTCCGGGTAGGCAAAGTCGCCATCCAGCTCGTTGTTGCTCACGTCGAGGTCCAGGAACGGCCGCAGAGAAAGCAGCTCTGGGAACCCCCCGCGCAGCTGGTTGTTTCGCAGGTTGAGGGACTGCAGCCGCGACAGGCTGTTGAGCGCAAAGGGCACCTTGCCGGTGCGCTTCGAGTCGCGCAGGTTGAGGCTCGTCAGCAGCGAGAGGTGGCCCAGCCAGCTAGGAATGGGCCCCGGCTCGAGCCGCGGGCTCGTGATCTGCAGCGTTTGGAGCAGGTTGAGCTCGCCCAGCTCCGAGGGCAGCGACCCGTCAGCGCTTCGGCGTCCAGCACGAGGTGCTCCAGCTTGGTGAGGTTGCCCAGCTCGGGGCGCACCTCGAAACCGCCTTCCCGCTGGTCTGCCACCGTGATTGAAAGCTCGAGCCGCTTGAGGGTGCCGCCCAGCGCGGCCAGATTCTCAAGACCGCCCTTGATCCTGACGTCCCTCAGCACGAG
This sequence comes from Thraustochytrium striatum, assembly GCA_022244645.1. NCBI lineage: Eukaryota > Bigyra > Thraustochytrida > Thraustochytriidae > Thraustochytrium > Thraustochytrium striatum. The sequence goes on from JACDIV010000055.1 coordinate 964,368, forward strand.
CGTTTCGAGAGAGAGAAAGCGCTCAGCCAAGACCTTAAAGTCGATCGGCGTCGCCAAAAAGCCCAGGTCGTTTGCCCGCAGGACTGCAGGTCGGCCACGCTTACAATATTCTCCAGCTCCAGAAGCCCGTTTCCCAGGGACTGGTTGCCCTCAAAGCTGAGCTCGCGCACATTCTCCAGCAAGCAATCCAAATCATCGCTCGCGCCGTCGCTCGTTGACTGGGGCTGTGACGAGAACCCGCGCACGGCGACCGCCTGCACCAGCCCATTCAGGCTCGTCCTGTTGACCAGCTCGTGGAACATTTCACACAGCGAAAGTGGCGCTAGGCCGCGGTCGATTTCGAGCCGTATTCCCGTCACGCTCTCTGCCTCTTCCTCTTCCTTGTCGTCGTCGTCCTCTTCATCGACCTCCTCCTCATCGCCCTCGCCTTCCTCGCCCGGCAAGCGCACCCAATAGGCCACAGCATCCGCTAGGGTCTCGTGGCAATTATCCGGCATTTCGCAGCCGGCTTCGCACTTGACCTGCTGGACCCCCCCTTCCCTCTCGGCCGGTTCCATGCAGCTCCAGAAAGCACGCTGCCGCTCCACGCGTTCCATGCCCTCGCTCGCCCCTTCCTGCGCCGCCACGACCGCGACCCACGCGCAGGCCGCGGCCCATCCCACGAGCGCCCTGCCGCGCTTCCTCCCGGGCCGCTCCCTGTTCGCCGGGCCGCTCCCGCGGCCCCTGACCCGCCGCGCCGCATGCCTCACGGGCCCCTCGGCCGCCCCTTCCCAAGCCGCCATCGCGCCGGCCGACACGGCCGCCCTCGCGCAGTTCGCCGCGTTCTCGCCGCCGCAGTCGCCGCCGCCACCGCCGCCGCCGCCGCCGCCGCCGCCGTCGCCGCCGCCGCCGTCGCCGCGCCCCTGTTCCGGCTTCTCGGCTCTCACACGTTGTTGCAACTCAAGCAGGAACACGCGCGGGAGGTCGTAGTCAAGGACTACCAACTGGTACGGCGAAATGCGACCTGGCCGCGACTTCGCGCATGCTCAGCCTCGTCTCTCCGGGACCAAGTTGCGAAAGCCACGGATGCACGCGCGCGCGGCTCGTGGCGTGTGGATGCGAAGGCATTCACAGTCAGGCGCCCATCAACGATCATGGTCGCGCCCAATGCACGCACGCTTTCCTTCCTTCCTTCCTCCTTCCTTCCCGCCTTCCTCACATTGTCAGTCAGGCTGGCTTCGCGCGGGGGGTTTATTTTTATTTTTTTTTTTTTTAGAGTTTCGGATTATTTTGGACCCGGGCGCAAACTGCCCCTTGAAATGGGAGATGCACGCCCCTGAAAGAAAGAAAGGGAGGGTTGCGAATGCGCGACAGGAAACACAATGGCACCATCCATCGACAGCATTCTCGCTGGCTGCTGCATTGGGGTGAGACGCAAGCTGACGACGCGGGCGGACCAGGCGACGACCAGAGGGCGCGGCGGCATGGGAACCGAAACGAGCAGCGGGAGCGCGCGGGCGCGCGGAGCGCCGAGGCCAGGAAGCCCACGCCCGGCGTGTTCGTGGCGTGGGCGGGCCTCAAGACGGCCATTCAGGTCGTGGTGTCGCTCCTGTCCATCTCGTTTATCGTGCAGAGCTGCTTCTTCGTGCCGGGGATGTACGATGCCACCGTTTGGTCCAAGAGGAGCGTGCAGCTCATCTACATCGTGCAGGCGCTGTTCGAGGCGGGCGACCTCGCCACCGAGCTGTGGATGCTCCGCCACGACAAGAGCAAGCAGCACCTGCCGTGGGACTCGATCATGCACCACAGCGTGTCGGGCGGCTACGCGCTGTACATTTACCTGTGCGCCGAGGAGCTGGACCACGGATTCCTTGGCCTCTCCGTGGCGGCGCTGTCGTGCCAGGTCATCGGCCCGTTGTACACGATGCACCGCTTTCGCGTGCAGTTCCGGTACCTCGCGCTGCTGACGCTGATCGTGCAAGCGCTGTACCGGTGCCCGCTGGCCTTTGTAAGCCTCATCCGCGCCTTTCAGTTCCGCCGAGGCGCCGTGGATCCACTTTCTGATCTGCGCCGTGCTGGCGCACCTGGACATCCGCTGGACGCGCTGGGCGTACCGCAAGCACTCGCAGACGGAGGCGCGCCACCGCGAAGCCGCTCGCAACAAGGCCGAGTGAGCGGCCCGATGTTCGAGCGGAGCGAGCGAGATTTGAGTGAGTGAGTGCGCACGCGCGAGATAGGATTGTTTTAGTCGGCCCGGTGCTCGGCCGCGGCGGTCTTTGGGCCGTCGCGCACGCGCACTGCCGTGCCGTAAGCCGTCACAAACACATACACGCCAAAGACCAGCCGGTTGACCAGCACGGCCTTCTCGATGCGAAAGTTAATCACCTGGTCCGCGCCCATGCGCTGCGCCGCCGTGGCCACGCCGTCCGTAGCGCGCACGACAGCGTCGCTCGTCAGCTCCTCGTACTGCCGCGCCGGCCCGCCGAGCACGCCGAGCACGGCCATGGCCACGTCGGTCAGGATGTTCCGGCTCAGGACGCTCGTCGAGGTGGCCAGGCCGAGCGTCTCAGTGATCTCCTTACCGTCCGCCGGCGTGCCCGTCATCACCACGGGGAAGGCCACCTTGCGCTGCTCCCCTTCCCTCTGCTCGCCCTCCCGGGGCTCTCCAGCCGTCCCGGACGCGAGCCATCTGCGCCGCCGGGCGCCGAGGCCGCTCGCGCCGCCGCCAACGCCGCGCACCAAGCCCGCGCGGAGGCCCGCGCTGCGCGCCGCGCTTCCCGCCGCGATCATCCTCTCCTCGCAAGCGCGTTCTCGCAACGTGGATCTGCCGCCCGCCGCCTTCAGCTGCTTGCTCGCTGTTGGCCTTGCACAGGTGCGCGACGAGCAGAACCCGATCGATCGCGAGGCGATGGCCCGCGCCCTCACGGCAAGGCCGGCGACTGGCGCGCGCAGGCGCACGTGGAGATCCAGCACGCGCTGGCCGCGCGCGCCGGCGCGCGTGCGCCGCGGCAAGGCAAGGGCGACGAGCCGCGCAGCGTGGCTCGGCAGCTGTTCGAGCTGCGGCTGAGGGGCGAGCGCGTCGAGGACAGGCGCCACGCCCGGCGGCGGCAGGCTACCCCGCGAGAGGCCCGAGACGGAGCTGCGGCTCGCGCGCGCGCGCGCCGAGGCGCGCATGGCGGCCGCCAAGGCCTGCCCTGGCGTGCCCTCGCTTGTCGCGCTTTGCTCCGCGAGGATGACGGACATGCTGTGGGGCGCGGAGGACGACCCGCAGGACCTCGCGACGCTCAGCCTCTTCCCGAGAACCTCAAGACGGAACTGCTGCTGCAGGCGGCGGCGGTCTCGCGCACGACGCGCGACCCGCTTGTGGGCGACGCGCTGCTGGAGAGCCTGCTGGACAGCAACATGACCGAGCTGTGCCTGGCGCACTCGCGCGTGACGGACGCGGTGGCCAAGCTGGTCGACCCGCAGCTGCTTAACCAGACGCCTTCGGGGTCACTGGCGTCGAGGCCGTCCTGGACTCGTGGGAGGCCATGCCGCTCGTCGCGGTTCGCGGCTTGCCACGCTTGGTGGAGCTCGACCTCAGCTTTTGCGCGCAAATATCCGAGACATCGTGGACTTGCTGGCCGACTCTAGCCCGGGGCTCCGGCGTTTGTGGCTCACGGGCAACCTGAATGACAACCACGATGGCGCGGTGTACATGCTGGGCCGACTTGGCGACCTTCGGGTGCTAGAGTTCCTCGGCGTTTCATGCTGCTTTTGGTTCTCTCTTGGCGCGCTGGTGCACGCCGGCGTGCTGCAGGACCCCACGCAGCGTCACCGCGGTTGCTCGTGGACGCGCGGGACTGCCCGCTTGTATCCGCGGAGGTCGCGAGCCCGTCGCTGCCCCGGCTGCTGGAAGGCTGCGTGCTCGCTACCAGCTTGGAGTCACCGCCAATCCTCGGGCCTGACTCGGAGCACGTGGTCTCGGTGCGGCTGCGCGATCGCGGCACGTCCGCGCGACGCGAGCTTCTTGCCGCTACGAGCGAGCCACCGGCAGCAGTGGCCGCGGCAGCATCAGCGGGCTAGTGGACGTGCTGGTCGCCCGCTCCGCTACCGCTCGTACACTGCGCGGAAGATCGCCTCCCATTCGGGATGTGACGGGTCTTCCAGCAGGTCTTCCGGCGGAATGAGCTGCGCATCAGCACCTGCATCAGCACCTGCGGGCTGCGCCGCCGCCCTGCTTGCGCGTGAGCGCCACCACGGTCTCTGCCAGCGGCGCAAGAGCAGTGCAGCCGGAAGCAGCAAGAGCAAGAGCAAGAGGAGCACGCCCGACGGCGGCGTCGGCGACGGCGACGGCGGCGACGGCGGCGGCGGCGGCGAAGATGGCGACGACGCGTTTCGCGCGGGTGCAGGCGTCAGGATGAAGAGGCCTGCGTCCCATGCCGCCGGGCCGGTCCGGCGCAGCGCGCAGCGCCCTCGCGGGCAAGCCAGCGCCCCGTCGCAGCTGACGCGCACGCAGCGCGGCGCCAGCTCCGCTTCCAAGCCCTTTTCAAGTTCACTTTCCGCGCGCGATATCGTCGCAAGCATCTCGACCTGGCCCATCGGGAGCTCGGCAAGGTGCGTGTCCCCTGCAGCGAGGTCCAGCTGGATCCGGCACCGCGCCCGGCGCCCGCCGACCACGCGAGCGCCACCTCAACCGCGTCGACGCCGTCGACCATCTGGACAAACCGAGCAACTGCGAGCACCACAAGGAGCCTGGGATCGCAGTTTCTCGCCGCGACGGTGGTTCCCGCAGATCGAGCTCAGGCCGCAGATCGAGCTCGGCTTGCCGCAGAAGATGGGGCAGATCTTCAACGCACAAAGGCAAGACAGCAACAAAGCAAGCAAAGAAGGCAAGCAAAGAAGGCAGGCAGGCAGGCAGGGACCTTGATGGGCCTCGCCGTGCTTCAGCGCTGCCTGCTCAAGCTGTTGTGCAGGCGACGCAAGGAGGCCAAGGCGGAGGAGCTACAACTCGCAAACCTGGCCCCGGACCACGACGCGCCGCAGCCGCCGCTAGAGGCCCCGCCGGCGGACCTGGCGCCCCTGGCGTCCGTCTCAGGGCTGGCGGAGGAGCTGGAGGACGCGCAAGAGCTCTGCACGCAGCTGCTGCTGCAGAACGACATTCTGATGAGCGAGCGCGACGAGCTCCGGGCGCAGCTGCAGCGACTGCAGCAGCAGGTGGCATAGTGTTGGGACGTGGACTGGAGACGAAGTGTTCAATAAACTGGAATCAAGAGTACATCTTGCGTGGCGTTCACGCGGGCCTCACTGGAAGCTAAAGGCCTGCGCGAGGCGCTGACTGACGCGACGGCTGGCGCGTCGCACCATGCCCTTGCCCTCGCCTTTGGCCGGCTCGGAGACTCCCGTGGGCCGCGTCGGCTTGATCTTGCTAACCTTGGCGCAGATGGCGTAGCGGTGCTCCTCGTTGGTGACGCCCATGCGCGTCAGGTCCTCGGGGCGCAGCGAGCTGCAGTCCGAGAGCCTGTCGAGCTCGTGGTCGTAAAGGTTGGGCAAGTAGCGCGTCAGGCCGATCTGGCGCATGGCCGAGGCAAGGTCCGAGTTCTTGGCAAACTTGAGGAAGGCCTCCATGTCCCCGGTGCCCTTGGCGAGGCGCACGTCCTCGGCGGTGACCTTGGCGCCCGAGCCGACCATCATGCGCACGAGCTTCTTCAGGCCGCGGCGGACCGCGATGGAGAGCGCAGAGTCGCCTGCCTTGTTGCTGTGGGCCACGTCACTGACCGGCAGCAGCTCCTCCACAATCTCAAAGTGGCCCTTGGAGACCGCCGTAATGAGCGGCGTGTCGCCCTTGGTGTCGGCTTTGAGCGCGCGCCCAACTTGACCAGCATCCGCACGATCTCGACGTGGTTATTGCCAGCCGCCATGTGCAGCGCGGTCTGCCCCGAGTCGCGCCGCAGATCGAGGTCCGTGCCCGGCGCGCTCGCGATCAGCTCCACGATGCGCTCGTTGCCGCGCTCGGCGCTGCACTGCGTCATCAGCGGCGACCACTTGCCGTCGTGCGTCTGGACATTGGTGCGCACACCCTGCCGCAGCACATCACAACCTGGTCAGCGGTGTTGCACAGGTGCAGCGGCGTCACGCCCTTGTTGTTGCCGATCTGCAGGTTGGCGCCGTGCTCCATCAGAAGGTTGGCCATGGTGTCGTGCTTTGCTGCCAAGGCGGTGAGCACGGGTGTCCAGCCGTTGCAGTTGGGCAGGTCCAGGTCGCACCCGCCATACTCGATGAGCATCTCGGCGACCTCAAGGAGGTTCTCCGACGCGCACTGGTTTATAGCGGTCCACTTGCTCTTGCACTGGGCGTTGATGTTCACGCCGTGCGCGAGCAGCGCCTCGACGGTGTCCACGTTGCACTTGTCACTCTGCGTGACGCACAGCAGCGCAGTGCGGCCCGAGTCGTCGCGCGCCTCGGGGTCGGCGCCGTGCTGCAGCAGCACGCGCACCGTGTCGGGCTGCCCGTGCACGCAGGCCTTGAGCAGCGCCGTGCGGCCGGTGGCGCCGCGCGACTCGATCAGGTTGACGCCCTCCTCGGCGGCTTCGGCGGCCTCGTCAAGGCACAGGAGCATGTTGCGCACGTCGCCCTTGCCCGCATAGTGCCGCAGGGCGCTGCCAGGCCGCGGCTCGCTCTCTTCGCTCTCAACCGACTGCGCCGAGGTCATCGCCGGCGAGCTGCGCGCCAGGGTCATGGCGCCGCCGCGGCGCTGCGTGAGCCCTCGCGGCTGCGTGGCGCCGAGGTTGCGTCCGCTGCGGCTCATCCTGCGCGACAGTTTGGCACTGTTGGCAATGGTCATGTCGCGATAGCTTCTCGCTCGTTCGAGGACTGCTGGAGGGATCTTGGACCAGTTCCGCTCAGCGTTCGCTCCATCATCGCCACCGCGTTCCCGCACAGAGAGAGAGAGCGGAGAGGCGCGAGAGCGGAGAGGCGCAGCGACGAGCAGTGCAACTGGAGGGAGGGCCTCTGCCAACTCCTAACAAAGGTGTGTGCTCCCAGGAGGCGGTCGAGTCGCATCAGGACATGTCCAGCTGGAGAAGATTCGCTCCTGCGTTTTCATAGAGTCAAGCTGAGGCCTTGTCCTGCCTTGGTGGTAGCGTGGTAGACCGTGCGAAAAAGGCCACAAAACACCAAAAAACAAAGCTATCAGTCATCATTCCTTCTGTCCCTCCGCGAGCGTTCCGGCTGCGACGTTGTGGCAATCGACATGAGACGTCAAATCTTGATCGAGAGCAGCCTCTGGCGAACATCGATCGTGGGCCAAGCCGGCAGGTCCCGCAAGGGCAAGCTCGCTCTTGGCCAGGGCAAGCTTGAGCTCGGTCGAGAGCGCTTGGGCTTCGAGCGAGGACAGAAAGGGTTTGGGTTGCGAAGTGCGCGGCGACAGTCAGCCGGCCCGCCACGACAGCTCTCAGGGCGCACCTCCTTGGGGAGACTGAGCGAGAGACGGCTGAGGACCTTGGAGAGGCGGCGCGTGGCCGAGATGCGCTTGTAGGTCGAGACCTTGGCGAGGATGCGCTGGCGAGCCACGTGGGACTTGACGCCAAAGTCTTGCAGCTCCACGTCGTTGAGGCTCTTGCAGTCGCGCACGGTCCGCATACCTGCGTCGTAGAGCAGCGACACGAAAGCGCAAGCAGCCCACGCTCGCAAGCCCGCTGACGAGGTTGCTCGACTTGTAAAAGTTGAGCAGCTCGAGCATCTCTCCTCCGACCCCCGCGCGGCCGTGAGGTGCTTGGCCTGCACCTCCTCGCCGGCGGAGAGCATGATCTTGGCCACGCCGACAGAGTTCTCGTGCACGGCGTAGCCGCTGCCCCTTCGGTTGGCCAGCCGGTCTGGACGGTGTGGCAGATGGCAAGCGCCTCGGCGGCGTCCGCGACTCCCATGGCCGCCAGGTCTTTGGTGTTGAGGTTGCGGCAGTCGCCTAGCGAGAGCAAGCCCTCGTCGTAGAAGCGAGTCATGTGCTGGTCCAAGCGGATCTGGCGCAGGCACTGCACGAGGTTGCTGCTCTTGGCGAACTGCACCAGGTTGTCGACGTCCACGCTCGTCTTGGCGGCCTTGAGCTCCTTGGGGCCAATCTTGGCGCCCGCTCCAGCAGCAGGCGTACTGCCCCAAACAGTGCCTTCTCGCAGGCCAACACGAGAGGGGTCTTGCCCTTCTGGTTTGCAATGTTCACGTCCACGTAGGGCAGGAGCGTGCGGACCATGTCAAAGTTCATCTTGTCCAGCGCTGTCATCAGCGGCGAGTTGCCGTTCTTCTTGCACAGGTCAGGGTTGGCGCCGAGGCGGAGCAGGCGGTCCACCACCTTGCCGTGGCCCGAAGCCACGGCGATGTGCAATGCCGTAGCGCCGTCGGCCTTGGCAGCGTCTATGTCGGTGCCCGGCGCCAGCGCAAGCACCTTGACCGCCTCCACGTGGCCCTTGTCCTTCGAGCACGCCGACATGAGCGGGGTCCAGCCCTGCTTGGTCCTGGCGTTGTGGGGTCCGCGCCGCGATCGAGCGCAGCCTTCACCAAGCTGTGGTAGTTGCGCGACGCGCACACGTGCAGCAGCGCCATCCCCTCGTCGTTCTGCTGCTTGTTGTTTGCGCCGCTCTTGAGCAGCAGCTCGGCCATCTCCACGTACCCGTTCGAAGCTGCCGTCATAACGGGCGACCAGCCGTCCGCCGATGGCGGTATCCAGGTTGGCGTTTGTGCGGATCAGCACGGACGCTCCTTGACCAGCCCGTTGTTGGCGCATTCGTGCAACGCGGTCCAGCCGTCCCGGGTGCGCATGTTCACCTCCGCCCCTTGCTGCAGCAAGTACCACCAACTCGACGCGCCCGCCATGCGAGCACGCCCAGAACAGCGAGGCGCGCCCACCGCGCGTCCTGGCAAGTTGACTTGCGCGCCAAACCCCTCCACCAGCAGCTTGACGGCGTCCAAGTGCCCGCGTCCAGCCGCGCGGTGCAGCGCCGTTTGCCCCCCGTGCCAGCCGTGTCGATGCAGGAATCCCCGATCGAGTCGCACGCCGCTCGCAGCTTGCTCATAACGCCCTGCGACGCAAAATGGCGCACGGCGGCGATCGCTTGGTCGCCGCCGCTCAACGTCGACAGTTGTTCGTGGCTGTCCGCCGTGGAGACAGACTGCGACGACCCGGGCCCGCGCACGCCAATCGAGCGCCGCCGCGCCATGCTCTTCGCCATGGCCACCCTCTCCATGCGCGCCTCAGAGCCGAGCTTTGTGAGCTGCTGTGACCACGACACCACCAAACAACCCCCCCATCACCAGAGCAGTTCGCAACAGAGACAAGATGCAATGCCCTTTCAATCGACAACCACAAAGCCGCAGAGCAGCCTGTGCCGCCTGTGCCGCCTCGGATGTTCCGCATTCTGATGGCCCGTGACGTCCCAGAGCCCTGCCAGCACGCGTGCTGCCTCGCTGCTCTCGTGAATCTTCTCGGTCCATGCATGCACGCAGTGTGTGGCACCTGCCAGCCACTGACTTTGAACAACTTCGAGCTTCTTGAACAACTTGTGCTTCCCTCGGTCAGCCCTGACTGGGGTGGCCGCGTCGATGGTTGAAAGAAAAAGGTCAAGATTCAAAAGCAGCGGCGATCGAATCTTGTGCCGTGATCTCTTGAAAGAGGTACCGGTACGGTACCGTACAGTACCAGGTACGGTACCGGTACCGGTACCGCAAATTCCTGAGAGTTGATTGTCGAGAGCTGGGGGACTAACATGTAAGTTAGGCTGCAGCGGAGGTCCCCGCGTGGCGGCGCGCCAAGGACGCCTGCTGCAGGCGCGAGAGCCGCTCGCGCTTGCGCTTGAGCGCCTTGGAGGTCTCGGTCAGGGCGTGGTAAATCTCGCGCCGCTGGCCGGGCGAGGAGAACCGCAGGACGAGGTTCTCAACGCGCGGCGACCCGGACTGCGGCTGGTGCCCCCGCCGCCGGTGTAAGAAGCGCAGCGCAGCCGACGGGTGTGGCCGAGTCCTGGCGCTCTGCGGCCGCGGTTATGTGGACCACTTGAAGCGGGAAGACGCGCGAGCCACCCGAGTTGCCCCTCGAGCTACCCGAACCCCCACCGCCGTCGCCGCCATCGTCACCACCGCCACCGCCACCGCCGCCGCCGCCCGCGTGCGACGCGTCCACCCAGATCTTAGAGAGGTCGATCCACATTCGGATCTCATAGCGGCGGGCTGCGAGTCGCTTGGCGACCACTAGGACGTCCGAGAAAAGGAAGAAGACCCGCTGCTTGTGCCGCGACTCGGGCCCCTTGGTGCCGGAGAGCGGGTCGCGCTCTGCAAAGGAGCGGGACGCACCACTCGCGCAGGAATCTTCGCCCCGGGTGGAGGATCTCGTGCGCGCCGGTGCGCTTCTCGAGCGCATCGGCTGCTGTCAAGCCGCCGTCCGCGCGGTCCCCGCCGTCAACGGCGGCCACGCGGCGCTTGCGAAATTTGCCCATGCCCTCCAGCTGCTGTGCAATCTCGTACGCGCGAATGTCCAGCCGCGCCAGCCGCCTCTCTTCGCCCAGCTCCTTGGAAACGCCCTCCAAAGCGCGGCACACGGCCTGCAGATGCTCATGCGCCGCGCTCTCTGGACTCGCAAACGAAAGCAGGGTGTGCAGGTACTCGTTGTACCTCGGGACCTGGTTGATTGGGAGCTTGAGCAGGTCGCTGAGGCTCGTGCCGTAGCTTGGCAATTGCTTGTTCTCCGCCGTCTGGCGCAAAAAGCGCGCAAAGCGCGGCGACTCGGCCGTGCAGCGCGCCAACACGCTCAGGCTGGTCGAGTGCTGCTTCACGTACGCCGCATAGATCTTGCGCAAGAAGGGCAGCGTCTCCTTGAAGGAAAGGATGAAGCCCAGCGTCATGTCGTGCTGCGGGTTTTGCTTGTGCCGCGCCAGCTCCGCCTCGACACTGCTTAGGACCTGCGCGTGCAGGTGAAGCAACTGCGTGAGGTTGCTGAAGATCAGGTCCACGTCTCGCTTGGGCAGGATGAGCTTGCTCTGCGAGTTGCCGGCGTCCTCCAGGGACACTCGCAAATGCAGCGGCTGAAAGTAGCTCCCGCTGACCACGCTCAATGCGTCCACGTAAGAACGTTCCTCCTGCCGCAGGCGGAGGAAGACGGCGCGCTGCCGCCGGCGCTCCTCCTCACTGTCTTCGCGAAAAGCCCCGCTGCTGCGGCGCGAGCGGCGCGAACTCACCAGCACGCGAACGCTCTGCCGCTTGAGCGTGCGTTCGCTCTTTCTTTGGCGGCGGCGGCGGCGGCGGGGCCGGCGGCAGTCGGATCGAGCCCGAGCCCGAGCCCGAGCCCGAGAGACGTCGCGAACTCGAAGAGCTCGAGGACCGCCAGCTCACGGTACCGCTACTACTCACCATCGAACGCGACGAGGGCCGCTTGTGCAAAGGCTTGGGCGGCAGCGGTGGCGGAACCGCATCAGCAGCCTCAATGCCGAGCACCGGTGCCAACACGGGCGCGGGCGTGTCCTCCGGGTGAGCAACGGCCTCCGACTGGACCCGGGGCGGTAGCAATGAGGCATTAGTCGGGGTGCGGTAGGCGGCAGTCGCGGCAATGAGGGTTCATTTTGCGGCGGCGACGGCGGCGGCGGCGGGGCGGCGGCGGCGGCAGCGATGGCTTCAGCGGCGGCGATTGAGGTAACGCTGGCGCGCCCAGGTCGGTCTGCTGCGACGGGCTCCCACGGATGCGCGTCGATTCTTGAGCGGCGGCGAGCTGCACCGGCTCGAAGCACTGCTGCCGCAACACCGCCATGTGCTCGCGACACAACTTGATCTGCGCCTCCAGATGTTCCTGCACCTCTTGCTGCAGCAACTTTCTTGCGCTCCTTCTGGATCACGCGGAGCCGCTGGCGAACTGCTGGCGGGCACACCACATGCGCCATACGCCTTGCAGGACGATAGAGGCACGCAGCTGCGTCCGCAGCCAGTCTCGAGCCCTTGTGCCGCGCGCCAAGGACTGGATGCGCACGGCGCAGCTTGCTTGCGGGCCAGCGCGCGCTGCTGCGCGCACGCGGACGCCCTCCAGCAGACCGACCAAGCGCTGCGCGGCCAAGACCTTGCCGATGCAGGACCGCCAGGCAGAGCGCGCACAGAGCGCGCGGAATCGCGACTGGATCGCCAGGGACGCTGGCCCGGCCGTCGAGTCTCGCAGCACGCCGCTCACGGCCTCCAGTGCACCGGCGGCGAAGAACACCTTGGTGCGGCCGCAGCGATAAACGGCGGAAGGCACCTCGTAAGCGCAAAAGAGGGCCCGCACTAAACGTGCATTGCAAGCCTGCACGCTTGAGCGAGTGCCCACCCGAGTGAGCACCTCGCATGAGCGGAGCAATGCCGGCGGCAACTGGTCCCGAAATTGGGGCAGCACGTCCGCGTAGTCGATGCGCGTCGGGAAGCCGCCCCCACGCAGCAGCAGCAGTTTGAGGGATGCCCAGGCAGCGCATCTGGTCCAAGACGTAGCCGGTGTCCACCCACTGCCCGTTGCCATGCGCACGCGACATGGACCAGTTGGGCTTGATGCACCGCACAAACGAGCACTGCGTGGAGCTCAACTCTTGCACGAGCTGGCTCATCTGCTTTGAAAACATGGACGCAATCGAGGCCTTGCCCTGGCTGCGCTTCTTGCTGCGTGCGCCCGGCGCCACGCCCGGCGCCGCCGCGCCGAAGAGCTTGTGCAGAAAGCCTCGCTCCGACTCGGCCAGGACCGCCGCAGCGTCCTTGGGCAAGCGGTCCAGGTTCTTGCGCGTAAAGTTGCCTATCGTGTACGTGACGTCCGCGGCATAGTGGGCCAGGATAAAGTTGTGCCGCCGATCCTTTGGGTGCGGCACTAGGAATTTGTCGTGCGACGTGTACTGCCGGTGAAGCGTCGCGAGGAACTTGTCGTCCCGGGGACTTGGGCACTCGCTTTCCGCTTGCAAGGCTTGTAGGATCCCCTCAAGTCCCGCGCCACGGTTACCCATGAGCAGGTCCAAGCAGCTCGACCCTGGAATGGTGGCGCACGTCGCTCGGCAGTCTTGGTCCCCGCCTCGTGCGGCCGACTCTGCGTCAGGCCGGGACGCTATGAGCCCTTCGCTCTGGTACAGCGTAGCCTCGGCCACGAGGATGGTTTCGTGAAAGGCTTCTTGCAGTGCTTCGTTGGCAAAGTTGATCAGGAGCTGCTCAAAGTCGTTCTTGAAGAACGCCTCGAAGCCAAATATGTCGAGGACGCCCACGAAGGTCTCTTTCACGTGCTCGCCACCCGTGTGTGCCGGTGCAAATGTGCAGTGATCTGCGAGAATAGCCAATCGAACAGGCCGCTGTAAAGACTCTTGGCCAGGGCGTCGCGGGCCTCTACCGACTCGTTTAGTTTGCGCTGTACGTTGGCGACCTCACCGCCAGGCAGCCGCACGACTCGCTCCAGGAGCAGGCCCCTCAGCGCCTCGGGGCTCAGCCCCAGCAGCCCTGCCGCGGCGCCCAATTCGTCGCTCGTTGCGACGGCCGCGACCGAGACCCTGTTCGCTTTCGACCTCCTCAAAGCTCACGTTCCCGAGATGCAGAATGCCGCCAAGCGTGAGCATGATGTCTTCGCAGGCGCCCCCCAGCCCACTGTATCGAGAGCGTCGACAAGCCGGGTGAAGCTCGCAGCGTCTTCAAGCCGCTGGGCCTCGGCCTCGATCGCCGAGTCCGCAGCGTCGCCGATCGGCGTAAGGTAGCGAAAGCCATAGCCAGGAAAGCGCCCCGGGTCGCCGCGCTCAAGGCCGGCCCTAGCGCGCAGCTCAGCGCCAGCTCCGTTGACAAACTCGTAAAAGACGTGGAAATTCCGCTCGCCGCCAGAGTGGCACGAGATGCGCGACCGCTCGAGCAGGTACGAGCTAATGGAGGCGTATGCCAGGCGGGTGTCCCCGTCTCCGCCACAGTCAAAGTGCAGCTTGGTAAACTTGCCAAAGCGCGAGGAGTTGTGGTTGCGCAGCGTCGCCGCATTCCCGAACGACTCGAGGATGGGATTGACGCCAAGAAGCCGGGCGTCGATGCTCTGCTGGCCCGCTGCGACGCCGTCTCCGCCAGCCGGTACCGTGCGCGCGATCAGGTGGCGGAGCACGCGCTTGCTCACCTCCGTCTTGCCCGCGCCGCTTTCACCCGCGATAACAATGGATTGCGCGCACGGCCGCCCGTTCGCAGCAGCAAAGCCCAGCTGCTGAAAGGCGCGCTCCGCCAGCGCAAACGGGTGCGGCTCGCTCAAGTGCTCCGGCCCGCCGTGAAAGCCTGCCTCCAGCACCTCTGGGACATTTACAACCGGGTTGACGCTGACCAGGATGTCGCTAAGGAACGTGTAAGGCCGGTCTTTGTACGCGCGGCTCTGCAACACGCCCAGGATCGCCGGCTCGTGTAGGTGCTCGAGCGCCGTCAGGTCCTTCCTCATGCAGCCGGTCCCGCGGCACTCGGTTGGCGCGAAACAGGTCTTTAGCGTCCACGGCGATCGTCACCCCGCCGATAGCATCGACGCAGACCTCCACAAAGCCGTCCGCATCCCCGGCAGCCTGCGCCACCAGGCGGCCCGTGAGATACTCGCCTTCAAGGCACACCCAAACCGGCGCCCCGGCCTCGACATGCCTTCCGAGGCCCATGCCAGCCGCGACCGCCGCCTCCGCCACGCGCTTGCCGGCCACCAACCGCCTTTGCCATCCTCTGAAGGCCCCTTCGATGCGATGGGGACACGATCCGGGCCCCGACCATCTCGTGCACTGCCGACGGACAGCGACAGCGCTGATCATCCGACCTCGGCTCGGCCCAGTCCCAATGGCTCTGCGCGCTCCTGAGGTCTGTTGAGGGGGCCTGGCGGGCTCCTCAGGCTCCTTCAGCACGAGCGGGCCGCCGCTGCGCACTGGTGCCGAGGCGCAGCAGGCGCGGGTGAAAGTTGCGGCTCTCGTCGTCCCGGACAAGGTCCACGAACGCAAGCGGAGCGGTTGAGCACTCGACCTCGAAACGCTCGCGGGCCTGGCGGACGAAAAAGTCCATGGACTGGAAGCGCGGCGGCGAAACGATGAGGCATTCCCCGTCGTCCCGCATAAGGTGGTAGATGGCGTTCAGCAGGTCCGGGTGGATCTTGTTCAGGTAGAGGCAGTCCGACAGCACGACCACGTCAAACTTGCGCTGACCTTCGTAGGCGGCGTGTCGGTCCCAAATGAGCGGCTCCACACTCACCGATCCGTCGAGCTTGTTAGCGGCCACGTGCTCCGCGAGCAGCGCGAGGCACACCTCGTTACCGTCGCTCAGGACGACTTCCGCGGGCGAATTCGAGTTGCGCGCCAGGACTAGGCCGGCCAGCCCGCAAAATCCGGCCCCGATCTCGATCACAGACTTGCCGCGCAGCGACTCCTGCTCCCGCAGCAGGTGGACTGCCAGGACCTCCTCGCTTGGGTACAGCCGCAGAAGGCCGGTGTTGTCCACGCCCTTGGGCGTATCCGACGCACACGCCTCGGCGAGGGGCGGACGCTCGATCTGCACGGCCGTGAACTGGCCGCTCCACAGCTCTTCGCGCGGGCCGCACGTATACGCTGCGCGCGCCTTCCACCTGCTTGTGGAACAGCGGCACTTCCAGGAGCGGAATGTGCGACAGCAGGTCGCGGCGCCGTCCCTTGGTAGCACGGCCGCCTTGAGGCGGCCCCACCGCTCATCAGAGTTCTTGCTTGCCTCCGCCGCCGCCGCCGCTCCTTGCTGCCCTTGCTGCCCTCGCTGCTCTCGCTCCTGCTCTTGCAGCTCCTTCCTATCCGCTTGAGCGACCTCCATGTTCCTCACCGCGCCGTTCTAGTCCGAGCGGCGGCGGCGCGCGTGCTACGTGGCCTTGTTTTGTTGCGCCCGAGTCCCACGAGTCGTTGCAGCGCCGAGACCCAGCCAGCCAGCTGCGTCGAGCTCGCGCACGCGGTGCTGCTGCTGCGCTGATGAGATGACTTCGTTGCCATTCGGAAACAGAAGTATAGGTGCCAGGGTGACCTTGCTCACAAGATCAGCGAGGGGGTATAGCTCAGTTGGTAGAGCGCGTGCTTAGCATGCACGAGGTCTCCGGTTCGATTCCGGATTCCTCCATCGCAACCGATGTATTCTTTTTTTTTTTTTTTTTTCGTGAACGGTGTGGGAGCAGGCAGAGAGGACATGTCGCGCGGCGACCAGTCGCCCGGCCGCGTCGGCGCTGCGCTGGTGCCGCAGTTGCTGCTCAAGTGCCCCACGAGCTTTGCTAACTTTTCCGCCTTCCTTTTGCTGCTACTACGCAGGGACAGACGCGCTTCGTGGCCTGGTGGTGCGCGTCGCACTTGGCCACCTCGGTGTAGGATATCAGGCACTGCTGGAAAGTGGGCTGCGAGCGTTCCACCACATAACAGGGCAGCTCCTTGCCGATCTGGTTGTTGCAGCCGCGCTCGCAGGCGAAAACGAGCCTCAGGGCGGCGCAGTTGTTGACGTACGGAAGCTGGTCCGCGTGGCAGGCCTTGCCCTGGCGCGCGCAAGCCGCGTCGCAAGACTCGCCACGATTCGCCGCGGTCACGGCGAGGCCCGGGTGACGCGGCAAGCTTTCGCCGTCGCGCAAATAGTCGGCCGCATCGCGCTGCTCTGCGAACAAGAGCACGGCCCCGCGGTGGCGCACGCGGAAGACCCCCTCGAAAGTGGCCCGCGGCTGCGTCGGCCACAAGCCCAGCTTCTTGGCAAGCTGCGAGTAAGCCTCTCTGCGGTATAGGACGACAAGAATTGCACCGCTGGTGCACCGGCGCAGCGCTGCATCGGCTGACACGCGTTCGGCTCGGTCAACCAAGTTGCGCAGCTCGGCGCGGTACGCGGAGAGCTCGAGACGAGCCAGGTCACCAAACCGGCCCGCTTGCGACGGTAGGTCGCTGACGGCGTAGCGCTGGAACAAAGCCGACTGGGAGCGCGTCTTCACGTTCGTGCCCTTGCCCGCCATGTGGCGCACGCGCGGCAGCTCTGGCATCACACAGCCTCTGTCTTGCAGCACTCCCGACACGCGCAACCAGTGGTCCCAGCCTGTGGTGGCATACTTTGGCCACTCTGAGGAGAGCACGTCCGTCCAAACGTCGCGCTTGATCATCCAGCCCATGCCCGGGAACATGTCGGTCCGCTGGAGCGCGCTCGGGTCGGAAGCCATCGACGCGAAGCCGTTGTCGTTCCAGGCGGAGACACAAAAGAGGGTCGAGTCGCGGTCGAGGAGCGGCGCCGTGTCCCGAAAAAACCTGACAAAGTCCGGCGCGGGCATTAGGTCGTCCTCGAGCATGATGGCGTGCGAATGGCCCTTGTCAGCCAGCGCCATGTGCAACGCGAAGCGAAAGTGCTCCGAGATCTTGGACAGCGCGCTGTCGTGGAAGCTTCCCTCCTTAATCGCAAAGCGCGGGCATGCGCGCGACGAGGCCTCCCAGGCCAGTGTCTCTGGCGATGGCCCTGAAGGCTTCGCAGCTACCCGGCGCGTCGCACGAGATGTACACAGTGACCACGTTCTCCAGGTCTGAGCGCTGCTTGGCAATCTCCGTGAGGATCGCAGAGACCGCCTGGACGCGACTATGCGACACGATCACAAGCGCGGCATTGGTGAGCCCCTCGCCTTGCCCAAGACCAACTGGCTCGTGCTGATCTTGCCGCTGATCTGGCGGCGGCGGCGGCGGCGGCGGCGACGGCGCGGATGCGGCTTGCTGGCCGTGCTTTTTGACCTCCGTGACTGCGTCGCCCACTGCACCCGCCGGGTTCGCCGGCCCATTTCCCACACAAGGGCAGGCGCGCACAGTGCTTGGGTGCCGCGCCTTGCACGAGGTCATTTCCTGGTGCGAAATCAGGCATTGGTGATAGGTTGGCTGTCCCTCGTCCTCGACGTAGCAGGGAAGCTCGCGGCCCGCCTGGTTGTTGCACCCCATCTCGCACTGGAACAAGCCGCGCATCACGTCGCAGTCGTTCACAAAGAGCATTTGGTCAACGTCGCAGCGCATACCCCCAGCGGCCGAGCACGCATCGTCGCAGTTCTGACCGCGCTGCGCGGCAATGGGCTGCAATCGCGCGCTGCGCAAGATGGCCTCCCCTGGCCCGAGGAAGCGCGCAGCGTCTCGTTGCTCAGCCAGGAATAGTACGGACCGCTTGCCTGCACGAGCCTGGAGGGTGGTCGGCATCAAGACCTGAATGACACCGTGGTGCGTGCCGCGCGCCTCGCGCCCACAAGCCTATCTTGGACGCCAGGCTTTTGAACTCTGGGTACTTGAACAGCACCACGTACTCGCTTGCGCCACGGTTGTTGGCAATGTCCTGCACGAGAGACGTCGAGCGGACACGAACAGCGCGAGCGAGAGCGGCTCCCAGGCGGCGGTCATACTCCTCCGGGGCCAGATAGTCGAGGCTGCCGTAAGGCTGCGCGTCCAAGGCGGGGTCTGCGGGCAGCGTGCTTACTGCGTAGCGTTCGAAAGGGCGACTTCCGCTTTGCCCCTGACGTTGGCCCCGCTTTTCGACACGTGCGAGACGCGCGGCACCTCGGGGATCAAACATTCGCGGTGCTTTACCACGCCAGAGACGCGCAGCCAATGGTCCCAGCCAGTGGTTGCCTGGCGCGGCCACGCCGTGCGCAGCGCGTTTTCCCAGAATGAGCGGGTGATCATGAAGCCGAGACCCGGGAAAAAGCCCGTGCGCAGCATGCGCCGCTGGTCCTCCGCCACCGCGGCCTGGCCGTTGTCGTTCCATGCAGACACGCAAAACAAGGAGGGGTCCGTGTCTAGTAGCGGCGCGGTGGCGCGGGAAGAAGAGAAAGTCTGGCGCTGGCACCAGGTCCTCTTCCGTAAAGATAGCCATGGAGTGCCCGAGCTGAAAGACGCGCTCCAAGGCGAAACGGTAGTGCTCGCTGATCTTGAAGAGCGCCGAGCTATCGAAGCGGCTCCCTCGCACCGCGGTGCTAGCCGCCGAGCCCTTCTCCCACACGTCCGCGGCAATGCCGGCAGCGATGCTCTTGAACGTCTCACACTTTGTTGGGTTGTCGCAAGACACGTACAGCGCGTGGTGTTCGAGGTCTGGCATGCCCTGAAACGCTTGCAGTACGCGCCGTAGCTCGGCCACGCGACTGTGCGTCAGGATCACAACCGCCGGTCCCGTCGGCACACGCGCCGCCTTTGTCGTCGGCCGGCGAGGGCTCGACGGCTCGCTGACGCGCGGGGGCGTCTTTTCTCGGTCCTCAAACGCGACCGGGTGGAGGTCCGGGGTACGCCCTCGCGTCGGCGGTGACGGCGATAGCGGCGGCGGCGAGGGCGACAGCGGTGGCGTCCGGTCCATTCGCGGTGGCACGGATCGACGGCTGGCGCTCTGCACTCCTCGCACAGGGGGCAGACCAGATGTCTCGTCTCGGTCTCGCGCGAAACCATCCGCTGAGGCCAGGCGGCTAGGAGCACCATCACCACAAGGGAGGTCGCCATAACCGCCCGCACGGCGCGCCATGGCCCTGGGCGTCGCCTGCGCGCCAGGAGCTCACGCTCGAGGCGGCTTGGCATTCCCACGTCACCTCGGCAGGCGCACAGCGCTTGCAAAAGCCAGCTCGAGGAGGGCAGTCGGCGTTCAGGTCCCAGGCATGCTCGGGGTCGGCGTTCAGGTCCCAGGCGTGCTCGGGGTCGGCGTTCAGGTTCGACTTAATCGATCGTTGCGACTCGACCGCTCGTGAATCTTTTTCTTGGGTTGATCGATCGATCGATCAACAGCAGCGGTGGTGGCTGGGTCTGGTGTTGCTGGTGGGACGGAAGGGTCGCGGCCATCGATGACGAACGCGACGGCGTGGGTCGCGGCGCCGGGGCACCAATACGCGCTGGCGCTGACCGATTTCGAGTGGAGCACAGGCGTGCGCGTGTTGGCCGGCTTGAGCGTGCTGGGCGCGGCGTGCTCGGCGTTCTTTCAGCGGCCGGGCACGGGCTGGGGCGAGCGCGCGCGGTATGTGGCCGGGTTTGTGGTGTCCATGGACTTTGTGGCGTTCTGGCTCGTTCCTGTTGCGGCACAGGGCGCGCTGTTCAAGCTGGTGCTGCTCCCGTACGTGGTGCCCGTGTTTGAGAGGATCGACCAGTCTGACGTGCTGCGCCGCTTTGCTCGCGAGCACGTGTACCGCAACCCGCGACATGCCGACTTTTTCGCGACGCAGCTGCTCTTCCTGGTCAACTTCGCGGCGCACTTGGCGCTTGCCGTGGTCTGGCAGGTGTGGCACGGCTCCTTGCCGTGGTGGCTCATTGCCGTGTACAACTTTGGGTGGGTGGGGCTTGGCGGGCGGGCCATGGGCGCGGCCTACGCCATGGCACACAAGGAGGGCCATAACACGATGCTGTACAAGCCTGCCATTCGCAACAACGTCGGCAACGTTTTCGAGAATTGGGTCGGGCTCTTCTACGGCGGCCTCCCGTACAACTTTAGCACGACGCACATCATCCATCACCGGCTTGACGGCGGCCTCGGCGACTCGCTCTACGCCTGGGACCTGCAGCGGTGCTCCTTTACGGACTTTATGGTCTACGTCACGCGAGGCCTGCTGCACATGAGCGGTTTCGGCCCTCTCCGTCAGTTTCTGCTCTCCCGGCGCAAGGTGGACCGCAGGCACCTGTCCAAGCTGGCGTTTGGCCTGGCCTGGTGGGTCGCCTTCCCCGCGGCGCTGCTGTGGGCCATCCCGTCAGCGTCATTCTACTTTTGGATTGTGCTCCAGCCGCTGGTCTGCATGAGCTTTTCCATCACGATGCTCAACTTGGGCTTCACGCCTTCATTGAGGCCGACCGCATCCCGTGCGTGGAGAGCACCACGCTTATCGGGTCTCTGGACGACTACTTTGGCGAGGACGACCACATGACACACCACCAGGACCCAAGCATTTACTTCAAGGACCTGGCCGCGCATCAGGCCAAGCAGCGCACTGTGTGGGCCCAGCACCACGCTTCTGTTTTCCAGGCGCGGACGCCTTCTCGTTTGCGCTCCTCGTGCTGCTCAAGGCGTGGCGAATTCTCGCGCGCCGCTTCGTGGACTACAGTGGCACGCTGAGCGAGGCGGACATTGCCCGCATGCTTGAGACGCGCGCCAAGAGGCTCGAGGTCGGCCACGAGGCATTGCTTCCGCCTCTGCAGGACCCAGACGCCACGGGCGCAGCCCCGCGGCCCCGGAGCACCTTCTCTGCCCCTGAACAGCCAAAGGGTGGGTCTGCCATTTACCGCGCCTTTATGCGCCGGAGTTTGGCCCTGCAGCAAGCGCTGGCCGAGGAAGTCGACCGCGGCCTGCCGCCCGTCAAGCCTGTGGCCGCCCTCTCGCGGCCGGACTCGCACGAGCACGAGGATTGATGCATGACCCTTCGGCCTCTTGCTGGCCGCACACGATTCATCCTGCCTGCGTCTTGATTGAGCCGGGCTCGAAGCCGGGCGAAGCCGGGCTCGAAGCTGGAACACTGCTCTCTGGCCTGCGGCAAGCGCCTGACTGATCCGCGGTGTGGGTCCAGGTGAAGCTCTGCTCTGGCAAACGCAGGCAAGAGCTCGAGTTGGAGCCACGGGGACGAGAAGGATGGTGCGCAACGTCGTGGTGTGGTTTCGCAACGACCTGCGGCTGCGCGACAACGCAGTCCTCCACCTCGCGCGAGTGGGGCATGCCGATCGCCTGCTTGGCGTGTACTGCCAAGATGCTCGGTTTGAGAACGAGCGCACCCGCAAATTCCGGCAGGGCGCTGGCAGACCTCGAGCGCGGCTTTGCGAGTGCATTCGGCGCCCCGCTGCTCGTGTTTGAGGGCAAGCCCGAGAAAGTGCTGCCCGATCTGGTGGCCCGCATCGAGGGCGAGGGCGCCGTGGTTTGCAGCCAGGAGGTGACGAGCTACGAAACTCGCGTGGACAGCAAAGTGCGCAAGGCCCTCGAGCCGCTTGGATGGGGCCTGGAGATGGCATGGAACTACTCGATGTACCACCCGGACGATATCGAGCTTGATGTGCTTGGCGGCGGCCTGCCCGAGCCGTTCACGGCGTTTCGCAAGACCGTAGAGTCACGGGGCGTGCGGATTCGGAGCCCGCTCGAGGTGCCGCAATTGGACGTCCAACCCGTGGAGGCCAAAGCAGGTATGGCCCCGCTTACCGAGGGGGCACTCGCGGGCGTCAGCCAATGGGCCGACACGGACCACAAGTCGTTCTCAGAGGCTCACCCGCAGGCGCCTGCGGCGCCTGCGGCGGCCGTCACTGGCGGCGAGGACAAGGAGAACGCCAAGCAGACGCGCGGACTGCAGTTCCGCGGCGGCGAAAGCGCCGCGTATCTCCGGCTGGAACACTTTGTCAAGCACGGGCTGGCCACGTACAAAAACACCCGCAACCGGTCGACGGGCTGGGACTCGACCAAGCTTTCACCGTGGCTAGCCGCGGGCTGCATCTCGCCGCGGCAAATCCACCACCGCATCCGCGACTACGAGGACCAGCACGGCGAATCGGTGCACACGTACTGGGTGACATTCGAGCTACTGTGGCGGGACTACTTGCGCTTCTTCGCCGCGAAGCACGGCAACAAGATCTTCTTCGAGGCCGGCCCGGCAGAGGCAATCCCGAACGGCGTGCAGTGGGACGGCTCGGATCGGACGACGCTCAAGCGCCTCGAGGCGTGGAAGGCGGGCCTCACGGGCGTGCCGTGGGTGGACGGGCACATGCGCGAGCTCAAGAGCACGGGTTTCATGTCCAACCGCGGGCGCCAGAATGTCGCGAGCTTTTTGATCCACAACCTGCACGTGGACTGGCGGCACGGCGCCAGGCACTTTGAGGAGACGCTGATTGACCATGACGTGTCGGCCAACTGGTGCAACTGGTCATCGCGGCCGGCGTGGGCGCGCGCGGCCAGCGCGTCAACCGCTTCAACATGGACAAGCAGGCGCGCGACTACGACAAGCTGGCCGAGCACGCGCGGCTGTGGGTCCCCGAGCTGCGCGACACGCCGCCGGCCAGCGTGCACAACCTGGCCCTGCGGCCCGTTGGCCAACGCGGGGCCGGCGGGCTGCTTGCAGGTAACGCGACCTTGGACAAGTGGCTCGCGCAAAACAAGCTGGAAAAGCCCGCCGGCTCGGGCGGCGGCAGCGACAGCGGCGGCGACAGCGGCGGCGGCCTCGGCGCGTACCCGGGCCCGATCGTCAAGGTATCGCCGTCCAAGATCGACCCGTCCAAGCTGAAGCACAACAAACGCGAGCACCGCGGGCGCAAGCGCACGTTCTACACGCACTGATCGCGCCCCGAACGTAACCAGGAAAGGTAGAGTACTGTGCTTGGGTGTTGTTAACAATTCACGCCTTCATCGAGACGAGGATGGCGACCGCTGCCCGCTCCGACGCCGACGTGGGCCCTCGGCCGAACGCTGGGCTCGCAGGCATGTTGTGCGGCGCGAGTGGGAGCGCGGACCGGCCTTCCCTGACCGCGTCGTCGTCCAAGCGCAGGGCCCAGGGCTCGGCGTCGCCAGAGGGCGCCGCCAGCTTGAGGCGCTTGGACCCAGAGGTGCCAAAGTCGGCGAGCACGTCGCCTCCGGCGCGCTTGTTGCCCACAAAGCTGTTGTTGTTCTCCGTGAGCCGGGGCTCGACGAATCGTTTCGCGGCGGCCTTGTTCACCTTGCGCAGGACGGGCTCGGGGCTTCCGCCGCGCGCGGCCGAGCGGTCCACCTTGGAAGGCCGCTGCGGCAGCGCCGCTCCCTCGTGGATGGTGTTGACATGGCGGCGGAGGCTGCCGAGCTGGCCGAACGACTTGTCACAAAAGTCGCACTTGTAGCGGATGCCCTTGTGGATGGCGTCGTGGTGAAGCCGCAAGCTGCTCTTGGTGGTGAACGTCTTGTTACACAGGTGGCAGGGCACGCGCTCCTCCTGGTGCTCCTGCTCGCAGTGCTGCTTGAGAAACTGCCGGTTGCCAAACTCGGCCTGACAGATGCGGCACCGGTACACTTGAGGCGGTGCTTCTCCACCACGTGCCGCTGGTAGGTGCGCTGCAGGTTGAACCTCTTCGGGCAGTACTCGCACGCGTACCGCTTGCCGCCGTTCTTGTCTCCGCCGTTCTTGTCCTTCTTGCCGCCATCCGACGCCTCGCTGCAGCACCCGTC
Source organism: Thraustochytrium striatum (assembly GCA_022244645.1). Lineage (NCBI taxonomy): Eukaryota > Bigyra > Thraustochytrida > Thraustochytriidae > Thraustochytrium > Thraustochytrium striatum. Next base: position 988,413 of record JACDIV010000055.1, read on the forward strand.
GGTGCCGGTGCTCTGCGCGTCGGCCTCCACCTGCCGCGACCAGCTCTCCTCGTGTGCGCTCATGCTGCCTGCCGCCCTGCCGCCGCTGCGCGCTGCGTCGCTGCTGCCTGCCGCCTGTTCCGCGCGTTCTGGGACTGATAGATCGTGCTGCCGTTCGCTTTACCCCGGCCCACTCCCTGCCGGGTCCTGTAACACGCGGCCTCGCAGTGCACGAGAAAGCCAAACGGACTTTGCCTTTTGCAGACAGTCAGAGTCTGTCTGTCCGCCGGCCACAACCACATCAGAAACAAGCGAGGCTGCTTGCAGGCAGGGCTGCTTGCAGGCAGGCAGGGCACAGGCCGCCTTCCGCCGCCTCCTTCTGCTGCCTGCGCTGCTGCTGCTGTGCACGCTCGTCCGCCGCCGAAAAAGTTGCGGCGGCTGGAGGAAGGAAGGAGATCTTCGCTTGTGTTTGGGCTCTTGGGCTGGCTGTGTGCTTTTTTCTATTTTCTATTTTTTTTCAGGGAGCGTGCAAAGGAGCCCCTGCTTGAGCGCCTTTCTGCTGGGACGGTTCGGCTTCAAACGGCAGGGTCTGGTATTTGCCAAATCGGAAGGAACAGAACCGCGAGTCATGCGATGGGGAGTAATTGCTGGATCACGCCTGGTCCGGTGGCAGGTGATCGCGAGGCGGTTGAGATCGCCATTCGAACCAGCCATGCCGCGGTGTTCGTGCACTGCGCTGCTCTCAACGGAGAGGAAGCAGAGAGCGTCCCAGCGCAGTCAGTCAGTCCCACGAGTCCCACGAGAAAGAGAGAGAGAGTGGGTGAGTGAGTGAGTGACTGCCGCCAGCAGCAATTCGATCGATCGATCGATCGATCACGACTCTCCTCTCCTCGCCCAATGGTCACCTCGCGACCCGCATGACACCTTGCGCCCGAAGGCGCTTGCTCGGCCTCTTGCTTGACCACTTTGATGGATGGCAGTTGGTGGGTGGCCCCAGCTCGGGCTCAAGGCGCGGCGGGAGGATTCGGCGACGATGGTGGATCCGGCAGCGCGGCCGTTGAGATCCCCGACTCGAGCAAGCGACCGAGCGACCGAGCGAGCACGCAAGCAACAAGCAAGCAAGCACGCAAGCAAGCCGCCTGCCCATGGGAGAGAGGGAGGGAGAGAAGAGAGCCTTCGGAAGCGGTCCTTGCAGAATGCACGCCCCGTCCGCTGGAACCACCCTTGTGCCACTGGTTCCAGGTGAGAACGCTTCCGTTGCAGGCATCGATCGGCATGTGCTGGCCGAGGAACGAGCGACCATGACGGCGATGACGACTCGCCGACCGAAGAGAGGAGAGGGCGGGCGGGAGAGGAAGAGCTCTGTCGCTCACTCGCATGTCAGTCAGCCTGTTCGTCGCGGTCTCCGCCGACGGATCGCGGCCGATCGATGGGCGGGTCGATCGGCCGGTGGACGTGGTTGCGGTTGTGGTCGGCCGCGCTGTGGCGGCGGAAGGAGCGCTGGGACGCGAGGCGCGGTTCTTCGCGGACCAGGTGGGCGCAATGCAAATTTGCACAGCGCAACGGAAGCCCGCAATTTTCGAACGCGGGCAAGACAAGGCCGACCTGGCCGCGCGATTGCGGGGCACGGTCGACTCGAAGATCTCTCTCTCTCTCTCTCTCTCGTGTTGCCCTTGTTTTCCTCCCGCTTGCGACCTGAACGCCAAATGACGATTGGTTTCGGGTTTGGGACAGATTTCTGGGACGACTTTTTGTTCGTCCGTCCGTGGGTCCGTCCGAAGGTCCGTCGTTGCCGTGCACGTCTTCCTCGCTTGCGTCTGCCGCGACCCCGACGACGTTGGCGGCCAGCCGGACGCTGGCGGCCAGCCGGACGCTGGCGGACAGCTCGCTCGAAGCGCGAAGAACTTGCTCACTTGCTCTTGATCAAGGCCAGCGCGACGACCTTGGCGCGGCGACGACCTTGGCGCGGCGACGACCTTGGCGCGGCGACGACCTTGGCGCGGCGACGACCTTGGCGCGGCGACGACCTTGGCGCGGCGACGACCTTGGCGCGGCGACGACCTTGGCGCGGCGACGACCTTGGCGCGGCGACGACCTTGGCGCGGCGACGACCTTGGCGCGGCGACGACCTTGGCGCGGCGATCTTGGTCGATCGACAGAGCGAGATCATTCATTGCCTGGCGAAGCGCCGCGGGTCCTGGTCCTTGCGGTGCCGCGTGGAAGCCTGTCCGGGTGCTCGTCGCCAGCCAATGCCGCAGTCTGCTCCAGTGCGGCGCGCAAGCGCTTCGCAGCCCACACATGTCGCGCGGGCAGCTGACGCGGTCCCGGACGTAGCGCAGCGACACGTCCGCGCCGGCTGGCGGGGCCGCGGGCTCGCCGGTGGCGAGGAGGGTCAGCGCGGCTCGCAGAGACTCGTCCGCCACCGCCGCCGAGGCCGGGTTGACCTTGATCAGCGCCTCGCGATGCTTGGCTACGCGCGCCACGGCCTCCCAGCGCGCCGTGGCCGGCTCGGCGTAGCCCACGTCCGGCACCTCGGCAAAAGGCCCATGATCGACCAGGTCCATGTTGCTGCGTGCGGCCGCCGTGCCATAGCAGCCGCCCATCTGAGGCGGGAGGTCATGCGCGTGCGTGTGCACGTCGCTCTGCGTCCCGCGGTACGTCTCGCGCGCCTCCATGGCGTCAAACCAGCGGCCAAGCGCCGGCTTGTCCCGCAGTGCAAAACCCTTGTAGTAGAACAGGCTGGCCTGCATGCGCTCCACGTACGGGGTGAACACCAAGTCCACGACCGAAAGCTCGCTGCCCAGAAAGTACGGCCCGCCGCGCGCCTCCAACGCGCGCTCCACTTCGCCCGCGACGGCCTCGAACTGCGCTTGCGCTGCGGTCTCGCGCGCTGCGTCGGACGGGTAGCACAGCCACTGGCACCAGGCGCAAAGAGCTTACGCTCCAGGCGCCGCAGCGGGACCACCTCGGGCGCGTCCAGCGACGCGCCCAGCGGGCCGAACGCGGCCTCCAGCGAGTGGAGGATGTCGTCGCTCTCGGTCACCACCTCGCCGTCGAGCTCGAGCGCGGGCAGCATGCCGCTCGGGACGATGCGTTTGTACCACGCCTCCTTCTCGCCGTAGCAGAACATGGTCACCTTCTTGACGCGGTACGGTATGCGTCGCTCCTCGAGGAAGAGCCACACCTTCTGGCAGTACGGGCACCAGGCGTGGTTGTCGCGGTACAACGTAACACGCACGGCCTCCTCCGTCTCGCCAAAGAGCCGAAGCGTGGCGCGTGAGTTGGCAGGCCCATTCACCAGGTCCTCCTCGGGGAGCTCGGCAGCCGCAAGGTTGGCCAGCTCGGCCCAAGCCATGGGCGTGCGCATTCCGGCCGACCGCAAGGCAGCGCTCACAGGCCGCTCCTTCGACCGCGAGAGGCGTTGGCGCAGGCTCGCAAGCACGCCGCTCATGCCCAGCGTACTCGCTGCCCTCTTCTTCGAGACCTTGCTCGCAACTTGGAAAACGAGCACTTGCAAGCTGTTGAGTTGAACAACGAACCCAGGCTTATGTCAGTCCCAGCGTCGCTGCAGGCGAGCAGGCGAGCGAGCGCGGGCGCGAGACAGTTCATCGCTCAGAAGACGCCTAGCTCGGCCTCTTGGCGCTGCTTCTGGTCGAGCGCCTCGGCGCGCAGCTCCTTGAGCATGGGCTTGAGAAAGTCGCGGTCGAATCCCTCGACGAACGGCCCCAAGGCGGTCTGGCGGTAGCGCTGGTCGTCGTCGCGCTGGTCTTTGGGGGTAGCGTCTAGCTCCGCGACCAGCGAGGCGAGCGTGGGCACGGCGTCTGGGTCGAAATCCTCGCAGTGCTGCACGTCCAGGATGGGCACGCAAACCTTGCCGGTCTTGGGGTGGACCACGAAGGGGCTCTTGAGCAGGTGGTTGCGCTTGGTGGATACGTTGACGTCGAGGCGCGGGTATGTGTACATGATGACGATGGCCGTGACGGCGCGCTTGAGCGCGAAGGCCTGCTGCTTGTTGCGCTTGGCCTCGTCCAGCACGGTGGCGCGCAGCTGCTTCCAGCGGCGGCGCGAATCCTGCTCGGGGCTGGCCGCCCAGGCCTCGTGCAGGCGATCCCTTAGACCCGCGTCCGGCAGCATGGCCAGCATCTTGGTCCAGCGCTCCTCATCGGCGAGGGCGTCCTGGCCCTCGGGGGCCAGCACCATCTCGTCGAAAACCTTCTCCAGCAGCGGCATGGCGCGCTGCACGGCCGGGTGCAGCGGGCTGCTGAGCGCGATCTTGTCCGCCGTGCCGCCCGCGATAAGCGTGAGGTAGTTGACCACCGCCGTCCGCTCGCGGTCCTCCAGGTCGCGGGCTTGCCTGTCGCAGACCCAGCAATGCACGCCGCGACGGCCGGAAGACCCACACGAGGTGCTCAAAGCCAAAGTCCTCGCGCAGTGCCGCGTCCACGACCTTGATGGCCGCGGCCATATACAGCCAGCTGCCGCGCTCCCACATCTGGTCCGGCGTGCAGCCCACGCGCACATCGTCGTAGTCCGTGAGGTCCACGTCAAAGACCAGCTCGCGCTGCACGGGCACGAACGCGCTGGGCTTGACCGTGCCGTGGTTCTTGGGCGGCAGCGAGTAGACCGCGCCGATGTCGATCTTGTGCGGCTGCAGCTTGATCACGCCGGCGCGCAGCTCGGCCTCGTCGCGGAAGCTCAGGTACCGCACGTAGCGGTCGCCCTCCAGCGTGAACGAGAACTCGCGCCGCAGCAGCAGCTCCGGAGACCCGTACGAGAGCCAGCGCTGCAGCTGCGAGAATGGGAACAGCTTGCTGTAATACACGCGCAGCAGGTCCACGTCGAACCCGCTGCTGGCGGCCGCGCGCGCCTTCTTGGTGGCCGTCTCGCCGACGGCCTCCTCCGCGGCGTCGCGCTTGCCGCCGCGCTCGTCCACCTCCATCTCCTCCTCCGGCATCTCCGCCTGCGGCATCGTCGTCTTGGACCTCGCCTTTCAAAATTCAAGATGCGTTCTCCAGGTTTTTCGGTCGGTTAGGTCCGCCGCCAAGCTTGATCTTGATCAAGAGCTTGCTTGCGCGATGACGAGCTCTGGCGGTGGTCTCGAAGTCGCGAAAGCCGCGGGAGCTTAGGCGCAGCCTGCGAGGAGCACGAGGCGGTGGGGTCACGAGCCTTGCTTGCGCCTATCTGGGTATGACAGTCCCGTTCACCGTGCGCAAGGACCGGTTGGGACAAGTTCCAACGTGGAGCGTCAAACAAACTGAACTGGTTCCTCGCAGCTTGCGCAACCTTGCCAGCGTTGCGGACGCTAGCGTCTTGTTGGTTGGCCGTGAGCAGCCATCATGTGGCGCCTTTGAAGTCCATTCGGCCGCACGCGGTCGAGTTTCGCAAGTTGCTTGGTTTGGGCTCCAGGTTCCTCCTGACCTCTAGAGCTAGGGCAGAGTGAGGCCCTCGATGAGGGCCTTGGCCTCGCCGGAGGCCTGCATCTTGCGGCCCAGCGTCTCCACCGTGCGCACGTAGTCGGCCAGGACCTTGGGGACCATCATGTTGACCAACGGCCGAGGCATCCAGCCGTTCAGGCTCGTCTGGCAAACGAGCGTGAGCGCTGTGCGGGCGCCACCGTCCAGCGGCTCCAAGCGGTAGGCCCAGTAGCGGTCCACGGCGCGGATCGAGTCGTCATCGGCCGCCATCTCGTCCGGAAGCGACACCGCCGCCTGCCACAGCACGCCGTCCGCGTCGCGCGTGTACGTGCTCAAGTCCAGGCCGTCGCGCCACTTGAACGGGAAGCCCGGGGCCGCGACCCACAGGCCCAAGGCGGTGCGCTTGTCGCTAAACTGCTCCACGCCCAAGTCCATCAGCATCACAGTCTCGTCCATGGCCAGAAGCGACTCGGCGTCCATCACGAGCGCCACGAGCAGCTCGGGCGGGATCCCCACCGTGCCGCTCAGGCGAAAGTAGCCGTCCCCGCCGCCCAGCGCCGTCATCTCGTCGTGCGTCGCGTACGTGATGCCGTCGCGCTCGCCCGTCGTGCGAAAGCCAGCCTTGTCCGCGGCGCAAAACTCACGCGCGTGCGCCAGGATCCAGTCGCGGTGCTCCTGCCAAGTGCCCGAGGCGCCGTCCCATCGCCTGAGCGGCCTGCCTGCGTCCCGCGCTGTGGCGAAGGGCGCGAGAACGTTCGCAGAGAGCTCAGCCGCGCGCTTCTCCTTGCCAGGGCGCACGCATCGCGTGGGCCGCGCCGCGCCCGCCGCCGCCGCCGCCTCCTGCTGCGCCTCCTCGCCCTCCCGTGTCGCCATCCCGGTCGACGTCGTGCCGGCAGCCACCTGCTCCTCCCGCTGCTCGATCTTCGCCAGCGTCGCTCGATCTAAGCGATCGCGCCATCCAACACCAACCCCTCAAGCAGGTCCACAGCTCTGCTGAGGGGCAGGTCATTCACAAACGTGATTGGGATGACGTCCGCTGCGTAGTCTTCAGTGAGTCGCGGTGACCTGTTCCCGGTCTGTGCCAGACCAGACCGTGACTTGGCGATGACCTGGCGATGACCTGGCGGATGACCTGGAGGCTCTGGAGTTCCAGGTTGGAACGCGACAGCGTTGGCGGGCAGCAGACCTGGTTGCGAGCGCAGCACGCGGAGGCAGAGCGAGCGCAGCACGCGGAGGAGAGCAAGCGCAAGGGAGAGCCGGCGCGAGACGATCAGCCCAAGCGGACAAGTGCACGGGCAAGGACCTAGGCGACATGGCGCACTTGCGTCTGGGCACCATCGTTGTGGTTGCTCTCATCGTCTTGGTGGCGCTGGCGAGTGCCACGCGAGCTGACGATACGCGGCCGCAGGGCGCGGTTGTCGTGATCCCCGAAGACGCGGACACGCAGCAGCAGCAGCAGCAGCAGCAGCAGCAGCGGCAGCCACCTGACGGTGTCGTCGCCGAGACCAGTGAGTCGGCCGCACCTGCTGACCCGGAGGATGGCGTCTGGCGCGAGCTGGAGCCGGAAGAGGGCGTACCGCGCGGGTCGCATGTGCAGATGAACCTGGCAACAGGAAGAAATGTCAAGAGGAGCCGCAGGAGCCCCGGGGAGCGCGGTGGACGAGGACGAGGGAAGACGACGCGCCGCGGCGACACAGAGCGCCAAGTATGCGACGATGGAGCGTGTGCTGTACGGATTGCCAACGCCAGACCCCAGACTGCCAGACGCCGAAAGCAAAAAGCGCTTGACGCCAGAGGAATACCAGGCGCTGCTCGACCAGGTATGGGCCCGGCGCCAGCAGGAAATCAAAAAGGCCATGGAGTCCATGGACGACTATGGCCAGATCGTCCAGAACCTAACGCAGGTGCTGCTCAACAGCACGCTAGAGCATGAATCGCCCGAGCTTCTGGACGCGCTTGACGACCTCGAGCACATGGTGCAGGACATCGACCACGCCATGCACTTTACGAGCCTGGGTGGCATCGACCTCTGTGTGCATCTTCTCAGACACAATTCCGCCCGCGTGCGCGAGCGTGCCGCTTTTACGGCGGGCAGCGCCATCAAGAACCACGCAGATATGCAAGGCCATGCGCTCAAGGCGGGCCTCCTGGCCCGGGCCATGGATCGCCTCGAACACTTGCTACCCTGCGCGGGCGCGCGCGGAGAGCCGGCGCCGCGCGAGTGTGCCAAGCTATTGTACGCGCTCAGCGCCAGCGTGCGTGGCTTTCCAGCGGCGCAACAAGAAGCGAAAACGGCCGGACTTGCGGGCCTTTTGCTTCGCCTCGCCGAACTGCCAGACTTGGAGGAGAAAGTTGCGGTCAAGGTGCTGGCGCTCATATCTGACACCATTGTCGAGTGGCAAGGCGTCTCGCTGGACTGGCACGAGGACCACAATCAGACCGGGTCAAGCTGTGCGACGCGCTGCTCTCGCGCGCGGCGGCGCTTGTCGCTGGCGGCCAAGTTGATTCCGACGGTGCCACCTCGGACCCGAGCCACCAGCAGTTAGTCGAGAAGCTCACGTCCGCGGTCGAGGACGCCGGCTGCGACCTGTCGGGTGGCAGCGTGACGCCATTCTTGTTGTCCAAAAAGTGAGCTTGCTCTTTGTTATTGCAGCGTTGCTTCTAGCTTGTTCGCGACGAGGCGGGCAGCCTCTTCTGTCACGACGGCCCGCAGCGACTCTTGCGCAGCGTCTGGCAGCGCAGCCAGCATGGCCCCGAGCGCTGGGTCCTCGCGGATGTCTCCGAGGACGTCAGACACGATTTCGTCTTGGAGGCTTTTCGGTCTCGCAAGAGAGCTGGCCCACTTTGCTTACTGCGGACGAGAAGCGCTCGTCGTCAAGGAGCGCCAAAGCTTCCCATTTGACCTGGTCGATCGTGCTCTGCGCCTCCCAGTCGACCTTGCTGCTGCAGCTCTTCGGCACTGGCACTCTACGTGTCCCGGGAGCTTCCGTCGGCAAGGGGGCCGCAAAGTTTGCGTTCTTCAGCTTGGTGCAAAGTCGGCGCTCCGGGTCCGCGCGCGCAAGCTCCTTGACGACCACGCCTTCTGCAAGGTTGCGCCACCCTCCCGGCATCTTGGGCGCCTCGAGCCCGAAGAACTCTTTGTGAAGCTGCGAGTCAAAGTCGATGTCAAAGTTGAGCGCCTTCTCAACCGTGCAGACTGCGAGTGGCGGCACCGCCAGGAAGCCCGCTGCACGAACGGTCGCAATGAGCGGGTCGTCGTACGCGAGGAACATCCTCGCGCCGTCCCTCGCCTCCACTAGCACGTCGAAAACTGCATACTCGAGCTGCGGGCAGTAATAGAGCGCGCCTGACTGGATCGGCTGCACTTCCCGCGGGCTTGCCCGGGGTATGCCCCCCCGAACAGCTCGCCATAAATCAAGACGCGCTCCACATCCACGCGCGGGGACTCTGCCGCCAGTTGCCGGCGCAAGGCGCGAAACAGTCGCAGCGCTGCCGCCTTGTACTTGTCCGCGACCGCACGATAGCCGCGGAAGAAGACCTCGGTGGGGTCCAGGTCTCCGCGCCGGCGGGCGCACTGCACAAGCTCGCCATTGGTGCGAAAGCACATGTTCGCGCCATGGATCTTCTCGGTCACCACAAAGTGGCCGCTGGCTCGCGCCAGCTTTCGCCCGAGCTTGGCATTCGACACCGGCGTCTTCGGGTACGCAAGGTGGTCGCCAATCGGGCCCGTCGCGACGCCCTGCTCTGGCTGCTGCTGCTGCTCTGCTGCTGCTCCTGCTCCTGCTGCTCCTGCTGCTCCTGCATGAGTCTGGTCGAAAGTTTCGGGTCTGCTACACCCGACTCTTTGAAACGAAGATTCCCGCATCGTTCATCTTCGCAGTTACGTACGTACCGGTATCACTTCGGTATCACACATGTCCGTTACCGTATGTAGTAGAATGAAAGAGTCTTTAGAGTAGAGTTCCAATTCGGTTCCAGGTTCCGCGCGACGCTTCCAAAGTGAAAATTCGAGTGAAATTCAAAAACTGCTTGCGATGATGATGATGATGAGGCGCAAATCCCACGGCCTACTCCAAACTTGGAACGCAAACAAAAGTGATAGGCACACAGGACGCGTGGGCGCGGGCGGTCGGGGCGCTCGCGGGGACGCTGCGCGGCAGCTTGGCGCAAAGTCGGTGGGCATCCGCACTTGAGGGCCACCCTCGAGCGGTTTGAAGCCCATTTAGCCACTAACGCTGGCGCTATGGCGCAGAAGCCGGGCAAGTACAAGATGAGCACGTTCGTGGACGATGTGCTTCAGGTGCTGGCAGCCATGCCCACGGAGAAGCGAGGATTCTGGTTTCCTTTAAGCGCGTGCGGCGGGGCCCTCTCCCGCGTATCATTTAGCAGCGGTACTACTGGTTCACGGCATGTGGCTCGAAGGGCAACGAGTTTAAGAGGTGGTTCCCGGACGAGCAGAGCACCGTCATGTACAGCAGCGAGAGAAAAGCGGGCCAGCATTACATCTGCGTCGTCAACGGCGAGGTCAAGAACGTGGACGAGGCTGATCTGATCACCGCAAAGCTGCACTCGCGCATGTCGCGAAAGGAGAGGACGGAGGAGCTCGAGGCGTCGGGGTGCCCAAGTGGCTCGACAACGTGGCCGTCCCGAAGATCAAGGAGGCGATCGAGGCGGATGAGGGGCACCAGGAGAAGCGCGTAGCGGCCAAGCGCAAGGCCGATGGCGAAGCACACGCCGAGAAGGAGGCGAAGCGGTTTCATTTCTTCTACATGATCCAAAGCGTGGTCAACTCAATTGGCCCGGGCACGCGACCAAGGAGCAAGTGGACCAGGTTATCAGTCTCAGCCGCAGGCCAAGCCATCGAGCACAGCAGCGAGATGCCGGGGTGCCGGGGATTCCCTACCTCGTTCCCCTTCCGTCACACCGAGCTGCAGGGCATCTCCGTCGCGGAGGGCGGCAGCCACGCGGTCCCTTACGTGCGGTCGAAGGAGTGCCACGGGGAGCTATCGCACTTGCTGTGCAAGCCGTGTAGGCGATCCATGGAGACGACGATGCGCTACGCCCGCCGCTGCTGGAAGGCGGCCGAGGGCCTCGACATCCTGCCGGCCAACGGGGACCCGACCGAGCTCCTCAAGAACATGGTGCTGGACGTGCTGGAGAAGGTTGGCAAGATGATGGAGGACAACGAGGGGAGGAGCGGCACGAGACAGTGGGCTAGAAAAACATAATGGTCCCAAGAAGCGGCGCGAGGGTCCACTTGGCGTTGTGCGCTGCCACGGAGAGCGTGTCCGGATCCTCCTCCACGGTCGTTGGCGATGCAGATGGTGTGCCCGCCTCGGGCATCGGCGACGGCGGACTCGGCGACGGCGCACTTGGCGATGGCGGACTCGGCGACGGCGGACTCGGCGACGGCGGACTCGGCGACGGCGGACTCGGCGACGGCGGACTCGGCGACGGCGGACTCGGCGACGGCGGACTCGGCGACGGTGGACTCGGTCCGCCACTCGATGCGACGCACTCGTCGTACCCGTAGAGATCGTGCCCAACGATACCATGCAGCGCACACGGATCTGCCTGCACGCTCTGAGCGTCATAGGACGGCGCACAGTACCGCGAGTCATCGGGGTTGAGGCTACACCCGGAAGCACGAACCTCTACCGAGCCACCCCACATGATGGGCGGGATGCGCACGCCATCGTGCTCAAAGTACTGGAGGTTGAGGTCTGCATCAAAGTCTGCTTCCTGGATGCCGAGTGAAACGAGGCGGAAAAACAACAAGCCGGCGCTCTCGTCAAAGTAGTACAGGTCGCCACGGCCCTCGCGTACCTCTGCCACAGAGTTGGCCGGCTCGACGGGAGCGTTGCACGTGTACCATTGTGAATTGCACCACGTGGGGCCCTGGTACCAGATGTTGAACTCGGTGCCCGGCGGGTACGGCATGACGATGAGCACGGTGTCCAGCTCGTCGATTTGCATCGTATCGAATGTGGCCTCGAGTGGCGAGCCCTTGTCAACAAGGATGAGAAAGCCGAGGCCGCCGGTTGGTCCAGTGATGCGTGGGTTGGCCGTCAGCGGAATGCCATCCGCCTTGTCCCACCCGAGATGTGTACCATGCCGAGAGCCGGGCAGGGCGGCGGGTTGTACCCCTCGTTGCCGCAGATGTTGAGCTCGCCGCTCCACATGCGGTCCACCATGTTCTTGTCGTGCACAAAGTCGAAGGAGGCCACGTTGCGACTGCGCTGCTGCCGCGGCGAGAGCTGCGGGCACGAGAACCAGCCGCCGGCCTCTGTGACACAGCTGTCGTCGAGCTTCCACCAGTTGTACTCGCGCGCATTGCCAATGATCGTTGGCTGGTTCGTCCCGAATACCGAGCCGTCGACGTCAAACCAGCTTGTCAGCCAGCCGCTGACCGAGACGTGCGAGTCGATGGTGGGCCGCACCAGCCAATCCATGTCGACGTTCTCGTAGCGAATCTTGCTGGCCCTGCATGACGCCCGGACATAGCGGTCCGAGTGCGTCAAGGTCTCCCACACTGGACTGTTGCGCGCGGCGTTGCCGCAGTTGCGGAACGTGGCATCGCTGACAGCGTGGAACTGAGCTGTATCGTACCACTGGAATCCGATGTAGTTGTGCTCCCACCAGCGGCGCTCTGTCCAGAGTAGATTCCCTGGTGGGCGCTCTGGCTCAAAGCCGGATCGGCACACGGCGAGGTACTTGGTGAGATAGTGGGTACCGATGAGCCCGGCGCCACGCTGCGTGTCGTAGGCCTCGAGGCCGTGGATCTCGCTTCTCGCGCCCCAGTTGTTAACGCCCCAATTGGCCAGAAACACCTTGGTATTGCTCATCACGAAGGCGCACGGCTCATACGAGCCCTGCCCATTGTCGCAGCGCGTGTCGCGGTTGCTGATGTCGCGACCCGGACCATAGTGCAGCAGGCCAGCGCCGTTGTCCATGTGTTCCAGGCGGCCGCCGACGTACACGCAGCCAGCCATGTTCCACCACCACCCCGAGCTGTGGCAGCTGTTGCCATCAAACTCGAGCGCAGGCCGCTCCACCGGGTTGAGGCCATTGGCGAGTACCAAGTCCTTGTGCAGTTGGATGGGCTTGGGCAGCTTGACGATGGCAAAGCCAGAGTAGCCGCCCGAGGCCGCGTTGCCGACGATGCGGTTGTACAAGTTGGTGATGTAGAACCCGCTCGCCGTTGTGTCAGCAGGGTTGACCAAGTTGGCGTGTTCAGTCACCCAGTCGATGAATTGCGCGCCAGCGGTGGGCGGGTACTCCATGAAATGCACATGCGCCGCCAGGTTGTACGACAGCGTGTTGCGCTCCTCCACGCCGTCCTCCAGGTAGAAGCAGTGGCCGATCGCGTCATACGCCACGTTGTCGCTCACGATCGCCTCGTTCGACCCGTGGACCACCGCGCACCGGTAGAACGAGTGGTGCACGCTCGAGTGCGTCAGGTACGAGCCCTCGCCGCCATCGCCCATCATGTGCAGATGGAACGGGTACCGCGCCAAAAAGTTGGTCTGTCCCATGCGGAACAGCTCCACGCCGGACACCCGAGCCGTGCTGCTCGGTCCCATGGCGATCATGTGCCCGCCAAACCCCGTCAGGTGCTTGTTCGGGCACGGGTAGCTCGTGAAAATGTTGTCGCTGCAAACGTCGTCGTCGGTGTCCGTGGGCTCGCTTGAAGCATCACCTTGCACAACGACGTTGCGAGACAATAGGCCCACCTCGCCCTGGAAGCCCTCGCCACCCTTGTGCGTGTACGACAGCGGCTCGCTCAGCCCGATGCGCGAGAACGAACCCGAAATCGCGACGCTGGAGATCGTGCGCACCTCATTGCGGTGCCAGTCGCGCGCGTCCTTGATCTCTGTGCCGGTCACGACCACCTCTTGGCCGGGTTGCCAGTTGACGCGGTGCTGGAGGAAGATCTCGCTGGCGCCTGCCGTGGCGGTGGTGGCGAGTCGCGTCCACGTCGGGTGGAACAGTGCGCCGTGGATGTCGAGCACGCCGCTTCCGACCGCCGCGATGCCTTTGTATGCCGGGTCCATGCTGTCGCCGATGTTGGGCCGAGCGCCATGCAGCGTGATGGAAATGGAGCTGTACAGGCGGCACGACTCGGACCCGATGCGCAGCTTGCCGTTGACGAGGATGCCGGCAGTGTGCAGGTCGATATCGTTCTCGTTAAAGATGAGCTCGCTGGAGGCCGGGACGGTGATGAGGCCGTACGGCGTGGACTCGAGCGAGCAGTCGCTGACAAGCACGCGCGTGTTCTCCGGGATGGTGACCGCCGCGCCGGCTGCGGGCACGCTCCCGCCCCAGGTGGCCGGGTCGTGCCAGTTGCTGAGACCTTGATCAAGGTGCGGGCAGTCGGTGCGCTGATCCCATCCCTGCGGCGGGTCGCTGGCGGTGTACCGCAGCTCGATCATCTCGCTGCCCTGCTCGAGCGGGACCAGGCCGGTGGTGTCAAAGCCCGAGTCGCCCGCATAGCTCGGCAGCGTCCCCGTGGGCGCCGACACATGGCCCGCACTGGGGCACTGCGCCTCCACGTCGTGCACGAGCGCCGCAAGCGCCGCAAGCGCAGTCGCAGCCCTCTGCATCGTCACCTCGCGCCCGAATGGACTTTGTCTTGCCTTCCTGCACTGCTCCGCCTGCAGGCCTCTGCGCGCAGAGGTGGATCCTTTTCGTCCCGAAGGCCGCGAGGGAAGGAGGCGACATGGCGAGCGTGCAATGTCGCGCACACTCAGATGGATAAATCCGTTCACTTTTTACGACAGGAACGCGACCTGTCTACCAGGGCCTCTGCGACGCAAGTGGGACGCAAGTGGGACACAAGCGGACGGACGCGGCGGGTTGGCAGCAAGATTGGTTGCGGGTGTTTACCCTACGGACGTGGTCTGATCGCTCTTCTCGTAGGCCAGTGGTCGGTCGGAGCATTGCTCGGCAGTGGTGCGGCGTCAGAGGGCAGCCACCCACTTGGATTCACTCTCGCGCGACTGCTTGGCCCTCCTGCGACGAGCAAAGGCCACGGCGCTGGCAAATACCAGCAACAGTGAGCCTGCGCCAGCACCAAGGACGATCGGCAACACGCTTTCCTCTCCCACAGATGCTGTAGGAAAAGGAGTGCTTGGCGCCGGCGGCCCTTGGAAGGTGCTCGGCGGCGGCCCTGGGGAGCGCTCGGCGGCGGCCCTGGGGAAGAGCTCGGCGGCGGCCCTGGGGAAGGGGCCGGTGGCGAGGGCGCCGGCTCGCTACCCGGTGCCACGCACTCGTCGTAGCCATGCAGCTCGAGCCCGGTCGTGCCGTACAGCGCACACGGGTCTGCTTGAACACGTGACGCGTTGTAGGAAGGCGCGCAGTACCGCGAGTCATCGAAGTTGAGGCTGCATCCAGTGGCGCGAACTTCGACCGAGCCGCTCCACATGATGGGCGGGAGGCGCACGCTGTCGTACTCAAAGTAATCGTGGTTGGGGCTCTTGTCAAAGTCCGCCTCCGACTGACCGAGCGCGACGAGGCGAAAGAACAGCAAGCCGGCGTCCTCGTCAAAGTAGTACAGGTCGCCACGGCCCTCGCGAACCTCGGCCGCCGACCTAGCAGCACAACGGGCGAAGTACACACCTGGAACTCCGAGTTGCACCATGGGGGGCCTTGGTACCAGATGTTGAACTCGGTGCCCGGCGGGTACGGCATGACGATAAGCACAGTGTCCAGCTCGTCGATCTGCATGAGGTTAAAGGTGGCCTCCAGCGGTGAGCCCTTATCCAGCAACAGCAGGTAGCCAAGGCCACCGGTGGGGCCGGTGATACGCGGGTTCGGTGTCAGCGGGATGCCATCTGCCTTGTCCCAGCCAAGATGCGTGACCATGCCGACAGCCGGACACGGCAGCGGGTCGTAGTAGGTGTTGCTGCACTGCTCCTCGTCAAGCATGGTCTGACGTAGGGCCTCGTCGTGCACAAAGTCGAAGGAGGCCACGTTGCGCTTGCGCTGCTGCCGCGGCGAGAGCTGCGGGCACGAGAACCAGCCGCCGGCCTCTGTGACACAGCTGTCGTCGAGCTTCCACCAGTTGTACTCGCGCGCGTTGCCGATGATCGTTGGCTGGTTCGTCCCGAACACAGAGCCGTCGACGTCAAACCAGCTCGTCAGCCAAGCGCTGACCGTAACACGCGAATCGATGACCGGCCGCACCAGCCAGTCCATGTCGACGTTCTCGTAGCGAATCTTGCTGGTGCCCTGCATGACGCCTGGCGCAAAGCGGTCCGAGTGCGTCAGGACCTGCCACACCGGGCTCTTGCGTTCGGCGTTGCCACAGTTGCGGAATATGACGTCGGTCACAGCGTGGAACTGAAACGTGTCGTACCACTCGAAGCCGATGTATTCGCCTTCCCACCAGCGGCGCTCCGCCCAGCCAACGAGTCCGGCGGGACGCTCTGGCTCAAAGCCGGATCGGCACACGGCGAGGTACTTGGTGAGAACGTGAGTGCCGATGATTCCGGCGCCACGCTGCGCGTCGTAGGCCTCGAGACCGTGGATCTCGCCCCGGGCTCCCCAGTTGTTGATGCCCAGCCAGTCTGTGACACCTTGGTGTTGGTCATCACGAAGGCGCACGGCTCATACGAGCCCTGCCCATTGTCGCAGCGGGTGTCACGGTTGTCGATGTCGCGACCCGGGTTGTAGCGCAACAGGCCCGAGCCATCGTCCACGTGTTCCAGGAGGCCGCCGACGTACACACAGCCTGCCAGGTCCCACCACCACCCCGAGCTGCGGCAGCTGTTGCCGTCAAACTCGAGCGCAGGCCGCTCCACCGGGTTGAGACCATTGGCGAGTTCCAGGTCCTTGTGCAGCAGAATGGGCTTGGGCAGCTTGACGATGGCAAAGCCAGAGTAGCCGCCCGAGGCCGCGTTGCCGACGATGCGGTTGTACAGGTTGGTGATGTAGAACCCGCTCGCCGTTGTGTCTGCAGGATTGGCCAGGTTAGCGTGTTCGGTCACCCAATCCATAAACTGGCTACCCGAGGTGCGTGGGTACTCCATGAAATGCACGTGCGCCGCCAGGTTGTACGACAGCGTGTTGCGCTCCTCCACGCCGTCCTCCAGGTAGAAGCAGTGGCCGATCGCGTCATACGCCCGTTGTCGCTCACGATCGCCTCGTTCGACCCGTGGACCACCGCGCCGGTAGAACGAGTGGTGCACGCTCGAGTGCGTCAGGTACGAGCCCTCGCCGCCATCGCCCATCATGTGCAGTGGAAGGGTACCGCGCCAAAAAGTTGGTCTGTCCCATGCGGAACAGCTCCACGCCGGACACCCGAGCCGTGCTGCTCGGTCCCATGGCGATCATGTGCCCGCCAAACCCCGTCAGGTGCTTGTTCGGGCACGGGTAGCTTGAGAAAGTGCCGTCGCTGCAAACGTCGTCGTCGGTGTCCGTGGGCTCGCTTGAAGCATCACCTTGCACAACGATGTTGCGCGACAATAGGCCCACTCGCCCTGGAAGCCCTCGCCACCCTTGTGCGTGTACGACAGCGGCTCGCTCAGCCCGATGCGCGAGAACGAATCCGAAATCGCAACGCTGGAGATCGTGCGCACCTCATTGCGGTGCCAGTCGCGCGCGTCCTTGATCTCTGTGCCCGTCACGACCACCTCTTGGCCGGGTTGCCATTGACGCGGTGCTGGAGGAAGATCTCGCTGGCGCCTGCCGTGGCGGTGGTGGCGAGTCGCGTCCACGTCGGGTGGAACAGTGCGCCGTGGATGTCGAGCACGCCGCTTCCGACCGCCGCGATGCCTTTGTATGCCGGGTCCATGCTGTCGCCGATGTTGGGCCGAGCGCCATGCAGCGTGATGGAAATGGAGCTGTACAGGCGGCACGACTCGGACCCGATGCGCAGCTTGCCGTTGACGAGGATGCCGGCAGTGTGCAGGTCGATATCGTTCTCGTTAAAGATGAGCTCGCTGGAGGCCGGGACGGTGATGAGGCCGTACGGCGTGGACTCGAGCGAGCAGTCGCTGACAAGCACGCGCGTGTTCTCCGGGATGGTCACTGCCGCACCGGCTGCGGGCACGCTCCCGCCCCAGGTGGCCGGGTCATGCCAGTTGCTGAGACCTTGATCAAGGTGCGGGCAACCAGTGCGCTGATCCCATCCCTGCGGCGGGTCGCTGGCGGTGTACCGCAGCTCGATCATCTCGCTGCCCTGCTCAAGCGGGACCAGGCCGGTGGTGTCAAAGCCCGAGTCGCCCGCATAGCTCGGCAGCGTCCCCATGGGTGCCGACACATGGCCCGCACTGGGGCACTGCGCCTCCACGTCGTGCACGAGCGCCGCAAGCGCCGCAAGCGCAGTCGCAGTCCGCTGAGTCGCCATTTTCATCGCAATTTGGTACCTGGACTGCAGTCTCGTGTGCCTTTCGTGTTTTGCATGCGGTCTCGTGTGCGTGCGGTGCTGGGGGTCCAGCACTCCGCATCGCCCGGTCCTGGGCCTGGCTGCAACCAGAACACGAAATTTTGGGAGCGCAGCATCTGGCACGCGCCAACATCTGTCTTCTGTGCCAACGCCCTGGTAGGATTCAAAAGGGGGGCGGCCGCTTGGTTGGGTGTTTCCAACACAGCCCCCCTTGCCCCCGATTCCCCCTGTGGGCAGCCTCGCCCTGTTGTATGTTACTGGTACTTGCGCCTGCACCGGTACAGCGCCGCAAGCGCAATCGCAGTCCGCCGTCGCCATCTTCATCCCAATATGGTACCTGGACCGCAGTCTCGTGTGCCTTTCGTGCTTTGCATGCGACTCGTGTGCGTGCGGTGCTGGCTGGGGGTCCAGCACTCCGCATCGCCGGGTCCTGGGCCTGGTTGCAACCAGAACACGAAATTTTGGGAGCGCAGCATGTGCCCTTTTCCTTCTGGCACGCGCCAACACCTGTCTATGCCAGAGCCTTGTTCAGATTCAAAAAGGGGCCGGCCGCTTGGTCGGGTGCTTCCAACCCACTCCCCTTGCCCCCCAGGATTTCCCCTGAGGGCAGCCTCGCCCTGTTGGCGTATTTTATGTGACAGGCACTGGCACAGTACCGGTACTGCACCAATGGTACCGGTACTGGTACCGCGGTACAACGGTTACGTCATGACCGCGAACTCCTCGAGACGTTTTGGGATCTGGACGCGGACTGGGTGAAAAGTGGGACAACGGACGCAAGCGAGATGGGACGGCGTCGGGGGCGGCGGGTGCGGCGGTGGGCGCCGGCAGGAGTCGCGGGCGGCGCCCTGGTGGCGGCCGCGGCAGTGGCAGCCATGCTGCCGTGGCTGTCCGCACGCAGACGACCGCTTGCGAGCGCGCTTGGCTGCAAGCTGCCTGCGTGGGCCACTGGGGACGAGGAAGTGGAGCAGACGCTCGATGGGTCGGAGGTGGAGGCGACGTGGGGCCTTGCGGCGCTTGCGGCACATGTGGCTTTGAGCGTGGCGGTGGCGCGGTCGGCTCGTGTGCGCGAGTGGGCGAGGGGGGCAGCGGAGCCGCAAGGGATGGAGGTCGCCGTGGCTTCGGCGGACACGTCCATGCGCGGGGCGCTACTCTGGGTGTGTGCGGCGATTTGCAGCGCCAACCCGATGGTCACACGGGCGCTTGCGGGGCAGGGTCTGCGCCAGGTGCTCGATGTTGCCGCGGTGG
Organism: Thraustochytrium striatum; assembly: GCA_022244645.1. Lineage (NCBI taxonomy): Eukaryota > Bigyra > Thraustochytrida > Thraustochytriidae > Thraustochytrium > Thraustochytrium striatum. The sequence goes on from JACDIV010000055.1 coordinate 1,007,442, forward strand.
CGCTGGCTGTGCTGCCGCGAGATGTTGAGACAGCTTTTGGCGACCAGATTGCATCGCGCCGGGCCTGGGCCGCCACGCTGGTCGTCACAAGCGCGCTAGTGCGCCCAAGCGCTCGAGGACTTCTATGCTTTATCGCGTCTCGGAATGCCGGCACGAGCCGTATGGTGGCCTCGTCGGTGGGCTTTGGAGCGGCAATCGTGATGCAGCTCGAGCACAGCACCCTTCACGAGGCTAGCGGGCTACGGCTTTTAGGAGCTGCCGTTGCTCTTGCAGCATGTGTTTGCGGCTGCTGCAAGCAGCTGCAGGAGGCGCCCGCGGCCGAACTCCTCGTCGCGTTTGTCGCGTTTGGCCTCGCGGCAGAGACCGAGCCAGCATGGTTTGCGCAAGCTGGGTCCGTGCTAGTAGCGCCAAGCCTACTCGCCCGGACCTTGGCGGCTCTCGCAGAGGCCGCGGGCATCTGGGCTTTCGTCCGAGCCGCTCTGGCGTCTGGGTGGAGCGACAAGTTCTGGGTCGACTTGGACGCCTGCTACTTTGGCACCGCTTCCGCCCTTGCGGCCTTGGGCTCTGACATGTTTCGGTCTGCCGTCACTGCGCTCTATCTCGCTCTGATTGGGCTCCTCGCCGCCGCGGTAGTCCTCGCAGGGCAAGCCGAAGTGCGCGCTGCAGACCCCGTGACCGGTGCCACCTCGGTTCTGGCACGCGCAGACGCTGTGTTGCGCGGTGAATCGACAACTCTGACCGCTGCCGTCGCCAAGAATGCTGTTCAGAGCCTCGCGGAGCTGCGCGCAGCGGGGTTGGGCCAGCCCGACCTGCTTGACAGGTTCTGCTTGGTCAAGGGCGCCCTCCTATCTCATGCGGGCGATTTTGCCGGCTCGCTGACGTGTCTGGGCTGCGTTGGGGACGCAAGTACCGCGGAGCTTGATTGCCTGGCCGATGGCCCCGGCGCAGCAATGGCGCGGGGGAAGAGCAGCTCGCCGCGCGGATCGCGTGGAACTGCGTCAACGAACTCCGCGCTGGGACGGAAGATCCGCCTCTTGAGCAAACGTTTCGGCCCGCGGCGCATCGGGCCCTACTGCACTTGGGCCACCGCAAGCTGGCCGGGTGGTGCAATGCGACGGCACCAACGATCGACATGGCGGTCGAGCTGTTCGACCAAGTGTCTTTGGGAACCAGTTTGCCAAGCGCATTCGAGGCGGCAGAGTGGGCGCTCGCAGCCGCTGTGCTTCAAGCCCCTCACCGCGGTGACCTCTGGCTCAAACTTGGCAGCACGCGCATGGCACTGGACAAGCTCAAGCTTGCAACTGTCGCGCTGGAGAAGGCGGTCCTGCTTGAGCCCAACAACGCGGATGCCGTCCGTCGACTTGCTTTCACGCTGCGCTCGCTGTCGCGTTTTGAGCAGGCGGAGGAGCTGTACCTGCACAGCTTGACGCTGCACGCGAGCAGGCCCCGTGAGCAAATGGAGGCGCTCGCGGACTTGTGCCAGACCTTCCTGATGCAGGGCCAGGACGAGCGCACCGTGCAGTGCGCGGCAGGGAAGGACCTCCCAATAGAAGTGGTGCCAGCTTTGTTGCCAGCGTCAATCTTCAACCATCGCGGCATTGCTCTGGCGCGGCTCGGCGACGAGGAGGCCGCGGTGCAAGACTTTGCACGCGCTCGGGACGCTTCAGCGGCACTACTTGCCGCGAGCGGGCCCGGGTACTCCACAAAGGTGCACGCCGACGCGCTCAACAACCTCGGGTCGGCAGCCTTCAACGCCAACGACTTTGAGACGGCGCGCGCCAACTTCCAAGCCGCGCTGGGCGTCCACGAGGCGCACTACCAGGCGCGCGAAAACCTCGCCAACCTGGAGGTCCTTATGAGCCCCATTCCCACCGTATGAAGCCACAGACCAATCTCTCCGCTGTCCGCTCTCTCTCTCTCTCTCATCTCTCGCGTACTCGCCAGCTTGTCGCGCCGCCGTCGCAGCCTGTGCACAGCCTGTGCAAAGCCTTTGCGATAAGGCGACTTGCAAGTCCAACGGCTACTCGTGCCTGTCGGCGGCGCGAGGCGAGGCACGCGGGATCGGCGGGCAGCGAGGCGGCCATGGAGGACCACGACGTGTTCGTGTGGGGCCAGAACGACTCGGGGGCGCTGGGACTTGGCCACAGCGACGACCAATGGGTCCCGGTTGCCGTGGAAGCGCTCGCGGGTGACGGCCTCTTTGTGCAAGCCGCAGGGTGTGGCGGCCAGCACCTGGTGCTTGTCACGAGCGACGGGGACGTACGTGGCAGGGAGTAATACGCATGGTCAGCTCGGTCTTGCCGCGAGTGAGCAGCAAAACGTGCCGGTGTGCCTCGAGGAGGTCAGCCACGCCGCTGTGGTCGACGTGGCCTGTGGCGAGGCTCACACGCTCCTCTTGTGCGGGGAGGACCGCGCCAAGCTTCTCGCCTTCGGGTCCAATAGCTCTGGGCAGCTCGGTGTAGCCGAGAGCCGTGCGGGCGGCTTTGGGGCGATCGGGCGCATCCAGATTGTGCCGACCGCGCCGTCCGAAAGGGTCGTGATCAAGGCCATCGCGGCAGGTCGAGACTTTAGTCTGGCCGTGACCGACGCAGGCCTCGCGTATGGTTGGGGCAACAATGAGCGAGGGCAACTTGGCCTCATGCACGTGAGCCCCGAGAGCGTGCCGGTGCTTGTGCCCAACCTCAGCGACGTCGTTCACATCTCTTGTGGCGACGCGCACTCGGCCTTCCTCACTCGACCCGGCTCGCGGCTGCGCGAGGATGGAAAGAGCAACTGCTATATGTGTGGCGACAACACCTTTGGCCAGCTCGGCCTCGGCGACTCGGGGACAGACAGTGTCCTCCGCCACGGCGCTTCCGATGGCGGACGCGCAGTCGGCCGTTCATTCTGTGCTGTGCGGTAGTGCGCACACAATTTTCTGCAGGTCGCGCGAACCGCGAACCGCGGCGAGCCCGCCACGTACGTGTCCTACTTTGGTTTTGGGCGGAACGACGACGGGCAGCTCGGCATGCCGGTGCAGACTCGCGTTCCGGTGCCCAGCCCAGTCTACGCGCTTGTTGGCTGTCATGTGGCGTCTATCTCCCTGGGCAAGGACTGCAGCTTCTTCTGGATCAGCAGCTTTGCTGGCGACCAGCCCAGTTCCGATGGAGGCGAGCGGACGCCAGGCCTGTACGCTTGCGGACGCCAGAGCAACGGCAGGCTTGGCCTCGGCCCGGCGACATCATGCTCTGGAAAGCCGGGGTTGGTCCGTCTGAGCGCGATCCCGCCGCGCATGCGCGGGCTAGTCGCCTGCTCAAGCTTTGCAGTGGCCATTCCACGCGCGCCCAAGCAGTTCCCACAGATCCCGTTCGAAGGGTCGTCGCTGGCAGCAAGCGACCAGTGTCTACCAGACAAGCGGCCTGAGGAGAGCGAGCAGACATCCGGGCCCGAATGTCAGATCGTGGACGATATGAAGCGTCTCCTTGACGAGCGTATTTTGTTCGACGTCGTGCTGGTCCCGGGGGCGCAACATCCCGCCCTCGAGTGCACCGGTCCTGACGCGGCGGCGTGCGAGCAGCAGCAGCAGCAGCAACAACAACAGCAGCAGCAGCAGCCGTCCAAAGAACGGGTTGCCATTGCAGTGCACTCGGCGATTTTGCACTGTCGGTGCCCACGCCTGTGGCACATGGTTCAAGAAGAGCTTGCACGGGCAAAGGGAAAGGCACGCGCGTCCCAGCCTTTGGCGCGGCGGTGGCAATGAGCACGCCCCCGAGGTGGCTATTCATCACATCACCGGCAAGGCTCTTCGCGTCTTCGTCCAGTTCCTGTACACGGGGAAGGCCGACCTCGCAGAACGACTTGGCGCACAGGAGGCCCTGGACGTCGCTTGGGCTGCGCGGCACTTTTCTCTGGACAGGCTATTGGCCCTTTGCCAACGGCGTGTCGGACAAGTTCTCGAGCCAGCGAACGCAGTTCTCGTGCTCGCGCGCGCGTGCAAGCTCGAGCTTCAGGCGATCAAGCGAACCTGTTTCGCCTACATCGTCGGCAACTACGAAGCGTGCGTCTCGAAGCGCAACCGGCTGGCGGTTGAGACGCTCAACGACAACCCCTCGCTCTTGGCCGAGGTCGTAGGTCTCTCCTCTGAGGACTTTGCCCGCTCCGTGCTGCTCAGTCTACCCGAGCCAACGCGGGTCGGGCCCTCGTCGCTCGTGAACGACATGTCGCGGCTCTTCAAGAGCTCAGCTCTCGCGGACGTCGAGTTCGTCCCCACGAGCGCTGCGCGACCTGGAGACTCCTCGGTAGTCAAGCCAACGCCGGTGGTGTGCCACTCTATTGTCCTCGCTGCGCGCTGCCCTGTCATCAAGAAGGCCTTGGCAGAGTTTCTCAACCGCGGCCCGGGCCAGGATCGCCCGAGGTCGCCAGGGTACCACAGCGGCGAGGAGGCCGAGGATCTCGGGCTTGGAATCCAGTCAAAGGTGTCGCTTGAGCCCAGGATCACCAGCGTGGACCCAGACTCGGGGCGGCTCAAGCTGGTCGAATTGAGCGAGGCATCCCCAAAGACGCTGCGAGTGTTTCTCGAGTACCTGTACACAGACTCGACCGAGATGGTGATGGCAGAGCACGCGGTCGACCTGCTGATGCTTTGTCACGTATACGGACTCGGGCGCGGCGAGCTGGTGCACCACTGCGACGAGCTCCTCAAGTCGAGCCTGAGCCCGCAGAGCGTGTTTGACGTCATGTGCGTGGCGCACCTTCTGAAACGCACACGGCTGGAATCGGCCGCACTCGATTACTTTGGCTCCCACGCGGAGGCGTGCCTTATGGACCGCGAAGCCATGCTGGACACCGTGTCGGACTTTCCGGCGCTTGGGGTGACGCTGTGCAACGTGCTGTTCGCGAAGGGGCAGCGCAACGAATCCGAGCTTTGTTGACTAGCTAGCTGGCCAGAGAGAGGAGAACAAGAAGATATACGACTGTGACGACGACTTGCCTTTGATTTGCCTTTGGCTGTGGCTCTGGTTCGCGTGGTTGCTTGGACAGCAGCGGACACGTCAGGGGAGCATGCGCCCGAGAATGTTCTGGCCCCGGACAAAGTGGAAGCCCACGGCGCCGATGTGAAGGGGGACCATGTAGGTGAGGATCTCCGGCTAGCTTGTGGCGCTTGTAGGCCTGGCCGGCAATGGCCTTGTTGGGCTCCTCGGCGCCGGGGATCGTGGAGCCGCCAAAGTAGCAAAGAAGGGCAGGCCCTTGCCGCCAAAGTAGCCCATGGCGATGCCCGAGGCGGGCAAGAAGATCATCAATCCGTAGAGCGCGTAGTGCGTCACCGTGGCGGCCGCGTGCTCCAGAAGTTGCCGGGCGGCAGCGGCGGCTGCTTCTGCATCACCTTGAGCGCCACGCGGGGCACCATAAGCCCGGCCACGATCAGCGCGGTGCTCTTATGGATGTTCATCAGCTCGCCCTTGGTCATGCCAAACTTGGTCGGCTCGTCCTTGGGCGTCCACTGGCTCAGCTTGACGGTGCCGATGCAGGTGACAATGCCGGCCCCAGTGAGCCAGTGCAGCAGCTGCGCCCCGCTCGAATACTTGGTCGGGAGCGCGACCTCGGCGGCAGCAGGCGCCGCGGTGGACATGCCCTTGCGCCCCGCGCGCATCACCCCGAGCCGCGCCGCGCCGCGCGCAAAGATCGCCTGGAAGCCCGCCATCCTCTCTCTCTCTCTCTCTCTCTCTCGATCTCTGTTGGTCGTGTCAGCTGCATTGGCGAGCAGGACGCAGCTTGGGTTCGCTCGCTTGGCTGGCTGCGGCGTGGCAGACACAAGCCGCATCGACGCCACGCCCGCTCGGCACCGCGTCGCCCTCGTTCTAGCTAGCAAGACCAGGCGGTGATTCACTGCGCTCTTCACGCACTTTGTTGTTGTGTTGCGGCACTAACGCTGGCGCAGCATAAGAACGACGTTGAAGATCGCGCCCACCACGAGCGCTGCGCGCAGCATGTTGAGCTCGGAGGCGACCGCCTTGTCCGCCTCTGCGGCGGCCTTCTTGGCCTGCGCCGCGGGCTTACCGCCCCAGACGGACGCACCGGACCGAACCTTGGCAAACATGTCGGCCTCCTCCGCGCCCAAATACATGACGCCACAGCGCGCGTGCACGTCTTCGGGGATAGCCTGCGCGAGAATGCGGTCGCCCTCCGAGTTGATCAGCGCCGCGCCCTTCCCGGCGCGCTCCCACATGAAGGCCAACGGAATGGCCTCGTACACGAGCCGCAAGCGGCCCTGCGGGTACTTGCGGTCCGCCGGGTACAAGAAGCAGCCGCCCTGCAGCAACTGGCGCGACACGTCCAGCACCATGCAGCAGGCCCAGCGCACGGAGCGGCCGCGCAGGTGGTTGGCCACAAACGCGGAAACGGTCGGGTCCCAGTTGGCGCTGTTGCCCTCGTTGATGGCATATGTCTTGCCCTTGCTAGGCCGCTGGTGGTCCTCGATGAAGCAGACCCACTCCTTGTAGCGAAAGTCGTACTGGCTCACCTGCACGGGCACCTTGCGCGTGCAAAAAGCGAACTGCAGCGCGCTTGAGAAGAGTGCATACCCTGCGGCGACGATCTCGTCCCGGTACCGACCTCGTTCAGGTGCTTGGCCTTGAAGACGCCAAAGATGGCGCCCACCGAGACGCCACAGGCACGTTCTGCGAGCCGTCGAGCGGGTCAAACACCACAATGTACTCGCCGTCGGCGCTGAGCGTCACAAAGTCGTCGCGCTCCTCCGAGGCAAAGCCCGCCACCAAAGGGCAGGCCTTGAGCGCCTCCTCCACGGCTTGTCCGCCAGCATGTCCAGCGCCAGCACCTTGTCACCGCTCGCGTTGACCACTTTCGCCTTGTCCTGCGCAGCGGCGCTCTTGCACAGGCTATCGATAGCATCGCCGGTCCATCCGATGTGGGACTGGATCTCGTCGTAGATCTCCACCGAGGCGCCCTTGAGGGCGCTCTCGATCTCCTGCAGCGCAGCCTCCATCTCGCTCAGATCTTCTTGCGCCTTGCTCTGCTCTCGCTTTTCTCTGTGCAATGTCGCGACCTGGACGCGAAACGCCCGACTCTCATCAACGCATCGGCGGCAGCCAACGCCGCGCCGCGGCGGCCAGGCCGGCAGGGAGACCTCGCGAGGCCTTCTCCCCTCTCGCCTCGGCTGGCCGGGAGCGGCGATGCAACTTGCGGTGACAGTCACATGAGTTGGGTGGCCTTGATGGTCCATCGGCTTGGGTCTACAACTAGCGTGGACGAAGAGGCGGGACCTGCTGCTGCCGCCCGGCTGGGAAGCGGGCTTGGCACAGTGGTCCTCTGGCGCGGCGCGGCGTCCGTGCAGCTCTTTTTTGCTTCTTCTAAATCGCGCAGCGCGGCAAGCGCAGCGAGGGCCCGACGCCGCGACTGTCCTGCAGCCGCGCCCCACGGCCAAAGGATCGCCCGGCGCGTCTGTGGGATCACTTGGCAGCGCCGCCCTTGCCTTGCGCCTCGCGGCGCGCCTTGGCCGCCTCGATCTTGGCCTGCTTGGCCGCGCGCGCCGACTTGAACTTTTGGTTGCCGCGCCCGTGCAGCACCACGCTGGCCTGCCCGGAGGCAATCGTGGCCGCGCGCGCCTCCGCGGCCGTGTCCGCGCACGCCGCCGCTAGCTTGGCCGCCACCGCCCTGTCCTTCGCGCGCGCGTCGCCCGGCATGCCGGCCGCCCTCCCTCGCCGTCGCCGCGAGCTCTCCGACCCGTCGCCGGGCAGTCTGCGTCCGATTCTGCTCTCTTTCGGAACCTTTTCCGCACATTTCCGGAACGAACGAGTGGCTTGGGGAGTCCCCCCATTTGGCTCCGACGAAGATCCATTTCGCCAGGAGGAAGAGCAGCAGCAGCAGCAGCAGCAGCAGCAGCAGCAGCAGCGGCAGCGGCAGCGGCAGCAGGAGCAGCGGACGGACGGGCGCACGAAAGGAGAGAGCGAAATGGCGAGCAGTCATGCGGCGATCGAGGGCAGCAAGGAGTCGCTGCGCAAGGTGACGCGCGCGCTGCTGTCCGTGTCCGACAAGACGGACGTGGTGCAGCTTGGCACCTTCCTCGCCAAGCACGGCGTGGAGCTGCTGTCCACGGGCGGCACCGCCAAGCTGCTGCGCGACTCGGGCCTCACCGTGATCGATGTCGCCGAGCACACCGGGTCCCGAGATGCTGGACGGCCGCGTCAAGACGCTGCACCCCAAGATCCACGGCGGCATCCTGGCCGTGCGCGGAAACAGCAAGCACGAGGCGGACATGGAGGCGAACGGCATCGCGCCCATCGACATGGTGGTGGTCAACCTGTACCCCTTCGAGCAGACCGTCGCCAAGGGCTCGGACTTTGACACGTGCGTCGAGAACATCGACATTGGCGGGCCCGGCATGCTGCGCGCGTCGGCCAAGAACCACGCCGCGGTGGCCATCGTGACGGCTCCCGAGCAGTACGCGGAGCTGATGAACGAGATGGAGGCCAACGACGGTGCACCACCATCGAGCTTCGGCGCCGGCTTGCCTCGGCGGCGTTCAGCCTCTCGGCGCACTACGACGGCGCCGTGGCGTCCTACTTTGCCAGCTCGGTGCAGACGCCGACGCCCCACGGTGACGCGCACGTACGAAGTGGCTCTGCCGCTCAAGTACGGCTGCAACCCGAACCAGCTGCCCGCGGCCCTGTGCCGCGTGGGCGGCGGCGCGATGCCTTTCGAGGTCCTGAACGGCACGCCGGGGTACATCAACCTGCTGGACGCCTCCAATGCGTGGCAGCTGGTGCACGAGATGCGCGCGGCCCTGGGCGTCGCCGCAGCGGCCTCGTTCAAGCACGTGAGCCCGGCGGGCGCCGCCGTGGCCGTGCCGCTTACTGACGTCGAGTTTAAGGCGTACGAGATGGAGGGCCGCAACCTGACGCTGACCGACTCGGCTCTGGCCTACCTGCGCGCGCGCCAGGCGGACCCGATGTCCTCGTTTGGCGACTTTGCGGCGCTCTCGGATGTGGTCGACAAGGACACCGCCCTGGTGCTCAAGACGGAGGTGAGCGATGGCATCGTCGCCCCGGGCTACGAGCCGGAGGCGCTTGAGATCCTCAAGGCCAAGAAGGGCGGCAAGTTCATCGTGCTCAAGGCGGACCCGAACTTCAAGCCGCCGGCCAACGAGTACCGCGAGGTGTTTGGCCAGGGCTTTATGCAAAAGCGCAACGACTGCGTGGTCACCAAGGAATCGATGAGCCAGGTCGCGACCACCAAGGCCAACTCTCTGGACGATGACGCCAAGCGCGATCTCGTGGTGGCTACCATCGCGCTCAAGTACACCCAGTCCAACTCGATCGCGTACGCCAAGAACGGCCAGGTGGTGGGCGTGGGCGCGGCCAGCAGAGCCGCGTGGACTGCGTCAAGCTCGCCGGCCGCAAGGTCAAGGTCTGGCACCTGCGCCAGCACCCCAAGGTCCTCGGCCTCAAGTTCAAGGCCGGCGTTAAGCGCCAGGACCGCATCAACGCGCGCGTGCGCTACATCGAGGGCGACATGTCGGGCCCCGAGCGCGCGCAGTGGGAGCTCAACTTGAGGAGATCCCGGAGGACCTCACGGAGGCCGAGAAGGCGGACTTTATGGCCACGCTCTCGCAGGTCAGCCTCAGCTCGGACGCCTTTTTCCCCTTCCGGGACTCATCGACGTGGCCTCCAAGCTGGGCGTCGTACGTGGCGCAGACCGGCGGCTCGGTCATGGACGAGTCCGTGGGTCGCCGCTTGCGACGAGTACGGCATGGCCTGCGCCATGACGGGCATGCGGCTGTTCCACCACTAGGTCTAGTAGCCGGAGAGCTCGAGCTAGCCAGCCAGCCAAGCCAGCTGGCTGCTCGCTGCTGCTCTTGCAAGCAAACACAAACCCAAGGACTTTTCTTCGTGGAAGCGAACCCAAGGGCGGGCACCTCAGGCGCCGCGCCGCCTCGCTGCGGCACCGCGTAGCGGCCTCGCGCAGCGCTACACCGGCGCGCAGCACCCTCCTCCCCGCTCGCCCACCCCCCGCGCCGGCCCCAGGCTCGCTGCCCGGCCTGGCCCCAGCCGAATCCCCCCCCCTGCGGCCGCGGATCGACCTCGCAGGGATGTGCAGCGAGGAAGCGCGGGGCGCGCAGACGCTCGAGCCCGGGCTCCTGCACGTGGCCTTGGCCGTGGCGTACGCCGCTAGCGCGGTGAGTGTCATGCGCGTGCGCTCGTGGAAGGCACGCCACCGCGTCGTCATGCGGCTCTTGCAGCGCACCGAGCTCGAAGGCGTGCGGGAGCTGGCGCAAGAGGGAGAGCAGTCAGAGGACGACGAGGAAGCGTCGGAGATCGACTCGTTCCTGAGCCCGTTCTCGCACGACCTCGTGTTCGGCGTGGAGGCGGACGGCGAGCTCGTCGGCCTCGACACGGTGCGACTCGACCGCAGCGTGGGACACGTGGAGGACGTCAAGCTTGCGCCCGAGCTAGCGGGCCACGGCCTTGAGGAGCTACTGCGCCGCTTCACGCTCGAATCGCCCGTGCTGCCGCAACACGGCGTGCGGCTGGCACGCCACTTGGCCTTTGCGTGGAACGAGCACGCCTGTCGCAGCTCGGAGCTCGGCGGCATGGAGGTTGTGGCGCGGTGGCACTACAACGTGCTTGACGGCCACGCCGCCATCGACGAGCTGCTCGTCGCTTCACGGGAAGCCGCAGCGCCCGGCGCGCGACTCGCGGCCGCGCCGTCCCTGCCCGCGGCACTTGCGGCGCTGCGGTGCGCCTGCGACTGCGGCCGCCTGCTGCAGTGCTGGGACATCCACGACCTGGACCGCGAGACGTTGCGCCTGCTTTGCTCGTCCCTGCCGGACGAGCCGGACGAGCCCGTTGAGGCTTTGCCAGCCTCGCCGCGCCTCGCAACTAGTGAGCGCGGCACCCGCGCTACCCGCGCTTTTGCACAGTGCAAACCTCGCCGCTCGCCTGCAGCGTTGGCGAGCTCGTGGCCCGCGAAGGCGCGCAGGAGCGGCAGCTCTGTACATTCACTTTATATTGCAGCAACTCAGCGCTACGGCGATCGCGCCGCCTGCCTCGCGGAGGCGTATGCGCACGCGGCGTACTGGGCGGGCCTGGCTTCGCGGGCGGGCTGCGACTCGCTTGTGGTCTTCGTGTCGTCGGAGCTCGAGGACGGGTTTGCAGTTCCGGGAGCGGTGCAGCGCGACCAGCTAGTGCTGTACGAGAAGGTCATCAAGTGAGCTTTTTCTGCTTGGCGTTCGCCAGGGCCTTGGCCTTGGCTTCGAGCACTCTGTTCTTGGCCAGCTTGGCCTTCTCGCCTTGGCCTTGCCCGCTAGTTCGGCCTTGGCCTTGGCCAGCTGAAGCTTGCTCGCCGCAGGTGCTGCGGTTGCTGGCGGCACTTGCTCGGCAAGCGGAGTTATCGGCGCGCCCGCCGCGGTGGCGCCCGAGATATCCCAGCGGCTCTTGCGCTTGCGAGGCAGCTCCTTGTCTGCTCGCTCGTCACTGGCTGGCCCTGCCGGGGGACTGGCCGGCTTTGGCTCTGGGGCTAACGCTACTGTCGTCTCTCGACGAGGGCTAGACATCTCTTTGTCGGGGCTGCGAAGACGTCGCCGGCGGCGCTTGCGGCGCCTCCGTTCGCTCTCCCGCTCGCTCTCCGACGAAGACGACGAAGACGAAGACGAAGACGACGAAGACGAGGACGACGACGACGACGAAGAAGAAGAAGACGATGAAGACGACGACGACGATGAAGACGATGAAGACGATGAAGACGACGACGACGACGACGACGACGAGGACACCGACCTGGAGCGCCGTTTCCGGCGGCTTTTCGAGCGCTTTCTCGAGCGCTTTCTCGAGCGAACCTCTCCTTCCTCTACCTCGCGCGACACGCGCCTCAGCTCTGCTTTGCGCTCGCGGCGCGCCTTCCGCGCTGCCGCCCGAGCCTCTTGCTCTGCTCAAGCGCGCCTCCTCCCGCGCCCGTTTCTTCTCGTCGCGCTTCTGCCTCTGCAGCTCCTGGTCAAAGGCCTCGCCCTCGCGGTGCTCTTGCGAGAGGCCAAACACGGCGCGCAGCTCCTCATCGCGCCCGGTGCGTCGCGCCGCCTCTTGATGCGTGCCAACTTGCAGTCGGTCGTCCCAGCCCCTGACGGCCGGGCGAGACTCAGGCGAGCCGGCAGTCACAGCGGTCGACGCGGCGGAGGCCACGGACACATCGCCGTCCTTCTTGCGGCGGCGGCTCTTCTTGCGCGCTTCCTTCTCCTCGGCGATCTTGGCCAGCAACTCTGCGCGAAGCTTGCCGCAGCGCTCCTCCACGTCCTCGGCGCCGGCTGCCTCCAGCTCGTCGCGCAGCTCTAGCACCCGGACCTCGACCTGGCGCAGGCGCTCGTGCTCGAGCACGGCGCGGTTCGGTTTGCTCTTGCGCGACGGCTTGGCCCAGTCCCGCGGTCCATCCCCGCGCGAGTTGCGGTCCTGCGCGAGCCGCGCTCGGTCGGCGCGCACGTGGCTCAAGTTGCGCTGCACGTGGCCGCTTGTGGCCGTGCCGCGCGTCGTGCGCAGGCCGATGCCGTTGTACATGCCCGCCTGCCCGCTGCCGCTTGAGCGACTGGTCTGCGGCCCAGGTGACCACTATGACTGGGCCTTTGACCTCTCACGTCGCGCCATGACCTGTGCAAGGTCAAGGAAATGATGGTGGATCACGTCCACAGGTGTTTTGTTGCAGTGATTGAAACGACAGGGGGTCACAGGATCTCTTTGAGGAGGCGCTTGGTCTCCGGCGTGGGCGGCACGGGCAGGGCCTCGATGGCGTCCCTGACGGCGCTGGCGTGCCCGGCGCGCAGCCAGCCTCCGCGCGCAGGCGCCTCACCGACGGCGGCAGCGGCGTCCCGGCGCCGCGGCGGCCGCGTCATCCGACGGCGCCTCGCCGCGCTCGAAGGCCGCGAGCCGGTCCTGGTCGAGCTGCACTCGCGCCAGACCGAGACGGCGGCGCTCCTCCGTGAGCTTGCTCCATTCTGCGGCTAGCTGCGCCTTCTCGCTCTCCAGGTCGACGCTGTCGGCCTGGTCGAAGCGCTGCGCGCGCAGCTGCTGGATGTCCTTCTCGAGCGCAGTGTCGTCAGGGCTGCTAGCGGGCTGCTGGCGGTCCACGGGCTCGCCGAAGAGCGACATCTTGATGAGCTTGTCCTGCGTCGTGATGACCGCGTAGGCCTCCTTGAGCTTGGCCTCGGCCTCGCTCGAAGGCGCGTCGTCGCCGTCCGGCTGCGACAACTCGGGCGCACTCTCTAGCAAGGCCTCCACCCGCTGGCCGAGCTCCTCCATCAGGCGCTCGAGCTCCTCCGCGGGAAGCCGGAAGCAACCGTCTTGCAGGCGCAGCTCGTCCGCCTCGCTGGGGCCGGTCGCCTCGTGCTTTCCGCGCGCCTCGAAGACGAGCTGCAGCTTGAGAGCAGCACACCCTGTACGCTCTGCAGCGAGGCGCGAAGCTTGTCGTTCTCGTTGCGCAGGTGCAGCAGCTTGTGTTGCAGACTGTCGGACGCGGCGGCGTGCAGACGGTCAAGGTTGGCGGCCGGCGCCTGGTCCTGCGGCTCGGCGCCGTCGGCGTCGGCGGGGGAGTCGTCCTCAAAGCCGGGCGGGAAGGCGCGCGGCGGAGGCGGCAGCTCCATCTCGATGCCGCGCTTGATGGAGCGGTCGCGCTGGGCTTGCAGCATCTGCATGCGCTTCTGCAGGCGCTCGTACTCGCTCTCTTTGCGGTTGAGCGTGGCTTGCCAGTTCTTTTGCTGGCCCTCCATGCGCGCGATCTTTACGTCGCGCTCCTTGAGCCAGGCCTCGAAAGCCTTCTTGTCTTTCTTGGCCTTGTCGGCCACCATGCTGGCGCGCGAGTTCGCGTTCGCCACGTCCTGCTGCAGCATCTGCACCTGCAGCTCGAGGGCGTCAACGCGCTCCCGGAGGCGCTTGCGGGCCACCTCGCTGCGGTGCGCAGCGGTCTCGTAGCTCTTGAGGCTGGTGCTGCCGGCCTCAATGTCCACGAGCAGGCCCTGGATCACCTCGACCACGGCGCCCATATCGTCTTCCCGCAGCTGCTCGTACCCGAGCTGTTCGAGCTTGCAGTTAATTGCGGCGAGGCCAACGTCTGGCCGCCGCGCTTCAGGCCCATCGCCAGGCTGCGGGCTCGCGGGTTCGAGAAAGCTCTGCAAGGCGTCGCCCAGGGCGCCGTTCTCCTTGTCACCGGCAGCCTCGGGCGACGAGCACGCGGCCTCCCGGCCCTCTCCCGCGGCGCAGGCCTCCTCCTTGCCGAGGGCGCGCGCTGGCGGCGGCGCATCCAGGGCTTGACCTGCTGCTGCTGCTGCTGCTGCTGCTGCTGGTCGGCGCCGTTCTTGAAGCTGGCGGTGAAGTCCAGCAGCACCGCCTCGCCGCCCGCACCTCCTCCTCCTCCTCCATCTTCTGCCGCGTCCGCTTTCCTTTGGCGGTTGCGCCCGGGGACCCTAACCCGGCGAACGCATCTGCCGACCTCGGGAACGCTCCGCCTTCTCGGTTCCGACCGCGCGCAGATGCCCCGCTGTGGAACGCGTGCAATCACCCTGAAACAGAGCACCGAGAGAAGCGCGAGATTCGTCGCGAGAGCTCTGCGCGCGGTCGGGAAACGCACACCTCCGGGGTGCCAAAAGTCGAGGCCGAAGACCAAGTTGGAGCTCGAGGCGCTCGGCGGCGCTTGTTGGGTTCGCGCGGAAGGCGGCCGGCGGCATGGGTGGCTGCAACGGGCGCTTGGTGGAGGTCGGGCCCTCCGGGGCCGGCGAGGTGCTGGTGGGCGGCAAGAAGTGCACTTCGCGCGCAATGAGGCGCAAAGCCGGCGGCCGTACATGGAGGACCGCATCGCGGTGAACGAGGGCAGAGGCGTGCTGGAAGGGTGCTTGTTCGCCGGCGTGTTTGACGGGCACGGCGGGAGCCGCGTGGCGGAGTTCTGCGCGGATTCGTTCGCCGAGGCGATCCAAGAGAGTCTCAAGGACTTTAAGAGCATCAGCGCGGTGGACCCGGAGGTGCTTGAGGCGCGCATTTCGGAAGTCTTTATTAGCCTGGACGACCGCGTGAGGCGACTGCCGCCCGTGCTGGTCAAGCCGCAGCGGATGCTGCCCTGCATGCCGCCCGGCGAGGAGTACCTCAAGGACATCGAGAACGTGGGCAGCACGGCCACCACGGTGCTCGTGACGCCCGAGAAGCTGGTGTTCGCCAACTGCGGAGACTCTCGCACGCTGCTTGTGCGCAACGGCGAGGTTTTCTTCGGCACGACCGACCATACGCCCAACGACGTCGTGGAGACGGAGCGCATCGAGCACGCGGGCGGCTTTGTGGACGGCAACCGCGTGAACGGCATTTTGGGCGTATCGCGGGCGTTAGGCGACCACCGCTTCAAGACCAATGAGGGCTTGCCGCCTGAGATGCAGGAGGTCAGCCCTGCGCCCGAGCTGTCCATCTTGCAGCGGTCGCGGGCCGATCAGTTCATCCTGCTTGCCTCGGACGGCCTGTGGCATGTCATGGACAACGAGTTGGCCAAGGACTATATCATGGACAGCGTCGTCGAGAAGGGTGAAACCCTCGCCGAGTGCTGCGCGGGGCTTGTGTCGCACGCCTGCAACTCTTTGCGTTCGGGGGACAACGTTTCGGTCGCGCTCCTCTCGCTCGGGAGGGCCTGCCCGACGAAGCGGCGGCTGTTAGCTCCAAGGAGCTCGTGCCGAATGGCGCAGCGGTTCCTCTTCGGTCCCCGCGCCGGTGGCCCTCTCCGCGGCCGCCGCGGAGGGCGAGCCGGCGGCGACGCCCAAGCGGGCCCGGCGGCAGCCGCAGGTGCACCACCTACGCGCCAAGCGGGCCTCCACCAGTGAGTCGAGCTCTGGCTCCTCCGCTCTTCAGGTCTTCAGGCAGCGACCTGAGCTCGGACAGCGAGGACGACTCGGAGGAGGTCGACGCGTCGGCCGTGGTGCTCTCCGGCGAGCCAGAGACGACCTAGCTTTTTGATCGGAGCAGTCGGTCTCCACCGCGCAAGCGCGCGCGAGGCGTGGCGCGGATCTGTGTTGTTGTTGTTGTTGCTGCTGCTGCAGCTGCTGCTGCTGCCGGCGCTGCTGTTAAAATTGAGAATGATCCTTCTCCTTCTCAAAGTCTTCTTCTGCTGCTGCTGCGGCTGCTGCGGCTGCTGCTGCCGGCGCTGCTGATCCTCCTTTTCGATTTCGGCGGTCTCGGTCGTTGTTGTTGCTGTTGTTGTGGTGGTGGTTGTGGTTAGAGTAGTGGGTGGTCTCCTGTGGTATTTGGAGTCTGCGTTCGTGTCGCAAAAAGGGAAAGGAGTGACCAAACCCTAGTTTGAGTTAGGTTTGGGTTAGGGCAGTTGTTGGTTGGCTCTGACAGTCGTGGGCATTCTGTGGCAGCAACAACAGATTGGAAGGCAGGAGGGGAGCAGCAGTCAGCGGGCAGACCAGCGCGCGGGCAGGACACGATGGCCGTCGGGAAGAACCGCCGTCTCGGCAAGAAGGGCCGCAAGAAGAAGGTTGTGGACCCGTTCCTGAAGAAGGACTGGTACTCCATCCGTGCCCCGAGCATGTTCGCCAAGCGCGATGGTGGGCTGACCCTGTGCACCAAGACCCAGGGTACCAAGATCGCTAGCGAGCAGATCAAGGACCGCGTGTTCGAGGTGAGCCTGGCGGACCTGAACGACAACCCGGACATGAGCTACCGCAAGATCAAGCTCATCGCGGACGACGTGCAGGGCGACAAGGTGCTGACCAACTTCCACGGCATGGACATGACCCGCGACAAGCTCTGCTCGCTGATCAAGAAGTGGCAGTCGCTCATCGAGGCCCGCGTGGACGTGCGCACCACGGACGGCTACACGCTCCGCATGTTCGCCATCGGCTTCACCGCCAAGCGCCGGAACCAGATCAAGAAGACCTGGTACGCTCAGAGTGGCCAGATCCGCCAGATTAGGAAGAAGATGGTCGACATCATGACCGAGGAGGCCACCAAGTCGGACCTCAAGGGCCTCGTCGCCAAGCTTCTCCCGGAGACGCTCGGCAAGGAGATCGAGAAGGCTTGCGAGGGCATCTACCCGCTTCAGAACGTGCACATCCGCAAGGTCAAGGTCCTCAACAAGCCCAAGTTTGACCTGATCAAGCTCATGGACCTCCACGCCGAGACCAGTGACGATGTCGGTGCCAAGGTCGACCGGGCTGACCCTGCTGTCGAGGCGACCACCCTTGAAGGCTCCGGCGGCCGTCTTTGAGCAGGAGTGCACGGCGCGGGAGCAACCTGGCGCTGCGGGGATCCCGGCCCCTCGGGCGGGCAAGCGGCCCCGTCGCGCGCAGCTTCACCGGCGCTCCACCTATTCAACTCCTCTCATTAATCGTAACCCTGAGCAAGGCCCATCCTTTTTTCCCTCTCCGCCGCTCTTGCCGCCAGAGCGTCCAGCCCTGCGAGGCTGGCGCCGCCGCCTCAAGCCCTCGAGCCCTGGAGCGTGGCCGACGTCGGCCGCGACGACGCCGGCGTCATTGGGTCTGTCGAGGTTGGCTGGACGCGTTGGGACCCGACCGTCAGAAGGCGACGGACGCTGAGTCTCCGAGCAGAGCCCAACGACGGCGACGCGCGGACGGACGGACGGACGGACGGGCGGACGGCGGCGGCGACGACAGCGGCACGCGACAGCGGCGAGTAGCGGCGAGTAGCGGCGAGTAGCGGCGAGTAGCGGCGGCAGCATACTCGGATACCACGCAGCATGGCGTCCGTCAAGTCGGCCAGCGTGGGCGTGTTTGGCTTTGGCAGCGTGGGCCGCACCCTGGCCAGGCAGGTGCTCGACGTGGGCCTCCGCGTCGGCCTCGTGGCCGACTCGAGCGGCGTGCTCGTCTCCTCGGCGGCGAGCGGCTTCCCGCGCGACGCGCTTGACGCGCTGAGCGAGGCCAAGGCCAGCGGCAAGCGCCTCGCCGACCTGAGCGGCGCGCACTCGGTCCACGAGTCGCCCGAGAAGGCCCTCGAGGCGTTCCGGGCGCACGAGAATCCGGTCGTGGCCGACTGCTCGGCGTTCGAGGACCCCAACCAGTACCTGCTGCCCGCGCTCTCCCTCGACATCCCCGTGGCGCTCGCCAACAAGAAGCCGCTCACCGGCCCGTACGAGTGGTTCTCCAAGCTGACCGCGCGGCCCAACCTGATCGCGTTCGAAGCGACGTGCGGCGCGGGCCTGCCGGTGATCGGCACGGCCGACCGGCTGCTGGACTCGGGCGACGAGCTGTCGCGCGTGGAGGGCCAGCTGTCGGGCACGCTGGGCTTCATCCTGAGCGCGCTGGAGGGCGACGGCAAGTTTAGCGAGATCGTGGCGGACGCCAAGGCGCAGGGCTTCACCGAGCCCGACCCGCGCGACGACCTGTCGGGCACGGACGTGGCGCGCAAGGCACTGATCCTGGCGCGCAAGTTTGGCGGCGACAGCTTTGGCGGCATGGACCAGATCGCGATCGAGTCGCTGTACCCGGACGAGTTTGGCTCGCTCTCGCTGGACGAGTTCATGAGCCGCCTGCACGAGCTGGACGCCTCCTTTGAGGCCCGCGCGGCAGAGGCGGCCGCGGCCGGCAAGGTGCTGCGGTACGCAGCGGTGGTGGAGCCTTCCAAGCAGATCCGGGTGGGCCTGCAGGCGGTGCCGCACGGCGCGCCGCTGGCGGGCCTGCAGGGCACGGACAACCTGGTGTCGTTCACGACCAAGTGGTACGACACCAACCCGCTCGTGGTGCGCGGGCCGGGCGCGGGCCTCGAGGTCACGGCGGCCGGCGTGCTCGCAGACATCGCGGTGCTGTGTCACAAGAACTATTTTCCTTAGGCTACCCAAGCCTCAGCGGCTGCTGACTAAATGATGCCCCACTTGCGCTCAAACGCGCAGCACAACCGCGACACGGCGCACGCGCCAGACAGCGGGTACTCGGAAAAGGACAGCTTGGCCTCGGCGTAGTCCACCTTGATGTCGCCATGCGCGATGGCGCCAAACACAAAGGCCACCGGCTGGCCATCCGGCAAAGCGGGCACGAACTCGTGCACGTCCACCAGCGTGCCGTCCACCTCGGCCGCGAACACGCGCACGTCGGGCGGCAAGTGCCGCGTAATCGGGTTCTTGATCACCTTGAGCAGGGTCTTGCTCCCGTCCACCGCGCGGATCTTGAGCTGGTGCAAGAGCTGCACCATCAGGCCCGAGAACCGCTTGAACGTGCGCGGGATGCGCAGGTGCTCGGACACCTGGACCAGCACGTTCTGGTTGGTGCGCAGGAACACCTGGAGGTGGCCGGCCTTGTTGAGCGGGCTGTCCAGCAGCGCCAGCAGCATCTGGTGCGCAATGTCCGGCCGCGACTGTGACGGCTCCTTCTTGAGCTTCTTGTGCAGGCCAAGATGGTCGTCACAGTTCAGCAGCTCGTAGGACCCCTTGGCGGTCTTGACCGGCTCGAGCGTGGCCTCGTCGAGGATCACGATCACCTTGCGCACCTGGCCAGTGCCCGGCGCCGAGTCGCCCCGCGCCAGGGCCTCCGCGGAGGGCGGCGCGGCCTTCTCCGCCGGCGCAGCCGGCGCAGCCGGCGCCTCGACGCTGACCTCGCTGTCGCCGCGCTCCTTGCGCTTCGCCGGCGACCCGCCAGCGCCCACGCCCGCGCTCTCGGCCGACCGCTTGCGTCCTTGCCGTGCCGCGCCATCGCTCCCTCGACTCCGTCCGCCTTGGTTGGCTGCCGCCCGTCGGGACTCGGCCGCGCGAGGAGAAAAGAGCCGACCCGGACGCAACCTCCTTCTCGCGGTCGAATCCGGACGACAGCCCGTTTCGCGTTCGGGTCGGTAGAATCGCGATGGGACTGGACCGCGGCCGCCGTCTGGGACGCGGCCGGTTCCGTTGTTTGGTGCTTGCTCGCAACGACGGACCTTGTGGGAGAATCGAGAGTTGGTCGCTTGGAGACGGACGGGACAGACGGCAGGCGCGAGGAAGGATGCTCCAGCGAGTCGCGCTCGGGGCGCGGCGGGCCGCGCTGGCGGGCCGCGCGCGGCCTTCTTCCGCGGTGCGCACGCTGAAGAACGGGCGCTCGCTTGAGCGCCTGGACAGCTTCATCGGAGTGTCGAACAGCAAGAAGGGCGGCCAGCGCTCGGCTGAGGAGGCCGTGAACAACATCCTGTACAACACGCCGGTCGTGCCGGAAAAGCCCAACCGCCACATTATGACCGTGATGGTGGACAACGAGCCCGGCGTGCTGTCCAAGATCTCGGGGCTGCTGTCTGCGCGCGGGTTCAACATCGACTCGCTGACGGTGAGCGCCACCGACGTCAAGGAGCTGTCACGCATGACCATCGTGCTGGTGGGGCCCGACTCGCAGATGGAGCAGGCCGGCCGCCAGCTGGAGGATCTTTGCGACGTGTGGGCCGTCGTGGACCACCGTAACTCGTCGATTCTGCAGCGCGAGCTGGCCATCGTCAAGGTGAGCTGTGTGCCGCCCGACCGCAAGCTTGACACGGTCGCGGCGGCGGCAGGGGACCCGGAGGCGTACACGGACATGATGCAGGCGCACTTTCACCGGCAGGCCATCCTTGACACGGCCAACATGTTTGGTGCGCGCGTGGACGACGTGGGCACGGAGTCGATTATCCTGGAGATCGTGTCTTGGAGCGAGCGCGTGGACGCCTTTATTCGCATCTTGCGTCCCTTTGGCGTGATTGAGGCGGCTCGCTCGGGCGTGATTGCCATGAACCGCGCGCAGGTGGCTGGCGGGGACGACGGCGCCCTCACGGAGCGCGCGGTGATCGACATTGCCGACTTGCCGCCGTCCTGAAAAGGGGGCCGCTTGGCGGACCAAGCCAAAGCAGTAACGAGAAACATCACCTCGGGTTCTCTCTCACAATTCAGTCTCTCTCTCTCTCTCTCGCTCGCTCTCTCTTCCTCTATGTGCGCATGCCCAAGCCTACGCGGCTGGCGCTTCCAAGGCACCATGCCGTGGGTCTCCGATCTGCTGCATGCGGCGCAGGTTGGTCTTCACACGGAACATGTACTCAATCTCCCGGAGGTACTTGTAGTTGGGAATGCGGGACACGCGGCTGATCAGCGCCTCGTGCTTGCCCGCGGGTCCGCCTCGATCTCGTCCATTAGCGGCCGGCTGTACAGCTGGTCTTCCACAAAGGTGTCTGACTTGTTGTACAGGTAGCGCTCCAGACGGTACAGGTCGCTGGGATGCTTGTACCAGTGGAAGGCGATGGGCGACTCCGAGCAGCACAGCTGCGTCGCCGGCTTCTTGAACCAGTACCACGACGAGGTGCCCTTGCGGCGGCGCAGGAAGAGCGAGTCGCTAATGCGAAAGATGGAGATCGTCTGAAACCCCAGGTCGTCCACCATGGAGGTCGCGTTGATGCCAAGATCATACAGGCAGATGGCCTCCGTAATTTCCTGCGAGGCGCCGTCGCGGTCCACGCAGCGGTGGCGCTTGAAATTCTCGCGAGGGCCGTACTCGCGGGGCATGTCCTTATACACCACCGCCACTTTGCGCAACGCGGCGCGGCTGATGCCGACCATCGCGCCGTTCACGAACGGCCTGGGGGCCAGGCGCGAGACGTGGCCAAAGTAGCGCGGCACCTCCGGGTCCCACTGGTGCTGCTCAAAGTAGAGCTTGAGGTTCTCGATGAACACGAACGAATCGTCGTCAATCTTGAAGAAAAAGTCGCCCTTGTCCAGGTCGTTGTCCGCGATGTAGACCCAGGAGCGCCAGACCTTCTCCCAGATGTGCCGGCACGGCGTGGGCTTGCCGCCTCTTTGGCAGGACTGGGACGCGTAGTTTTTGTCTGACTGCATGGGGTCATTGCGGCGAACAAGCGGCACGTGGATCATTGGAACCGCCAGGTCAGTGCCCTTCACCGTAAACACGTCGGGAAAGGTCTCGCCCTCGGCAGGTGGGTCAATGAAGAACTTGAGCACGTCGCAGCGCTTTCCCCATGTGCGCGCAACGGCCTCGAGCTTCTCGAACCGGTGCGGGTGGTAAATCGTCGGCACCATGCAATAAACGCGGTGCCGCCGCCAGTCGCCAGCCGCAACAATTGCCGATCGCTCCGTTGCGAGAGGCACCGGTGCGCTCTCTGCCTGCGCGACCCGCTGCTCCTGCAGCTCTTGCCGGAGCCGCTCGTTCTCGAGCTCCAGTCGAGTGGCTTTGCTCCGCTCAATAACGCGGTCCACGGACGCCGGGCTGTCCGGGTGCGACGGGGCCAGCCAGTCGTCCCCGGGTTGCGCCGACTTGCCCTCGTGCACTTGCACAAATCCCGCCTGGCGCCAAGTCAGGAAGCCCACCAAGAACACAAAGGCATAGGCAAGCACCTTGAACTGCCACAGCGCCCCGAAGCGCCCCTGGGCCCCGCGGGCCCGCCTCGCCGCCCCGCACCGTCCCCGCCGCCGCCGCCGCCGCCGCCGCCGCCGCCGCCACCGCCGCTGCCGCCCGCCGCGGCCAGCCGCCCAAACCGCGGGCCCTGGCCCTCATCCTCCGGCTGGTACAGCATTGCCCCACCAGCGCGCCGCCCGCCCCGCGTCACGCGCCCCGCCACCAGGCAAGCGCGCTTCGCACTCGCCTCGCGCGCCCTCGACCTCCAGGCCCTCGACCTCGACCTCGACCTCGGCCTCCACCTCCTCCTCAACCTCCCGCAGCGCACAACACCGTGCACGGCACATGTACCGTTTACGGCACGCGTGCCGTGCACGGCACCTGGGCAGTGCGTCGCGACAGAGGGCTTTTGTTCGCGCTGCGCAGGAGAGGATGACGGTCAAGGACCTCGAGGCGACGTTTGCCAAGTGCAAGGAGGAGGGCCGCGTGGCGTTCGTGCCGTACGTGACGGCCGGGTACCCGACTCCGGATGCGACGGTGCCGCACATGCTGGCCCTGCAGGCCGGCGGGGCGGATGTGATTGAACTGGGGATGCCCTTCAGCGACCCGCTGGCGGACGGCCCGGTGATCCAGCTGTCGAGCTTCGTGGCGCTGCAGCATGGCGTGACGCTGGCAAAGTGCCTGGCCTACGTGAAGGAGGCGCGCAAGCAGGGGCTCACGGTGCCGGTGATCCTCATGGGATACTACAACCCTTTTGCGCAGTATGGCGAGGAGAAGTTGGTGGCGGACTGCAAGGAGGCCACGATCAGCGGCTTTATCGTGGTGGACCTCAGCGGGCCCGAGGCGCGCCGCTTTGGCGAGACCTGCAAGGCCGGCGAGCTCGCGTACGTTCCTCTGGTCGCGCCCACCTCGACCGAGGCCAAGCTCGCCGAGATCGGCAGCTTTGCTGGCGGCTACGTGTACTGCGTCAGCGTGACGGGTATTACCGGCGCGCGCACGGAACTGCCCGAGGACCTCGCCGAGTTCCTCGCCCGCGTTCGCAAAAACATCACTGGCATCCCGCTGTGCGTCGGGTTTGGCCTTCAGACGCGCGAGCACATCAAGGGCGTACAAGAGCACGCCGAGGGCCGTCATGGGTAGCAAGATCATCAAGGTTATCGAGGAGGCTGGCGCCAAGGTGGAGGACCAGTGCGCCGCGCTAACCGCGTTCGTCAAGAGCGTCACCACTGACTAAACCAACAACGACCCTTTTGCGCTGCAAACACTGCAAACCGGCCCCTGCCCAGCCTACGGAACACTGTTGTCCGGCGCTGGCGCAAGTCCTTGCATCGGTAGCTCTGAAAGCACTTGCCACTGCACCGGCAGCGCCGCCTCGCCTGCTCCGCGTCCCACGGCGACGGCCACGCAATGAGCCGGGTCCAGCTCTTGCAATCCAAACATGAATGCGTGGTCCTCGTTCCCGTCGAGGGTTAGGCAGGCCCGGCCTGGCGGTCCCGCCGGCGGCAACGTAAACGAGGCTCGCTGGAGGCCAAAGCCGAGCCCTGCGCCCAGCGCCTTTATGTACGACTCTTTCAGGCTCCAGGTCTGGTAGAACCGCCGCAAGCGCGCCTCCTCGTCCGCGCCGCTGCGGATGGCGCCCCATTCGGCCGCTGTAAACGAGTCAGCCATTGTCTCGAAAAACGCATCGATCGTTTCGACGCCTCGCGGTCGCGCATAGTCCATTACGTCCACGCCGACCAAGAAGCGCGGGTGGCCACCAGCACCACCCACTTGCCGTGGTGCGAGAGGTTGAAGCTCGCCGTGCCCGGCGATGGGCGCGCCAAGAAGGGCTTGCCTTGCGGCGTTCGCTGCAGCTCGAGGCTCGCGCCTCGACGCCCAAGAGCCGCGCAAGGAGTGCGCGGATCATGACGCGCCCGCCAAGGCGCGCTTTCGGTCCATCTCAAAGTGAAACTTGGCAACTCGTGCCCGCTCCTCCGGCTGCACGCTCGCAAGGAGTCGCGCCCACTCCTCCGCGCGGGTTGCCAAGCCTGAATATCGAACGCCCACGCCACGACCGCGTCGTGCCTCTCCTCCATTGCCGCAGGGGCCCTTGCTCCAGCAGCTGCCTCCGTCCTCCCCTCCCCGCTCGCTCCCGCTCAGACACCGTCTTACCACTTGGCGTCCAAAGCCGACCCCAAGCGTCTCGAGCTGCCGTGTCGCCGCACCGGCGCAGCAGCGGGCGGTCGCCGGCGCCCGCACGCGGTCAGCCGCCTGCGCGCCGGGCGATGCGGCGCTCTTTCCGGCCGCGGCGTCTCTCTCTCAGTCAGTACTCGCGCGTGCGTGTGGCAGACAGCGCCTCAGAAGGAACAATCGCCGCAGAGCTATAACGTCGCCACGGACAACGGGCTGGTCGGGAGGAAGGGAGTGAGGGAGTGGACAAGGCCGAGAGCGAGCAGTCAGAGCGGCGCACGGGCAGGCCGAACGCGGGGGAAGATGCTCGGGCGTGTCGTAGTGGGCGGAGGTGCGCCTGCTCGGCGCTTTGCGGGAATCGCCGGCGCCGCGGGGTCGCGTCAAAGGCTCGGGCGCTCAGCCGTCGGCTCGGCGCCACTGCGTCCAAGTTCCGAAACTTCAACACAATCTTCGCCAGGCAGACCCACAACGAGATCAAAGAACCTACGAATCAGGAAAGCAACGAGGGAGTCGAGAAGCAGCAGCAGCAGCAGCAGCAGCAGCAGCAGCAGCAGCAGCAAGAGGAGGAGATGTCGGACAAGCCGTCGCTGCCCGAGAGCTATGTGGTGCCCAAGGTGTGGGAGGAGCCAAAGGACATGGGCGGCGCCATGGCCAAGATGAACAAGCCCACCGCTGGCGCCCGGTTCGAGCGCAAGCTGCCCCGCGGCGAGCACCCGCTGCAGCTGTACTCGCTGGGCACGCCGAACGGGCAGAAGGTGACGATCATGCTGGAGGAGCTTGGCGTCGAGTACGACGCCTACAAGATTAGCTTCAGCGAGCTGGACCAGTTTGGCAGCGACTTTGTGGCCATCAACCCCAACTCCAAGATCCCGGCCATGATGGACTACTCGGTCTCGCCGCCGCAGCGCGTGTTTGAGTCGGGCTCGATCCTGCTCTACCTGGCGGAGAAGTACGGCAAGTTCATCCCAGAGGACCGCGCCAAGCGCGCCGAGTGCATCAACTGGCTCATGTGGCAGATGGGCACCGCGCCGTACATTGGCGGCGGCTTTGGCCACTTTTACAACTACGCGCCCATCAAGATCGAGTACGCGATCGACCGCTTCTCCATGGAGACCAAGCGCATCCTCGACGTGCTCGACAAGCATCTCGAGGGCAAGGACTTTGTCGTGGGCGACGAGTACACCATCGCGGACATGGCCATCATGCCCTGGATCAAGTGCATCGACGTGGGCTACAAGGCCTCCGAGTTCCTGCAGCTCGACCAGTACAAGAACGTCATGCTCTGGGTCGAGCGCATCGAGGCGCGCCCGGCCGTCCAGCGCGGCCGCCGCGTCAACGGCTTTGGCCCCGACGCTATCGCGGAGCGCCACTCGCCCAAGGACTTTGAGTGAGCCATACATACATACCACACGACCATCTTCTCCATCTTGCATCGCAATCTCATGTCAATGCTGGCGGTGGCCAGCCAGCCTGTCTCATGTCTCGTCCTCCTGCTCCTCCTGCTCTTGCCCCTGCTTGGCCCTTCTTGCGAGCTTTCTGTCTTTGAGGTTCATATGTGAAAGTTTCGTGTTGAGTTCCATCACAACAACAGGATCTCGTATAGTCCAATGGTTAGGATATCTCGCTTTCACCGAGGGGATCCGGGTTCAATCCCCGGTACGAGAACTTTCTTTGATTTTTTTTCTCAGGCTTTTTTTTTTTTTTTTTTTGCAAAGGCGACAGTGCAAACGAGAGACGCGAGGGACGATGTCTGGAGGACGGACGGAGCTCTTGCTGGCGGCGGTGGGAACCGCGGGCCTTGCGCCGCGGCTCGGGGAGCTGTGGGCGACGGCCTCCCGCCGCGGCCGGCTCGTGGCCGCGTTGCAGGTCGCGGCGGCGTCGCGGTCGCGCGAGGCCGGCTCCTCCGCGGGCCGCCGCCATGGGCCGTGGCGGGCGCAACCGCCGCGGCTGGCGTGCGACATGCTGCCGCGTCGGGTTCGGCCTGCGGGGGCTCGCGCCGCTCTCTGGGCCGTGCTTGGCGCTGGCATGGTGCCTTGTCTCGCCGAGGGCCAGGACGCGCCGGCCCTCGTGGCCATGCTGCTCGGGCTCTGCCTGCGCAGCTTCGGGCATCCGCGGTGATCCTGCATGCTCACTGGCGGCGAGGCGCTCGAAGAGAGGGCTCTTCGACGCGCCGGGGACGCCCTCCGCGCGCTCCTGGAGCGGCGCCCGGGTACCGCCCAGCGCGTGGCAGCGGAAAGGCAACATGGCGATAACGATGCCGATGGGTACCAGCTGGAGACCGTGGCCGTGGAGGCCCTGCGCCCCGGTGACCTGGTGTTCGTGAAGAGGGGAAAGCGTGCCTGTGGACGGCGAGCTGGAGGTGGACGAAGGGGAGCGGCGACGGCCGCGTGGACGAAGCGCTGCTGAGGGAGAAACCGCGCCTGTGTCAAAGCGCAGCGGCGACCGCGTGCTCGGGGATCCTGGAACCGGGGCAGCGGCCCGCTATGGGTGCGTGTTCGCGCGCCTTACGGTGAGTCGTTGGTGTTTCTGTTGCGGTCCAAGCTCGAGGAGGCTTTCGCGCAAGGCCGAGATCGAGATCGAGTGCAAGCGGCTTGTCAGTGCGTTCACGCCCTTCACGTTCGCGGTGGCCGCGGTGGCGCACGCGGTTTCGCGGTGGCGCGGCCGCGGCCCGCGAGAGGCCTGGGAGGCCGTGCTCGCGGTCTTCATGTCGGCCACGCCGTGCCCGGCAGGCATCGGGGTGCCCATTGCCATGTTGTCGGGGATGAGCCGCGCCTCGCGGCGTCTGGGCTGCACGGTCAAGGCAGGCACCGGACTCGAGGCGCTGGCTGGCGTGACGACCGTGGTGTTTGACAAGACGGGCACGCTCACAAACGGGGAGCCGACGGTCAGCGAGTTTCGCATCACGCACTGCACGGAGCAGGACGTCAACGAGTTGCACGTGCTGCAGCTTTTGGCCTCCGCAGAGCAGCTCTCGACGCCCGCTTGCCAAGGCCATTTGCGCCTTTTATCAGGAGCGCGCTGGACAGGGACAGGGACAGGGACAGGGGCGGCTCCTTGAGGCGGCCAGTGCTGAGAGCGACGCCCACGGAAGCTGCGCCCTTGCGAGCAGGGGTGTCCGCGTGGGTTGGCGCGTTTCACGTGCGGGTCGGCAGCTACGGTTTCGTGCACGGCTCGTCCTCGGCCACGTCGCCGACGCCTGCGTCGGCAACAGCAAGCCCTGGGGCATGCTTTCGGGTAAGCACGCGCGCAGACCAGGGGCTAGTCGAGGGTACCTTGTGCTTTGCCGATGCACTCCGCCCCTCGGCGTCAAGCGCGGTGGACGCGCTGCGCGCTCTTGGCCTCGAGGTGCGCATACTAAGCGGCGACCCCAGCGGCCATGTGGCCCACGTCGCGGGCGAACTCGGCATAGAGCGCTTCGAGACGTGCTGGCCGCATGAGAAGGCCGAGCGCGTAGAGGCGCTGCGTCGCGAGGGTCACGTTGTGCTCATGGTGGGCGACGGCTCCAACGACGCGGCGGCCCTTGCGGCGGCGGACGTCGGCCTCTGCGTGGGGGCCTCCAATCTGGCCGCAGAGAGCGCGGACGTCGTGCTAATGAGCTCCGACCTCAACGCGCTCCCCGAGCTTGTTGTCCATAGCCGGCGCGTTGTTCGCATCGCCAAGGATACGGTCCGCTATGGCATGGGAGCGTCCTTGTTGCAGATGACCCTTGCTGACTGGCCTTGTATCGCCTTTCGCGAGCGCAGTAGGGCAAGAGGCGATAGATTTGGGCTCTGTAGTGCACGCGCTGCGCGCCCTTCCTAGCTCGAGCGACGCAAGTCAGTCAAGTCAAAGTCTAAACCTTCTCTTCTCTTCGTCGCCATTGTGGCCGCTGTGGGCTTCTTCGGCCTTTCCGGGCCGAGGCGGCGTCGGCGGCCGAGCACTTGGCGCGCGCTGGCCGTCCCCAAAGCTCGTGCAGCAGACTCCTGAACGGCTGAAGCAGGCTGCTGCGAGCACTCGCGCACACGCGTTGCGGCTTGGTGCTGTGCACGTGCGGTAGCAACGTTCGGCTCGGTGAGCACTCGGCACAGACGAGGAGACCGCAGGCGCGGCAGTGGTGACGACGCCGGAGCAAGGTGAAGGCCTTGCAGAGCAAGCAAGTGGGCCCGTCTTGCACCCAGATCGGGGCCTGCGCCGCTTGGCCCGCTGGCAGGCCACCAAGGACCCCCAAGGCCTGCGTAAGCCGCGAGCCACTCGTCGCGAAGCGATGGCGACGCTGCCAGCACGCGAAACGACTTTTCGCGACCGATCACGTCCATGGCCGTGTCGCTCTCCGCCGGGCCGGAGACCTGGCAGTGCCGCAGCGCCAGCGTGCGGTGATGCCGCACGCGGGGCCGCAGCGCCAGCTCGTCGCGCTCACGTACATGAGCACGTCCGAGAACAGCAGAAACTGGTACGCCTTGTTGGCCTTGCGCGACTGCTTGACCAGTTCGCCTTGTCGGATCAGGCGCCGCCCGGCGTTGGGGTCCATCCCTGCGGTCACGGCGCTGCCCCACACGCGCTCCAGCTCGTATAGGCGCACAAGATCTTCGCGCGCGCGGACCTTTTCGTTGATGTGCGCCGTCATGGCCTGCACAGCCTCCACCGCCTGCGCCAGCGGCCCGGCGTCCGGGTGGCCCTCCGCCGTGTGCTTGCCAAGCTCACGCAGCAGCAGAATGTACCGCGGCAGCCGCTGGATCGGCAAGATCAGCAGGCTGCGGATGGACTGCGCCGCAACGCGCTCGAGCCGGCCCGCGTGGGCCTCGCCTTGCCGCGCAAGAAAACTCGCAAAGCCCCCGGCGTTCGTGGCGCTGAAGGCCTCGATCGTCCTGCTCGCAAACTCAAAGGAGCTCGAGTATTCGTCGTACAGCTGGAACAGTGGGCTCATCCGCAGAAAGCACGCGCCCACACACACGTCCCCTTCCTCTATCCCCTCCCTAGAGGAATGGACCTGTCGGCCACGAGGCGCTCCAGCTCGTGTAGCAGCCGCTGGCTCAATGTCACGATGTATCCGATGTCAGATAGGAACACCAGCATGCTCGCAAGGTCAGCGGCGCTCACCACGCCCACGATCTTGCTGCCGGTGGAATCCGCAGTCCCGCTGCTGCGAAAATTCTCCAGCGGCTTGGCGTACACCTCCTGGAGCGTGAGGATGCCTTCGAGGTAGGTGCGCTCGGTCGAAATGATTTCATCCAAGATGCGCCGCCGCGTGCTGTAGCTCGCAGGTCGCTTGCCAGCGACTACCGCCGCCGCTTCCTCCTCTCTGCTGCCCCTGTTCCTCCTCCTCCTCTTGCTGCTCTTGCTGCTCTTGCTGCTCTTGGAGCGGCTCGCTTGGGCAGACGCTTCAGCGCAGGCCTGGCAGGCGCGCGCAGGCTTGAGCGCCACCGAAGACTTTGGTTCCGCGCCACTGGCACCGGTGCCGCTGCTTGTGTCGGACCAGGGAGGGTCAGGAGCCCGCTCAGAAGAGACTTTCGCTCAAGTGAAGCCGTGGGCACCAGGACCTTGAACCGCGAGCACTCGCGGCAAAAGACCAGCCCGCACACACGACAGTGGTGCTTGCGAAAGGTGGCTGTAAACGCAGCTTTGCATTGAGCGCAGGCCACAGCCGCCCGGTCGGGCTGCCACACGGGAGACCGAAAGGAAGCCGTCACGCCGCGCCCGGCCTGCTGACACGCCTTGGCGGCCTTGCTCAAGGCAAGCCACCACTCGCAGAGCAGCTCGGCACGATCTGCCTTGACGCAAAAGCTCTTGTCGCCGTGCATGAGGATTTCAAAGTGCAGCTCGCGCGCCGCTTGCTGGGCAGCGTAGCCAGCGTGCACAGCACGGCGGCGCCGAGAGAGCGCCCGCTTGGCGACCCTGGCGTGGCGTGGCTTCCAGAGGTGGTCGCTCCGAGGTCCTTGCGCACGAGCTCGTCCGAGATAAGCCCGACCTCCATGCGCTCCAGGGGCAGCACATTGTGGAGCTTGATAACCCTGCGCTTCATCGGCGTGGCTCTCCGAGCCGTAGATGAGACAGTCGTTGAACAGGACGAAATGGTAGTCGAGGTCCCGCTTCCGCGATACCTTGACAAGCTTGCCGTGCTTGAGCAGCCGTCGACCCGCCTTGCGCACCGCAAATACGGCCGAGCCCGTGTCCCAAAGGTCCTCGATCTCTTGTAGCAGTATCGCCTCCACGTTGGCGGCGGCTGCTTGGTGGAGCCGCCGCTGCGTTTCCTCAAAGCAGCCCAAGGCCTCGCGCAAGGCCACGCGGCGCTCCTCTTTCCCGCCTTCCTCCCGTTCTTCCTCCTCCAACAGGCGCTGCGTCAAATGCCTGTACCAGCCCAATTGCTCGACCGGGGCGTCGATCATCGTCTTGATATCCCGCCCGGAAGGCCAGGACGGCGCGGCTTGGCAGAGCTCGAGGAAGGCCTCCAAAGCCGGCAGCTTGCGCCGTTGCACGTACAGCTCGCGCTGGAAAGACTCCTTGCTCTCTGCATACTGCACGAACAGCGCAAAAAGTGGCGCAAACCGTACCAGCACGTCCGCTACTGTCGGGCGGTGGCCCTCGGCACAACCGAGCCGGCCTCGCGCTGGCCCATGCTAGCCTTAAAGTACTGGTCCAGGTGCCCCACAATGGTGCGCATGGTGACCGCGTTGCGCAAGAACGCCACCAGCCAGACATTGCCTTTGGGAAACAGCTCCGGCTTTGCCGACTGCGCGTCTCTGAGCAGCGGCGCCAGCAGCACCTGCCATAGCGCGTCCACCTCGCGCACGTTGGCCTCCGCTTGCTGCGCCGCCCGCGCCTCCCACGTGCCCTCCATCCGCTATTATCTGCCAGTGGCGGCCGCCGCGGTGCTCTCTCCCTGCACCGGATCGATGCCTCTGCCGATCGCGATCCATCTCAGCGCCGCGCCGGCGCCGCTTGTCCGGTGTCCGGCCGAGTCCAAACGACGCCGGAATGCAGCCGTTGCCAGAACGCAGACGACGCGCGACAACATCCGCACAGACGCCCTCCTCCTCACTCACTCACTCAGGCGGCCTAAAAGAATCGCCCAAAGGCCTGACTGACTGACTGAGGCGCGACGGCGGCCGCAGCGGCAACGACGGAAGCGGCGGCGGCCGAGGCGGCAAGGCGGTTGAAGTCGCTGGCGAGGGAAGGTTTTGGCTTTTCAGGGAAAAGCGAGCAGCAGTTTCATTTCATCTGTCCGTCTAGCAGGCAGGCAGCAGCCAGAGCGCCCGAGACCCGCCACTGCCGCAAGCACGGCCAACGGTCATGGCGAGCGAGGACAGAGCAAAACAGCAATCAGGTGCGCAGGGGAAAGCGGGCAACGGGCGAGCAGACGCAAGCAGGAAAGCAAGCAAGCGAGACAAGATGAAGGTCCTCCCTTCGTGATGGCCGCTGGGGCCGCCGTGGCGGCCAACGGCAAGGACGTTGCCGAGCATTGCGAGGGCGCATGCCTCAACCTGCTCGAGCCGAGCGACCCGGACACCCTCGTCGAGCTGGACCGGCGCCAGATTCTGGCGTGCAAGGACGCCATCCGCAAGAGCGCCCGCGACGGCAAGCTGTGCCGCTCCACGCTCACCAACACGGCCAAGGCCGCCTGCAAGGCTTCCTGCATCAAGCAGCGCGCACTGGTGCGATCATCAAGAATGAGCCCGAGCTGGTCACGCTGCGCCGCGGTTGCCAGCACTACCAGGGAGGGCGCTTCGGCATGTTCATGGAGAAGTCGTGCAACATCGGCTTTGACGCTGGCGCCGCCTTTGACCGCGAAGGTCTGGCCCTGCGTTCCCAGATTGACGCCATTTGCGCCTCAGAGGCCGAGTCGGACGAGCCGGCCAAGGTCGCTGAGGAGCCCGCCGTCGTTGCCACCAGCAACAAGAAGGAGGAGGAGCCTGCTGTCGTGGAGCCGCCGCAAGCCGAGGTTGTGGAGGAGGAGGAGGTGCTCGCGGAGGAGGAGCCCGTCGACTTTGCGTCCGGCGACGACCTCCTGGACAAGGTCGAGAAGGAGGTTGCTGAGCTCATCCGCGAGGTGCAGGCCGAGGAGACCGAGCTGCAGACGCGCAAGCTGCGCACCGCCGTGTAAAAGACAAGAGCCCCAAACAAAGAGCCTCTTCACTCTCACTCTCTCGCTCTCGCTCTCGCTCGGCGTGGTCTTGCTCGGCGTCCTCAACCGCGCACAAGTCCAGCATCGTCGCGGTACTTGCTGTGGTTTGATAAACAGTTCTGTAGCTACTTTAGAGTCAAGGATGGCTGTGCAGCACCACGTCCTCCGGGTACGCTGGGTGGCTCATCGTGTGAGCGTCCACGTCCCGCTCGTCGACAACAGGCAGCAAGAGCTGCGTGTCATGGTACACGCGGTGGTCCGCCTTGCGCAGCTCGACAGCATCCGCGATGTCGTGGCCCGTCCCAAAGTTGCGCATGTACAAGGGGTGCGCCCCGCCGCTGACCTGCAGCCGGACCGCCATCCCGGGCCGGAACAGCGTCGCGATGGGCCCCACCTTGATGGCGCGCCGCACCACATGCCAGCACTGGCCGGCCTCGTCCACCTCCTCGCCAGTCCACTCGCCCGGCGAGAGCCGCGTCAGGCCCTCGACGAGGTTGTAGCTGTTCCCTGTGGCTTCCTCCACCTCGCAGAGCTTGAAGAAAAAGTCCGTGTGCGGGTTGGAGGACCGGGCGTGCAGCTCCACAAACACGTCGCCGCAGACGTACATGCTCCGCGTCACCGTTGCGGCCGTAAAGGTGAGCACGTCTGGGCGGCTCTCGAGGCGAGCCTGCTCCACGCGCCCGCTGTTGTGCGGGTCGAACGAGGGCCCGCCCACGTATGGGGTCGGATTGGCGGGATCGTACGTGTAGCTCGAATAGCCGGGCGCAGCGTTCTCCTGCGGGTGCTGCGGGCCAGAGCGCATGGACCCGATCGGGTACGCGTACGCGCAGGCGCAGGCCGGCGGCCACGCTTGAAAGCCGAGCCACCGCGTCGGGCTCGTGCCCAGCACGGCAACATGGATGGCGCTTGCGTCCGCCTCGTTGGCCTCCTCGTCGTCGTCTTGCCCGGGGACGCCGCACAGCTCCTTGTTGAAAACTCGAGGGCGATCTTGATGGACGGGCTGCCGTAAGCGGCAAGTCCCAGTGCCGCCAGCCGCCCACGGTCAGCTTGCAAGTGCTGCCACCCGCGGCGTGCGCCTTGCCAAAGTCCACAAAGCTCTGCTTGTTGAAAAAGTCGTACCAGCCCGCCACGATGTGGGCCGGCGGCGCCGCTCCGCGTTGCTCATGTCGCAGAGCGTGTTCTTGTCCTTCCAAAACTCGTGGTTGCCATCCGTGGCGCGCAGGGCCTCCTGCAGAAACCCGAGTTTTTGGCCCATGAGCAGCTGATCTTGGTTCTTGAGCGGCGCGCTCATAAAGGCGGTGTCCAACTCCGTTTGGAACCCGGGCACCCAAAACTTGTAGATGTGGACGGTGTCCATCAGCTTGACAGCCAGCCACAGCCAGCGCAGCACCAGATCCAGCGCCAGACTGCCGCCCTTGGCGTGAAACAGCAGCGAGTACGTCTCGTCGACGTCATCACGGGCACCATCGCGTCCACGTGGTGCCCGGCCGCGCCACCGGCTGCCGCGTACGCCGTCAGGCCCAGGTACGAGACGCCGTACAGGGCCACCTTGCCGTTGCACCAGGCCTGCTCCCGGATCCACTCGATCGTGTCCGCGCCGTCCTTGATCTCGTCCTTGATCGGGAAGAAGTCCCCGCCGCTGCCAAAGCGCCCGCGCGTGTCTTGCAGCAGCACGGCAAACCCGCGCTCGGCAAAGATCTGCGCCCATACGGGGCCCAAGTTGAACCGCCCGTACGGCGTGCGCACCAAAATGGTCGGAAACTTGTGGTGCGCCTCCAGCTTCTCGGGGCCGTGCTCGCGCGCGTCGTGGTCGGGCTCCACGGGCAGGTACACCGTGCCGTGCAGCGTGACCCCGTCTTTGGTCACCGTCTGGACCTCCATGATCGTGATGCTGGGGTTGCCAGGCGCCGGCAGCCGGCGCGCGTTCGCCAGCGCGTGGCTGGCCAAGCTCTGCAGCGGCTTTGCCAGCCGGCGGCGCACGACGCCGCGCCCGAGGGCCAGGTACCTGGCCATCAGGTGCAGCACCTTGACCCAGCCGGCGCTGAGCGCGTACACGAGGAGCCACGCCAGTCGCTTTACGCGCCGCGTGGCCGCCGCCAGGCCCGCGCCGTCCCGCCTGAGGCCCCTCGGCCCGGGCTGCCCCTCCGCATCCGCCTTGCTGCGGGCCGCCGCCCGCGCCTCGGCCTCCTGGATCATCTCGCTCTGCTGGGCTGTCGGCCGCGCTGCTCTCGATCTGCCCGTCGCTCGCTCGGTTCTGGCCCAACCTCTCCGTGCTCGCGACTCTTCGCGCGAACAAATGGGGTCCAACGCCCTCCGACCGTGAAAGACCTCGTTGGAACATGCCATGCCACACACCGGCCATCCCACACCCGACATCGTGTGAGCTCCTTCTTTCTTCTCTGTGGGATCACCGACTGTGTGCGTGCGACCGTTCGGTTCTTTTTCTTGAAATCAATCAAGAAGATCGGACAGTGCCCGAATCGTTCCTGAGATGTTCCGAATGGGACGTGGGAGAAGATCTCAAAAAATCTTTTTTGTGTTTGTGCTGTGGCTTTTGGAGGCGACGACGACGACGACGACGACGGGACCATGGGCGAGCGCGTGGAGAGCGATAGCCTGGGCACGATGGCCGTCAAGGCGGACAGGCTGTGGGGCGCGCAGACGCAGCGGTCGGTGCTCAACTTTCCCATCGGGGGCGACAAGGCGCGCATGCCCCTGGAGATTGTGCACGCGCAGGCGCTCGTCAAGAAGAGCTGCGCGAAGTTCAACGTCAAGCAGGGCCTGCTCGACGACAAGATCGGCGAGGCTATCGTGGCGGCTGCTGATGAGGTCCTAAGCGGGGCGCTGGACGACCACTTTCCGCTCGTGGTCTTCCAGACCGGGTCCGGGACGCACACGAACATGAACGTCAACGAGGTCATCGCCAACCGCGCCTGCCAGCTACTCGGCGGCGAGGTCGGCTCGCACGACCTCGTGCATCCGAACGACCACGTCAACATGGGCCAAAGCAGCAACGACTCCTTCCCCACAGCCATGCACATCGCGATGCCAAGACCGTGCGGGAGACGACCCTGCCGGGGCTCGAGGAGCTGCACCAAGCGCTGGAGCGCCAGAGCGCCGAGCTTCAAAGCGTCATCAAGATTGGCCGCACGCACACACAGGACGCGACGCCCTTGTCCCTGGGCCAAGAGTTCTCCGGCTATGCGCAGCAAATCGCCTACGGCGTGCAACGGCTGGAGGCCACCTTGCCAGCCGTATACCGGCTCGCACTCGGGGGCACGGCCGTAGGCACGGCCTCAACACTTCCGAGGGCTACGCCGAGGCCATCGCTGAGGTTCTCGCCGAAGAGTCCGGCCTGCCACTCGTCACCGCGCCCAACAAGTTTGAGGCCCTGGCCGCGCACGACTCACTCGTCGAGGTCAGCGGCGCGCTAAACACCATCGCGGTGAGCCTCTACAAGATCGCCAACGATATCCGCCTGCTCGCAAGCGGCCCGCGCTCGGGCCTTGGCGAGCTCGAGCTGCCCGCCAACGAGCCCGGCAGCTCCATCATGCCTGGCAAGGTCAACCCAAGCCAGTGCGAGGCCGTGACTATGGTTTGCGCGCAGGTCATCGGCAACCACGCCGCAGTCACCTTTGCTGGGACGCAAGGCCAGTTCGAGCTAAACGTCTTCAAGCCTGTTATGGCGGCCAACGTCCTCGAGTCGGCACGGATCATCGGTGACGTGTGCTCCAGCTTCACCGAGCGCTGCGTCGTGGGCATCAAGCCCAACGAGGACCGCATCCGCAAGCTCCTCAACGACAGCCTCATGCTCGTCACGGCGCTCAACCCACACATTGGTTATGACAAGGCCTCGGTCATCGCCAAGGCTGCGCACAAGAACGGCTCCACGCTGCGCGAGGAGGCCCTCAAAGCTGGCCTCTCGGAGGAACAGTTTGACGCTTGGGTGCGCCCAGAGGATATGATCCACCCAAAGTCGTAAACAGTATCATCAACATTTTCTACGGCTTTGGCCACTGCTGCTGCTGCTGCGGCTGGCTGCTGCTGCTGCTGCTGCTGCTGCTGCTGCTGCTGCTGCTGAACGTGCCAATACTGATGGTAGAGGGCAGCGCTGTTCGGGTACCCTGGTTGCCCTTGCAGGCCGCCGGCGCCGTGCGGAGGCGCGCCGTGCGGAGGCGGGATCATGCTCGGCATGCCCTGGTAAGGTTGAGGATTCCCGTAGCAATAGCCGTAGGGCTGCTGGTGCATTGGCTGATGCTGCATGTGCTGCATTGGCTGATGCTGCATGTGCTGCATATGCTGCATGTGCTGCATTGCTGCATGTGCTGGTGCGGCACGTGCTGGTGCGGTATGCTGGTGTGCGTGCGCATGTGGGTGCTGCTGTGTGGCGGCCTCGGAACTGCTGGTACGACGCAGGTGGCTGGTGCTGCTGGCGCTGGTGCTGCTGGCGCTCATGCGGGTGTGGATGGTGACGCTGCTCACGCCTCGCGGTGGAGCCGGGCGATCCCTGCCGCCATGAGTGCGACTGCGAATGAAAACCCACTGAAGGTCTCTCGGAGGGTGAACTAGCGCTCGCCTTGCTGGGATCTTGGCGACTCCGGCGCTGCCTTCTGGCGATGGCCTCCTCCTCGTCGTCGCTGTACTCCCGCTCGTCTTCAGCAACCTCCTCGTCATGAATGTTGGAAGCATCCGAGCCTTTCGTGTCCAAAGCGGCAGTGTTGACGCGCGTGCCGTGGCTCTTGACCACGAAACCTGCGTCCCGCTCTTGTACTTGCTGGCATCCTCGGCGGCAACCACGTCCGCCGCTTTGCCGCCGTCCTCCGAGGGTTTCATGAGGCGCACCACGTAGAAAGGCTTCACAACTGGGCCAAAGACCTCCTCCACGCGACCAATCAGCTCCTTGGAGTCTGTGCAGATGACGCTATCCTGGTCCAGCGGCTCGACACTCGAGTTGTCATCCGGCGCCTGCGCCTGCACCACGATCGACCTGCGCTCGCTGTTGAAGCTCATCACGGTGCCGCAAAGCTCAATAGCCTCGTCGCAGGCAGACCGCTTGGCAGCGGCTCGAGCTCGACCTCCACGGGCAGCTTCTCGTTCTCCGTGCGCGGGCCAAACGTTGGGTCCACCGCGCCCGACCCCTCCGCCTCGATCATGGCCTTGAGCTTGAACTCGGCCTCCTCCGGCGTGTCCTCGCTCTGGCCCTGGCGCATCTGCGCGTCACCCTCGTCGTCAGACGATTGCCAGTCCGATGAAGACGCCTCGTCCTCATCCTCTTGCTTGTCACTCGTCAGCTTGCTGTCGCCATTATGCAGGCTGCCGGCCTCGCAGGCCGCGACCAGGCCCTCGACGACCGCCTCGACCTCGCCCTGGCTGGCGCCCTCCGCGTCGCTCATCCGTCCCGCGCTCGCCTCTCCCTCGCCCCAACAGCTGCGTCCAGCCAAAAGCGTTCCGCACTCTAGCGCGGGAGTGACTCCAGGCTCCTTGGTGAAACTCTGAAAGTCGGCGGCCGGGGAAAGCGGGCCGTGAATGAATGTGCCAGTGCCTCTGCGGCTGCCCCGCTTTCTTATCTGGCGGAGCGCTGCTGCTACTAATTCTGCTGCTAAATTGCTGCCAAAGGGAAGCTGAAGGGCCCCGTTCTGCCGTTGCTGGTTCCTTTCCTCCGGCAATTTTCTGCCACCGCGACATCGCTACCCGTTCACGCGCCTTCGCCAAGCTGGCCATCCCCATTGTGGCTGCCGCGACGCCTTACCGCTCTCGTGGCTTTTCCCGGAACGCTTCACGGACCACCAACTCTGCGACCGCGACCGCGGACGGGCACGACGCGAACCCTGCACTCTAGATCTCACGTTGCCCTACATCTGTACCCGTAGACTCTTGAGCTAGAGCCGTGAATCCAAAATGAAGGTCGATTATTACGTGAGCAGGCAAAGATCACGTGTATCTAAAGCTCAAGGCTCTACTAGAGCTTGACTTGAGCAACCTACTACAGTCAGAACGGCTTGCGGATGTAGAAGAGGATGTAGGCCGCGGACGTACACGCTCTCCATTGGCGTGACGCTGGAATCGTCAAAGTGGTACCAGGTGTTGCGGACGGGCTCAAAGCTGTGCGTCGTGTAGTGTCCGTGCGAGCCTGACGCGCCCAAGGTTAACGATTGCGGAAAGATCGTATGCGAGCGGCTCGGCCGAGCCGTCCGCAGCCGCGTGGCCTGCGCCGCGCAGTACGGCCGGAGGTCGAGGGCGTCCGCGGGGATAGTGACGGGGCAGCACAGCTTGGATACCGTATTGTCCGCGCGCACTTGAAGCGCTTGATGTGCACCACCAGCACGGGCGGGCACCTGAAGAGCGATAGACACTTGGTAGACTCGGTCAGCTCTTTGCACCGTGGACAGGCGTACTTGTTGTCTCCGGCGAGCATTTCGGGCTTGCAAAAGAGCGAGAAGCATTGCTCAAGCGTACAGTTCGACTGCGCTGACAGTGGCACGCTAAGGCTCCAAAAGGGGTCAAACGTCGTGCTTGTGTACTCGCAGACGCAGCACGTAATACGGGACCGCACTTGCCCCACAAAGAGGTCTTTGATGAGCGAGCGGTTGCAGGCACTATAGTTGTCCCACCAGAGCTGCGAGCGCTCGACGTCCCCCATCTCGGGCGTGTCCTTGATCTCCGCATACTTGCGCTCCTCGGCCACATTGAGCTCCTCGTGCAGCGCGTCCAGTATGAAGACGAGAATCTCCTGCGCGTGCTGCTTGTTGCCGAGAAACCTGGCCGAGGCCTTGCCCATGAGGTTCTTAATGAGCAGCGGGCGAAAGGCGGTCTTGGCCCCGCTGAGCCACTGTCGCTGTAGCATCTGCAAGAAGGCAGTCACCAGCCGATGCGCTTGTTTCCCGCCTTTGGGGTAGCGCGCACCAAAAGCGATTCGACGAGGGGCCCACAGTGCGCGAGCGCCTGGAGCACCGAGTTCAGGTAGCACGTATTGCCAAGATTGGCAAGGCCCTGCACGCCGCCCTGCAGCGAGGAGTACCCCGAAGTGCTCCAGCCCCGGCCGTCCGGCTCCCATATTTGGTCGACGGGATCAACACACTCATGCTGCTCCTGCGGGCTCGCCCAATTCGAATTCTCCTTGTACCGGGCGCTAGTATGGTCCTCGTACCACGAGCGTTGTTCGGCATTCCCCGTGTCGGCACCCTCCACGGCAATGGCGCACGTGTTGCTGCGCCGCAGCTGATTGACTGGGCTGTTGGGGGTGCCTAGCATCGAGTTGGACCACTTGAACCCATTGAGGTTTGTGTCCAGCTGCAGCTCATTTAGCTTCCCGCCGGTCGCCGAGTAGGTGTCCTTGGCGCCCCAAAAGCTAGCCTCGGTGTCCGTGCGCCCGACCGGCGCCGCGTATTCGGTCAGCTCGCTCTCTTCTGCTGCTCCGCCAGCCTTCCGCCTTGTCGAGTCGTACACGATGCCCCGTAGCGAGATTGGCCCGCCGCGCACCGAGCGCACAAGGCACTTGTCTCCATGCAAGAGCGTGATTGTCTCGCCTCGCTTCTCGCTACTACTTTCCCACGCGACGACCACCACGTCGCTCTCCGGGTCAATCGACTCTATTATAGCTGTCTCCCAGCGCTGCGTGCACGGTCTAAAGCACTCCACCGTCATGCCGCCCACGATTTCTACCGGCACGTCCTCCTCCGGCCCGGGCGACTCCGCCCCTTCGCCGGCCTTCGTCGCCGCGCCCTCCGGGCCGGCCGCGGGCGCCGCCTCCGCGTCCCTTCCTGCGCCCGTGGCAAGCGGCGCCGCCTTGGTTCCGGCCCCTTCCACCGGATGGATACGCTCGGCGTCGTCTGACGCGAGAGGTCAAGCCACCGCTTGGACCCGTCCTCCCCCCCAACAAGGAGGTGCTGCGGCGCACCCCGCGCCGCGCGCCGGACGTCCACGACGCGCACGGGGTGCCAGGCGCCGCCCGCGGCGGCGCGCATCTCGGCGCTGTCACCCTTTCGCCACTCGCGCTGCGCCGCGTACTTTCCCGCGGCCTCCGCCGCAGCGACTGCCGGCGATGTCGATGATGCCGTCGCCGCAGTGGGCTCGCCCGCCCGGCGCGATGTTATGCTGGCCACCGAGCCGCCGCCCAGAAGCCGCGGCCGCACCTGGCGCAGCGCGCGGCGGCGCACGGCCGCCATAGGGTGCTCGCGCCGCGAGCGCTTGCCGCCGACGCGGCCGTCGAGCGCCATCTCGTCGACGGTCGATCGGCGATCGCAAAGGGCCGTTGGGGGCGGCCCCGAATTTGGACCCGCGAATTACGCGCGGTCTGGTCGGAACGTTGTCGCGCCCGCATGACGTCGCCCAGGTCATTCGCAATGACGTCCGGAAGGTCATTGGCTGACCTGGCGAAACTCCGGCGATAGAGCAGGACGCGCTACGAGGCAATGGAGCGTGCCATGGCGGCCTATAGGCTCTGCCTGCTGCTGGCCTGCCTGGCCTGCGGCTGGCTCAGCGCGCTGGCCTACGTCCGCGCCAGGCCGGACGCTGGACCCTTCGTGCCCCGGCTCGTGGGCATCACGGCCTTCGCGGGCAGCATGGCGCTGGTGGTGGTCGTGCACTTGGCCATCCTCGCAGGCAGGGGCGGGGCGTACGCGCTGCTGCCGCTGGCCGACCGCCGCGCGGAGCGGCGCGGCTCTGGCGCGGCGCCATTCGACCAAACGGACGAGTCCAAGGTCCGTTTCGTCTGCGCGGCGGTGCGGGAGCGGACAGTCGCGCGCGACGCGGCCGCTGTTGCGGAAGCCTTCCTGGCCATTCAGGAGCCCGGTCATCTTGCGGACTTTAAGCTCGGCCTCGACGTCGCGCTGCGCCAGGCCGGGAGCTCCCTCTACGAGCTCGTGTTCTTCCTGCTGCCGCGCGACGCGCAAGAGA
This sequence comes from Thraustochytrium striatum, assembly GCA_022244645.1. NCBI lineage: Eukaryota > Bigyra > Thraustochytrida > Thraustochytriidae > Thraustochytrium > Thraustochytrium striatum. The sequence continues at coordinate 1,048,901 of JACDIV010000055.1, forward strand.
CCGTCCTCGGCCACGTGGACACGCTGCTCGCTGGCGCGGCCGAGTCGCACGTGCAGCTGCTGAGCGATATGGACGACACGCTCGTGTCGACCTTTAAGGACCGCCGCTTCCCCTTCAACACGCTGTACCCGGGCGTGCAGCAGTTCTACCACGAAATGCTCCGCGCCAGAGACGACCCGGCCTGCCGGGGCTGGGAGACCGCCAAGCAGCGCGTCACCTTCGTGACGGCGCGGCCCGTGTGGCTCTCGCGTGGACGCAGCACGAGCTCGTGCGCCACGGCTTCGAGTCGTCTATTACCCTGATGGGCTCAAGCACCAGCTTCCTGACGCCCGGCCAGATGCTGGGCGCAAGGTCATGCAGTGCAAGCGCATGAAGCGCCTCTTCCCGGATGCGACCTTCTATTTGGTGGGAGATAACGGGCAGCGCGACATCGACCTTGGCAAGGAGCTGCTGCGACTTGGGCTCGCGCGGGCAGTCTTCATCCACGACATCTTCAACCCGCTGTCTTTCGGGCTCCCAGAGGTCGCCGCGCCCGGCCCCGACCAAGGCCCAGCGGTGACGCTGGACATCAAGCCAGGGCTGCCCCTGGGCCACCGCCTTGATGAGTGCACAGAGCACGGCATCGTGCTGTTCCAGAGCTTTGCGGGGGCGGCTTTGGCGGCCGTCCAGCAAGGCCTGATAAGCGAGCAGGCGCTCTTCAGTGTCGCGACGGCGAGCGCCGAGGACTTTGCTTGCGTACCCTTCCGGTCGGAGGCGCAGCGGCAGCGGCAGCGCGACGTGTTTCTGCGGGACGTGGCGCGCGTGTCCCATTGCCTGCCTGCCGCGGATGCGCGGCTGCGCTTCCTGCACGCAGTGCACGACCGCATGGCGGCGTGATGGGGAAGGAAACAGGGCTGTCGATTTTCATGTTGTGTCACGTTCAGTCAAGTCAGTCGGGAAGCTTGCCAGCCCAGCCAGCCAGCCAGCCAGCCAGCCAGCCAGCTAGCCTCGCGGTGGGTGCTAAGCCGGCACGTTCTCCTGCTCGGTCGGCTCGCGGGAGTGCCGAGCCCGCTTTGACTTGCGGCTGTCCTTCGTCCCAGTGTCCCCGGACTGCTGCTGCTGCTGCGCCGACGGCGCCAAGTAACCCTCAAGCTTCTCGTTGGCCAGCACCGTGTCCAGCAGCCTCACGCGCAGCTCCGAGTTGTTCGTCTCGTGCACGAGTTCCACGTTGCCGTTGTTGGCCAGCTGTAGCGAGGCGAGGAACATCCGGCATACCTCGTACTGGTCGATCGGTGCCGGGTCGCGGGACACATTTTCCTCTCCTTCTTCAAAGTCGCTCTCGCCGTCTCCCTCTCCCTGCTGCTGCTCGACGGGCTTGACGCGCAGCGACCCGAACCGCGCCCCTAGCTCTTCAAAGGGCATCGAGCCGGCGTCATCGCTGGCGGCCGACTCGTCCTGCTCGCTTGATGGCCGCAGGGCGAGCCCCGAGAGGATCTTACCGCCGTAGGCGTGGATGTCAAAGGTCGGCCGGCTGTTCTGCTCGTGCAAAAGCGGCTCGATCTTCTCCTCCCAGACCCGCACGCGCGCATGGAGCTTGGTCTCCGAGGCCCAGCGGTTGGCTGACTCGAGGTACTCTTGCAGGTGCGACTTGACCATGTCGACATAGGAATGCGGCGAGGCCTCAAACGCGGCGCTATCGAGGTCAAGCTTGCGGCCGCCCGTGCCAAGCTCGCCGCCGTCAGCCACGACCTCCCGCCAAACTCGTCGTCCTCGCCGCCAAAACCGCCCGCGTTGTACATGCCAAAGTCGCCGGCGTCCTCGTCCTCGTCATCTGTCTCCGGGGCGCCGTGAAGCACCGCCTCTGCGAGGTGGTCCTCTTCGTCATCCGCTCCCTCGTCGTCGTCGTCGTCGTCTCCTCCGTCTGCAGCGCGGAGCTGCAGCCGGGCCGTGCGTTCCTTCGCCATCTCGTGCGCCTTGCGCTTCTCGCGGGCGCGCTTCCTGCGCTCCACCGCGAAGGGCCTGAACTCTGGGTAGAACGCCACAGAGGTCCGCGAAGGCACGCGCTTGCCGAGCGCCGGCTGGAGCGCGAGCGAGACCAGCAGGTTTGTGGTGGCAGCGACTTGCCGCGGCGCCGTGTCTTCCTGGCCGGCGGCCTTCTTCTGCAGGTTCTTGGGGATGGCCCAGGTGCGCGCCACGCGAAGAGGCACCTCATCCTGCGCCGCTCCCGGCTCGTGCGGGTCGAGTCGCTGCCACGCGTTGTGCGCTGTGCCTTCGCTATCGCTCTGATCTTCGTCGGGGCCATGATCGTATGCGTCCTGTTCGTCGTGGTGGTCGTCTCCGCCGAGCTGGAATGGTGCGGCGTCTACCGACTCGTAATCGTCCTCGATGGGCGCGGCGTTGTCGCCGTGCTCGAGCTCGAACTCGATCGGAACTGCCTCCCCCGCTTCCTTGGTGTCTGCGTCGTGCCACTGCGACTCGAGCGCCGCGCGGTGGGTGGCTTCCTCGATGTCACGAGCGGTGAGGCGCCGATCGCCCTTGCGCGCCTCGCTACGCTCGATAACAAAGGCACCAAAGCTGTCTACGTCACAGCTCATCATCTTGAACGCGCTGTTCGGGTCGCGGACAGCCGACCGCTGCGACAGGAAAGACACGGGCACGCGCTCATTCAGGCCCTGCGTGTCTTCCAGCGTCTCGAGGTGCTCGCTGCCGTCGAGGTTGATGTTCTTGCCGACATCGATGACGTCGTCGAGGAGCAGGAACTGCTCGCGGGCTTCCTCGCAGGCCTGCTGAATGCCCTTCTTCTTACGGCGCGCCCCTGGCCGCGCGTCGTCGACGTCCTGCATCTTGTTGGAGTCGCACAGCAGGTCGAGCACGCCAAACACCAGCTTGTACAGATACTCGACCTTTCGCGAGTACGCCGCCGTCGAACCCTGGATCAGCAGCGCGGCCTCGGTAAAGTTGAGGTTGAGGTCTCCATGCTCAAAGCTGATCACGATCTTCTCCAGGTCCTCGAGGTACTCCTCCAGCAGGCCCGCGACGCTAATTTCCCAGTTCTCGCCCAGGTCGCGGATCTGCTGCATCAGCGCCGAGCACTGCTGCCCGTCATCCTCCATCACCGGGGCGTCGTCTTCCGTAGCGTCCTTCGCGCGGACCGTCGCGTCGCCCGGCTCCGCGCTGCTGCGCCGCGACCCACGTCCCGCCATCGCCACCGTCGCCGAGCTCCTCAATGTTCAACTGGCAAAACCAAATCAAATCCGCGACGCTGCCCTAACCCACTGACCAACCCGCAGAAACCGATTCGGGCAGCTTCTGTCCGACCATCAAGTTTTCCCTCAATCAATGGGGATCTTTCAAGATCTTGCTCTCGATCAACTCACATGTCAAATCACATGTCAGTTGAAAGCAAGGAAGGCTGACTGAGACTTCGATCGTTCCTCAAATCAGAGCAAGCAAGCAAGCAAGCAAGCAAGCAAGCAAGCAAGCAAGCAAGCAAGCAAGCAAGCAAGCAAGGCAAGCAAGCAAGCGCAAGCAAGCAAGCAGGCCAGTGGGCGAAGCGTCGACATGTGAGCAGATGCATCGTGTGGTTGGCTTACTTGGCGCCCCAATCGTTCTCGAGGAGGATGCTTCGCAGGTCTGGGGTGCGGTTGAGCACCTCGGCCGGGAGAACAACCATGAGGAACTGGATGTCCTGGCTGCGCCTGTTCATGCTGCGAAAGCCCATGTACGTTGTAGCTGGAGGCCAGGAGTACCAAGGCGTAGCAGATGAGGATGATGCGGCCGAAAAAGGCTTGGGCGCGGTAGTGCTCGGCGGCCTCTTCGCCGTAGCCTTCCATTGAGTGCTCTAGGCCCTCCTCGAGGACGCGCATGTTGTGGTAGAGCTCCATCTTTTCCGCGATGGAGGTTGCCAGCTGCTCGTGGTCTTTCTCGGTCATGTCGTTGAGGAAGTTCGTGAAGGCGAGCTGCAAGCCGCCCTTGGCGAGCTTGCTCATCTCCAGGTCAGGCTGCGCCTTGCAGTGTGAGAAACAGGCGTCCTCAAAGAAGATCTTGTACTGCGTCGGGTGCGCGGACTTGTCAGCCATGGGCGGGAGCCCGAGCGCCTCATCGCCGAGGGTCAGGCGCTCGTGCACGACGTGGAGCCGGTGAACGACGTCCTCCTCCCACGCGTGACGATCCGCAGCACGGTTGTGCCACACGCTCCAGTCCGGGAAAACCTCAATGTCCTCGTTTTTCTTCCGAGCAGGAGTTGCTGCGAGAGCACCCAGCGCTCGCCGGCGCTGTGCTCGAGACGAGCCAGCGACATGCGCGTGACTTGATCTAATTCGTCAAGCGCCCAGACGCTGCCCATGTAGGCCAGCGTGAGGAAGAACGGCATCATCTGGCGCAACACTAGCCCGACGTTGCGGCCCACGGTTTTCAGCCTGGCGGCGAGCTTGCGGCGGCGGCTGGGGCGTTGACGCGACTTGCTCTTTGCACCGCTTTGGCCGCGGGTGTGACCTTGGTGGCGCGCCGAGTGACCACAGGTCGACGGGGCCGGGCGACTAGAGTCCCAACTTCCCCCGCCCCGTCGCTATCAGCATCCGTTTCTTCGTGCTCGTCCGGGCCCGGGCCCTGGCCTTGGGGTTGTTCATGGTCACCGGTCGTCTTTCCGGGGCGCGATGGTTGCGCCCCTTCGTCCACAAAGACGAGGCGGCTTGCTGCCCCTTGAGCGTCTGGCAACGCAGGGGCGGTGTCGTGGGCGAGTGTGGCATTGATATCGAAGCTGTTGCGTCGTTGCCTGGCACCGGATGCCCGCTGCCCCAGCTCGGGCTCCTCGCCCTCTCCATCGTAATCGTCGTCCGCGTCTGCGTGCAGCTTATCATACACCTCCCGCGCGCGCTGCGTGGCCTGGCGCGCCATGTACCGGATTGTCTTGCGCGGGATGCGACGGAAAGCGTTGCTGCTGCGCTCGTGCCGTGAGCGCATGCGCGTGATGACCGGAATGGTAAACAAGATGGTCCACAGGATAGCCACGGCACCTGTCGCAAGCAAGTACCTCGTGCTGTACCACGAAGCACTCAAGATGGCCTCCAGCGCGACCTCCAGGTACAGCTTGCTGGCTTGGTTGCATGCCTCGAAAACGGACGTTGGCCCGTTGTTGAGCACGAACTTGCACGACGCATCGCACTCCTTGGCTCTGTGCGCAGGTACTCGGTGGCGTACGCCGCGAACAGGTGGACCGCGACCCACAGGTTCTTTTCTTCGTTCAGCTCGGGCTTGGTGGCGTCCACCACAGTCAAGATTGTGGGCTTGGCGTTGAGTTCCTGGATTGCATCCACGGACGCCGACTCAGACTCGGTGATACTCACATGTACCTCGCGCAAGGCATCAACTCGATCCGACATGTGACCGAGCATCTCGACCCGAAAGGCCTCCGAGTTGGGCTCGTCGTCGATGTGGCTGTTGATGCCCATGATTTCGTGGAGCAGGAGGGTGGTGTCCAAAATGAGAAAGTTGCGGCGCACGGCGTTGTGCATCTGCTCGGCAGCGTCGATATTGAGACTGTACAAGCTCATGCGGTTCATCCATTCCGACACGGCGAGCAGCAGGCAGACGGCCGCAACCAGGAAGCTGCGCCGTCGGTGCGCGCCCAGCAGTCGCTCATTGCGAGCCATGCCCTTTGAGACTCGCTCAAACACCGAGCGAGTGTTGCCCGAGAGCGACGATGCAACAGACCCCGCATCCGACCTGTCTGTGTGCGATATGGTATCGGTGGGGATTGCGCCGCCGTCGAGCGCACCGGCGGATGGCACCCGGTGCAGAGCGAGGCCGGCGGAGGGCGGGATGGAGACCGCCGGTTGCGCTGCTGCTCCTGTCGGGGCACCTAGTGGCGGTGGGTTTAGGAGGCGAGTCTCGCCGGTGCCACCGAGAGGCAACAGGTGGGCTTCGACGCCCTGGTTTGTTGCAGCCCCATTGTCTCCTCCCAGCCCGGGCCCTCGGAGCAGTGCGAGGCGGGGGAGCTCAGAGTGGTGCTGGTGAGGTCGTTCCTGGCCGATGATTTCGACAGCTTGGAGCTGATCGCCTGGCTGCCCTCAGCAGCATCTGCCGCTGCCGCTGCCGCGATCAGCGGCGACTTGGATTGGATGTGTTTCACGTGAAGTAGCACCATGACGAGCTCTTCACTCGAATCTTTGGTCTCCATGTTGTAAATATTGTACACAAGCCGCTTGGACTCCACCTCGTAGCTCGTGCCATTCAGCGCCACGCACCCGCGATCGTCGTTCGACAGCATACTTTGCAACAGAGGCTGCTCGAGGTCTTTGGCGCTCAGAAGGTCCGCGAGAGACCTCTGTCGGAAGGTTGCCTCATCGTCGCCCGCGTCGTGGATGTCGAATATGTTCTCCCAGCCTCCCTTGGTCGCGAACGCCACGTCAGTCCCGCCCGTCACCATGATGAGCTCCTCCTGTGTGTTGTTATCGGGCACGAATACGCCCGAGAAGATCAAGTCACCAGAGACCGGGTCCACGCTTGGCCGTACCTCTAGGTGCAGTGGTATCACATAGCCACGAGCGTGCCGACCCCAGACCTTGACCTTGCGCGTGACAAAGTCCGTGTTGTTCTCGATGTACTTGAGCAGAAACATGTCGTGGATCTTGTCGAATGGCGGCGGCGTGAGCGTCGAGATGTTCTTGCCCAGGAACTCGTCCTTGTCCATGCCGAACAGCGTGCACATCCCCATGGACACGTCCGTGATCTCGCCGAGGGAGTTCTCGTTTCCGCTGATCGTCACATTGGCGGCCTGCATTCTGTTGCCGCGGTCGTCAAAGTTGACGTCGTCCGATACGCCCATCTGCTCGAGAAGGTCAGCGTGCTCCTCAAGCACCTTGGCGGCAGCTTTGTCGTTGAGCACATACTCGAGAAAGTACGCGTACAGCCTGAACACAGCTGGCGACTCGGTCGTCAGTCGTAGCAGCTCCTCAAGGTGCTGGTTGGCGCGCTGCGACGCCTTGCGGAGCCGCGCGCCGCTCTTGAGCAGCTCATCGGCGCCCTTGTTCTTCCCGATCACCTTCCAGATTTGCGTAATCAGGTCCATCGCCTCCAGTACGCGCTTCTGCGCCTGCGTAGAATGATGCTCGAAGGCCATGTAGTTCATGGCGTTGCCCGCAACGCCCGTGCTGCGCGACTCGGCGTCCAAATTGTGCTTGAACACGAAAAAGCGGTCGTCAATCCACAGCTCAAGGCCCTTGGCGCGGTTCATGTACTGCTGGTTCAGAATAAAGTTTTGCCCGCATTCGTGCAGCAGCATGGCAAAGTGGATGGTCAGGAACCCGTTGTTCGGAAACCGCTCGTCCACCTGCCGTCGATAGTGCTGCTGCGCGGCCTTCCACCCGTCCTGAGAGAAGCCAAAGGCGATGCGAAAGGCCACCTCGGTCAGCATGGGCGAATCAAAGTCGACGCCGTTCTGAGCCATCGCCTCGAGCTTGGCGCACCGCTGCTCCACCAGCGCGTCCGTGACAAACCACACCATAGGCGCCGCGGTGACGAACGCAATGAACGACCCAAACCTGCCGCGCGTGTCCATGTCATACACAGTCATCTCCAGGACTAGGCAGACTGTGGAGAGCAGAAAGATCCCGTGCGAGCAGATGACGATCTTGTTCATCTCCATCTTGTAGAACGGCACAAAAAGTAGAACGGCGAGGCTGTCATGGTCGCCGAGACGCCGACAAGGACGCAGGCGAGCATCAAGCTCTGGTCGCTGTTGGAGAGCGCGAAAATGATGCTAAGGAACGCGCGCAGCCACAGCGAGAGGCAGTCTATGCGGCCGTGCGTCTTGGCGGCGTGATTGGAGGAGTGCGGCTCTCGCGGAAAGTTGACCAGTACGGACATCGACGTAAACACGACAAACAGAACGAAGAGCAGGCAGGCGAAGGCGCTCACGCCGTAGTACATGGGCCCACTGCATTCGAGTATGGCGGAGAGCTGCGACTCGCAGTCGAACACTTGTAAGAGTAGACCCAGAACTGGCACGTACAGCACGCTCGTGAGGAGGCCCAGAGCGAGCCGCAGAGGCTGCAACATCCACAGCGTTGTGACGCCGCTGCTGCTTGCGAACGAATAGGCGATCCATGCGGTCGTTCCCAGGGTAATTGCGAGGAGGATGATGGCCAGAATGAAGCCGACGGAGGTCACCGTTTCGCTCTTGAAGGCGGACACCGAGAAGCTGCCAGCCTCGATGATCGGAAGGATGGAGCTTGTTACCCAGGACGACCACGGAAAGCCCTTCTTGACGTTGAACGTGAACATCAGCAGCTGCATCAAGTTGACGATCTGCGACACGAGCAGCGCCAGCATGCTCACCTTGCCATGGCGCTTGCTCAGCAAGGACAGGACGCCGTACAGCCCGAACCGGATCCGGCCAAAGATCGATCCGCGCTTGCGCAGGTCCACCATCTCGCCGCCAAAGTCGCTGCGGTCATTGTCGAGGCCAAGCACCTCGTTCAGGTTCTTGCGGTCATACTCTCCCGCCATGTCGCTGCTGCCGCCGCCTCGTGCTCTTCTGTCTGCTGCTCGTCTGCCGCTGTCTTCTGCCGTGCTTGCTCGCCCTTTGGTGTTTGCTGCGCCGTGCCGGGCTGGCTGGCACTCGTCAGGCTTAACGACCGGCCGGCTGGGCGCAATGCCTCGCGCCGAGGCCCCCACCGGATCACTGTTTTTCGTGTCGCGAACGGATATCTTTTTGCGACAGCAGGGCATGCTGCGCGTTCAGACGCCATCGTGGCGCAGAGGAATTCGCAGAGGTGAGCGGCGCAGGCAGCGGGTTGCTGGTCGGCTTACCGCCAGTGCCCCCATGATAGATCCGGTGGTTGATCCTTTTGGTAGAGCTGTCTTGTGCTGGTTTGTGCTTGTTTTGGGCGATCGCGATCGGGATCGGTGGCGCCAACAGGAGGTCGTCGTCGGGAACTTTCGCAAGAGTCGAATGGACCCTTGGTTGTACCTGGTACGTACGAATATCGCCTCGGCAGGGTTGGTCAATCTTAGTTTTCGGCGGCGACGTGGACGTCTAGAACAATCTCGCCGCGCACGTCGTAACCCGGGTGCTTCTTCTGGTGCGGCTGCAGGCGCTCAGTCAGGCGGTGCGAGCCCTCGCCGAGGTTTGCGAGCGCACCGGCAGGGATCTTGACGCGGCCCAAAGTCCGAGTTGGTGAACCGGTCCCAGTCCCAGACGGAGATCTTGACCTTCTTCACCTCGGCGAGATCCACGCTGCGCAGCTGCAGCGTGGCCGGCCGACCGGCGCCCGCCCAGTCCGGGTCCAGGGTCTTGCGGACTTTTTCGCAGCGGGTCTCCTGCTTGCGAAAGGTCAGCTTCACAAAGGGGTCCGCCTTGCCGTTCATGTCGCGAGAGGCGAGGCCGCGCGCGGCGGAGACGGCCAACGTGATGGTAAATCTCCGCGGCGCGTGCGGCGTGGAGCTGCGAAGCACGCTCGAAAGCAGCGCGCCCTCAGTCTTGCAAAGACTCTGGGCGGTGCGGCTTGGGCCTGCGGGCATACCCAACGCATGTATGGCCCACCACGCGCCCTTGCGCACCAGCATGGCCACCAGCATCGAGTTTCCGGTCATCCGGACCTTGCTCATGTCGTATTGCACGAGCACCTTGCCTCGCTTCTTCGGCTTGGCACTGCCGTGGTAAATGCGCACCTTGAGCGCCCGCACGTTCTGGAACGACGCGTTCGAGTTGTACACGTTGACACAGCAAAGCACATGCGTCGTCTCGCGAGGAAGCTTGCGCAGCTTCACCTTGATGACCTCGTCGTCGCCGCCGCCCTCTCCCGTGCGGTCGTCGCCGCTGTGCGTCACGGCGTCCTTGAACACCGAGTGCAGCTGATGAAAGTTGATCGTGTCCTGCAGCCGTTGATGCTGGTCAAAAAGCAGGCACGACCCGTCAACATCGGTGCCGGCGTCCCACGCGAGGCCAAACTTTATGCTTTTGACGTGGCAGTCCAGTAGCTTCTCCTCGTCGACGTGCATCTCGTGCGTGCGCGTCCAGTCCAGCATCGGCTGTGGCGGCGCGGCCATCTTGAGCCTTGCCGAGAGCCCCGGCAGGGCCGCGCCCGCAGGCAAGGCCGCTCCGGGAGGCGCGCCGCCGCCGGTCGCGTCGAGGCTGGACACGTAAACTGCCTGCCGAGCTCTGCCACCTCCGCGGCAGAAGCCGGCGCCAGCGGCGCGGCCACGGGTTGCGCCACAGCGACGACGGGCGGCGCCGCGCCGCCAGGGCCGCCAGGGCCGCCAGGTATGGCATCGCCACCGGCGCAGCGTGCGCCGCTGGCGCCGCGCCGCGCGCGTACGGGTTCATTCGCGCAGTGGATCGAGCGCTCGCTCCCCCTCTCTGCAGCTGCAGCGAGCAAGTGTCCCAGCTGGAAAGATATCTTTGTGAGCGTGATGGCGATGCTGGCGCAGGGCGGGGTCGCGACGGCCGCCGCCAGGGCGCGCCTGGGCGCCGCCTGGGCCTGGGAGACGGCCGACGGGCGGACCTGGGCGCGGCGCTTGCGCGAGGGCGCGCGCGCGGTGTGGGCGCAGGTGAAGGAGGACGAGGTCATGCACAGGCTCGCAATGGCATTCGCGGGCGCCGGGGCGGCGGCTAGCGCGGCTGTCGCGTGGCTCCTGCTGCTTGTGGTCGTCGAGAGCATCCTCGTGGTCGCTAGCATGGTGGTGGGCACCATGCTGGCCGCATCCGCGGTGATCGTACCCGTGGCCTGCTTGGTGCTGGTGCTGGGCGCGGCTGCGGCCGGGGGATGGCTGGCGCTGCTGCTTGGCCGCAAGGCCGCGGCCGGCGAGCTCGTCGTGGTACGCAAGGGCGAGAGCGGGGAAGTCGAGCCCGAGCCGAAGGCGACGGTCAAGCGGCAGCACCAGCTGGACCGCCCGCCGGCCAAGCTGGATTAGCTCTACTAGCTAGCGCTAGTAGAGAGAGCGGCTCTTGAAAGCTAGAGCAGCGCCAGGCTCGAGTTGCTCGAGTCGTGTATGCGCAGGTTGCGCAGCAGGCGGGGGGTCTGCAGGCCGCCTGGGCCCCGCGGTAGCTTCCAGAGGCGCACATACTCGTCGCCGCCGCACGAGGCCAGCGCCACCGAGCCGTCGGCAACGCGCAACGGCGTAATTGTGGACACCATGTTTCTGTGAGCCATGCGAGCCTTGTTGCTGTCCCCTCTGCTGTGTCGCTTGCGAGCGAAGGCGCCTTGCCCGCTGCGAACCCGCCGCTGCCCCCTCCCTGCAGCTCGCTGAGCGGCGTGACGCCATGACTACGGCAGTCCCCAACGCTCTTCCACATCCGCGGATCGAATACGCGGATCCAGCCCTACGTTGTCCGAGTTGGCGTTGAACGAGCTAAGCGGCACGCCGCCGGCCAGCGCAAGCCAGGGAAGCTCGCCGGGCATGTCGTCCGTGGGTCCCCAGCAGCAGCACGCCAGCACGGCCGCGCGCCGCTCAGCCGCGCGAGGCGCCCGCCATCCTTGGCACGCGGGTCAAGCACGAACGCGGTCTCGTCGTCGCCACCCGTCACAAACACGGGCGAGACGGGCGCGCTCGGCGCGCCACGTGCCAGGGCGGCGGCGTCAAAGGGGCTCAGCGCATGCTGGCCCGAGCTGCTCCAGGCGCAGCAGCGCACGCCATAGCTGTGCAGCTCGTACGTGCTGATAGGCCCAGCGTCCGGCCGGTGCAGGTCCCACAGCACCGCCTTCCAGTCCTCGCCCCCGGACAGAAGCTGGCCGCTGGACACCTCCACGTCCGAGCACAGCACAAAGTCGGTGTGCTCGGCGAGCTCGGCTTGCATGCTGAACGACCACTGCCTGTTGCTTGATGCCAGGGGCGTGTCGGCCTTCCAAACGCGCAACGTCTTTGTCGCGTGAGCCCGTGACGACCAGCGGCACGGCCTCCACCGCGCCACCGGTGTTGTCTCTGGCACTGAACGGCCACGACGATATCGTGGTGACTGCGTCACGGTGTGCATTCTCGATGCCGCGCAGTTCCATCTTGAGAAGCGTCTGGTAAGCGCGGTCGTACTCGACCATGAAGACGCGCCCATTCGAACCCGGACACGATATACTCCGAGTCGACGGCTTTGCCCTGGCGCGCGGAGGGGGGCGTGCACCGTGCAGCGCTCGCTCGAGTCGTGCGGGTCGAGCTTCATCTCGGAGGTCGTACGCCCCATTTGCGCCTGAGCGAAACACGCGCAGCACGTCGCCCACGCTGTGGTGCGTGGGGCGCTGCGCCAAAAGCAGGCTGCTCGGCGCAGCGGGGGAAGCTGGACACGGCACGCACGAGCTTGGGCTCGTCCTCCGCTTGCTCCTGCTTCATCTGCTGTGGCGGCGGCCGGGGCGGCGGCGGCTGTTGCTGCACGTTCGGCGCGGGCAAGGGCTCGGCCTTGGCAATGGCGGCCGCGGCATTCGCAGCGGCAATCTCTCCTCCCGTGCGAAGGTCGATAAGGGGGGGCGAGTCTGGTCTCGGCGGCGGGGGGTTGCGCTTCATGGCCACCAAGTGCTTGACCTCCTCCGGGGACGTGACCATCGCCTTGAGATCCGGCCTGCGCTCCAGCAAGCTCATAATCGAGCGCCGCCGTGTGGTTGGCAAACACGATGCGGCTCTGCAGCGGCGCGCCGGTCATGGGCGATGTCACGTCCACATCTTGGCACGAGTCGATCCACTCCTCGATGGCCGCGCGCTCGTACGTGTGGCCGTCCGCGGCCACCACGGGGTCCAGCATGATGGTGGACAGGATCGGGCACGTCAGGTCTCCCACTCGGCCTCCGTCGCCGTCTCGAGCGCCATCTCGTCGCGTTTCGTTCTCGCCGGGCCTATTTCGGCAGCCAAAGATTCCAAGCAGGAGCGCGGGGCTGCCCGTCCAGGCACAGGCCATGGCGCCAGAGGCGCGGCCGCCGGCGTGGTGGTCGGCCGTGGCCGCGGTGACGGCGCTCGCGTGCGCGATTCTGCGCGGCCCCCGCCGTACTGCACGCCCGTGCCTTATGCAGCGCAGCGCTGACAAGCGCTTCTGGCCCAGCGGCGCCAGGAAGTGGCATTAAGGCTCGAGGATGAGGCAGCTTGCGTCTGGCGAGGCCCTGTTGCGGGCGCGCTGCACGGCTCGTCGCAGCGCAGGCTGCAGGAGAAGTCGCTGCATGAGGCGCTGAGAGCATGCGACGCCGCGCGCCAGACCTGCAGTGGTGTCTTCTCCATGCCCGCTGCGGCTGGCGGGTTCGTCGCGGCGGGTCCCGGCGCTGAGCTACGCCCGTCCGAGACTGGGCAGCTCGCCTACTGGCGCGAGTGCACCAACGGGTCTTCTACCGCTCCAACTCCAGCACCGCCATCGCATCCGCAGGGCAACACGTCAGAGCTGCCTGGAGACGCGGCACCGCTGCCACCCGAGCCCGATCTCAAGGCCTGGGAGCTGCCAGCAGGCAAAAGCGCACAGCGCGTGGGCTACAAGCTAGGGGCACATGCCAGCATTCTCGTTAGCGTGGCGTCATATCGCGACTGGATGTGCCGCACCACGGTGGAAGACGCTGTTGCGCGCGCCCGGCACCCGGGCCGGCTGGTTTTTGCGATCGTGGACCAGCGCGGCCCGGGCGACGAGCGCTGCGTGCCCACCCCGGTTGAGTGCCGACACGCGGCACGCCCGCCGAGAGAATCTGCGAGCACCTGCGCCGTGTGAGGTTGCACGAGATGGACGCGAGACACGCGCGCGGGCCGACTCGCGGGCGGCACCGCGCGGATATAAACTATACCGCGGCGAGACCTTCGTGCTCCAGATCGACTCGCACATGGCCTTCGTGCAGGACTGGGACGTCAAGATGGTGCGTGGCAGAACGCCAAGGACGAAATGGCCGTGCTGACTGCCTACCCGACGATAGTCGACGGCTCCATCAACGGCTCGGACGGCACGTCGCTACGCAAGACCACGCCGGTGATGCCGCGCGTCGATCATGCCCGACTCGGGCCTGGTGCGCTTCGACCAGGCGAGCGAGGTTGCTATCGCGGGCCTGCTGGCGCCCGTGCGGCAGCCGTTCTGGGCCGCGGGACTATCGTTCAGCCGCGGCCACCGCGTGCTGCGCGTGCCCTATGACTGCTGCACGCCGCAGCTCTTCATGGGCGAAGAGTTTGCCATGGCCATGCGCATGTTCACGCATGGCTACACCTTCTTCTCGTTCACCGAGTCGCTGGTCTTCCACTTTTACCCCCAGGAACGGCCGCCCGGCAGCCGCAACGACTTTCGCACGGACGAGGCCGGGCGCCTAGCGCTTCACGGCACGCTTGAGCGCAGCGAGTGCCGCGTCAAGCTGCTGGCGGGCCTCGACGCGGACGCGCAATGCGCCCTGGCGCGGCGGCCTTCCCCAAAGTACGGCCTGGGCTCAGCGCGGCCGCTTGGCCAATACTTTAGCGCCATCGGCCTGCAGGTGCAGCCCGACGGCACCGCATTCGTGGACAAGCCCATGGACCTGTGTCGCGAGGTCAAGGCTGGCCGCTTTGGCCTGGACGCAGCCTGACTGACGCGACAGTGACATGGCACGTGACCAACAACGCGTACGTACCGTACCACGTTGTGCCAGTACCGTACCAGTACCACGGTACTCGTGTACCGTACCAGTACCGTACCGCAAAAAATTCCATCAGAAGAAACGAAACTGCGATTGTTGTGTGCGACGACGGGGAAGCGCGATGGCGGGCACGAGCAAGACGCTGCTGGAGGCGCTGGCCGAGCACGTGAGCGAGACGCCCGACAAGCCACTGTTCAGGTGGGTGGACGACAAGGGCAAGGAGACCAAGGGTCACGTACGCCGCCTTCGATGATGCCACCTCCAAGCTCGCCTCGGCGCTGGTGGCGCCCGAGGGCTGGGCGCTGCAGCCGGGGCAGAACGTGCTGCTCGTGTACCCTCCCGGGCTCGACTTTATCGTGGCCTTCGTGGCCTGCCTCAAGGCGGGCGTGGTGGCCGTGCCCGTGTACCCCCCCCGGCCGGGCCTGTCCAAGGACCTGGCCATGTTTGTCAGCGTGCAGAGGAGCAGCAAGGCCGAGGTGGCGCTGACCAATTCGCTGTACAACCATGCTAAGCGCATCGGTGCGTTCAAGCAATTCTTCTCGGGGACCAAGACGAAATGGCCCGACCTGCGCTGGCTGGTCACGGACGCCGCCAAGGTGCCCAGCGCGAAGAGTCAGTACAACAAGGTGGGCCCCGCGCCGTCCCATGATTCTCTCGCGTTCCTACAGTACACCTCTGGCTCGACCTCCCAGCCCAAGGGCGTCGAGGTCACGCACGGCAACCTAGCCCACAACCTGTCGGCCATCGTGCGCGCGCTCGAGGCCTCCTCGGCGACCGTGGTGGTCTCGTGGCTGCCCTGCTACCACGACATGGGCCTGATCGGGTCCCTGCTGGGCACGGCCTACTGCGGCGGGTCGGGTACGTACATGTCTCCGCTGTCATTCATCAAGAACCCCGTGTTGTGGGTCGAGATGATCTCAAAGTACCGCGCCACGCACGTACAGGCGCCCAACTTTGCCTACAAGCTGGTAGTGCGCAAGTTCAAGGAGCAGGGCGCGGCCGCGCCAAAGCTCGACCTCTCCTGCGTCAAGCACATGTTCAACGCGGCTGAGCCCATCGAGGCGGAAACGCTTGACGATTTCCAGAGCACCTTCACCAAATTTAAGCTGCCGGCCACCGCCATGGCCCCGGGCTACGGCCTTGCCGAGCACACCGTGTACGTGTGCGACCGTGGCGAGCTGCGACTGTGCGTCGACAAGGCCGCCCTCGAGAAGGAGCGCCGCGTTGTTGAGGTCGCAAACGCGAGCGGGCCCGACGCGGCGGCGGCCTCGTGGATCGTGGGCTGCGGCAACCCGCACCGCCAAAGTGAGGAGTCGGGCATCCAGGTGCGCATCGTCGACGAAAAGTCGCAGGTGGTGTTGCCCGAGGATCAGGTCGGCGAGATCTGGATCGACTCGCCCTCCAAAGCGAGGGGCTACTTTGGCATGCCGGAAAAGTCCGACGCTGAATTCAAGGCGGTGCTGCGCGACGCTGACGGCGCCGAGGCCGAGCCAGACCGTCGCTGGCTGCGCTCGGGCGACCTGGGCTTTTTGCACGGCGGGGAGCTCTTTGTGTGCGGCCGTATCAAGGACCTGATCATCATTCGCGGCCGCAATCACTATCCGCAGGATATCGAGCACTCGGTCGAGCAGGCAGACGAGGCTATTCGTGGGGGCTGCGTTGCGGCCTTCACCACGGCCGACGCGAAAGGCCTCGGTGAGCACCTTGGGGTGGTCGCCGAGGTGCGCGACGCCGCGAGTCAGGACCTGCCCGCGCTCTCGGCCAAGCTTCGCCAGCGCATCGCCGCCGAGCACGGCGTCACGCCCTACGCGCTCGTGCTCATTAAGGCGCGCACCATTCCCAAGACCACGAGCGGAAAGATCAGCCGCTTCCGCGCGCGCGCCGCCTTCGCCGAGTCGCAGCTGCAAGAGGTGCACCGCTATGTGGGCGCGGGCGCGGAGTTCGACGCCGAGGAGGACAAGACCGACATGGTGCAGGCGGAGTCCCTTACCTTGGGCGAGGCTTCGACCCCGCCCGTCTCGCACTCGTGCCTATCGGCAGCGACGTCGACCCCAAGACTGGCGGGGGGCAGCGGGGCCTCCGGGGAGGCGCTCCTGGAGAATCTCAAGGAGGAGGTCGCGCGCCTCATCGAGGGCGACCCGGCCGCGCTGGACGCCGCGACCCCGCTGATCCAGCTTGGCATGGACTCGATGGCGCTGACGCAGTTCAAGGGCATTCTGGCAAACTCGTACGCCACCGAGGTGGGCGAGCCCGAGCTGTTCGACGAAGAGACGACACTCGAGACCATCCGCCAGCGCGTGGAAGGCGCACCCCCGGCGGCGCGCTTCCTGGAGGACGGCGCGGGCGCCGATGAGGAAGGCGCGCCTGCCGCGCCGCGTCCCAAGGCCAAGCAGCGCAAGCAGAGCCTCTTCGGGTGCTTCAAGATCTGTGGATGCTGACGACCGCGAGTGTTGGGTTGACATGGAAAAGTTTATAGAAAATGGGTCTTGTGCGTGATGGGCCGCGAGTACTGTGATTCGATCTCCTTGATCAGCTCCGCGCCCTCCTCCAGGTCGTCCTTGCGCTCGACGCACTTTTTGCAAAGCACCAGCGCGATCTCCGCGCCCTTCTTGGCCTCGCCCGTGTCGTCCTTGACGTCTAGGTTGAGCACGTGCATGCACTTGTACTCCTTGGCCTCGCGCGATTCGAGGTCCTTGACAAGGATGTCGTACACGCGTTCCTCAAAGCAGAATACGATGTTGAACTGCGCCACGTCCGCGTAGTCCTGAAACCTCTCGGGTGCTCTTTAATGTCGATGTTGCGGTCCAGCATGTCAAGCAGCCCGCGGTCCCGGTACCACTGCAGCTCGCCGCGGCTGATGATCTCGTTCTTCATCTCCGCATAGGTCTTGTCAAAGTCAAAGCTCAGCGGGGCCCCTGCGGGGAGGGCAGGCGCACCATGTTGCCTACACCGAACGATACCACGTCGAGGCCGTTCTCCATGAACTGCTTGTGCGCCTCCATGCTGCGGTTCATGTTGCTCGAGCACACCACCGCGAACTTGAGCTCGTCCTTTTCGTCGTCGTCGTCGTCGTCCTCTTCCTCTTCCTCTTCCTCATCCTGCGCCTTCTCGGCCTCGTCTTCGTTTTCGGCCTCGGCCTCGGCCTTGTCCTCGGCCGTGTCTTCGGCCGCCTCCTCCGCCTTGGTCTTCTTGCCGGGCTCGCCCTCGGCCGCTGCCTCCGCGTCCCGCTTCATCGCGCCACCAAACCACCACTCCTCCGCGTCTCCCAGGATCTTGGATCCATGTGTGGGTGGTGTCGGTGCTGGCTATCACCCAGCATGGGCTGGTGATGCACCACCTGCCGTAGCACGTGCAGCTGCTATCGGACCACGTGCGCTTTGTCACGTATTTTCATTTCAATACGTTTGTCTGGTAATAGTGTGTTGGATTAAAAACGAACTGAACGACGACTGTGATGGAGCCCCAAGCACCGTTGCTTGTTCGCTTCATGGTGTGCTCCGCGAGCAAGGTAAGCCACCCCCTTGCAAAGGCCTGAGGCCTGGCTCTGCACAGCGCAGGCCGCTCACTGCCTCCAGGGAAGCGGCCAACCAAGCCTGGCTGAGCGAGCCCAAGTGCGAGCCTCGCCACCCGCAACGAAACGATCAAGGAGCCTGGATACTGTCACGATGAAATTCGCGCGCCAAGATTTCGGAAAGATCTGGTCTGAAGTCACGAAAAGAAGGAAAAAGGAAAAGGAGGCTCTCTCGAGAGTTCCGCACTCGGAGGGGGTGCACCGCGCACGGCAACATCTGGAACGGCGCAACTGTCCCCTCACCGCAAGCATCCATCCTCTCCGCGGTGTGCGCTCTGCCTGGCCAAACGCCCCCAGCACCCCCCTCTCGGTCGCAGTTGTTCCTTGTTGATGAGGTGAAGTTTCGAACAAGCAACGAGAGAGCGAGTTTGTCTTTCACCTTTTCTGTTGTGTTTTTCCGATCGAGCGATGAGTGACGCGTCACCGGTTGCTGATCAAGTCGAGCGATGGAGGTGGTGGCGGGCACGCAGCTGCGCCGCATCGGCGTGAAGCGCCCGCGGCGGCCCAGCGTCGCCAGCGGCGGCTCGGCCGCCGAGTCGCGCCGGGCCGGGTACGAGTCGGCGCACAGCGAGGTGAGCTCCGAGACGATGGACACGAGCAAGTCCGCGGGATGTGGAGAAGAAGGCGGGGGGCAACGACGCGGAGGAAGCCGCGCCGAGGGAGGAGGCGACGAGGGGCAGGCGCCGGAGGGGGAGAAGGCCAAACGCGCCAAGACGGACGAGCTGGGAAAGCCCAAGGCGGAGCTTCGGGCGTCTAAGAACACCTGGACGGCAGAAGAGGACGACGCGCTGCGCAACGCCGTCGCCGAGCTGGGCGAAAAGGCCTGGACAGAGGTGGCTCTGCGCATGGGCACGCGGATCGGCAAGCAGTGCCGCGACCGCTGGCACAATCACGTGCGACCGCACGTCTCAAAGCGCGAGTGGCGCCAGGAGAGGACGAGGTGCTCTTCCGTGCCCACAGCAAGCTCGGCAACCAGTGGGCCCTCATTGCGCGCCAGTACCTGCCCGGTCGCACCGACCTTTCCGTCAAGAACCGGTACAACTCGTTCATGCGCCGCAATGCACGCAAGGCGGCCAAGCTCCGCCAGGCAGAGAGCAGCCGCTCGCCGTCGCCGGCGCGCGAATCGCTGGCCGACGCACCTGTAGGCACAAAGTCAGAACCTGCAACCCGCCGGCCGGGCCTGCGGCCTTGAAGGACAGTGCGCTGTCGCAGCTGGAGCAGCACGCGCTGCGCGTTGAAGAGTACCGCAAGCGCCAGGAGGAACTGGAGGCGGAGCTCGCGAAAAACCGAAAGATGGGCGAGCTGCTCATCGCCGAGAACGCTCGGCTGCAGGTCACTCTCAACCCGCCCAGCGCCAGCGTCTCGCCCTCGGTCCGTGCCAGCAGCAGCCAGCAGCAGCAGCAGCAGCAGCAGCAGCAGCAGCAGCAGCATGTGCAGATGCAGATGCAACAGCAGCATATGCAGATGCAACAGCAGATGCAACATCAACAGATGCTGCAGGGGCAGCCGCTAATCATGCCTCCCCTTGGGGGGCAGATCAGACGCAAATGAGCCAGAACGCGATGTCCGCCTATCTAATGCAGAGTCAGGCGGCGGCCTTGGCTGCGGCCATGGCCCAGATGCAGGCCGCCAACGTACAGCAGCAGCAGCAGCAGCAGCAGCAGAGCCCGGCACAGCAGCCGAGCGGCATGGAAACCGCTGCCAGTGCGTTGCAGCGACACCTACTCTCCGGTCTGACAGGCAGCAACCTGCGCAGCATGATGCTGAGCGGGCACGACGCCGGCAAAGGAGCGACAGCGATCCCGACGACAACGCCGAGCCCCGCACCGAGCACAGGCGCCGAGAGCGTGGGCCTCGACCCCGCCGTGCTGGAGAAAAGTCTGAAGGAGGCGCTTTCCCGAGCGGCGCTGTCGTACCCGAATGGGCGGCCAATTAGCGGGGCCATCCCGGGCACCGAGAACACGGGCCGCTGGACCGAGCGCGAGCACGAGCTCTTCCTGCAAGGCCTGTCCAGATTTGGGCCAAAGCAGTGGACCGCCATCGCCAACGTGGTGAAAACCCGCACGGTCGTGCAAGTGCGGACGCACGCGCAAAAGTACTTTAAGAAGCTCGAGGTGGAGGGCAAGCCGCTGCCGACGGGCCCGGAGGAGGGCGGCGACGGCGGCGACGAGTAGTTTACACAAATAAATTAGTTCAGTTAGTAGCAGCCTCCTCCCGCCGTCTCCTCTCCTTCTTCTCCTTCTTCTCCGCCTTGCTCTTCTTCCGCTTCTTCTTCTTCTCCTCCTTGCGCTTGCGCTTGCGCTCCCTCTTGCTGGCCTTGGCCATCCTCCTGCGCCCAGCTTGCCTCCTCCGCGCCGCTTCTTCGCTTGCCCACCTGGAACACGTCCACGCCGTGCTCAAGGTCGTGCACGCCCTCGATCTCTACCCGCGCAGGGTCCCGGTACGCATGGCCCGGCTGCGCCGCCCGGAGGCGCTCCTCGGGCGTCAGCCTGGCCTCCTCGGCCTTGGCGCGCTTGGGCGGCTCATAGCGAGCATGGTCCACGCGCACCTTGCGCCCCACGAGCTCCACGCCCGAGAGGTTGTCCACGGCGAGCACGGTGCTCTCCCAGGCCTCGTACTTGACGTACGCAAAGCCCTTGCTCTCGCCCGAGGCAGCGTCCCGCACGAGGTTGATGTCCTCGATCTCCCCGAACTGCGAGAGCGCGCAAAGCACGTCGCCCTCGCTCAGGTCGGGGTGCAGGCCGCCCACGAACACCCACGAGGTGTCGCGGTAGTCGTGGTGCCACGAGGCGCTGGCCGAGGCGCCCAGCCTGCGCTCGCGCATCGACTCGAGCGCCATCTCCGTCGTGACGTGTACGTCTTGACGTGTCGAGAGGAGGAGGGTGCGAGCGCGAGGCCAGGGCGGTGGATGCGCGCGCGGCGCGCGCCGCGGGCGACGAGCCGCTCATGAGCAGCTCCCAGGGCACGCCCAAGCCCGCCTCCGACGCCGGGTCGGCGGCCAACTCGCCGCAGCTGTCGCCGCCTGCGAGGCCGCGGCCGTTGGATGGCGAGCCGCAGCGGCTGGCCGACAAGCCGCTGGGCGAAGTGCTGCTGGAGCAGAAGCGCGCCGTGTGGAAGCTGTGGCAGGCCTGGGCCGAGCTGGGCAGCCGGCAGCGCAAGCGGAGCGCGGCATGGCCGGCCGAGGACGGTGCGGAGCGGGCCAAGCGCGGAAAGGAGCAGGAGGCGACGATGCTGCCGCTCGGCGGGTTCTTGGTCTCGGCAGAAAACTTGCAGCGCCACCTGACCGAAGTGGGGTCCAGCATGAGCCGCTATAAGGCGGCCCTGACGCTCATGCACCGCAAGCTGTACGAGCACCGCATGAACAAGGGCATCTTCAATGTCCCCGTGGACCCCGAGGCGCTGCGCATCCCGACCTACTTTGACGTGATCAAGCGGCCCATGGACCTTGGTACCATCAAGGCCCGCCTGGAGGGCGAGGAGTACGCCAGCCCCGAGGCCTTCGCCGAGGACGTGCGGCTGGTCTTCAGCAACGCCACGACCTTCAACAACGCCAAGACGTACGTTCACAAGGCCGCCAAGGCATGCTCCAAGATATTCGAGAGCGAGTACGCCAAGTTTGACAAGGAGCGCGCGCGCGACGCCGAGGCGCAGGCGGCCCACAGCTGCGCGAGCTGCAAGGGCGAGGCCTGCGAGCTGTGCGGGCGGAAATGCCTGTATTTCCAAGAGCCGGTCTTGCGCTGCAGCGTCCCATGCAAGGCGCGAATCCAGCGCAACGCCACCTACTACCGACTCGGCGGCGACCGCGGCCAGCACTGGTGCAACAAGTGCTACTCGGCGCTGCCAGACAACTTTACAGGCATTCTCGGGCAGGCCGTGCGCAAGGCCGACCTTGAGCGGTGCTCCAACACCGAAGTCTTCCACGAACCCTGGGTCGACTGCGCGCATTGCGGGCGTAGAGTGCACCAGATCTGCGCGCTGTATCATCCTTCCATCGTCGCCGAGGGCGGCGACCAGTCCGCCGCGCCGGATTTCGTTTGCCCCGTCTGCGTCGGCCACTCGCGCGGTGTGCAGCTTTCGCTCCCGCACCTTCGGCCTCGCGCTGCCGACGAGGGCGCGGCCGCGGCGCGGCTTCACGTGCCGTCCGCGGCCGAGCACTCGCGCGCTGGGGCGCTGCCGCACACCGAGATGGGCCGGTACATGGAGCACTGCGTGCGTGAGGTCGTGCGGCGCGCCGCCTCGCCAGACGTGGCGCAGTCGCTCACGCTGCGCGTGGTGTCGAGTCTGGACTGCGTAACGCGCTACGAGCCGCGCATCATGCGCTGGCTCGAGGCGCAGCGAAGGTCGTGCAACGCCGCCTACACGGGCGAAAGCCTAGCAAGCGAGTTTCCGTGCCGAACCAAGACCGTGCTGCTCTTCCAAGAGATAGACGGCGTCGACGTCATCGTCTTCGTCTTGTACGTGCAAGAGTATGGCAAGGACTGCCCGCCGCCCAACCACCGCAAGGTCTACATCTCGTACCTGGACTCGGTGGCGTATCTCAAGCCCGCAAACTTGCGCACGGGCGTGTACCAAGAGCTGCTCGTGTCCTACATCACGTGGGTCTCAGCGCGCGGCTTCCAGCATGTCTACATCTGGGCGTGCCCGCCGCAGCGCGGCGACCCGTACATAATATATTGCCACCCAAAGTGGCAGCGCACCCCCGGCGCGGAGCGCCTGCGCAAGTGGTACGCCGGCATCGTGCAGGCCTGCTTGCGCAACGGCAGCGTGGTCTCGGAGACGAACCAGTACGAGCACCACATGTCGCGCTTCCCGCCGCTCCTCAACACGCGCTCATCGCGCGGCGGGCCCAAGCGCGCCGAGCTGCGTGTCGAGACCGCGCCGCCCGCCTCGACCAGGATCGAGTACCCCTTCGAGCTCATCCCCTACTTTTACGGCGACTATATCCCCAACGAAATCGAGGCGCTGCTCACGAGCCTGCTCAACTCGCACGCCAACACGCACTCCTCTTGCGACGAGGCCATCCGAGTGTGGTGGCGCGCCGTCTGGGGTCCACAGACGCGCGCCACGCTCGTCCAGTCCGCCCTGCCAGCCATCCCTGCTTCTCGGCCCAGCACGCCCGCGACTTCTGCCGCCTCTGCTGAGGGGCGCGACGCGGAGGCTGCCAGCTCGGGGGCAGGGGCGGGGCGCTCGCCGGTGCAGACGCCAGCCAAGGCCGCCGTCTGGAAACTCCAGCCTTCCGCCGACCTGGACCAGTGCGACCTTAGCGCCGGCTTGCTAACGCCTCAGCAGCGCAACGACTGGCTCATGCGGCGGCTTGCGGCGACTGTCAAGCCGCTCTCGGACAACTTTATGGTGCTGCACCTCGCGCACAGCGCCGCCCGCCTGCCGGGCACGGCGCGGCAGAAGCAGGCAAGGGCCACGAACAGCACCAGCAAGAACAAGCAGCAGAGCAGGCGGCGGAGGACGGCGACAGCGCACAAGTGGTGCGACTAAACGGCACGGTGCTCTCCGCGGACACCTCGGACCCGGACCCGGCGCTGCCCAAGGGCATATTCGACACGCGGCTGGTGTTCCTGGACATGTGCAAGCACAACCACTTCCAGTTCGACGAGCTGCGGCGCGCCAAGCACTCCTCGGTGGTGCTGCTGCACCACCACCAGAGCGCGTTGCAGGAGGCGCTGGCCCCGGACGCTGCTGCGCAGCCTCCAGCGCAGCCTCGTTTCGCAGGTTAGGGTTCGGGCTCGCGGCTGTCCGTTTGGGGAGGGAAGCGGCTCGCCGGCCCTTAATTTAGTCCATCTCGCCTTCCTCGTCTCGAGGTCTGGCAGCCTTTGCTTTCTTGCCTGTTTCCCGCCTACCTTGGCCTCTGCTTCGTCCGACCTCTGCTTCGGCCGGATCCTTTTTTTTTTTTTTTTGCCCGTTGGACCAAACGGACACTTGGCGGCCTGGCAGTGCTGGTGGTCGTCTGCGCGGCGGTGGAGCGAGGCACGGCCGCGGGGCCGGCGGATGCAGAGCGCCTGAAGGCGGGTGTGGACGAGGCAGCGAGAGAGAGCGAGAGAGCTAGGGCTGGGCGCCCCGAAGGGTTTGACGTCGCCCAAGAGCACGTCGGTGCGGCGGGCGGGCCCCGCGAGCATGGAGGTGACCGGCTCGGATAGTCAGGGGTCGCAGAATGTAGTGGTCAAGACAGGGGTCGGTAAGGCGGCAGGGCCACAACTGTGCAAGACCTCGCTTGGCGTGTTCGACATTGACAACCCCGTGCGAGTGTTCTGCCTGCGGACGATGAACCACAAGTTCTTCACGTACATTGTGCTCGGGCTCATCATCTGCAACTGCGTCTTCCTGGCGCTCACGGAGCCTTTCGCGACGTGCTGCACGCCAAGCCAACTGGAGGACCCGGCCTGGGTGGTTGTGGACCCGTCCAACTTTTCGTTCCAGTGCGACCTCACCAACAAGTTGCTGGACGGCGCAACGCTGCAGAGCTTGGAGAGCGACTGTTGCATCTCGCACGAGTCCGTGCGCGACGATCCATTCAACATTTGCGCCGATGTTGGCCTGCGCGAGACTCAAGACCAGGCGGAGCTTGTCTTCAACGTCATGTTCACGATCGAGATGACCATAAAGATCATCGCGCTCGGCTTCGTGTCCGGGAAGGGCGCGTACATACGGGACTGGTGGAATGTGCTCGACTTTGTCGTCGTCACAGTGGGCTGGCTATCCTTTGTGCCAGGCGTAGCCAACTTTTCGGCTTTGCGCACGTTTCGTGTGCTGCGGCCACTCCGGACACTGTCGTCAATTCCGGGCATGCGGCCGATCGTGTCGGCGGTCATCGCGTGCATCAAGTCTATGTGGCTTGTGCTTATGCTCTGCCTTTTCCTCTTCACGGTCTTTGGCATCATCGGCCTGCAGCTGTTCTCGGGCACGCTGCGCGGCCGCTGCCACTTCGTGGATCCACCATGGGCGTGGGCAACTATGAGCACTCTGAGTTCAGCTACCCCGATTGGAGCTTTATGAGCATCGTGGACTCGGACGAGGCACCCTGCGCGCTGCCGTGCAACACGCCCAACGCCGACGGCTCGTTCACTTTCAATCCATGGACGCGCTCCGTCGACGAGTGCCTCGAGCTCGCTGGCGGCACGTGTGCCGCCCGGGGCAGCATAATCCTGCCCAACCCGTGGCACGAGCCGGGCCGCCCGGCCGACGCGCCGGACGCCGTCCTCCAGCACTCGGTGTCCATGCCACGGCAGCTGTTGGAAGCCCTCCGGCAGACAGCACGGGCATCTACGCGGCCGACGCCGAGAACGGGACCTTTACGCAGTTCTACAACCGCAGCCTGCCCTACGTTGAAGTAGTGTCCTTTTGCCTGGACACTGGCGTCAACCAGCTCGGCAGCGGGTTTGCCAACTTTGACAACATCGGGTACGCATGGCTGACCATTTTCACCAGCATCACGCTGGAGGGCTGGGTCGACGTCATGTACGGCATCCAGGCGTCCTTTGGCCACTCGTTCTTGGTGTTCTTCTATTTCTTCCTGATGGTGTGGCTCTGCTCTTTTTTCATGCTCGAGCTGACCCTGGCGGTCATCAACGACGCCTACGAGGAGGCCGCCGAGCAGGAGGCGGAGCGTCTCAAGGAATGTATCGAGTCCACACTCGAAGAGGAGGTCCGCGAGCATATTCCTGGGACAGAAGAGGCTCGCCAAGAGAACGCGGCCGCGCTTGAGATGGCCAAGGAGCGCGAAAAACACGAGCGAGACAAGCGCTCCCAAGGTCTCAAGCCATGGGGGCCCCGGATCATTTTCGACTTGGTCACGGGCAACGCATTCACCACCCTTGTGACGCTTCTCATCGTGCTCAACACCGTCACGCTGGCGATGGAGCACCACAACATGAGCGAAGGGAGGATCGCATTTCTCAACGCGACCAACCTCATCTTCACGACGGCATTCACGGTGGAGATGGTGCTCAAGATGGTTGGCCTCGGCCCGTGGCAGTACGTGCGCGACGCGTTCAACGTCTTTGACTGCGTCATTGTCACCATCAGCCTCGTGGAACTGGCGCTAGCCGATGAGGAGGGGGGCGGGAGCGGTCTAGGCGCGCTGCGCACCTTCCGTCTCATGCGCGTCTTCAAGCTGGCGCGCTCCTGGAAAAACTTGCGCAAGCTGTTGGCCACCATCCTGCTCTCCGTGCTGGACGTGACCAACGCGGCCTTCTTGCTGGTCATCATCATGTTCATCTTTACGCTGCTGGGCATGCAGCTGTTTGGGGGCCACTGGAACGCATCGTACTTTTGCGAGGATCCACAGGACTACGCCAACTGCATCAAGGAGACGCCGCGGGCCAACTTTGACTCGTTCTGGTGGGGCTTTGTCACCGTCTTCCAGGTGCTCACCGGGGAAAACTGGAACGAGGTTATGTACATCGGCAAGACCGTCGACGGTGAGATCTCCTGGATCTACTTTGTCGCGCTCAATATCGTGGGCAACTACATGGTGCTCAACTTGTTCCTGGCCATCTTGCTCGCGCGCTTTGAGAACGACGACGATGAGGATGAGCTTGATGAGAATGGGGACGAGGCACCGGGCAACTCGGCCTCCGTGGCGCCCATGCCAGCGGACGAAGGCGCAAACCAGCTGGCCGCCAAGGAGCAGGATGTCGAGCCCGAGCTCATACCGGTGGACCCCAACAAGATGATCATGAACAGAGAGGCCAAGGCCTGCTTTGTGTTTCCGGCCGACATGCCACTGCGCATCAAGGTGTTCGAGGTCATCAACAGCAGCAGCTTTGACAACTTTATCCTCGTGCTTATCGCCATTAGCACGGTCCTTCTCGCCGTGGAGGAGCCCTGGATCGAAGACTGCCGCGAGACGACCTGCAAGAACGTGTACGACTTTCTTTGGGTCATGGACGTCATCCTCAATGTGCTGTTCACCTCCGAGATGGCGCTCAAGATGTTTGCCTTGGGGATCGTCATGCACGAGCACTCATACCTCCGAGGCGGCTGGAACCTTCTCGACTTTATCATCGTCAACGTGTCCATCGCCTCGCTCATGCTCAATGGCGGTGCCATCAAGGCACTCAAGTCGCTCCGCTCGCTGCGTGCGCTGCGGCCACTGCGCGTTATCAGCCGCAGCCCTGGCATGCGCCTCGTCGTGAACTCTATCATCGCAGCCATCCCAGCCATCGCCAACGTGACCGTCGTGGTGATCCTTTTCATGCTCATCTTCGCCATCATCGGCGTTCAAAACTTCATGGGCGGCCTCAACTCGTGCAACGACCCCAACGCGCCCGGCCCGACCATGTTTGACTGCGTGGGCTACAACGCCACCTTTCCCGCGGGCCCAAATTTTACGACGCTCACATGGACACCGTCGGGGACCTGTGTGGCGTGCTGCCCACCGAGGCGCTGGTCGAGGCCTGTCTCCGGAATGGGACTGGTGGTTGCGAAACGTGCTTGGACGGCGGCGGCTTTCCGCGTGTGTGGGGGCCAAATGGCGGCATGCACAACTCGTTCAACTTTGACAATGTCGGGCAGTCTCTGCTCGTGGTGTTCGAGGTCGTTTCGGGGGAAATGTGGCCCGATATCATGTACGCCACCATGGACATCACCGGCCCGGACAAGCCCATGCTCGAGTGGCCGCACCGCCAGAACACCAGCGTCGCCTGGTGGTACATCCTGGTCACCCTCGTGTGCTCCTTCCTCATGATCAACGTCTTTGTCGGCGTCATCATCGACAACTTTAACAAGATGAAAGAGGCTCAGAACGGCAGCGGCCTGCTGACGGACGAGCAAAAGCTGTGGATCGAGACCATGAAGAAGACCATGGGCCAGCGGCCCATCAAGAGACTCACGCCCCCACGAGCAAAAGCAGGCGCAAAGCCTGGGACATCGCCATGTCGTCCAAGTTTGAGTTCTTTATCATGGCGATCATCCTTCTCAACACCTTCATGATGATGCTACACAGCTACGGCATTTCGGCCCAGATGAAGAGCATTATGGCCGCCGCAAACACGGCCTTCCTCGTCATCTTCACCTTTGAGGCCATGGTCAAGCTCTACGGGCTGGGCTGGCAGTACTTTAAGGTGGGCTGGAACTGCTTTGACTTCTCGCTCGTGCTGTTCGGCTACCTCGGCGTGATCGGCGGGCTCGGCCCGCTGGCCTCGCTGCTGCGCATCTTTCGCGTTGCGCGCATATTCCGCTTGGTGCGCACCTCCAGGGCCTGCTCACGATCTTCCGGACCTTGGTCTACTCGATCCCGTCCATGATCAACGTCGGGGGCATCTTTTGCCTCCTCATGCTGATTTATTCGATCCTCGGCATGAACCTCTTCGCAAAGATCAAGCACGGCGAGCTGCTCAACGAGGATGCCAACTTTTCGGGCTTCTTCATCTCCATGGCGACGCTCTTCCGCGTGTCCACAGGGGAGAGTTTCAACGGCATCATGCACGATTGCATGATCCAGGAGCCGTACTGCTCTCAAGAGGAAGGCAACTGCGGGTACCCGTCGTTCGCGCCGATCTTCTTTTGCAGCTACCTTGTGCTCTCGGCCTACACGCTCTTGTCCATGATCACGGCCATTATCCTCGACAACTTCAACGACAACAACAACATGGCGCACAACTTTGTCACCGAGGAGCACATCGAAATCTTTCGCGAGGAGTGGGCAAAGCTCGACCCGGACGGCACCATGTTCATCAGCGAGGAAATCTTACCCAAGCTGGTCTACAACGTGCCCTACCCGCTCGGCGTCAAAGACACACCCGACTCGGTCGCAAAGGGTCGCTCGAAGCGCAAGCTTGCCAACCAGCTCATCCGCAGCATCGACGTGCCGTCGATCCGCGGGAACGTGGCGTTCAACGACGTGCTCACCGAGCTCACGGGCAAGGCTATGCCCGACATTGAAATTCCGGAGGAGAACGAGGTCATCATGCAGATCAAGGGCAAAAAGAGCGAGCACCAGAGCAAGATGCTCAAGAAGATGGGCACCTCCAAGGAGAACATTCTCTACAACGCCGGCCAAGTAAACGCGATAATGCTCATCCAAAGCGCAATGCGCGGCTTTATCCAGCGGCGCAACCTCGAGGCGCTCACGGAGAAAATCAACGCGAGCATCAACAATCCCGACTTTGGTGGCGAGCCCAGAGCCGTAGCCATTGAGGACCGCAACGATCATGGCGAAGATGATGCGGATACGCTCGAGACGCACTTCTTGGACGACGACAAGAAGCCGGTCGCGGCCGCCACGGCGGAGCCAGTACCCGAGGCGTCACCACCAGGCGCTGGCGGTCAAGGCCTCGCGGCAGAGGCAGAGGCAGCACCAGCAGACGACGATCAAGACGCTAGCTCAGACCCTACCGAAGAGGCCGAGACGGAGGCTAAGCCTTAGCGGCAGACGGCGCAAATGAATAGAAGCACGATCGATCCACTTACGTTAATGACTTTGCCTTCCCTGCCTCACCACATGCCAGTCAGGAACGCGTGGCAACGTGCTGAAAGCCGCCAGTGCGCACCATGGCAAACGTGCTGTGCGGCGGGTTGTTCCCCACAAGGCGCGCCACCGCGCTAGGGCCGCCCTGTAGGCGGATGCCCGGAGCGCCCGGTCGGCGGCTCACAACAAAGCTCCGAAGAGGGAGCTTGTCTCCCTCTTTGCGCAAGCGCTCCCGCATCTCTCGCTCCTCGTTGGCCGCCTGGCGCTCCTCGCGCTCGAGAAAGATGTGGTCCTCACTAAAGCAGCTGAACAGCGGCGCGTCTTCCCCTGGGTCGTAGGTGAGCTTTTTGCCGTTCTCGTCCAGCTCGGGCATCTGCGCCAGGTTGCGGAACTCAATCACGGCGTCGGTAAAGTGGTGCGGCGTCACCTTGCGCTGCCCCGACTCTGGCGCTTGCGACAAGTCACTGCGCGTGACCGACGTCACCTTGCCAGGAAGCTTGGCGAGAAGGCGCTTGCGCTCTGCGGGACCTGGCCCGGCAGGGCCATCCCCGTTCGGCGACGGCGCCACGCTATTCCTTTCCTGGAATCGAACCTCGAGCTCCTTGCGCTTGCTTGCAACGCGGGCCATGGTCGTCTCTGGCCGCCCAATCTCCCACCACGGTGACTCGCTGCGTACAATCGGCCCGGTAAATTCGCGCGTGCGGTCCAGGACCTGGCCATCCTTGGCGCGCCGGACCGCTTCAAGCGCGTCGCGCCGCTCTTCTTTTCGCTGTTGCAAAAGCAGCGACCGAGTGGACGCGTTGAATTGGAGCTTGGTGTCCTTGCCAAAGTCGCTGTGCTCCGACTCCATATGCGAAAGGGGTCCGGCCTCACGTGGCTGCCGCTTGGGCTGCCTTTTCGGCCGCCCACCATCTCTACGCGCCTCGATTGCGCTTCGCTCCAGCGCCTCGCGGTGTGCCTGGCGCCGGTGAGCCAGCATGTCCTTGCGAGCCTTTGGCTCATCCACCCAGCGCAACGTTGGCGGCAGCGGCCGGTCCCGGATCACCTCGAGCTTGACCTGTGGCAAGGTGCGCTCGGATGCGGGCACACTGGTCGTGGTCCGTGGTCGCTGCGCCACCGAGACGGGGCGCGAACCGGGCTTTGCGGTGGCCGGGGGCAGCTCGAAGCAGGCTACACTCGACGTGGAGGACAGCATACTCGCAGCTGTGTTCGCGTCTTGCGCGTCGAATCGCTCGACTGCGCGCTGGGCGGGGTCTCTCCAACGAGCCGCCAGGGCCTTGAGGGCCTCGTGGTCTTCCTCACGACGGCGACGGAGCAGGTTGCTGCGCGATCGCGAATCCGGGGCTTGTGAGCCGAAACCACCGCCGTGCAGGACCTCCTTGACCTGGTGGCTTCCCATAAGCTCGCTAATGCTGCGGATGTGCACCGCGGAGGAAGCCCGCTGAAGCTCGCGTAGGTTGGCCTCCCGCCTGGCGTTGCGCAGCAGGCTTTGCGTCTCATGTTTGGGCTCCGCCTCCCACTCTGCGGGCGGCACCACGCGCCCGCTCTCATCCTTCCTCGCCTCTCGCTTGCGCGGCGCGGCGCCGAGCCCAGCGCCCAGCGCCCACGGGCAGCTTCTGCCCGTGCACGTTGTACCTGGGCGGGAAGTGCAACAGCAGCGCCGGCGCCGACTCGCTCGCCGCCATGGCGCGCTCGGCCATCCTCAATGCGGCAGCGATATCTTTCGCCTCCTCCTCCTCCTCCTCCTCCTCTCCTTCGCGTCGCGGACGATCTTTTCATGCGCCATCCTTCAACAAAAAAGATCCGCTCACCTTCAGCCGAACGGATCTGCGCGACACGATCCGGGATCGTTCCAACGGAACGTTTCGAGCGCGCTCGGAACAGGACAGGAACCACTCTGGAACCGCTCTGGGACGACGTTGTGGTCGCCAAGTGAACCGGGCCGTCACGGGTCCTATTATGGTAGTCCTAAGTTTCCCCCATGTCTGGAATTTATCCGGAGAGGCGATTCGAACGCAGAAAAAAAAGCACCCGGACGCGAAATAAAAGCAACTTTCAACCAGGACTTGCTGAGGCGGACAGGTGGCTCGAGGCGTGCTCTGCGATCTCAGCGGCCTGGAAATCGGCCATGCCTGACCTCTCCAGCATCTTGACAAACCTCTCGTGCGCCGTCGCGTCGTAAGTAGTCGCCTTGGCCCACGTCGAGAAGGGTCTTCTTGGCTTTGACTTCGAGCCCGAGGAGAGCCTTGAGCTTCCTGCCCGCGCTCAGTTCGGTCGTCCCGAGCATGCTACTCAAACTGATAAAGTCGATGACAGCGGGCTGCCATTCCTTGGGATTATCGTCGGCTTGGAGCGCGAGAGTCATGCTCACGTGCATGTTGCGAAACTCCTTCTTCAGCTCGTCCTCTGGTGTCCGCGTCAGGTTGAAGCGAACACCGCGCACGTGTCCAGGCTGGAGCTTTTCCCGACCCTGCCACTGATGACGCAGAAGTGAGTCATGCCTGCCTTCAGCTCCCTGCTGAACACGACGGTTCGCTGCGTGCTCGGCACCCAGGCCGCCTCCTCGTGGCCAGACGTGCTGCATTTCGTGAACCGAGTCTCCACGCTAACGATCTTGCTGGGGAGGACCACGCCGTAAATCTTCAGCGGGAACCAGTGTCCGTTTGGAACCAGTGTCCGTGCAAATGTGCTGGCATCGCTGCCAGCGCACGAAGTACCTCGCCCATGAGCTCCTCGTGCGTCATGGCCCCTAATAATCGAGCAATATGGCTTCAGACGGCTCAAGAGTGTCCTTGAGAAGAGGAGCGCCTGCGAAGTTTCCTTGGTTCCTGCCGCGCAGCGCCCCCGCGAGCGCCCCGACCGCCGCGCCCGTGCGTCCTTCTGCTTGCGCCTATGACTTTCGCTCCGTTTGAAATTCGGAGTAGGCCGTGGGGACCCGAAATCGTTGAATTTGCAGAGAAAACAATTAGGGCGCCAAGCAGGGGCTCAGACTCCTACCGGATTGTAGCGAGTCCTAAGCGTGACGGCCCGGGTGCCAAGTGCCATGCGGGCGCTCGCGGCGGCGGCGGCGGCGGCGGCAGCGGCGGCGGCGGCGGCGGCGGCGGCGGCGGCGGCGGGCGGCGGTGAGGGGCGGTGCCCGGCGCCCGAATCGGCCGCGGAGGCGGCGCTGGGGTCGGCGTGGGAGTGGGCGCCGCCGGGCGGGTTTCCGGGAGGCAGGCATCCGCTGGAGACGCGAGGGTTCTGCGACCTGTTCACGGCGGGCTGCGAGCCGCGCGGCTCGAGATGGGTGCGCGCGGTGGAGCTGGATAATTTTGCGCCTGCGGACGGCGACCCGATGGCGAGCCGGCTGGCCTGGGGCGGCGTGTCCCGAGTCGTGTTCGGGCACGACCTGCGCCGCGAGGGTGGGCTGGAGGCCTTGCGCGCGACGATGGCGCAAGCGCTCGGTTGCCGGCCGCACGATGCGTGCCTAGGGCAGGCACCGCTGTCCGAGTGGACTTTGCAACGGGTGGGCCGGCTGGGGTCGCCCTGTGCTCGGAAGATGGCGCGTGGTTTGCGCGCGACGCGCAGGGCCGCGTGGCCAGTGGAGGAACCATGTGGTACGTCTCGGCCTTTACGGGGCAGCGCGTGGAGCGCCTTGCCATATTCGTGGAGCGTGGGTCGCAGCGTGGCTTTCTGCACGCTCGCTTTGTCGAGGCACCGGATCCGGTGCCGCTCGTGGGCGCGTTGCGCGCAGACGCCTCGCTCAAGGTGCTAAGCTATAATGTCTGGAACACTATGCCGCACGTTGGTCCTCGGTGGCCGCGCGAGCGTCGCGACGAGCGCTACCGACGGCGCCTGAGCTTCTCGTGGACAATATCGCCGGCGCTGGCGCGGACATTGTGGCGCTTCAGGAGGTGCGGTTCGACCCGTCGCTTGGTTCGTCGGAGCTCGGGGCCGAGCCAGATGCAGCATTTCGCTGAGCGGTTGCACGACACCGGGCTCGAGTACTTCGTGTACCAGCCAGCGATGGCGTTTACTGCCAGCTCGGGCACTCGTTACGCTGGCGAGGAGGGCGTCGCAGTGATGTCGCGACACCCGATCGTGGCGAGCAAGTACATGCTCCTACCGCGGCAATTGGGCAACCCCTTGGATGCGCACCAGCGCGTGTGTCTCGGTGTGCGTGTCGCCGTCGCCGGCGTCGGCTTGGTGGACGTTTTCACGACCCATCTGGCGCTGAGCAACGAGAGCCGCAACCGGTCGGTGACCGAGATGCTCGCCTTCGCAGACACTTTTCTTGCCGACGAAGGGCCGGCTGTTGCCCAGGTGCTCACGGGCGACCTGAACGGCGAGCCACAGACTGCGCCCGTGCGGGAGCTGAATCGTGGGCTGTGGGCGCGCGACGGGAGCGAGGCCCGAGGCGGCGCAGGCTTCCGCGACGCTTGGCTTGAGGTGGAGCAACGCGAGGCGCGGCCCCGCTCGCGCGACCCGCGGGACCGGCAGGGCGCGTTCACATTCCCGAGCGACGACCCGAAGAAGCGCATCGACGTCGTCGCGGTGCGCGCACCCCGACCAGGCGACCTGCAGCCCGTAAAGGTTGGTCTGGTCGGCGGTCAAGCAGCAAGCGCCGCCAAACGCGCCCGCGTGGGTATGGAGCACCCGGACGCGGCCTTGTGGGCGTCCGACCACCGTGGCGTTCTCGTAGAAATGGTCGTGCGGCCTGCCGAGCCTTACGACCCGCCTCGGCTCGCCGCGCACGACTCTTGCGTTGCAGTGCTGTCGGGCAAAGAGTTTGGGGTCCGGCCATGGTCCGCGGCCTATGGTGTGGGCGCCTACACCGCCGACGAGGGCGGCGGGCTGCGCGAGGCCGGCGGCGTGGCAGAGGCTGCGACAGCCGTGGTGGTGCGCGGGGGCCCGCCCGCGTGCTGCATGGTCTCGCTCTTCGCGGCAGGAAACTACACGGGCGCGCAACTGGAGCTCAGGCCTGGAACGCACGCTCTGGGAGAGCTGGGCTGGGCAAGCCGCGTCCGCGCGCTGGAGGTCGTGGCGAACTGTGGCAGCACAGCTACAACCGCTGGCATGTAACTAACAGAACAACTCTCGATCATGACAACAGGACCTTGTTGATTGGAAGCGGAAGGAAGAAAAAGTTGCCCATTCTGTGCCATGTTCGAGCGCCCGATGGCCTAGCGCTGCAGTCTCCTGGGGGCAGCCATCAGGTTGTCTTGAGGCACAGGTTGTCAAACTTTTCGCGCAGGTTGGCTCGGAGCTGAGCGCGGCTCGAGTTGGCCATCATCGCCTTGAGTTGCTTCTGCGCCTCGCGAATCTCCTCGTCGGTCAGGGCTTCCTCGTCCTCCGCCAAATCGTCCTCCATCGAGGGGCCTTGCGCGGACAGGAAGGAGCTCGCGCCGCCAAACTCGACGGCAGACGGCTCCGTCGGCCCCGGCTGCGCCTGGCGAGGTGCTCGCGTTCGATGGCTGGGCGGAGGGCGGATGAGTCGACATGTCGCCGAGCTGGTCGCAAAGCTGCGCCAAGAGGCGCGCCTCGGAGTCCTCGGACCAGCCGTGCCCGGCCGCCGGGGAGAGGTCGGGTTCAGAGGCAGCGGTTGCAGTTGCGGCGGCCTTGGCCTTGGCCTTGGCTCCGGCCCCGGCCCCGGCCTTGGTCGCATTCGGAAGGGGCTGTGGAGGCTTGGCCTGCGCCGGGCCAGGACGTGCCGCCTCCGCAGGCTTGTCCTCTGTGCCACCCTTCTTCTTGGCGGCCTTCTTGGCCTTCTTCTTGGCCTTCTTGCGTTGGTTGTTGCCCCTTTTCTTGTTGGCGGCCTCCCGCTCGCGGTCCTCCTCCTCCAAGAGCAGGCGCAGCGCCTCGTTGCCGGCGTCGCTCTGCATGGCGAGCTGGACGTTGGTTCGCATGCAGCTCAGCGTGAGCCAGACCAGAAGCTCGTCCGTCTGGGCCCGCACAAGCTGAAGGATCCAGGCCTCTTTGATCCGCGTGAGGAGGAGTTTGCCAATGCAGTGAAGGAGCTCGTTCTGGCCATCCTTGAGGGTGGGCGCGTGGCGGTCGCTGCTTTGGCCGTTGGCTCGCGACACCTCGTCGCGCTCGTCCGCCTCCTGCGCCTTGCGGACTAGGATAGGCACCTGGAATAAGTCACACGTGATGTGCGTTGCGGTAGGCTCGTAGTCGTATTCGGATCCGGACTCGTTGTTGTACGAGGAGGCGTCCGAGTACAGCCCGGGGTCGTCACGGCTGCTGCTGCACTGCGGCACAAAGTCGTGGTTGTGGCCATGGCCGTGGCCGTGATTGTGGCCCCGGTTGAGGTCGTGGTCCCCTTTGCAAGCCCCGTTGCAAGCGCCGTCAGGCGCGCCGTGCGACCGAGAGGTGCGCCCGTGCCGCGCCGCGCCGCCGCCTTCGGCGCCCGCCTGCGCGCCGTCTGCTCCCGCGGTGGCGCCGCCACCGCGACCTCCAGCCATGCTGTCCTCGCTATCGTCGCTGAGGCGGTCCTTTGGCCGCCCCGCTGCTGGGCCCTCGTTGAGCGCATCCAGCACGTACTCCTTGGTATAAATGGGAAACTCTTCATCGACGTCGTCGATGCAGCCGAGGCTGTCGTCGTCCTCACTCTCCTCGTCGCCAGCGTGGGTGGGTCCCGGGCAAGCGCGGCCTTCCGACGGGCGCTCTCGACAAGGTCGTCTACTTCCTCGTCCGGAATCTCCTGGCGCTGCGTGAAGGGCAGAAAGTACTCTTCGCAGTACTCCTCGTCCTCGGGCAGATCCTCGGGCTCTACGTACCCGACGAGCAAGTCGAGCGCGCGCAGCACGTTGCCCCGGCAGTCGCGGCAGAAATACAGATTCTTGAGGTGGCTCGTGAGCTCCTCGGACAGCTCCTCGACGTCGAGCAGCGCGATCTTCTGGCACACGTGGTCGGGCATCTCGGTCCAGATATTGAGCCAGTCCTCATCCACGCGCGGGTGCGCAGTGTGCAGCGAGCATCGCTGCCGCTTGCCGTTCCCCTTTCGTGAAAAGTACGCGGCGTTGTTGAAGGCCGTAAACATTTGCCGATGTCCTTTGCGCTCATGCTACGAAACTGGGACCGGAACCGGATCGTGCCATCCGCGTCCTCTGCGAACAAGGCGTTCATTAGTCCTTGCTCGGGGATGGGAAAGGTCAGACTAGCCTTGAGCGTGCGGACGCAACCCGAACAGCTAATGTCCTGGCTATACTGCGACACGAGGTCCAGCACGGCCGTCTTCTTGCACTCCAGCAGTGCGACAGCTTGTCCTCCGGCAAGCTCTCAAGGCTCTGCACGATCTCGCCATCGGCGTCAGGCCCGAGTGGTTGAGCACAAAGTTTACGGCTTCGTTCTCCCGCTCGTACACCACCAGCGAGGGCCGCTTCATCCTCGACGCTGACAACAGCGAGGCCGAGCGCGGTGCCGCCATGCCTGGCGCTCGCGCAGCTGCCGGCCCGACCTGCGTCCCGCCCGCCCGCCCGCCCGTTGCCCGACCTCCGTCCGCCCGCCCGCCCGCCTCCTTTGCCCGCCCGTCCGCCGCCGCCCGTCGCCCCACCGCCGCGGTCACCGCTCCCGTCGCCCACGCACGCCGACTGCCTGTCGCTCTCTGCTGACGTTCTCCTCCTTCCGGACACAGTCGCGTGACGTCACCGCGAAATGACATCACCTCCGCGCCGAGTCCCAACCGTGACGCTTCCATTTTGCGGCCACGTTGAATCCCAGATACACTCTAGTTTCAGAGTGATGAGGGCAGTTGGCGTCCGGGTCGTATCGCGCATGTTGACTTTCGCGCGTTTGTTCTGGCAACGAGGAGGCGGGAGACGTGCGGCGACGGCAGAGCGGAACGAGATGAAGGTGCTGGCGAAGACGGGGGCGCCCAGCACGCTGCTGGTCAAGGCGGCGGCGGCGCTGGCTGGCGCGGCGGTGCAGGTGGAGGAGGTCAAGTCGATCAAGAAGGGCGTGGCGCCGCATGACAGGCTGCCTGTCGCCCTGGGAGAGGGGGGCGAGGTCGTGGCCCACAGCGCGCACGCGATCGCGCGCCTGATCGCGGACACCGCGCCTGGCCTGGTTGGCGGCGAGGATGTCTTTGCGCGCGCCGAGGTTGACCAGTGGCTGGGCTTTGCGCTCGACAGCCTCGAGCACTTGCGCGTGGTGACAACCGACCCCAAGTACAAGGACGTGGCCGCGGAGGCCGCTAAGGAGCTGCTGGAGCAGCTTGCCGTGCTGGAGCAGCGCCTGCAGACGCGGACCTTCCTGGTCGGCAAGTCGCTCACTCTGGCGGGACGTGAGCGTGGCGGCCTCGCTTGTGCCCGCCCTTTGCGAGCAGATCGAGCCGGCTGTGCGCAAGAGCAAGCTGGTGAACGTGACGCGCTGGTTCGAGACGGTGAGGCAGCAGGCCGGCTTCGCCGACGCCTCGGGCGCTCCTTTGGCACTCTTCGCGGGCGCTGGCAAGGCGTCGGCGGCCACGAAGAAGACGGCCGGCAAGGCCGGCAAGGCCGCCACTGCCACTGCCGTGGCCGCGGGCCGCCGCCGGAAGCTCGGCGGGGACATCCAGACGCTGTTCCAGCGCTCACGCTCGCGCGCGTGAAGGACATTTTGCACCGCGAGGACAGCGGCAAGGGATTGGTCGGGCAGGTCGTCAAGGTCTGCGGCTGGGCGCGCACGATCCGCGAGGCCGCGAAGGGCAAGATGGCCTTCGTGGAGCTGTCGGACGGGTCCTGCTTTGAGGGCCTGCAGGTGGTGTGCAAGCGCGAGGAAACCGCGGGGTTTGAGGAGCTGCTCGCCTCGGGCGGCACGGGCTCCTCGCACAGCTTTGTGGGCGAGGTGGTCGCGTCCAAGGGCAAGGGCCAGGCCGTCGAGGTGATGGCCAGCGAAGGTGACCGTGTGGGGACGATCGACGAGCGATACCCGCTCAAGAAGACCGGCAGCGACCAGAAGGGCCACAGCATGGAGTTCCTGCGCGACCACGCGCACCTGCGCGCGCGCACGCACATGGTGGGCGCCGCGCGCGCGTGCGCAACGCGTGCGCGTACGCGGTACACCAGTTCTTCCACGAGCGCGGCTTCCTGTACGTGCACACGCCGCTGATCACCGCGTCGGACTGCGAGGGCGCCGGGGAGATGTTTGCCGTGACGACCTTGCTCGGCGAGGCCAGCCAAGAACAGGGCCAGCTGCCGGTCGTGACCGCGCAGGCCGCAAGGAGCGCGTGGGGAGGAGCACCCGCCCAAGGAGGGCGACGTGGACTACAAGCAGGACTTTTTCGGCAAGCCCTCGTTCCTGACGGTTAGCGGCCAGCTCAACGTGGAGACCTACGCGTGCGCGTTGTCGGACGTGTACACCTTTGGGCCGACCTTTCGCGCGGAGAACTCGAACACGTCGCGCCACCTCGCCGAGTTTTGGATGATCGAGCCCGAGCTGTGCTTTGCCACGCTCAAGGACGACATGGACCTGGCGGAGGACTTTCTCAAGTACATTGCGCAGTACGTGCTCCAACGTGCAGCAGCGACGTGGCCTTCTTCGACGAGCGCGTCGAGGAGGGCCTGGTGGAGCGCCTCAAGAACGTGATCGAGAACCCGTTCAAGCGCCTGACGTACACGGACGCTGTGGCGATGCTCAACGAGCCCGAGCACCTCGCCGCGGGCAACTTTAACGAGAAGCCGTACTGGGGCATCGACCTCGGCGCCGAGCACGAGCAGTACCTTGCCGGCCAGGTCTTTAAGAAGCCGGTGATCCTCACCGACTACCCAGCCGACATCAAGGCCTTTTACATGAAGCAGAACGAGCTGGACAGCGAGGGCCGTCTCACGGTGCAGGCCATGGACATCCTCGTGCCCCGCATCGGCGAGCTCATGGGCGGCTCGGCGCGCGAGGAAAACCTCGACAAGCTCGAGAAGCGCATCACGGACATGAAGCTCGAGCCCGAGGAGTTTGCCTGGTACTGCGACCTCCGCCGCTTCGGGACCGTACCGCACGCGGGCTTCGGCATGGGCTTTGAGCGCCTCGTCATGTTCGTGACGGGCGTGCGCAACATCCGGGACGTCATCCCCTTCCCGCGGTACCCCAAGACGTGCAACTTTTAAGAAACGATGCTTCGATACTTGCGTTGCGCAGCACGCCTTGCTGCTTTTTACAGTTCCAGCTGGGCCTCGAGGCTCTTGCGCAGCGCTGGGGCCAACGCCATCTGTGCCGCAAAGTGGGCTGCGTCCAAGTCGAGCGTGTGCGGCGGGCCCCAGAACAGCATGTCGCCCACTGTCTCCTCGTCGCCGGACTTTGCTCTGAATGGTGAGGTTGGTCTGCTCGAAGCGCACGTACAGCGGCCCGCTCTCGGCGCGCACCATATCCAGCACCGCGGCGCCGGCCCGCTGAAGCATGATGGCCATGGCGAGGAGCGTGCCGTCGCGGTAGTGGATGCTGAAGGGGTCCGTCTGCTCCTGCGGCACGCCTGGGAGCACCAGTTCGGCCTCGGAGTTGGCGACCAGCACAGCGCGGGCGCCAGCGTCGACAGCGACCTCTTGCTTGTCCGTGAACAGGCACTTGCCACGCTGCAGCAGGAGCACCGAACCTTCTGGCACGGGCTCTGCCAGCGCATCGCAGCCGTGCTCGTTGCCTGCCGCGGGCACGACCAGCGGCGCGCTGCGGCCGACAGGCAGGGAGGAACCCGTAAAGCCAACGAAAAAGTCGACCGACAACGCGGCGGTGCCGGCGTCCAGTGCTGCCCGATCCGCGCTCAGGTGCACCCGTCCACCGGTGAGGCGCGTTACCTTTGGGTAGTGCGGCGTTGCGCCATCCACGCTTTCGCACGCACCGCAGCGCCCGAGGTCCAGGCCCTGCTCGTCGCGCGCAAACTCGCCGCGCAAGAGGACCTCGGCGTCGGGCCGCGCGTCGAGGTGGTGCTTCACTAGGCGGTACGCGCGCTCGCGGATCATCACGCTGGAGATAGAGGCGTGCTCGCTCGGCGTGCCCCACTCGACGTCAGAGTCTGGCATTGCAAACAGCGTGTTGTCCACCTGGTTGCGCACGACCACGGCGCGCGCCCCGGCGCGGGCGATACGGTCGGCCTTGCTCGAGAAGGAGCACGTCCCGCGCTCTACCAGCACCGCCGCCCCGGAGCGCCTCGGCGTTGACTAGCTCGCTGCACGCGTCCCGCGGCTCGGCGAGCACCAGGGGCACAGGTTCGCACGGGAAGGGTTTGCTGAATAGCGAGGTGAAGAACTCGAGCGGCTCGACGAGCCCCTGCACGTACAAGTGTCCCCATGCGGACGGCTTGTCACCCGTGGCGCTGCATCGGAGCGCGTCCGACCCACGTTCGACCTCGGCTCCTCCGTTCGCGCCGCAAATGCCCGCGCCAACAGCATCATCAACATCAGGGCCAGCACCAGCAGTGGCGGCGGCAGGCGCGGACGCATGTGGCGCGTGCGCATGTGGCGCGCGCGCACCAGGCGCGGGGCACCTGGCGCGGCAGCACGAGGCCTGTCGCCGTCGCCATCTCCGCTGCTCTCGATCGATCGGTTCTGCGATCCCAACTCCGCCCAACGGAAGCGCCTGCTAACCCGGAGAACGCAAAAGCGGTCGATCTAACCGGGGAACGCAAAGGGGGCGAGTAAGCCAGGTGGCACGAGAAGGAGGAGGAGGACGAGGTCGGGATGGAGGCGATGGAGGCGCTGCGGCGGCACGGGACCCGCGACATGGCCACAGGTGGTGGAGACCGGCCGCGCGCTGCTCAAGCGGCGCGGGGCGCGGCTCTCGTGGAGCAGTGGTCGGTGCGCGAGCAGGTGTCCTGGCTGCCCTGGATATGGCCGAGGTGGAGGTCTGCGAGAGCATGCTCAAGGAGCTGGAGGCGCAGTTTCCGGGGTCGCAGCGCGTGGCGCGGCTGCGCGCGGGCTGCT
Organism: Thraustochytrium striatum; assembly: GCA_022244645.1. Taxonomy (NCBI): domain Eukaryota; class Bigyra; order Thraustochytrida; family Thraustochytriidae; genus Thraustochytrium; species Thraustochytrium striatum. The sequence goes on from JACDIV010000055.1 coordinate 1,090,289, forward strand.
GCTAGAGCTGCAAGGCAAGAGCAAGGAGGCGTCCAATGTGTATGACGAGATGCTCAAGGCGAACGCGAACAACACGCTTGGGACCAAGCGCAAGGTGTGCCTGCTGATGAGTGCGGCAAGCTCCCCGAGGCGATCAAGGCGCTCGGGCAGCATCTGGAGGTCTTTCAGGGCGACGCCGAGGGCTGGAAGCAGCTGGCGGCGCTGCACATTGAGGCCGGACAGTTGCGCAACGCGAGCTTTTGCCTGGAGGAGGTGATCCTGAGCGAGCCGCACAACTATGTGAGCTACCTGGCGTACGCCGACAGTCTCTACACGCTGGGCGGCGAGGTGATCAACCTGGTCGACGCGCGCAAGTACTATTGCCACAGCCTGACCAAGAGGCGAACAACACGCGCGCCCTGTGGGGGCTGGCGGTGTGCACCAAGGCCGTGGACGGCTTTGACGTGAAGAGCGCCGGCAAGGCGGCCACCAAGGCGGCCGTGGAGGAGCTTGTGGACGCGGAGAAGAACAGCAAGCTGAACGCCAAGGCGGTCGCCGAGCTGACCAAGTTGAAGCTTGCGCCGGGGGTGGCGGAGCTCGTCAAGGCGGCCGCCGAGCGCCTTGCCGTCAAGTGAATCTGGGGTGGAATGAAGAAATCGCAGTTCCTCCGTTGTTGCACTTGTCCGCGTCTTGTCACTTGTCGCCGGCGAGGCCTTCCAGGTCCACGCGGGTCAGGCCAAGCAGCTCTTCGCGCAAAAGCGCCGTCAGCGCCTGCCCATCGCGGGTGCTCACCCACACGCCACGCGCTCTGTCAAGCTGGAACCGCTTGGGCCCGCTCACCGGCGAGCTCCACACTTGCTGGTTGGGCGCTTGCTTGTTGATCACCCAGGTTCCATGCTCGCCCAGCTTGAGCGTCAGCACGCCCTGCGACAGCGCCGCGTCGAAATCCCCGCTGACGGCGTCTTCAAGCTCAGGCGCGTCCAGCGCGTCCAGAAAGCGCCTCGAGCAGCGCATCGCTCTGCGCCCGCGTACTCTGCGGGCGGCATCGCCTCGTCCGCAATGTCGCCCATCCAGCGCGCGCGCCGTCAGCAGCGCAGCGCAGCCGGGCGCTCTGGCGCGCCGCCGACCGATCAGCGCGCCGACCTGCGCGGGCGCCGCGTGGGCGGTCGCCCCCCGCCGCGCGCCTGCTCGCAGCGCCAGCCTCAGCATCGTCTCGCCGTCGTCCACGTCGATCGAAGCCGCCTGTCGATCGATCGATCGATCGTCATGAATCGGTCGACGGCCATGAGGGTCCTTGCGCTCGCGGTCTTGGCGCTCGCGGCGGCGCGGGGCGACGACCGAGCCGCTGCTGCGAGGCGACGTGGTGCCCGACGGGTCCGTGGCCGGCGCCGTGGTGCAGAGCACCGAGGCGCGGCCTGTGGCGGTGGAGGACGGGATGACGGCTGTGAGCTATGTCCTCAAGGACAGGGCGGGGTGCGCGGCCGTGGGCGAGTGCGAGAAGTGCAGCAAGCAAGAGCTGCGCTGGGACGCCGGCGAGGTGGCTTGCCGCGCCACTGGGTACAAGCAGCTGAGCAAGTGCACCGTGCTGAAGAACACGACGATCTGCACTGGGCCGCGCTGCCCCTCGGCCGAGGCGCTGGAGGAGGCGCCGCCAACGCGAGAGGACACGATGTTTGTGCAGTGCGCGCCCGTCAACGCCGGCCCAGACCGCGTGATGCGCTTCGAGACGGTCATGGTGGTGGGCGCGGTTGGCTCGCTGTACACGGTGTGGCAGCGCAAGAAGCAGGCCTACCAGCGCCTTTCCAACATTGTCAACAATTAGCCCTCGCTTTGCACCAACCGGTTGCTCGCGGCCGCCAGCTCTGTGAGGCTCACGCGGCCCTTGTTCCGCACGAACTGGGCGAGCGCCTCCAGCTCGTCCTCCGCCACGACCACAAACTTGCCGCGCTCGTCAAACACGCCGGCTAGTCGCCCCTGCTCCTGGAGCTTCTCCAAGCGCTGTACGGCTTCTGCTGTGCGCAGCTGGAAGGCTGCTGCGAGGTCTTCCAGCACGACGACCTTGCGCTCGCGCACGTATGCCTCGAATGCGCCTGCCCCGACAGTTTCGGCCTGCGTGCCGCTCGCCTCCACCTTGATGTGCTGCCGCCAAGAGTCGTACTCGCGCTGTTCCTCGCGCTCGCGCTTGGCCTCGGCCTCGCGCTCAGCAGACTCTCGCTCCAGGCGCTCCTCCTCGCGCTCGGCAAGCCGCTCTACGTACAGGGCTCGGGCCTCCGCCTTGCGGCGTTCCTGTGCCTGGATTGCCGCGGCTTGCGCTTGCCGCTGTTCGCGCTTCTCGCGCTTGCGCACCGCCTTGCGCATCTGCCGCTCCGTCATCGGCCCGCTCTCTTCTCGCGCGCCCTCCCGCGGCAGCCGCTGCCGGAGCCCGTTCGGCTCACCGTCGCTGCCGTCCGCATCCTCTTCCTCGTCCTCGTCGCTCCAGACGACGGCCTCCTGTCGCTCCAGCACCTCCTGGCCCGCGTCAACATCCTCATCCTCGTCCTGCCGCGCCAACTCAAGGCGGCGCTTGCGGCCCAGAACCACAAGAGTGGCGGCGATAAGCGCCACCACGCCGGCCAGGTACGCTCCCAGCGCCCACACCATCGTCGCCACCCGCGCGCCTTGTGCCTCTGCCCTTGTCGAGCAGCCCAACGAGGAGCCTGGACGGCCGCCACAGCGCCCGCCCGCCGCCGCTGGTCGGCGCAGGTCGCCGCGGGCGCAGCAGCCGGCGCGGCTGCGGGCAGCGCCGGCAGCGTCGGCCAGCGCCTCGAGCCCGCAGCGCCTCCATTGCAGGGGGCAGAAGGGCTAAAAGGGGCGCCGACGTCGGCTTTTATTCAGAACTACAGCGCGCACGCCGCGGTCGCACGCGAGCACGGGTCATGACTCCCCGAGGCAAGCCTCAGCGCTGCGCCCACTCCAAGCGGCGCTGTTGCGCGGCCACGCACGAGTCGAACGCACGGCGGGCCGCATCCGGCTTGCGCAGATGCCCGCCGAGCTTTGCGCTCTCAAGGGCCAAAGCCTGCTCGCGGCAAAGAAAGTTGCCCATGCACTCGCGAAGCCGCTCGGTCGTCCGCAGCTTGTCCTCTAGCCTCTCGCTGCGCTCCGTCGCCAAGTCCTCCTCCTCTCTGCCCCTGCCCGGCGTGTTGCGCACCACGTCGATCTCCTCCTGTAGCGCCGCAAGCCGAGCGTCCAGCTGTCGCCGGCGGCTCACCAGCGTGCCGCAGGCCAGGTGGATGTCCTCCAGCATGCGCACGTCCTCGGAGCTGAGTCGCGTCGGCGCGGCGGGGTCGGGCGTCTGCGGCGACAGCATCCCTCCCCGCGTGCTCATCTGTGACGACGACGACGATTCTGAAGATGTGAAAGGGCAGGCAGCTCTTGATCAAGGCAGGCTGTCTCGAGCTCTAGCCAGCCAGGGAGGTTGGACAGCCGCAATGGTGCGCAACGCGGGCCATCAAGAGCAGCTGTTCGGTCGGTTGGTTTGTTTCGGTCATCGCCTCGTGGCGCTGCGATCAGGCAGAGCTGGTGCCGCGCGAGTCCGGCGACGCAGGCAGCGGCTCCGTGCTGATGACGGTGCTGAGCGGCTTGGAGGAGGAGTCCGTCCCCGCGTCGCTGGCGTCGCTGGCCACCTCCTCGACGATCTCAGAGGCTTGCTCGAGCGTTTTTGTGCCTTCTTCGACGGCCTGGATGGTCTCCTTTACCTCCTCAACCGCGGCCGCCTCGTCCAGCTCGTCCTCTTGCTGCTCGTTCTCTTGCTGCTCGCCTCCTGCTGCTCGCCCTCGTCCAGCTCGTCCTCTTGCTGCTGGTCCTCTTGCTGCTCGCCCTCTTGCTGCTCGCCCTCGTCCAGCTCGTCCTCCTGCTGCTCGCCCTCCTGCTGCTCGCCCTCTTGCTGCTCGTTCTCTTGCTGCTCGCCCTCCTGCTGCTCGCCCTCTTGCTGCTCGGGGCGGTGGTGTCCTCCTCGGCCATAGCAGCGCGCTCGGCCTCATGGTCGACGGGTGCCGTCTGATCCTCCTCGAGCGGGCTCTCTTCCGTTTCGGCAGCCTCAAGAGCTTGGTCGGCTTCCACGCTAGGCTTTTCCCCGGCCTCGGCCGTCTCCTCCTCATGCGGCACAGCCTCGTTCTCGTCCGGGACAGCCTCGTTCTCGTCCGGCACAACCTCCTCGGGCGCGTGCTCGTTGACCTCGGCGAGGGCCTCGGCCTGATCGGTCGCCTTGCTGTCATCGGCATCGGTGACGTCCAGTTCGGACAGTTGCTGCTGCTCGTTGTCGGTCGCGTCAACGGTGCCCTTCTCCGCGGCGGCCACGTCAACTTGAACACCTTGTTGCTCCGTTGCCTCGTCCTCCAGCCCGGGCGCTGGTTGCTGTTCCTGCTCCTCCTCGGGGGGGTGGCGGCGGTGACCTCCTCCGCGGCAGCAATCTCTCCGGCACCGTCCTCGTCCACCTCGGGCACTTGCTCCTCGGCCTCCAGCGTTGCTTCCTCCTGGTTTGGGCAGCGCGCACCTCGGTAGTAGGCGCGCGGCAGCAGAAGCGCTGGGGCTGGGCGCGGTGAGCACGACGCCACGAAACTGTGCCTGCGCCTGTTTGGCCTCCATCGTGGCGCGCTTCTCCGCCTCGCGGCGCTTGCGGTCCTCCATGGCGGGCTGGTTGATGAGGCCGACGTGGCCCTTGTTCTCGGCCTTTAGCCGCTCGATCTCGGCGCGAGCACGAGCGTCGTCCTCCTTGCGCTGGCGCTCCAGCTCGGTGGCTTGCTCGAGAAGCGTGAGCGTGCCCGAGCCCTTGTACTGGGCACGGAGGCGGTTGATCTCCTCGGCCGCGCGCTTGTCCGCCTCCTTGCGCTCGCGCTCCATACGCGCAAGCTCGTCCATGAGCTTGTTGCTCCCGCCGTTGTACGCGGCGGCGCGACGCTGCGCCTCCTCGCGTGCCTCGCGGTCCTTGCGGCGAGCGTCGTCGGCGGTGCGGCGCGCGTCGTCGAGAAAGGTGACATTGCCCTTGTAGGCCCTGTTCATGTTGGCCAGGTCCTCCTTGGCCTTGGCCTCCTTGGCCTTGCGCTCCTTCTCGAGCAGCGAGGCCGAGTCGAAGAGGTTGACCACGCCGGTCCCCTTGTGTTTGCGCTTGGCTTCCTCGCTCAGCGCGCGCGCGCTCGTCGCGCTCGCGCAGCTCCTTGTCGCGCTGGCGGATCTCGTTTTGGAACCGGTCGCTCGAGCCCCGGAAGATGGAGGCGCGGTCCTTGGCGTCCGCGCGCGCCTTGGCCTCTTCCTCCTTCTTGCGGCGCTCGATGGCCGCAGCCTGGTCCATCATGCCGAGGCCGCCGGCGCTCCTGGAGGTCGCCTTGCGGTGCTCTTCCGCGCGGCTGCGCTCCTCCTCCTTGGCCAGGCGCTGCTTGCGCAGCATCTCCTCGTGGAAGGACAGCCCAGGCGACGGCGCAAACGTCTTGCGCGGCTTGCCAGGTGTGCCCGGCGACGGCGCCGCAGCCGGAGACGGCACGGCTCTCTTGCCAGTGTGCTGCGCCGTCCCCGCCTTGGCCTTTGCCGGCGAGCTGACACCCCCCCCCGCCATCAAACTGCTTCATCAGCTCGCGCACCTTGGACATGGTTCCTTCTCGCTGCTGCCCGCGGGTCTGGGTTCTGCACGCCTGGCAACAGACCCGCGCTGCTCGAATGCGGGCGGGCGGCGTTGGGTGGCTGTCCGACTGCCGGTACCTGCGCGTTGCACTCGCGACGACGCCCACTCTCTCCCCTCTGGCACGCTCCCAGCAGCCGAGCAGCCAAGCTGAACTCGTATCCTGCGCGAGATGTGGCGGAGGGCGGCGGCGAGCTGCTCTGCGGCGCGGCGCCAGCTGTGCACGGCGGCGCTGAGGCGGCCGGAGGCCGTGCTGCTGTCCGAGAGCTCGGACGGCGTGGCCACGCTCACGCTCAACAGGCCGCGGCAGCGGAATGCGCTCAGCGGCGAACTGTTGGTGGAGCTGGAGGCGCAGCTGAACGGCCTCCTCGCCGGGGGCATGGCCGCGCGCTGCGTGGTGCTGCAAGGCGCCGGCCCGGTCTTTTGCTCGGGGCACGACCTCAAGGAGCTCGCGCGCATGGAAGGGGAGGCGGAGCGGCGCGAGCTGTTCGAGCTGTGCAGCAGGGTCATGCAGCTGCTGAGGGACATTCCGCAGCCCACGCTCTGCGCGGCGCATGGCGTGGCCACTGCGGCCGGCTGCCAGATGGTCGCGGCGGCGGATATGGCGGTCGCGGGGCCCTCGACCAAGTTTGCGACGCCGGGGGTGCAGATCGGGCTGTTCTGCAGCACCCCGGCGGTGGCGCTGGCGCGCAGCATAGGTAACAAGGCCGCTATGGACATGCTGCTCACAGGACGACTTGTCGCCGCGCCAGAGGCGCTGCAGCTGGGCCTCATCTCGCGCGTGGTGGGCGAGGCTGGCACGGTGGAGGAGGAGCGCGAGGCGACGCAGCGCGCAGCAGCCGAGCTGGCCGCCGGCATCGCCTCGCGCTCAGGCGTTGCGCTGGAGATTGGCCAACCTATTACGCGCAGCGCGACCAGGACTTGCCTGGCGCTTACGCAGTGGCTTCAGAGGCCATGGCGCGCAACATGGCGTCGGAGGACGCAGCGGAGGGCATCGGGGCCTTCCTCGAGCGCCGCCAGCCCACGTGGCTGCACGCTGATAGCCGACATGGACTGACTGACCTTGGTCTTCTCTGCCTCAATCATCTCAAGATTGATCTTGCCAACACGTGCCAACGCATCGCCCATCCAACGCGTGCACAATGGAATGCACGGAGGGAGCGACGAGTAGTCCAAGTGTCCGACAGACCAGGAGGAGGCGGAGGGCAGCCATGGGCAACTGCCTCGCGCTCGAAGGCGGCCGCTTGCTGGAGCCTGGCACACCACCCAAGGGCCCTGCCGACCAGCCGGGGGGCCCGACAAGTCGCCAGGCGGCGGCGGCGGTCGGCGATAGCGGCGGCGGCGGCGGCAGCGGGGACGCGGCAGTACGCGTGTCGGTGAAGGCGCACGAGAAGGGCTATCGGGCTGGCGGGACGTACGTGCCGCTCAGTGTGCGGTGCGAGCGACGAGATGGCGAGCACGTGGTGCTGAGCTGCTTGGTGGATGTGTGGTTCGTGGAGGACGATCCAGTCTGGAAGAGGTGCGCGAGGTCTTGGAGGAGGACCTGCAGGCGGTGAGCGGGAGCATCCCGCCCAAAGCGATGAAGAAGATTGCCGACTCGACCATCCTGTGGGTCAACCACGGCAACGGCATGCGAGGCGCACAGGCCCACATGGCCAAGGATTTCAAGCCGTCAAGGCGCGGCCCCGCGGCCCTTCAACGTCGAGGTGAACAACTGGAAGGACTACATGGGGGGAATCTCGCTCAATCGGGCAGATGTCGCTGCACGAGTTCGCGCACGCGTTCAACATCCCGGGCGCAAACCCGCAAATCGTCGATCTCATTGAGCAGGGCAGGCGTCGGGGAAGTACGAGTCCGTCCAGACGGTGTTTGGAGACAAGCGAGAGCGCGCCTATGGCCTCCAGAACGAGTTCGAGTTCTTTGCCTCGCTGTCCGTGCCTCTTCTGGGCGGCAGCAACGACTATGAGCCCTTTACGCACCGGGAGCTTTTGCGCTTCGACCCGGCGATCGTGCCCAAGCTGTGGGCCATCTGGTCGCTTGCAGGAGACGAGCCGCGCAAGAGCTCCCTCAAGTAGAATGATGTGATTGAGCCCTGCTGCGCTCGCCTTGTCCCGGCCGGCCAGCGCTTGCCCAGCCTGTCGACTCTCTGACCGTCCCAGCGACGTTCTTCCGACGCCTCCAAAACATCCGACTCATGTCAAAGCTAACAGGAGGGCGGGAAGACCGCGAGGGCGGGTGGCTGGGTCGGGCGGGCGGGCGGGCGGGCGGGAGCGGGCGGGCGGGCGGGCGGGCGGACGCGAGGCGATGAAGAAGTCCAAGGGCGGCGGCGAGGACCAGATCGGGCAACCCTCCAACGTGCTGCGATGCGTGCACGTGGAGTGGGACGAGGCGACCGGGACCTTCCGCGGGCTCCCTGACGTGTGGGCCAACCTCGTGCCGAAGGGCACCTCACAGAACGAGACGAGCACGCGCGCAATGAGCGTGATCGGGGCCCATGTCGCCCCTGCAAAGCCCCTGCGCAACTTGATCTACGGCAGGAGGAGCAAGAAGAAGCACAAGGAGCGCGAGTCGGCCAAAGAGAATGATGTCGACGCCATCTCTATCGGGCGGCCGTACAACCTCCAGCACATTGACCACGTGGGCGTGGACAGCCGCTCATCGACCGGGTTTACGGGCCTGCCCGACAAGTGGCGCCAACTGCTCAAGGTGAGCGGCATCTCGCGCGAGGAGGTGGCCGCGCACCCGCAGGAGGTGCTGGACGTGCTCCAGTTTCACCTTGAGGGCCCGCCGCCCAAGCTGCCAACGCGGCAGACGCTGCAGCGCAACATGCTCAAGGCCGTGGAGATCTCCAACTTTGACCCCACCAAGGTTATTCGGCGCGAGAAGAAGCTGGGGAGGGCGCCGGCGGCACAGTGTACGTCTGCACGGACCTGCGCACCAAGGAGCGGTGCGCGGTCAAGATCTCGCCCATGAGCGACCTGGAGAACATCAAGAACGAGATCGCCATGCACGCGCTGAGCCAGCATGACAACATTGTGCAGTACATTGAGACGATCGCGTGGAAGGAGGTGTGGATCCTGCTTGAGCTGATGGAGGGCGGCGCGCTGACGGACGTGCTGGGCCGGGGTGGTGGACCGAGTCCAACATCGCGTACGTGTGCAAGCAGGCGCTGATGGGCCTGTCGTTTATGCACCGCCACCACCGGCTGCACCGGGATATCAAGAGCGACAACATCCTGATCAACCTGCAGGGCCGGGTCAAGCTGGCCGATTTTGGCTTCGCCGTGGGGCTGACCGAGGAGGAGAACAAGCGCAAGAGCGTGGTGGGCACGCCGTACTGGATGTCGCCCGAGCTGATCCGCGGGCTCGAGTACGACGCCAAGGTAGACGTGTGGAGCCTTGGCATCACGGCCATCGAGATGGCGGACGGCGAGCCGCCCCTGATCGACGAGCAGCCGCTTCGCGCTCTGTTGCTGATCAACATCCAGCCCTCGCCGACCGTGGAGGATCAGAGTCGCTGGTCCAACGCCTTCAACCACTTTCTCAAGCGCTGCCTCATGAAGCGGCCCGAGCAGCGCGCCTCGGCCGAGCAGCTGCTAATGCACCCGTTCATCCGGCAGGCAGGCTCGCCGGCCGACTTCGCGGACCACGTGCGCGCGACGCTCTCCTCGCGTCGCGGACACTGACCTCTTTCGACCTCTTTAACAGGCGTCAATCAGCACAGTTTGCGTCCGTGTCGCATTGCTGGCTCTTTAGCGGGACCGCGTTGTGGGGTCTTCGATAGGCGCGCGAGCAGGCCGCGCAGGCCCGTGGCACCATGTGGGTCTTCCTGTGCATTCGTGGAGTACCAGTAGAACCCTTCAGTGTTATTTTAGCAATGGTACTCCCAGGAGGTTCTTACCGACTTGGCGAGCGTGTGCACACACGACAACTCACTCGCGGGCGCAAGCGCTCGGGTCGGCGGCGCAGGGCTCGCGTGGGTGGCCGGGCAGCGAGGGCAGCAGGAGGGGGCAGGATGCGCCGCAAGAACCGCAACAAGAAGAAGCAGCAGCAGCAGCAACAGGACGACGGCATCTCCATCGGGCGGCCCTACAACCTCCAGCACATTGACCATGTCGGCGTGGACAACCGCTCGTCGACCGGGTTTACGGGCCTGCCCGACAAGTGGCGCCAGCTGCTCAAGGTGAGCGGCATCTCGCGCGAGGAGATCGCCGCGCACCCGCAGGAGGTGCTGGACGTGCTCCAGTTCCACCTCGAGGGCCCGCCGCCCAAGCTGCCAACGCGGCAGACGCTGCAGCGCAACATGCTCAAGGCGGTCAACATCTCGAGCTTTGACCCCACCAAGGTTATTCGGCGCGAGAAGAAGCTGGGGGAGGGCGCCGGCGGCACGGTGTACGTCTGCACGGACCTGCGCACCAAGGAGCGGTGCGCGGTCAAGATCTCGCCCATGAGCGACCTGGAGAACATCAAGAACGAGATTGCCATGCACGCGCTGACGCAGCACGAGAACATCGTGCAGTACAAGCAGACCTTCCAATGGCAAGAGGAGCTGTGGATCCTCCTCGAACTGATGGAGGGCGGCGCGCTGACGGACGTGCTGGGCCGGGGCGTGCAGTGGACCGAGTCCAACATCGCGTACGTGTGCAAGCAGGCGCTGCTGGGCCTTTCTTTCATGCACCGCAACCACCGGCTGCACCGCGACATCAAGAGCGACAACATCCTTGTGGACCTCAAAGGGCGCGTCAAGCTCGGCGACTTTGGCTTCGCCGTGGGGCTGACCGAGGAGGAGAACAAGCGCAAGAGCGTGGTGGGCACGCCGTACTGGATGTCTCCCGAGCTGATCCGCGGGCTCGAGTACGACTCGAAGGTGGACGTGTGGAGTCTAGGGATCACGGCCATCGAGATGGCGGACGGCGAGCCGCCCCTGATCGACGAGCAGCCGCTTCGTGCGCTATTGCTGATCACGATTCAGCCCTCGCCTACGGTTGAGCAGCCGCACAAGTGGTCCAACCAGTTCAACCACTTTCTCAAGCGCTGCCTCATGACGCGCCCGGAGCAGCGGGCGTCCACGGAGCAGCTTCTAATGCATCCCTTCATCCGGCAGTCGGGCGAGGCGCCCGAGTTCGCCGAGCACGTGCGCACGACACTAGCCGCGCGACGCGGGCATTGATTGAGTCCTTTGTCCAAATCCAAACCTCCAAGTCTTCATCAACAAAACAAAACGCCACGTTTTTTTGGCCACTCTTGAAGCGTGCGTTACTCTTCACCCCCCCACCGCTCTCTCTCGCGACGGGTCAATTTTGTTGCTTCGGGGCGTCTCCGGACAACAGCGTCATAGGACAGAACAAGTGCGGTGACGTCATAATAAGACAGTTGAAGCTAAGGTGACGTCATTCGGAAGAGAGCGTCGACGGCAAAGATTCGAATCTGTGTCTGTGTGTGAGTGCGATTTGTGCCCTCGCTCACATCAACAGGCAAAGCAAAGGTGATCGACTGACATGTCAGGTGATTGATGACTGGCGGAAATGACGTGGTGGTTGGTCTCCCAACCATCGATCGGCGTCGTCGATGGTTCGGTCGTTCCGCGCTCCTCTGAGGCCGCCTCTCCGGTTGTCGCCTGACGACCAGCAGAAGCTCATCATGATGGACTGGGGGCAGTACGTGGACATCGAGAGCTCGGTGGAGCGCGAGGAGCCGCTGGAGGCCGACTTCTGGGGCGATGCGGAGCGCGAGAGTAAGACGCCCGCTCGCAAGACCCGCAGGATAGACCCTTGCGAGGAGGCGGACGATCCGCACCACAGGACGCTCGCGCGCAAGGGCCGCTCGGGGAGCTTCTACCGCAGATGCCTCGGCGGCAGGCGGCGCCAGCACGAGGTGCAGCCGCTACCTGGTTCCGCCAAGGGCGAGGGCCAGTCCGTCAAAGGCCAGTCTGCCAAGTGCACGTCCGCAAAGAGCGAGGGACGCTCCAAAGCAGCAGCAGCAGCAGCAGCTGGAGCAGCAGCAACAGCGACGCCGCAGGAGGAGGGCGGTGGCGCTTGAGGTTATCGCGCCGGAAGACGCCGTGCGGTTCTTGGTGGCAATGCACCCCCCGCGCTCCACGACCAGGCCTGCGCCGACCGGCTGGGCAAACAGTTCTTGGGCGCGCCACCGAGCAAGCAGCGCGTTGTGCTGGCGGCGGCCGTGCGCGCGGCGCGCGCACAAGGGCGCGAGGCCCTACTGGAGGACTTTGGCCTGTCTTCTTCCCTGTAACCTGATTTTGATGATTATATCCTAGTGCGCGTGGCCGTGGCCGCCGCCTCCACCGCCACCGCAGCACTTCTTGGCCCGCGGCGGCGCGATCATCGGCTGCCCCGTGACCAGCGAGTGGTTGTGGCGCTCCACTTGCTCCGAGCGGCCTTCGAAGAAGAAGCGATAGTAGTCGCGCTCGCTCATGCGCACGGGCTTGTGCACCCCGAGGAACTCCAGAAAGTTGTACAGCGTGCCCTGGTCGAACGGGTTGCGCTTGTTGGCAAGGTACTGGTACCGGTTGCGGTTGATCACCTCGTTGGTGGTGAGATTCTTCTTGATGAAGAAGAGGTGCTGCGCCACCATGAGCGTGGCGTAGAGCGCAATGGGCAGGTACAGCCAGGCAAACATCTGCCAGTACCAGGTCTCGGCAAAGTTCTCCCACCACGAGTGCGCCTTGTTGTACGAGCCCGTGTACAGGACCACCATGTAGAGCCAGGCCCACATGCAGATCATGGCGTTGAACATGGCGAAGAAAAAGGTGCGGTAGTTGTTCTCGCCGATGGCCACGCCCATGAACGGGCAATAGTGGTCGAACCGGGCGACGCAGACGTCCGTGAAGCGGTCGTGCTTGGAGCGCAGCGGCTTGACGATCTCGCACGACGTGCACACCGGCACAAGGAGGCCGTTGTCCAGCACCTCGTAGTACATGTCGCGGTACAGCTGGGCGTTCTCCTGGTTGGGGTTGGGACGCGAGGCCGCTTCGTCCGCGTCACTGTCGCCGCCGATGGTGATGCGCGTCTCGCTCTTGCCGCCACCCGAGCCGCCGCCGCCGCTCCCGCCGCCACCCGAGCCGCCACTGCTGCTGTCGCCGCTGCCCGCGTCGCCGCGGGCCGCGCCCTTGGCGCTGCGTCCTTGGCCTGCACGTAGGCGCCCGGGTCCTTGAGCTGCAGGGAGATCCAGGCAAACCACTCCGCCGCGTAGAACAGGACAAAGATGAGCGTCAGCAACGGGTAGTAGAATGTGTGCGGCATCACCACCGTGTAGTACTGCCAGATCCCGATCGGCGCCAGCACCGGCCACGCGTACCACGTCGGGTGCCGCGCCCGGCTGTTGATCGCGCTCACATCCTGCCCCTTGCGCTTGCACAGCGTCAAGTAGTCCGCCACGTGCTGGAACATGCTGAACTGCTGCGTGCCAGCAGCATACTGGTGCTGCTTCTCCCGCGCGAGCTCCGCCGGCGTGCCCCCCGTGCGGTCCTTCTTGTCCAGCTGCGCCACCGCCCCGTTCTTCATCAGGGCCGCGCACGTCGTGTACAGGCCCTGCAGGGCGGCCCAGTGCAGCGGAAGGCACTGCTCAAAGTCCTCCGCCCACAAGTCCGCGCCGTGGTCCAGCAGCCACTGCGCGCACATGTCCTCGCCCTTATACGCAGCCCAGTGCAGCGGCGTGCGGCCGTTGTTGTCCCGGATGTCAATGTTCAGCCCGCGCCGGAGCAAGCAGGCCAGGACCACGGTGCGCCCAAACTGCGCCGCGTGGTGCATGGCCGAGTACCCGCGCGCGTCCGACGCCGTCCGGTCGCACCCACGCTCGATCAGCTCGTGCACCACGCGCAGGTTGCCGTTCAGGCTGGCCCAGTGCAGGGCCACCTCGCCGCGCGGGTTGCGCTGGTCCAGGTCGGCGTCCCTGTCCGCAAGGAACTGCACCACCTCCTTTTGGTCGTTCAGCGCCGCCCAGTGCAGCAGCGGGTGCGAGTCCTGGTCGGTCGGGGCGCGCACGCTGCCGTTAGGCGACATGTCGTGCTCCTCCAGCAGTTTGGCCAGCAAGTCCACCTGCCCGCTCCGGATCGCGAACAGGACCGCGCTATCGCGCTTGTCCCGCAGCGACTGTCCCTGCGCTGTGGCTTGCACCTGCGGGCTTGGCGCGTCACGGTTGTTGCTGTACTTTGACACCACCGGGCGCTCCAGTTCCTCGCCGTCCTCCGCGGGCCCTCCTTCCTGCTGCTGCTGCTGCTGCGCGCCGCCTTGTTTCATTTGGGCCAGGATGGCCTGCGACATGAGCTCTTGCTTCTTCAGAAACATGGCGCGCTGCGCGGGCGGCATGGCGGCCAGTTTGGCTTCCACCATTTCCTGCATCTTGGCTGCATGTTCTTCTGCCTCCTGCTTTTGCTCTGGGGTCAGACTGCTCAGTCGCTGCTGCAGCGCGCCGAGCTGTGGAATGGGCTTAAGCGCGGCGCCGTTCGGCTCCTGCGCCTGCTGCGCCTGCTGCGCCTGCTGCCCCCGCTGCTCTTGCAGCAGCTGCTGCTGCTCTTGGGCCGACGGTGCCGGGGCCGGTGCAGCCGTGGGCCTGCCTCCGAAGAGGGACTTGAACATGCTGATCGGGTCGGGGTTGCCCGACTCCTGCTGGTCGTCGATGCTCACCTTGGCATAGGTGATGTCCGACTGCGCCATCGGTGCCTGCTCTCCCGCCTCTCCCGCCGACCGTCCCTCCCTCCCTCTGCGTCGTCGCCTCTGAGCTGTCTGCGCTGGCACAACAACAGCAACGAAAAGAGACGAAAAAGAGCCGCATGAAGAACACACAGACCGCAAGCAGCAGCAGGGACATCATCTCGCGATGGAGGTCGCTCGCGCTGGCGCCAAGGACGCGGCGTTCACGTGGCCGCCGTGGCGCTTCGACTGCGAGACCAAGTGGGCGTGCGCCAAGTGCAGCTTCGAGAACGCAAAGGTAGCGCTGCACTGCGAGATCTGCGGCGACGCGAGACGCGAGGACCTGGACGGGTACGATGCGCTGCAGTACCAGATAAAGTACGGGCGGCACGGGCGGTCCTTGGACCCCTGGAGGTACTCGGCACCCGTGACCCAGTGCGAGATCGAGCTCAGCGGACTGGAGCGCGACACGGAGTACGTGGCGACCCTGAGGTACCGGCTGCTCACCCCACGCACGCGGCGCGGCGGCGGGCTCTTCTCGCGCCGCAAGGCGAGCGCCGACCCGCCCTGGGTGGAGGTGCCTGGCGGCAAGGTTGTGTTCCGCACGCTGAGCAAGGACCACTCGGCGCGCGTAGATACCCTCGACCGAGTGCGGGCCTTTCTCAAGGGCGTGATGGAACCCTTCCCCGAGGCCGCGGCGCGCCCGGACACGTACGTGGATAAGGCCACGCGCGTGGGCGAAAAGGTGCTCACAGCGGCCGGCGCCGTCGGCGTGGGCGGCAAGTGGGCCATCCTGGCCCGCGAGGCGTACCGCATGAAAAAGTCGGGCATGGCCGGCTTTGTCTTTCGCGAGGACCTGCACCGCATGGTGATCGCGCTGACCTCGTACGTGGGCCAGGTGGGCCGCGAGTACGGCCTGTCCAACATGGACATCACGCTGGGCTCGTACTATATGATCTGGGAGGCCAAGCGCGGCCACTTGCTCAACCCCGACCTTGCGCGCGAGGCGCACACCGCAGACCAGCCAGGCGTGCTGCAGGAGAGCGCGTCGCGCGACCTGCTGGACGAGATGAGCCTCTACTTTGCGTTTAGCCAGGTCTCATACCGGCCTTCGGCGCCCGAAGTGCAGTGGGTGCTGCGCCAGTTTCCCGAGAAAGGCAGCGGGTACCAGCTGCTCGCTTGCCGCAGCTCGTCGGACAACTTTCGCCCGGCCTTTTCGCTCATGGGGTGCGCGCGCACCAAGGTGGTGGTCCTGGCCGTGCGCGGAACCAAGGAGGCCGACGACTGGGTCACCGACTTTGCCTGCGAGTACGAGGAGATCGCGCTGTCCTTTGGCAAGGCCGGCGCGACGCCCACCACGTGCCGCGTGCACGCCGGTATGCTGCGCGCTGCGCGCTGGATGCTGCGTGGCGAGGACGAGCCCGGCACTCCGCCGGACGAGGCGCGGCCCACGCGGCGCCGGGACGCGGATTTGCACGCGGGCGCGGGCGCGGGCCTGCGCGAGGCTCTGCTCGAGCTGCACCGCGCGGGCTACCGCGTGACGCTGTGCGGGCACAGCCTCGGCGCCGGGGTGGCCACGCTCATGGCACTGCTCTTGGCGGAGGCCAACCGCGAGATTACCCTGGACGTGTACGGCTATGGCTCGCCCGCCTGCGTGGACGAAACGCTCGCAGAGGCGCTCAAGGGCGCGGACAAGCGGTTCCACGCCGCGGGCGCGCGCCGCATCACGGGGCTCAGCGGGCGTGTCGCAGTGTACAACTTTGTGCGGGGCGACGACCTTGTCTCCCGCCTGAGCCTCTTCAACGCGCGGCTCTTTGCGGCCGAGATCCACCGCGCCAAGCCCCGCTGGCAGCCTTTGCTCGAGCAGGACAAGGGCGCGTACAAGTCCAAGGCCAAATCGCTGTGGGCGCCCGAGCGCCGCAGCAACCAGCGGCTCGTCAAGCGGCCCGTCGACGCCGTGCAGCTGCGCGGCTCAATCAGCCGCGTCTTCACGAGCGGGTCTGAGCCCGAGCTCGAGGAGGGCGAGGACGCGGTCGAGGACGCGGTCGAGGAGGCGCGCCTGCGCAAGCGCCTGCAACAAGATCCACAGCGCCTCGTGCTGGCGGGCGTCGCTTCATGCCTACCGCTGGCGCGGCGCCATGCGGCTCTCGCTGATCGACTACCGCTTCGAGGGCCTGAGGACGATCCAAGCGAGCGAGTCGCTCATCTACGACCACCGCGTGGTTGCCATCCACGAGGCAATTCGCGACGTGCGCGCAGTGATGCGCCTGGGTCGCGCGCTGTCCCCGCCCCAGTGGCAGAGCATCGAGGACCACCACAACCAGGGCCTCTACGTCAACTGTGGCGTCTGCGACTTTTTCGTGGGCTGGCACCTGACGGGCACCAGCGAGGCCGTGGAAATCCGCGCCACGCATCACTGTTTCGCTTGCGGCAAGATTGTGTGCACGCGCTGCAGCACGCGTCGCTGTGCGCTGCCCGAGCACGGCATGGTGGCGCCCGTTCGCGTCTGCGACGTCTGCTTCTGCCGCATCAACCTCTCTGGCTGATCGACTGACATGTGACACTGACATGCGATGGGCCTCTGTGACCCAACCAGTTTTTTTTGGGGTGTTTTTTTGGAAGGCCGAGCCCGGACGGAGCTCGAGCGCTGGTGCGCCATGCAGTTCAGGGGCCTCAACGCCTGGCGCAACCGCAATGTGCGCCTGGCCATTCTTCTTCACGGCGGCCTACGCCTTGTCCAGCGGCCTCTGGGGCACGAGCGTGCTCTCCGGGTACCTGATTGAAATCCGCCCAAGAAGAACTGGATGGTGGGCCTCGCCGAGGGCCTCCAGGGCACCATGCAAGCCCTGATCGCGCTGCCCTCGGGCGCGCTCGCGGACAAGAGCGGCCGCCAGACGATGCTGCGCTACGCGGCAATTTGGAGGCGTGGCCGTGCTTGGGTTTTACGCGGCCCTGTCGTTTGGGGCCTGGATGGACTCGCGCAACGAGGAAAACAACGGCCTGGTGGAGTACCTTGTCATGTGTCTGGCCCTCAGTCTGTACGGCATGTTTGACGGGACCAGCTCGGGCTCGCTCGAGGCGCTCTTCCACGATTCGGTCGAGACCAGTGAACGGCCCGCTGTGACGACCACCAAGTTCGTGACGAACGTCGGCTTCCGCGCCGCAGGTCCGCTCCTCTCGGCCGTGCTCTTCTACGCCATTGGCGACTCATGGACGCGGCCAGAGCTGCGCACCGTCTTCCTGATTGGCATCTCGCTGACCTGCTTTCCGATCGCAGCCCTCTTCTTCTTCCGGGATAGCGACACGCTCGGGCAGGAGAGCGACGCCATCGCCTCGCCCGGGAGCCCAGGTTCGCCGTTCCCGGCAAGCCCCGGCTCGCCCTTTGACCAACTGACGTGGCTTACGAGCTGCCCGACCCCGACGCGGACGTGGCCGAGCGCCGCGCCACCTTGACCGAAGAGGCGCTGCTTGCCGACGCCGCCGAGGAGGGCGACGCCTCGTTGCTCGAGCCGCTCGCGCCGCGCGCGGGCGCCTCGACCTCTGGGCAGGAGCAGCGCGAGCGCATCCGCGCGGCCAAGCGCAACATCCCGCGGATCGTGCTCTGCTCGGACATCTTGTTTGGCATTGCCAGCGGGACGACCATCAAGTTCTTTCCGCTGTTCTTCCGGTACGAGACGGGCCTCACGCCGGCCAACGTGAACTGGATCTACGTGGCCACGCCGCTTTTGGTGGTCACCTTTTCGCTGCTGGCGACTCGCGCCAGCCGCCACTTTGGTCGCGTGCGCGTGCCGCTCTTCTGCTCCACCCTGGGCATCTGCCTCCTGGTCATCATGTGGTACATGGGCCAGATCGAGGACAAGCGGCTGTGGCGCACGCCCTCGGTCATCATCCCCATCTATGTGGTGCGCACGGCGCTCATGAACTGCGCGTCGCCCATCCGCAAGTCCATCCTGATGGACTTTGTTGACAAGGAGCAGCGCGGCTGGTGGAACGGAATGGACTCGGTGACGCGCTTTTCCTGGTCCGGCTCTGCCGTTTTCGGCGGCATCCTGTGCGACCGCTACGGCTACGGCGCGAGCTTTCTGCTCACGGCGGGCCTTCAGGCGCTGGCGCTGCTGACGCTCAGTCAGATCCTGTTTTACCGCGACCGCATCGATAGCATCCGGCACAAGTAACCACACAAGCTTTTCCAGTTCGAGATGTCGCGCGTCGAGGCGCGTCGAGGTGCCTCATTCTCCTCTCCGCCGCCGTCGTCGCCGCCGCCGCCGCCGTCGCCGCACGCAAGTCAAGGCTCGCCTTCGCCTCCCTGGCGCCCGTTTGCGGTTTTCGGGGGACGGCGGTGGCGGTGGCAAGCGAGGGCGCGGCGAGCCGCTCGGCGCGCGCGCGATGCCTTCGCTAAAGACGGTCGTGGGGACGCTCGTGGAGTTCGGGCCGACCTGTTCAACGTGGTCGGTCTGGCCGTGCAAAAGGTGGCGGTGATGAAGATCATTGAGACGAACCGGCTCAAGTCAGCGAGTCGAACGGGCGCGGAGGTCGAGCCCGACGGCTTTGACTTTGGCGGCGCTGACCTCACGCCGCTGCTGGAGGAAACCAACAGCGAGGTGATGACCGTAGACGAGGAGGACGAGGAGGAAGAGGCCGCCGGCCAGGAACCGGGGTCAGTGAACGACACGCAGGTCCCCGACCTGATGGACTTGCTTCGCAGCCCGATATGGGTCATGGGCCTCATGGTCTTTATTGTCGGCAACCTGCTGGAGATGGTGGCGCTCTCGCTGGCGAGCCAGACGGACGTGTCACTGCTGACCAACTTTGCGCTCGTGTGGAACGCAGTCGTGTCGGTGGTGGTCTTCAAAGAGGACTTTAACGTGTGGCCCGTGCACCGCGAGTGCACTTTGCAGCTGTTCAAGCGCTGGGATCTCGTGCACTGCTTTATCCTTTTGGTAGGCAGCATGATGGCCGTCATGTTCACGCCAGAAGTGCCCGAGGACAACCTGGACTCGAAAGAGCTGCTGCACCGATGGGCCGCGCCGCCCTACGTGTATTGGGCGCGTTCATGCTCGTGACCATGATGCTCACTGCGCTCTTTCGTCAAGAACTGGCGCAACCTCAAAACGGGCAACCTCAATGCGGCGCTGATACGGGCCTGTGCGGCTTCATGAGCGCGTTCTGCGTCACCCTGAGCAAGGTGGCCACCACGCTGATCTCGAGCACGATCAAGGGCAGCCACGAGCTGGGGAGCCCCGAGGCTGTCTTTTTGCGCTCTGGATCGTCGTGCTTGTGTCGCAGCTGTTCCTGCTCAACGTGGCGCTCGGCGCGTTCGAGCAGGGCATGATCATTCCGATTTACGAGATCGTGGGGACCATTGCAGCCATCGTGTCGGGCATCCTGTTTCTACCGCACCTACGAAGAGTTTACAATGGAAAAGTGGTCAGGCTTTGGCGTGGGCGTGGTGCTCATGTCGTGGGCGTGTGGCTCGTGGCGCACCGCGAAGTGCACACGCAGCAGGAGCTCAGCAACAACCTCTATTCCAACCTGAGTATGGTTGACGACTTACTGCGCGTGACCAACTTTAGCAGCAGCTTGAGCGCCGAGCGGCAGCACCCCTTTTACACCTCGCAGAGCGCGGCGCTGGACGGCTTTGAGGCGAGCCAGTACCACGCGCCGCTGGACGCGTCCATGCGCAGCCTGTACACTTCGTCGGACGAGAGCAAGCCCGCCGGGCGGCGGCGGCGGAGCGCGGCGACGAGCAGGAGCAGCGGGCGCCGCGGGAGCAGGAGGCGCGGGAACAAGAGGATACCGAGGTGTACGAGTACAGCAGTTGGGGCCGCTCGTAAAAATGACACGTAAATTACGGGTATAACGTTACGGTTGGGTTGGTGGCGCCGTCCAGCGCGGGCTCCGCGTCGTCGAGGCCCTTCTGGTTTTGCTCCTGATCTTGCTGCTCGTACCACGCAGAGAGCGTCGGAGCGAGGGACTTGACGTGCTGCTTTGTCTCCTGGGGTGTCTTATTCGAGTAAGGCCGTACCGTGCGCTTGAGGAGCTTGGGCCGCAGCGTCTCGGAGTCAAGCTCGGCTTCGCACATCCGGAACGCGCGCTCTTCAGATTCGTTCTCGCCCCAGCGGTCGTGAAAGGTGTTCTCGAGGTTGCCGACCCCCCAGAACACGCCGCCGTGCGAGCGGCGCCCGCTCAAAAAGTACTTGTACGAGTAGCGCATCACGTCGACCATGCTCCACTTGGGCATGCGCAGGTTGGTTTCGGGGATGCAGATGCCGATCTGGGCCATGTCACGAGCCAGCTTTGCGCGATCTTGGCAGATAGACTCGTACGTTACGACGTGCATGCCAAGGCGCTCGCGCGCCTTGTAGAGCCGCTCGAGCGCCTCGAGCTTGTGCTCCGGAAGCCCGCAGGTGATGCCGTAGGCATCCGTGCCGCCGCCAGTGGCCCGGCACCGGGAAAGCTCGGCTTCCGTGGGCAGGCGGTGGTCGAACTGTGGCGGGATGTGCGTGGCGAGGTGCAGGTAGTTGTCCACTGGTTGCGCAGAAACAGGATCGTCACGTCTGGCTTGAAGGCCTCCTTGATGCGGCGCAGCCAGCCCACAGGGTCGCTTGCGCGGCGCCCGCGCAGGGTTGCCTTGATCACGATGGTGTCCACTTTCGGAAAGTTGGCCACCGCGCGCTCGTAAAACTTGCTGCCTGAAGGCACCGTCTGGCGGGGGCCCAGGTCCAGGAGCGAGGTGGTCTTGTCGCGCTGCGCAAGCAGGTAGCTCAGTAGCGTGCAGCCCGAGCTCTGCATGCAGGCGATGAAGACACGCATGGGCCGTTTGAAAGCGGCGTCGCCCATCAGCTCGACCCGCGACGGGCACGTTTCCGTAAAGTTTTCCACGGGCGGCAGCTCCGCCGGCGGCGGGACCAGGACGCTGCTGTCTGCGGCGTCGGCAATTCCGTCGTCCGCGGTCACGTTTTGGCTTGCGGCCGCAGTGGCGTTGTAGTCGCGCTTGCGCGCGTCCTCGATGGGTACTGGCGTCCCCGGCTGCGGAAGGAACCGAAGGTCCTTTTGAAGCAGTTTGCCCGACAGACAGCTCGCGTCCGGAATCTTGCCGCCCTCCTCAAAGGTGTGGTGCAACAGGCAGACGTTGGAGCCGCGCTCGTCCTCGTGGCAGTTCTCGTCGTACATGTCGTCGCAGATGCGCTTGCGGACAAGTGTCCATCCGAGGCACTGCATGTCCGAGTCGATGTCACGCAGGTGCAGGTTGAGGCCGGCACAGGCAGAGAAGCACGTCAGGACGCTGCCTGGCCGGTTGTTGACGCGGCGCAGTACGTTGTCAAAGTAGCACACGCCAGGCTGCTGCAGGAAGGCCTGCTTGCCCTCGCGGCCCACCTTCCATTCCTCGTCCTCAAAGAGGCCGTACGGGTCTGGCATCGGGCTGCTCGTGGCTGCTCCGTAGGCGGCGTGGGCGGCGGCGTGGGCCGCAGCGAGGGTCGCGGTGTTGGCGCGGGCGTGGGCCATCTCGTCGGCGAGGGCGAGGGCTGCTGCGTCGGCACGACAATGGCTACCATCGCCTCGCGGAGCTCCTCCGCGCCGCGCAGAGCGTCCGCGACCGCATCTGGCGCCACCAGGTACGCCAGGAGGAAGAATCCAGCGAACAAGACGCCACAGCGCGCCGTCCAGAGAGCGCAGGTGCCACACGCGGAAGTTCCTCGCGCAGCACGGTCTTGGGCGGCGGCTTGCCGGTCATTTCGAACTCGTCCTCGATCGCGTCGGCCTCATGGTCGTCCGTGAGCACCTGCTCGTAGGCCGGCGTCGCCATCCTCTCGCTCTCCTTCTCCGTTTGCCGCTCCTCTCTTCATCTCCGTTGAATGGATCCGACCACGCGGCCGAGTCCCAACCCGTTCGACCGGCCTCAAAACTCACTTCTTCTTCAACTTGAACGCAGACTCGAGTGTTGCAAAGTGGTTGCAACCAAAAGCGAGGAGGACATCCTGACGACCACATTCTCATGCTGGCGCGTGCACACCACAGCCTGAGAGCTCCGTCGCCATGGCGGACAGCGAGACCGGCCTCACCGAGCCCATCACCGGGTCGCCGCCGCGAGGCGCGTACGCGACAGGCGGCGGCGGTTTGCTGGGCGGCTTGTCCGCGGCAAAGGCAGTCGGGCTCATTGCCGTCTTGGTGATGGCGGGCGCCATTGCGGCGGTGGCGTTCCAGGTCACCTCTGGCGAGCAGCCTCCGGGCACGCGGCCGGACGATCTGGAGGCGGGTGGGCCCACCCTGGCGCCAACCGGGTCGCCGTTCTCCCTGGTGCCCGGCGGCTCGCCAGTGCCACCGCCAGCGCCCGGTCCCTCTCCAGGAACCACACTAGCGCCCACCAGCGCTCCGTCGCTGCCGGACGGCTCCGACCCGGACCCCGAGACGACACTGGCGCCGACCGGATCGCCGAGCGCGGCGCCCTCCGGGTCGCCGTCGCCGTGGCCACGTTTTCGCCTTCTGCGGCGCCGAGCATGGCGCGCATGGCGCCGAGCATGGCGCCGAGCATGGCGCCGAGCCTGACGCCGACGAGCGAGCCGTCCAAAGAGCCCACGCCGTCTCCGCGCCCGCCGTGCTGGCCACGACGCTACTGTTGACATACTTTTACAAAAAACATCTCAACGCCGCACTGCCTATTGGTAGCCGAGTTGCTCCATGCCGCTGACGCGCGTGCAGAGCGAGACCTTGACGATGCCGCTAGAGACCACGCGTGCCGCTGTGCGGGGTCAGCCGCCAGCCAGCCAGCCAACCAGCCAACCAGCCAACCAGCCAGCGTTGCTCCCCTCTGCCTGGGCCCAACTTACCTTCGCGTCCAACGCACGTGGTGGAGAACCGCGCGTCGTAGAACTCGGGCAGATCCGACGTCAGCGCGGCCAGCGTGTCGCCGAGAACAGAGCTCGAGAGCGGCGCAAACAGACGGCAATACCGCACGTGGTGGCCAGCCCGCGTCGGGACGCTGACCGCCCCGTATCCCACCAGGTTGCGATCCCGGTCCCGGACTGTGATGGCGATCCGCGGCCAGCCCGACACGTTGCTCAGGAAGGCCACGTCAAGCGGAAAGTTCCAGATCACCGACGGCGAGCGTCGTCAACAAGCCTGTGCGCTGGTTGCGTCTCCCCAGACTCGATGCCCTGCGCGCCTCGTCTGTCAGACACCGTGAGCCAGCCGCACCGAGCCCGCGCCCACTTACGCTCCTAAGCTTCCAGTCGGCGCCCGAGACGAACTCGTACGCGCACGACACCTGCTCCACGCCCTCCAGTTGCGCGCTCTCCACGCGGCCGGCCACTGCCAGGCCCAGGGCGGTTCGCCTGGCTGGTGCGTTCCCACCTCCTCTCTGGCGGCGCTCGTGCTGCTGCCGACCGCGCTCCCGCGGCTGCTGTGCACGAGCATCTCTCTCTCTCTCTCTCCCTCCCTCCTCCAACATCCTCCAACCGCCGCCAAACGCCTCCGTACGGTGGTACCACGGTACGGTACAACCGTACCAGTACCGCACCAGGTTAGGAGAAAAAGCGGGTGAAAGAAAAGCGGGCGGGACGTGTCCCTGGGACGCGCATGTGGACGGACGCGAGCATCCCTCCCTGCATGGGCTGCTTGCTGCACAGGTGCGCTCGTGTCAGTGCAGGCAGGGACAGAGAGCGCTTCGGCTCTTGGAGGCGGCAACCGCGCTCCTGGGAAGGACGGTGGCCAGGCGAGGGATCGAGGGACGGAGGAACTCGACATGTTGCCAGCGCGCCAGCCTGGAACGCAGATGATGCATGTCCACAAAACGACGGCATAGTTCGAGTTTGCGCTGATGGACCAACGGTCGGAACTGTCTGGTTCTCGGCGAATGGATGGATGTGGATGGCCACAGCTGCACAGGTGGCCTTGGCGGCCACAGGAGCAGCAGCAGAATGCAGCAGCGCAGCAGCAGCAGCAGCAGCAAGAATAGCAGCAGAATGCAGCAGCAGCAGCGAAAGAAAGAAAGGAAGGAAGGAAGGCGCTGGGTGGTGTCTGACTGACAGTGATGATGATGATTGTTGTGTCCAGCGCGAGTGCAGAGAAACCCAGAGCTGATTTCTTCATCGGCCTCTGATGAATGGACAGAAAGGAAAACTTCCAGCGCGCTCAACAAAGGAGAGAACACGCGGTGTTTTTATTACCTGCACGCCGGGTCTTGTGCGTCGCATCATGTCGCGCGCAAATCGGCATCGTTTGCGAGGGCGACATCCCTCCGACGCAAGCTGGCGCCGCTCGTGGGCGCGCCGGTCGGGCGGCCTTGCCACATGCTCGCCATGTCGCAGGACGCGGCCCCCTCCAAGCGGAGGATCGTGTCAAGATCTTCCAGCAGGTTCATGGGCAGGTTCGGGCTTCCCACGATCGCCGAGGACGCGGTTTTGGGAGACGACTCGGGGCTCGAGTATCGCCCCAAGCGCGGCGTCAACCTGCAGCGCAGCCAGAGCATCCGCCCGAGGGAGCTGCGACAGCTTATTGAGGCCTTCCCGCCACAGGGCGACGAGGAGGAGCTTGCCCGGGCAAATAGTGAGGCGCTCGGGACCAAGCGGTTGCGCCCGGCCTTGCGCCGCGAGCCTTCGATTTCTGCGTCGCGTGGAGCGGCGGCAGTAGCGGCGGCAGTAGAGGCGGCGCCCTCGGCGGCAGCGGTGGCGGCACGGGACGCGTCTTAGTCTGCACGAGGCGCCCGCGGGACTTTGCGGCGATAAGGCTCCCGAGGAGGCCGCCGTGTCCAGCCGCGGGCGCCGCATGCTCTCAGTCTGGCGGGAACTCGGCCGATGCGGGGCATCCAGCAGGCCTCGTGGCTGCTGTTGGGTCGCTCGCCAGGCTTGCGCCGCGCAGCACCCACTTGACGATTACACGACTGCAGTTTTTTGTTCCAACTCTGGCGCATGAGCGGAAAGTCGCAAGCGATGTGGCGATGCTTGCCGGCGCGAACGACTCCGCAAACGCCAGGAACTACCATGCAGCTGCAAACCTGGGCCCGCCGTTCGCCGCGGCGCCGCTTTGTGTCCTCGCACATGTCTTGGCGCCCTCGCTGGGCGGTTGGCCAGCTCGCCAAGAACGACGAGGGCAAGGTCATGCTCCGAGCTGACTTTTGGCGTTGGCGAGCTCAACAAAGCCATGCGCACCCTGCCTGGAGCTCTCTTTACTTTCAATCAAGAGCAGGGTCGTGGAGCACGGCGACGAGGACGGCCGACACGCCGGCCGTTGCTGCGACCTTCGCGCCTTGCCAAGTGCCTTGCTACCTGGTAAGGCCTTGCTCCACAACTACCGTAGGCGGGACCGCACCCCAGTTCCTGATGACGCGCTGCGCCACCTTGCCCAAGGGACCGGCGGCAGTGCGCACCGCCAAACCGCGGCCACCAGAGCGCCTCGCTTGCCGCTTGCGGCAGACGCGGACATGGCGGGCGCAAGTCTCGCATGAGGTCAACAAAAAGAAACAAGGAGCCTTTCATCGAGGGTGGCGGGTGACGATGATGACCGGCGCGACGCATCGCGGCGCGCACGGCGGCGGCGGCGGCGGCCCCGACGCGCCGCGGGACCACGAACACCTCGTTCTTCAGCTTGAGCGCGAACTTGGCATCACAGTGCGCAAGCTCGAGCAGCAACGTGCCCAACAGCGGAAGAGATGGAGACGCTCAACCGCGACTTGGTTCGTGTGTGCCAGGAGCGCCAGGAACTACGAGCAAAGCTAGACCTGGCACAGGAACGGTCCGACGGGCTACGCAGCGACTTGGATGACCATCTCGCGCGTGGGGCGAGGAGCGGCGCTCCTTGGAGCAGCGACTTGCCGCCGCGGAGGCCTCGCGCGACTCCGCCCGTTCCAGCGAAAGACAGCTCATGGAGCAGACCGCGGTGCTCGAGGCGCGGATCGCGGGCGCGCATGCACAGAGCAAGAGCGCTCACGAGAAGCATCGGCTCAACGAAGAGCTGGAGCGCCGACTGGCCTCCCAGACCGGCCAGATCGACCAGCTGCGGGCCAAACTCGAGGACCTCACGGGCCAGCTGGCGGAAGCAGCGAATAACAGGCGCACACTCGAGGAAGAGCAAAGTCGCCTGTTGCGCGAGAACGAGGACCTTGTAGCGCGGGCGCGCGGCTTCAAGCGCGGCTCGACGCAGCGGAAGAGGCCTCGCGCGACCTCCACCATGCACGCGAGCGGGCCTCGGCCGCAGAGGACGGCCTGGCGTCGGCACGCCGCGTCAGCGCACCCTCGAGAGCCAGGTGGCCACGCTGCAGGAGGGCCTGCAAGCCGAACGGGCCAAGTTCCGCAAGCTGGAGGAAAGCCATCGAGAGCGTGTCGCAAACCTCGATAAGCAGCTCGAGCAAGCACGCGCCCGTGCCGTGGAAACTGAGCGGGTGCGTGTGGAACAAGCCGCATCGTACCAAGAAGAGCTGCGAGCCCAGCGCTCCCACAGAGCGACTCAACGCGCAACTCGCGTCGCTCGAGCTCAACTTTGCAAAAGACGCGGTCCCGTCGCGCGCTCTCGCGTCGCTGGAGCTCAACGCCGTGCAGGACAGGCCGCAATCACCTGCGCGCTCGGCCCCCCGCGCGCCCCGCCAGCGCCGGCGCTTGTGCCAAGTCCGGGCACAGAACCGCACCGCCTCGACCAAGCGCCGCCAGGCGACAGCAGCGCTGCGGGGGGCTCGAGCGGGGAGGAGTTTGCCGGGTATAACCGCGTCGTGGAAAAGGCTCTCAACAGCGGCCCGCGGCCCTTCGAGATCCCCGACCCCTTCGACGTCCTCGGCCAGTCTTTGTACGGCGACCCGAACAACTCGATGGTGTCCGACTACATCAGCCGGGTGCTGGGCCTAGGCCCACAGCCAACCGCGGGGCCCAGCGCATCGACGAGCAGCCCGCTGCAAGAGCAAACGAATCAAGCGCGCCGCGGCCGCGCCAAACCAAAGCCGCGGAGTAAGCCGCGCGGTACGCCATCGCCCAAAGCCGCGCGCCGCCCGCAAAAGATCACCATCCCGTCGCGCGCTACACTCGAGCCGCCCGCGGGCACACGGCGCAAGGCGCCCACTTCGAGGCAGGGCAGCCACGCTGTGCGAAAGCGCAAACCGGCGCAAGCAAGCGCCCACAGCGACGACCGGACCCACGACCCGGGACCGCCGACGCGGATGCGGGCGGCGCCGGGGCGCGCTGGAAGCTGTGACTTGCCTGCAAACATGAACAAGTTGTTAGCTAGCCTAGTTGGAGCTAAAGCTTGGGCCGGTCACTCTCGAGTCGCAGCACGCCCTCCTGGCTCACCGTTACCGCCAAGACGCCGTCACGGCGAAAAATCTTGCCGAACGACAGGCCGCGCTCGTTGTTGACGCGTGGCGACTCCATCACGTAGAGCATCCACTCGTCCATGCGGAAGGGGGAAAAGAAGTGCATCGTGTGGTCCAAGGACGCCACCATGCTGATTTCGTGCACCGGCGTCGTGCCCTTTGCGGTCATCAGGAGGCCCAAGTCTGACGCGTATGCGAGAACCGCCCGGTGGACGTTCTCGTCCGACAGCGGCTTTTTGGTGCGCATCCACATCACCTGCCGCCGCTCGGTGGTGTAAATCGGGTACTCGGGCAGCTCAAAGCCCTCTGGCAGGGGCGTGCCGTCGAACAGGTCGTGTGTCACGACGCGTCGGACGTCGATCACCGACTTTTGATTCGCGCGCAGCGTCAGCATCCGCGCGTAAGACGGCGGGCAACGCGGGTCTCGGACCTGGGAAAGGAGGAACTGCTTGGAGTCCATCAGGTTTTCGGGCGGCGGGACCTTGGGCATCACGTCCTGGTGGACCAGACTGCCAAAGGTGCGCTTTTGGAAGGACGCCATCAGCACAAAGATAGGCTTGCCGCCCTGCTTCGCGGTCACGAAACGCGTTGAGAAGGATGCGCCGTCGCGCACCCGCGTCACCGAGTAGATGATGTCAGCCGTCTCTTTGCCGGCACGTAAGAAATACGAGTGCATCGAGTGCAGCTCCTTTCCAGGCGCCACGCTCTGCAGGCAGGCCGAAAGGCTCTGTGACAGCACCTGCCCGCCATAGATGCCCTTTTGTCCTCGCGGGCGCCACAGGTGCTGCTTGCGCGCAAGGAACAAGAGCTCGTCAAGCTTCTCTAGCACGATCGGCGTGAACTCTTGCGGCGGCCCAGCAGGCTCTCCCACGCGCGCTGTCCACAACCGTCAGCAAGCGCAATTCCCCCCTTCTACCCTTGGATTCCGGTGCCGCAACTCACGCAATGGCTCTTGCTCTTGGCTCTTGGCTGGGGCGTCCTCGACCTCCCCGGTGAGCTTCTTCCAGCGCTCGTCCTCCGCCATCCTCGCCCGCGCGACAACAGGGCTTTGTTAGTCCCACGACAGCTTTGCGCGGCTTCGCTCCCAAGAGGCCGGAATGAGACCCTCGATTTCATTTTTTATGTGCTCGGTGGCCGCTCTGTCGTGGCTGCGACGCTGTCGATGTCCTCATCACCACTCGCAGCTCGCCCTTCCGCTGCCTCTGCCTCGTCACCCTCCAGATCCTGCTGCTGCGCTGCCTGGTCTCCTGCTTCCCCCGCCCCCTCATCTTCGCTAGCGCTGTCAACCACCGCTTTCGCAGCCTCTTCGACGCCCTCGTCCTGGCCTGCAGCGTCGTGGACGTCGGCGGCGGCGTTCACAGTTGCTTCGCTTTTTTCGACGCCGTCCTGGTCAGCAGCTAGGTCATCAGCGGCAATAGAGCCTTCATCGCAATCCCCGTCCTCTGCTGCATCATCGATGATGGCGACGCCAGCGTCGTCCTGGTCATCATCCTGGTCATCGTCCTGGCCATCGCCTTCGTCCTGGTCATTGCCTTCGTCCTGGTCATCGCCTTCGTCCTGGTCATCGCCTTCGTCCTGGTCATCGCCTTCGTCCTGGTCGTCGCCTTCGCCTTCGTCCTGGTCGCCATCCACGCCTTCGTCCTGGTCGCCATCCACCTCGCCACCGCTCAGAGCACCCCCGGCGGTGCTGGCACTGGTGTCTTCTTCCACAACCGTAGTGCTGGCGAGATGCATGCGGAGCGCCTCCAACGAGTCTTGAAGTTGCGCGGCGATGTCAAACTCTTCGGACTCGACGGCGTTCATGATCTCGCCTTCCAGGCGCGTGGCTTTGGCCTCGAGGTTGGCGCGCTCCTTCGCGGAGAGCACCACGGCAGCGTCCGATGCTTTCGCCGGCTCTGGTGCGCCAACGCCCCCCTCTGGCTGCTCGCTTGCGGCTACGCCCTCGGTTGGCCGTCCTGCTCAAGCTCGCAGGCCTCCTCTGACGGCGAAGGTGCATCAGCACTGTTGTCGCCGTGATCCGCAGACGCGTCGTCACCGGGTGGCAAGTCGGCGAGCGAGGTGTCACCGCATATCTTGGTTGAGACGGCGCGCGCCTGCGCCGTGCACGCGGCCATCTCCGTCTCGAGGAAGAAGACGACGGTGGCGCCAAAGGAGTCCGATGCCGTTGAGCCGGAGGCCCGGACGCGGCGCACGGTCCGCGCAGCGAAAGACGCTTGGCCTGCAGCTCCTCCAGACTGCCTTGTCAACGCCGTCCTGAAGCTGCTTGAGGGTGTCCTGCAGCCGCTCGTTCTCGCGCTGCTTGTCCTCAATGGAATGCGCCAGCTCGGCGGCCTTGGCCTTGGCCTCGGACACCTTGGCCTCCAGGTCCGCTTTGCTGCTCGTGATGTCCTTGATGAGGCTGGCAAAGTGGCCCGCTTCCTTGAACTTGCGCGTGGACACCGCCAGCTTCTTCTGCTCGTTGAGGCTCGGCAGCTTGCTGTCCATCTCAAACACCTGCGACCCGAGCTCGACAATCTCGCTCTCCAGCTCTTGGACCTGCCGCTGAGCAAAGCTCACGCTCTGCTCGTTCACCTGCACACGGTCCTCAAGCTTCTTGATCTCCGCCTGCTGGGCCGCCGCCCCGCTGCCGCTGCTGCCACGCGCCTCCTCTTCCTTGCGCTCCGAGTCCTCGGTGCGGAGCCGAGCAGCAATGTCATTGAGGATGGCCAGCTGCGACACGATCTCCTTCGCCGCGCGCTCCATCGCCCTCGACGTCTCAGCGGCACTTGCCCCACGCGCGTCCAACGCTTCCCTGTCCTGCAAGATAGCTTCAGCGCGCGCTTGCGTTTGCGTCCGCTTCTCGTCCACGGCGACGCGGCGGGTCTCCAGCTCGTCCAGCCGACTCTCGTACTTGGACCGCACAGCCTGGATGCCGCAATTCACCTCGTCGAGGCGCGCGTCCAGCCCGGCCTTTTCCTGGCGCTTTTCCGCCAGCTGGCGCTCCAGCTCGGCAATGTCGGCGTCCACACTAGCGATTTTGGTCTCCCACTCTGCGCGCTCCTCGCGGAGCTGCACGGTCTGCCCGTCGACCTTGTCGTTGATCTGCTCAAGCTCGTTCTCGACCACCTGCAGGTCGGTCGAGATTCCCTCCATCTTGATGCGGAGCAGGTCGTCTCCTCGTTGAGGCGCTCCTTTTCCGACTCTATCTCGCGGGCGGTGCGGGCGCTAAATTCGCTCGCGCGCTCTGTCTCGCGCTCGCTGCAGGCCGCGAGTTGCTCTGCGATGCTCTCGATGCTCTCCAGCTGGAGCGCGTAAACGTGCGCCTTGCGCTTGAGCAGCTCGTCCACGTTGCGGCTCAGCGTTTGGCGCCGGCTATCCACCTCACCGATGCTACGGTTTACGGCGTCGATCGTGCGCTGGATCCGATCGGCCTTGTCAAAGTCCTCAGCCTCGAGCGCGGCGTTCTGCTCGGCCTCAAGCCCGGTCACGCGCTGGGCCAGCGAGACTGCCTCTTCCTCGTTGCGCTCCACGGCGGCTTCGTTGTCCGACATGTCTCTGTTTACAGACTGCAGGCCTTGGGCAAACGCGTCCGCTGCCTTTCGGAAAGCAACGAGGAGCTTGCCGAGCTCTCCGGTCGGAGCAGTCGCTTGTCCGTCTCGGGTTCTTGCTCTGGCGCTGCCTCCGTCTCCGTCTGCTTGGGGGCGGCGGGGGGGGCACTTTGGTGCAAAAAGGCGAACGCGCCACCGCGCCCATGATCTGCGGCTGGTGGCGCTGCGGGCTCCTCCTCTTGGACTCCTTGCTCCTCGGGCCCTGGCAGCTCGGGCTGCTCGGGCCCCGAGTCCTCCCGCTCTGGCGCAGCTTCTCTCCCGGCCTTTTGCTCTTCCTGGTGAGCCTCGCTGCTGGGCGGCTCCTCCACCTTTTGGCTCGCAACAGGGCTGTGCTCCTCCTCACCAGGCGGCGGGTTGTAGATCGTTAGGCCCGAAAGAAGACTCGCCGCCCCCCTCCCTTGGGTATCCTCCGAGGCGTCCACTTGCTCTTCCTCCCCCGCGTCTTCAGCTGCGCTGTCCCGCCCCGGGGCTGCAGTCTCGTCGCGGTCGCCGCTCGCATCGGCGAGAGCACGTGAGTCCAGGTCCGAGTCGCGCGAGGTCACCGACGTGCCCTCCTTCCTTGCAAAGCCGGGAAGACGCGAGCCGCGCTTCTTTCGGACATTGGCAGGCTTGATGACCGCGGCAGGCGCCAGCAAGTCCTCGTCCGCCTTGGCTGCCTGCTGCGCAGCGAGGGCGCTTGCACTCACGTCGGCCCGTTGATCTGCGCCAAGGAAGCCGAAAGCGGAAGACCCGGCATGCGCCTCTGCCGGCGCCGCGGGCGGGCCTCCGCCTCCGCCGGCGCCTCGGCCTCGGGTGGCGCCGTGGCAAGGAAGTTGAAGCTGCTCGTTGGGGGCGGCTCGTCCTTGTCCGCTGGGGTGTCCCGGCGTCCGCCCAAGAAGCCAAACATGGAGGTCGGCTTGGCGCCATCCTCTTGCGCCGCAGCCTTGTCCTCTGCCTTCACCTTGAGGTTGAGCCCGCCGAAGAGACTCATCGCGCCCGTCGCCTGCGATCGATCGATCGATCGATTCTGTCCAGCAAAGCGTCCAGAAAAGAACGCAAAATCAGCTTCGAAGCGGACAATCAACCACGATCAGTCAGGGTCTACAGGAACCACGAGTCGTCGCGCTCGGCCATGAGCTGCTTGTCGATGGCGTACGTTGCCTTGGGCAGCAAAAGCTCCGCTCCTGGCAGCCGGGAATACAACTCGTCCAGCGTCTCCACGTAGGCGTGCTTGTTCCAAAACTTGCTCGAAACGAAAGGCATAGCGGCCCAGAGGAGCACCTTGGTACCATCGTGGGGTGCAGCACCAACATCCTCTTGATGTTCTTTTTGTACTTGCGGCCGATAACGTCGTCATAGAGAGACTGGATCCAGCCGATGCTGGGAGCCACCGCCGAATCCACATTGTCGTCGAGAATCACGAGGACGTAGCCGCGCGAGTCGCTCACAAGCGGGTCGCACACTCGAATCGTGTACAGGAAGAGACGCTCCAGGTCGAGGCCGGGCACGTTCATGTTTGACACCGAGAACACGATGATCGGCCGCCCGAGACGGTCCGTGCCAGACTGATACACGATGTTCAGGGCAAACATGTCTTTGAGGTCATCGCAGCGTGCCCGCTCCAGGTATGCGGCGTAATTGGCGTTGTCTGCCATCGCCTCCGTGCCGTACACCACCGGCTCAAAGCGTTCCGTTTCCACCGCAGCCCGCGCCGCGGCCTGCGCCATTGCGCTGTCCTCCGCCGTTGCTGGATGTGTCGCCGGACGCGGAGGCAGCGGAGGGCCTACTTTGGCTGCGGCGGTGCTACCAGCATGAACGCATTCGGCTCCAGCGGGCTTTGCGCAAAGTGTGGCCGCCACGCGGATCTTCCGGTCCGGCGGCGCCACCTCGCCCCATTCGTTGCCCGTCTCTGCTGGCATGTTTGATCTGGCCCACAGGAGCTCCTCGCGCGAGCGCGGGCAGTACGTGACTAGTGCGCGTTTGTGCGCGTTGTAGTCCTCTGGCTCGTCGAAGAAGAGCACGACGTGGTCAAAGTCGCCGCCGTAGCGCTCCAGGAAACGGCGAATCGTGCGAATCGCTACATGAGCGCCGAGGTCTCGCGGAAACCCCTTCTTGGGCGTGTGGATGCATGGAAAGGCCACCGAGCGAACGCCCTGCTCTTTGGCAGCCGTCAGCGCCGAGCGATAGCAACTATGCAGCGAGTTCTCGGCCGCGCCTTTGTACGGCTCGGTGTACTTTGGCCCTACGACATGGATGACGAATCGGGCCCTCAGCTGGCAGCCACGCGTCACCTTGGCCTCGCCTGTCTGGCACTTTGACGGCACGAACGAGCACTCCTCGCGGAGCGTGGCGCCGGCGCGCTGCAGGATAGCCGCAGAGAGGCCACTCCAGTCGCTCAAGCGATCGTTGGTGCGGTTGACCAGCGCTCCGACGCGCAGGTCTGCAAAGACTTTGGGCGTGCCTTGGACAAGCATCAGCTTGCCGTTGATCTGCGGTTCGACTGGAAACGCGTCCGGCCCATCGTCCCCTTCTGCGCCTGGCTCGCCGCCCAGGGCCTCGAGAGGCGCCACCACCTGATCCCACGGCACGAGGCTCATGAGCAGCGCGGCGACTCTGCGTCGTCTTCAGCCTACCGCGCTGCTGCCCCAGGCAATCGCACGCGAAAGGACGACTCCCAAGCTCTTTCAAGAAAGCTTGGTTCTTGCGAGACTTGGACCATGAAAGTCGGAGATGGAGATGGAGGAAAACGTACACTACTAGAGATGGCCGGGCTTCTTGGTGTTGCGCTTCTTCTTCTTGCCGCGGCGCTCGCGCGGCGCGTTGGGGGGGGTGGCGACCATACCCAAC
The DNA here is from genome assembly GCA_022244645.1 of Thraustochytrium striatum. NCBI lineage: Eukaryota > Bigyra > Thraustochytrida > Thraustochytriidae > Thraustochytrium > Thraustochytrium striatum. Next base: position 1,124,272 of record JACDIV010000055.1, read on the forward strand.
ACGGATGCCCGTCCCTTGCGAGCGCAGGTTCATGCCCAGGCTCTCGGTGACATGCTCGCCAAAGATAGAGGTCGCGGTGCTCTTCTTGCGCGCCTGCTGGCCCCACCAACCGGTGAGCAGCTGGTCCTCGCACAGAAGCAACTCGCCCTGGCGCCCGCCCGTGGGCTTGGGCAGCGAGTAGCGCATGCCGCGCGTGTTGACGCGCCGGCCCTTGCGGTAGTGATAGCGCAACACGCCCTCCGGGCTCACCGAGAACCACAGCCGCGCCAGCGTCGGGTTGCCGCACGACGGGCAGAACTTGCGCTCCAGGTCGCGGCACAAAGACGCGCAAGAGTCGCATTTCAGCACAAAGCGCCGCACGTGGGTCACCGAGCGGCCCTCGAGGGACATGAGCCGCATCTGCATCTGCAGCATCACGTTCTGCATGGCGTAGTCAGTCGTCACGCAGGCCACCTCGTGCTCCGCGGCGCGCGAGCGCAACCGCGCGGCCTCCGAATCCTCCGGGTTGGTCCCTTGCTGGATGCCCGCGAAGAGGTCCCTTGGTCGATGTTGTCCGCATCAATCCAGCCCTCGCCCTCGAGCTCGCTGCTGTCCACGGTTACGCCACTGGCGCCCAGGATGCGCGACTTGAAGAGTTGCTTTTTCTGGGCTTCCGGCTTTCCCTCCAGCTCGCTCGTGTCCTCCTCCGTCTCGCGCGCCGCTGCGGCCTTCGCCTCCGCCGCAGCGGCCTTTGCCTCGGGGCGGCCTTCTTGTCCCGGCGTTCCTGCTTGCGGCGCTCCTCGAGCGAGATCGCTCGACCTGGCGCTGGACAGTTTCCTCTTCCTGAAGGTACTTTTCGCGTTTCGCCACCTGGGCGGCCGTGGCGTTCAAGGACGGCCATGCCTCGGTCGCGGGCTCGGGTGCAGCCACTGGCTGCTCCTCCTTCACACCCGCAAAGTCGTCGTCCCACATCGAGGCCGCCTCGGCCGGCAGCCCTGCGGCGGCGGGGGGCGCGGCGGGGGCGCGGCCCCGGCCTCGGCGGGCGGGCCGTCGCTCTCTGGCTCCTTGCCCGAGAGAGCGGCGGCCCACGACACGCCGTCCCGCTGATGTGCGGGCTTGGAAATTGGGGCCGGAGCCTCGGTTACAACCGTTGGCCGCGCCTCGCCGTCCGAGGCTTGCCGTCGGCAGCACTAACATCGCCGTCGCCGTCGCCGTCCTCGTTGCCGTCCTCGTTGCCGTCCTCGTCGCCGGCATCAGCGCGAGCCATAGCCTCCGCCTGAGCCGGGGATGCGACCAAGCCCGTGTCAGCGTTGACCCCAGGCTTGTGCGGCGCCGCCGCAGGCCCTCCTTGCCGTGGACCTCGACGTGGAGCATGTAGGTAAGCGCGAGGATCTTGATATCGGGCTTGGAAAGCACGCTGAGGTCGCCCGTCTGCTTGGCAAACGCCATCACCGCCGCCAGAGCCTCGTCAGTGGGCTCGCGCGTCTTGAGCTCAAATGGGAGCGTCTTGAGGGCCTGGCGCGCGCGCTTGTCGCGCACCTCCGCCACGACCTCGCGCACCGTCCAGAACTCATCGGCCAGCGTATGCAGCTGCTCCAGACGGATGAGCGCGCCGGCGTCCACGACGAGGTGCTTGAGGCGCTCCATCGCGCGCGTGTGTGGCCGCCGAAAGGCTCTTCCGAGTCCAGCCAAATGCGTTCCGCATTGCATTCGCGCATCATGAGAAAGCGCGTCTGGGACGCGCTGCCTCGCGGCGTGGAGCGCTTCCTCGCCGAGAGCGGCGTGGACCTGCAATGGTATCGCCGCCAAGCGGCAAAGGCCGCTGAGGACCCTCGCTTCGTGAGGCTCTCGCCCTTGCCAGCCTACCTGTGGAATGGCAGCACGCTGCGGCGAGAGGGCCATGCGCACGAGCGCGCGCGAAAGTTCTTGCGTGACAATGGCGGCCGCCGCGTGGAGTGGTGCGAGGACGAGACATGGGCGGTGCCACAGGAACGCACGCTATCGTTGCATGAAATGTACCGCGCGGGCGTCATGCAGGGCGTGGACGCAGCCTCCGTCAAGGCGGTGGACGTTCTGCAGGTCAGGCCGGGACAGCGGGTGCTAGACCTGTGCTGCGCCCCAGGCGCCAAGCTCTCAATCGTTGCAGATCGCATGAGACGCCGCGGCACGCTCGTCGGAGTGGACCCCTCGGCAAGCCGCATGAACACTTGTGTCGGCGTGGCGCGGCGCAGCCGTCTGGGCGCGACACAACATGGCGCGGCGGAGTGGGACCTTCGCCTGCTGCAAACGGACGGGGCGCTCTTCTCACCCGAGCAAGCGGCAGACCGCACGGCACTTCGGTGGAGCTCGGCCCTCGACGCGGTTTTCTTCGCCGCGGGGGCTCCGCAGCAAGACGACAGCACCGGCCATACGAACCCTCCTGGCCGCGCTCGCGCCTATCCCCGGCGCAGCGCGAGGCCGCGAGCGCCATGAGCGCGCAACTTGGCCACCAAGGCCCGCTCGACGGCTTTGACAGGGTGCTAGTGGACACCAGTGCACGCACGAAGGCTCGATCCGGCACGTTTTCAAGCAGATTGAGATGGAAGTGGCGCAGCGCGCCCACAAGGCGCGATTTCGCGGCTCTTTGACGCCTGGGCGCAGAACGCGGGCACGACCCGACGCCTGCAGCGGGCGCTGATTTCGCGTGGCTTCGAGCTGTTGAGGCCCGGGGGAGAACTGGTCTACGCACGCTCCTTTGCGCCAGCGCAGAACGAGCATGTCGTTTCGTGGTTATGCGCGAAGGAGCCCGCAGCGAAACTGCTTCAACTTCCGACGTCTGCTGCTGGCGTTGCCGTCGCCCCAGTGCGTCAAAGCGGCCTGCTTTCCGGGACCGTATATGGACCCGCTCACCTCGAGCACAAGTGGGCTGTTCTTGGCTCGGATCCAAAAGCGACGCTGTGGTCGGGGGCAGGCCAGGATGGGGAGTGGAGATGATGTTGTGAGTTTGATGTTTGACGACGGGCTTGGATCTTTTGATGTTGTGGGCTTGTGGGTTCTTGTTGCAGGGTGTGAAGGTCACTTCCAAGGTCAGCGCAATTTTCGGACCCCTTTCCAGCCGCCGCTGACTGACTGACTGACTGACTGACCTGACTGACTGACTGACTGACTGACTGACTGACTGACTGACTGACTGACTGACTGACTGACTGACTGACTGACTGACTGCCCCCGACGCGATGAGACTTTCCATGTGAGTCCAGTCCAGCCCAGGCATCTGGAATGGGTGTGGCACGAGCTGGGCAGATCCAAATGTGGCATGCATACGTCGCTGGTGCCGCCGACGACGCCTTAGGACCAACCTTTGGAACGCTCTTATTGGCCCTTATTGGCGTGCGGAGGGAGTTTTGAAACCGTGGCGTGCGCGCGCGTATGCGACGAGGGTGACAATGAGATCGCCAGATGGAAGAAGATGGCCCAACTTTGGCACGCAAATCGGAGATCTTTTGCTCTTCTTTCTCCTATCGCTGCCAGCAGCCTGAGCCTGCCTGCTTGCCTGCCTGCCTGCTTGCCTGCCTGCCTCCGCCTGCCTTCACCCACCACCCACCGATGAGGCAACAAAGACATCTGGGATGGACCGTGCGTCTCATAGCAGCGCCAAGGAGGGCCAAGGCCCCCGCTTGTGGCGGCTGAGCGGAATGGTTGATGCCTCAGCAGAACCCCAACCACCAACCCAGGGCAGAAAGAAAGAGAGAAAAGCAAGCAAGCAAGCATGTCGGGCGCAACCCTTGACCCGCCTCAGGTGCCGGCCGCGCAGGCCTTCCTGGAGGACGGCATCAGCGCGATCGACGGGGTCATTGTGGCCGGCATCATGGCCGTGGTCCTATCCATCGGCATCTTTAGCGCGCTGCGCACCAACCACATCATCGGCAAGAACTTTTGGAGCAACCTATGCGGCAAGGGTGAGGAGACGTCCTCGGCCGTGGTGTCGACGACCAACAGCGAAGACGGCGAGAAACGGTGGTCCGGCCCCGACGGCCAGGTCGCGGAGAGCGGCTCGGCGGAGGGTTCTTACGTGACCCCGCAAGAGTTCTTCCTCGCCAACCGCTCGATGACGTGGGCCTACATCGGCACCTCGCTCTTTGCTAGCAACATCGGCAGCGAACACTTTGTGGGGCAGACCGGCGAGGGCGCCGCCCGCGGCATCGCCGTCGCCATGTACGAATGGTACGCCTCGATCCTGCTGCTGCTGCTTGGCTGGGTGTTTGCGCCGCTGTACGCGCGGTCTGGCGTGAACACGACGCCCGAGTTCTTCGAGCTCCGCTTCAACAAGTACTGCCGGCACTACCTCAGCGGGCTGACCTGCGTCATGTACATCCTGACCAAGCTGTCGGCCTCCATCTACGGCGGCTCCTCCACGCGGCGCTGGGCTGGAACTTGTACGCCGCGGCCGGCGCGTGCGTGCTGCTGGCTGCCCTGTACACGACCTGGCGGCTTGCGCGTGGTGATGGTAACCGACCTGTTCCAGACGGCCATCTTCCTGGGCGGCGGCGCTGCCGTAGCAGCCTACACCTTTGGCGAGATCGGCGGCATTAAACTCGCTTCGGGACCCTCGACACGCTCGGCACTTTTGGACCTGTTCAAGCCGCCGACGACGACACGTACCCCTGGACCGGCATCTGGTTCGGCCAGCCCATGACTTCGCTTTGGGTGCGCCGACATGGACATCGTGCAGCGCGTGCTCGACGACGTGCACACAAGGGCGGCACTGTCATGGCCGCGATGCTGAAGATCCTGCCGCTTCCTCATGGTGATGCCGGGCATCGTGGCGGCAACCCTGTTCGACTTTGACGCGAGGGCGCGCCCCCGACGGACCAGGCCTACAGCCTCTTGACGCAGGTCGTGCCGGAGGGCCTGCGCGGGATCATGATCGCCTCGATCCTGTGCGCCATGATGTCGAGCTGGATAGCGTGTTCAATGCCGGCGCCACGATCTTCACTACGACGTGTACAACGTCATGTTCCCCGAGGCTTCGCAAAGACGCTGACGTGGGTCGGCCGCCTGTCCACCGTCGCCTTTGCCGGGTCAGCATCGCGTGGATCCCGATTCTCAGCCAGGGCGGCTCGTTCTACCGCAACGTCATCGAGTTCCAGGCCTACCTGACGCCGCCATCGGCATCGTCCTTTCATTGGCTGCTCGTGGAAGCGCGCCAACGGCGCGGGTGGATTTGCTGGGCTCATGTTTGGCGGCGCGCTTGGCCTCGTGCGTCTTCTCGTGGTGCTGAGCCTGCCCAAGGAAACTCTGGCTGGCTTTACGGGCTTCGCGGACCTCTTCTTCAACATGAACTTTATCCACTTTGCGCTCGTCATCTGGGTCGGCGCTGGTATTGCCATGGTGGTCGTGTCGCTGCTCACTGCGCCGCCCGAGCCGGAGACTGAGGTGTGCGTCATCCGCTGGGGCGAGATCTTTGCCAAGACCGAGGCGGAGGAGAAGTACCCGTCCTGGGTGCGCCCGCTCCTGCTCTTCCTGGCCGGTTCGTGCATGGCCATCATGATCGGCATCTGGATCTACTTTCGTTGATCGGAGGTTCTAAGCTCGTCACGATCCTGGTGCTGATCTTGATCTTGATCGAGATCCATCTGGACATCAAATCAAATCAATGCGTTTTCGTTATTCACCATGTAACAACGCGCCGCCGCGCGCGCTGCAGCCATCATCAGATCGTGTCGCTTGATGCCCTCTCCCTCGGCCCGGACAAGCCCTCACTGCCGGCTGGGCCGGGTTCTATGCGCTCGAGCTCCACGAAGCTGCCACCGTCAAAAGCGGCGGAGCCCTCCTTGTCCGGGGAAATGTCCTCGAGGTCAAGCCCGCTGGTCTCGGGGAGGCAGAAGTGCAGGATGAAGGGGCACGGGGCCGAGGCCAGCGCAAACCAGGTAATGACGCGCCAGTGCGAGCCCACCACCTCGTATGCGCGGCCTTCGAGGTAGATGGACACAATTCCCGCAACGACGTAAGCTGCCTTGAGGATGGACTGCGCCGTGGCCCGCGCAGCCGTCGGAAAGCACTCGCCAAAGTACGTGTTGCTCACTACGCTCAGTACAAAGCCGGACAGCAGTTGCAGGAAGAAAAAGACCATGTACAGCTCGCCGGGCGCACCGTAAAAGCCGATGACGCCGAAAGTGGCGAGCGCGCCAAAGACGACCAGGAAGCGCTTGCGCCCATGCTTGTCCGAGAGGCGACCGGCCAAAGAGAAGGCCAAGAAAGCGAGCACGCCAGACACTAGCACGAGGCCTGCCACTGCGCCCGGGCTGAGGCCTTTCTCCTCCTGCATAAACTTGATCTTGAGCAGGTCCCCTGGCGCAAAGGCAAAACCGTTCAGGACCGAGATGGACGCCGCCGCCGCCATGCGCCGTGGGTACTGCCTGAAAAGGCCCAGCACGCGCGCTACGCCAGCGCAGCGGCCCTCGCGCCTGGCCGCCGCTGCTACGACAAACCGGTTGGACTCTGGGAGGCGGCGGAACATGAAGAGCAGCAGCGGGAGCTGCAGCAAAGCGAGCCAGTACAACACGCGCCAGCTCTCTTGTAGGCCGCCTAGGATGCCAAAGGCGATGTACGCCAGGCCTCCGCCTGCCGCTGACATGGCCTGTTGGGTTCCAAGGCCCCAGCCGCGGTTGTCGTTGTCCATGTGCTCGAGGAGCAAGCTCGTGCACAAGGAGGCCTTGGACTCGATCATGAGGCGTGCCACGAACTGGGTCGCGGCAAACGCCGCCGGGCCTTGCGTGAAGCCAGTCGCGAACGTGGAGAGGCAGAAGAGCGAAGCCACCACGAGCAGGGCACGGCGGCGGCCGGAGGTGTCGGCGTATACAGAGATTGCGATCGCTGGGAGCGCGCCCATCTTGACAACCGAGTTGATCGTGCCGAGCTGCGCCTCTGGCACCTCGAGGGCGTCCTGAATCTGCTTGAGGGCCATCGGCAGAAGCTCCCAGTCAAAGCCGCTGAAGACTGAGATGCAGCATACGACAAGCAGCGTGTCCCATTGCTTTTCACACAGCTTTGGCAGGCCCTGCTCGGCCCGAAAGAAGGCCATCACGAGGTGGCGGACGCCCGGCAACAGGCACCAGGAGGGCGTAAAGCTCCGGTCATCCTGCGCGAGCGAGGATTCGGCCTGCGAAAGCGCGGGCCCGGCTACTTGGTTGATCAGTAGCGCATCTCCGTCGGGTGCCCCGTCCTCTTCGCCAATGCTGCTCGTCCGCGTCGCGCCACTGTCGCGGCGCCGCCCGTCGCCGTGCACTGGCGGCAACATGCCACTGCCAGTCGCACAGGCTCCTCGGTCAGCGACGACCTCGGGCGAGAGGGAAAGAGAGGGAGCGAGAGGGACGGGTCGAAGCCGCAAGTCATGGGCCGCAGGGAGCCACTGCCAGACTCGAAGCAGGGAGAGCGAGCCGTAGGAGAAATCGGACAGAGGGTGAGGACGTGGCGCTGCTGGCTCTGACAGGGCTGGCGCACAAAAGGAAGGCGGTACACAAGGCGGCGAAGCGACAACTCGTAACAACAACCGAGGCGGCGATCGCGCCATGTAAATCAATCACTTTTTCTTCTGCTTGCCGCCAGCCGCCGGCGTCTCCTCCTCGGCCGGACCAAAGAGCGACATGAGCCCCAGGGGCACCAGAATGTACCAGTACTTGCGCATAAAGCTCTGCTGCTCGCCCTCCTCGCCGGTCTTCTCGCTCTTGGGCCTGGCAGCGGCCTCGGCCGCGGCGGCCTCATCGCCCGGGACCTTGAGGTTCTGCCCGACGGAGACGGCCGTCTTGGGCACCGCGTGCGCGTCCTGCGGCAGCGAGGCGCTGGCGCGACTGAGCAGCTTGACGGGCTTGCCATCGATCTCGGCCGGGTCGCACTTGTTCCCCTCCTTGACGAGCGGCAGATAGTCAAAGCCCAGCACGGAACCGGTCTTGTCGAGGTGGAAGCGAAAGCTCTCGCGAAAGCGGTTCGCGGCCAGCGAGCAGGCCGGAATGGAGGCCACCATCCAGTTATCGCCGTCCGCCGCGCGAATCCGGATGCGATAGAACCCCCCCTTGCTCATCTCTTTCTTGAAGAGCGCCGCCTCGTCATCCGTGAGGAGGTAGCTCGTGCTGGCAAACTTGAGCGCGATCTTTTTCTGCTGCATATCCAGCGACAAGCTCACGCTGCCCCGCGCGCCCCACTGCGAGTCGCCAAACGAGTGTTCCAGATCGAGGACCTCGGTTCGCAGACCCTCGTCATCGCTCCTCGCCACGACGACGACGAGCGCCGCAAGCGCCGCCCTTACCCACGCCACCATCTCTGTGTTGTTCTGCTGCCTCCACGTCACAAGGACCACAACGAGTTGGCGGTCGATTCGTTTCTTTCTGGGCGAACGGTCATCTGTTTTGGAGGCAGACAGACATCTGTGAGATGTCGGACGACGAGAGAGCGGAGGAGGACGAGCACTCCTCGCAGCAGGAGGAGCCCACGAGCCTCTTCGGTCGCTTGCGCTCGCCCAAGCGACGCAAGAAGAAACGCGCCAAGAAGAAACGACCCCAGAATAACAACGAGTCCGAGGAAGACGACGAAGACGACAACCAGCAAGATGATGACCTCGAGGCAGGAAAGGGCGGGACCTTCAGAGAACGTCAAGACCATGGCTGAGGAAGGGCCAATGATCCATGGCCCAAGGCCGCTCACATTGCCACAGTCCCCCTTCGCGGCCAAGCACCGCGTCCTCCTTCTGCTCTCCTCCTTGCAGGTGCTCACCTGGGTTCTCGGAGCCGAGTTTCTGTGCCTGTTCGCAGACGCCTGTGCCATCTACGCCCGCCCGCACAAAGACCACACCGGCCTTAGCTCGGCGAATCCTGGGGCACCCCGCAACGGCACCGTGGCCTTGCTTTGCGCTGGACTGATCAACACGGCCATCTTTACGCCTCTGGGCCTGTACCTGACGTCCACAGAGCTCCGCGCCAACCTGCGGGCATGGGCAGCGCTCGCGCTTGGCAACGCTGCCGGACTCTTTGGCATGAGTTTTGTCTTCTTCTCGCAAGCGGGAGCGCAACAACCGAGGTCCGCTGGGAGCACAACCCGGGCGCGCAGCGCGCGTACGAAAGTAGGGACGCGGCGCTTGCTGTTAGCGCGGCTGCAAACTCGGGCTTCGCCATCACGTTCCTGGTCGCGGCGGCGCTGATGACGGCGTCAGGCGTCTTCTCCGCGCTGATCTCGCGCTCCATGCCGCGCCGCCTCGCGCGAGGGCCAGCCTTTACGCTGTTGCCAACTACAGAGGAGCCGCATCGCTCGCGGCCAGGCCGATCCGTGGCTTCATCGGGGTCGTCCGTCTCACTCGCCTCCGCTGCCGAGGGCAAGCCGAGCAAAAGGGCCCGCGGCAAGGGCAAGCTTGCAGGGCGCTCTTCTTTACGCACGGCCAGGGAGGAGGAGAGTGACCTCGATGATGACCTGTAGATCAACTCGGTCACATGTCAGTGCAGTTACCCAAGCACCATTACTTGCCCCCCCGGGGCGCCCCCCGCCTTGCTCAAACATGCGGACGATCGCGCCGCGCTCCTCTTCGGTAAGGTCAGGATGCCATAGGTCGAACAGCAGCACCACGCGCTCCTCGTCTTCGCCACCCGCGTTGTTCCAAGTCTCGTGCTCGTACGTGTCGTCAAAAAGCATGGCCTCGCCCACGCGCCATGGCCGCGTCTCGTCCCCTACACGAATGCCGCACTGCTTGGCGTCGCTGCCGCCTTCTGGAACAATGAGCGGCAAGTGGCACCGCAGCCGCACGTTCGTGGGCCCGTGGTGTGGCGCGATGCTTGCCCCTCCGCCAAGAACGGAGAAGAAACGCATAGCTAACGGGCACGCTCGACATTAGCCCCGGCACCCGGCTCAGCGCATCGGTTGTGCGCGGGCACCGGGCGGCCACATCCGCGCTGAAGCGGCCTTTCGTCATAAGGTTGAGCCAGTCCCAGCGCCCCGAGTGTAGCTTTTTCTCGCCTTCTTGAAGCTGGTAGTCGGATTCCGGGCGCTCCGCTCGCAGCGCGGTAAACTCGTCCCGAATTGCGCTCGTTTCTGCTTCCAGCTCTTTCACCCATCCGAAGTCGGCGCGGTTCCACCACGGCCTCGAGTTGAGCCCGGCCATGCCAAAGAGGGTGGACGTCGGCCTGCATACGCTGGCATTCGTGCGCAGCACGCCGCCGCCAAAAATCATTGCGCTCGCCGACATGGCGTCTGCTTGACGGTTACGCTCTGCTCCGCCTTGCCTCCCTCCCTCCCTCCTCTCTCCCTCCCGCCCGCCGCTGGCGCTGCTGCTGCTGCTGCTGTCGCCCAGATCGCTTTCGCTCGAGCGTGAGCCAACAGCAAGGAGCCTTGAGCGCCTTGGAGGACGGCAAAGTCGCAAGGCGGGCGGGCGGGCGAATGCTGCTTGCTGGACAGGACGTCGGCGCCCCCGACGACCTGCGCTGCGTGGAATGCGGGTTCCCGGGATACGGCAAAGAGGCCTTCGTCGAGTTCAGTCCCGGCAACATCAAGCTCAAGCACTGCAGTCGGTGTGGGCAAGTGGTGGACAAGTATGTGGAGCTCGAGCCGCTGCTGATCGCCATGGACGTTCTGCTGCACGAAGAGGCGGCGGTACGCCACGTTCTCTTTAACCTCCAGGGCTGGGGGCTGCGTCGCCTCGTGTGGGCATTCGGTGTGGTTGCCACGCTCGAGCTCTACATTCGCCTATACTACGTCGGACTCGTGCAGAATGCGTGGACTCTGGCCCGCTGCGGGGGCGCGGCATTGCTCTTCACTGGTCTTTCAGTAGCTTGCGCGCTCAAGATGGCTTCCGCAGGCCATAGGCGCGGCTGGTGGAACACCAGCGCGCCGCTCGTTGCCAAAGCGGTGCTGCTCGGCAGTTCCGTCAAGGCGCTCTTCATGATCATGAGCATATGGACGTACCCAAAGCAGTTCCTCCTCGTCCTTCGGATACTGTCACTATCGTGTACAAGTCTTGCGCTCGGCGTGGCCTTGGATGGTGCGACACAGCGGCAGGTGTGGGCGATGTCGCTCATCATTGGTCTTGTCCAGTCCCTGGGCGGCGGTGTTGCCGCCCTTCTGTAAGTCAGCAATAATAGAGTTACTAATCCACGGATCATCCATCAGGCAGAGCCTCAAGTCAGCGCTGGCGATGCATGCAAGCAACCGAGTGGTAGATCGAGCGAACGGTGACAGCCAAGCTTGTCTAGCAACGGTCAACGCGCAATCTGCCCGTGCCGCCGCTGCTGCGGCCGTCTTGATCTTGATCTTGATCCAACCTTCATTCCTTGATCGTCTGGCGGGCATCCTCAGTCAGACAGGGGTTGCTCTCACAACACCAGAACTGTCAGTTCCCGAAAGCTCAAGTCTTGATCAAGTCATGCTGGCTGGTACGGTACGGTAGGTGGTACGAGTAGCCAGTCTGACTAGCCCTGGGCCCCACACGCAGGTAGCTGAGCTGCTGCTGCATGAACTTATGAAAGCGGCGGGTTAAGCTAGGCTTGGCTTCTTGCTTGCAGTGAATGGTCGTCTCGAGTTGACGGCCTGACGACAGCAGGACGCTCAAAAGTACCGGTATAATTGATATAACCTGCGCCTTTTAAACATCTCATGTAAAACAAGTGCCACATTGCACATTTTTCTTTTCATTTATTTTAATTTCTTCTCTTCTATAGTCATAAAAATAGGTACTGTAATATTTCATTTGTACTGTTTAATTTATTAGAAGTAAATAAAACATTTCACGATTTGTTTACCAGTGAAATAAATCGATAGCTTTTACAAAGGCACAGAAATTAAAAAAGGCTGTTGTCGGGAAAAAAATGAATCGAATTTTTCCCGTCATCAACTCACTGCAATTTGACCGAGTCTTGGCCAGTCGGAGCAGACAGAGCACGGCTGCGTGCGACGGGAGACCGGACGGACCGCTAGGCCGCGGAGCGCTGAAGAAGACCTGGGCCAGCGCAGGGCCGCAAGCAAGACTTGGTCCAGAAAGAAGATCATCTCTCTAGCCTATCTTGCAGCAGAGCCTGACTGAGGACAGACGTGTGGGGCCGCTGGCAGGGTGCCGAACGGCTTGGTGGTGAAACAAGCAAGCAAGCAAGCCTGCCAGCTCGGAGGTCTACTCTACGGTCCGTCTCTCTGGCGGGGGCTACGGCGGCGGATCGTACTCAGTAGCTTGTCGTGCCGGCCCGGCGCAGCGCGGCGCCGAAATTCCGCTCGACACTCAGCGGCCTGGCGAGCATGCCTGTGAACGACGTGAAGGCGGCTGGCGGCAACTCGGAAGCGCCGATCTCGGAGAGGAGAAAGATCGACGACGCGCAGTCTTCCAAGAAGCGACGCACCGGAGCTGCTGGTGAGAGCGTCACTGCCGCGGAGTCATGGGTATGCGTGATGAGCCCAAGTATGCGCGCTCGCATTCTCTATCCCAACCCGGTGTGCTTCCTCCTGACTGGACCACCGCCACTTTGTGGCGAGGGCGAGCAGGGCAGCAGCGACTGGGGAAACGCAATGGTGATCTCGTGGCTGACGCCAATCAACAACAAAGGCGCGCTGATGCTTTCCATCAATCGTAGGCGCTTTTCAGCCGAGCAACTGCTCAACAGCCGCAGGTTCGCTCTGGCCGTGCCCACGGCAGGCATGGAGACAGTACTGCTTGGGGTTGGCAGCTGCTCGGGAAGGGACGGCGAGGACAAGTTTTCGGCGATCAGCGGTCTGTCTTGGCGCGACGTGGTGCTTGCCAAGGTGCCGAAGAAGTTTACTGGCGGGACATCGGTCCGCGTGCTCCAAGGCTGTGTAGCGCACCTCGAGTGTGCCGTCCGCTCGGTTGACGCGAATTCGGACCCGGAGCACTATCTTGTTGTCGCGGACATGACTGCGTGCTTTGTGAACGAGGCGCATTGGAATGGGCGACAGCTCACCGCGCCGTGCCTCACCTTTCTCGGCTCGAAACGGTTTGGCACTGTAAGAGCCCAACCGGAACCAGAAGCATCATCCTAGCTAGCGAATCACAGCCTTGTCCCATGTCAGTCATGACTCATCATGGGCACCAAGGCTAGTCCCCTCCGAACCACTTTTCAACCGGCGTGGGGGAGGTTTTCTCGCCTGCCACAGGCGCCTCCACGGTGAGCGTGCCCGGTCGTGACGTGACTTGGATTGGGCGGGCCTGCAGCTTGATTGGCGCGGCGCCAGTGTGAAAACTGCGGCCCCTGCCGCGCCAACGTCGCCGCCGCCGCCGCCGCCGCCGCCGCTGTTGTCGCCGCTGTCGCTGGACGTCCATACCGGTGGTGGCTTTGTTGGCGCCTTGGGTCGCGGGCGACCTGTCGTCGATTTCGCGGCAGGCGCAGACTCCCTACGAGCGACAAGCTCTTTCGGCAACGCAGGCGGCGCAGGGCGTGGTAGGCCCGAGCTCTGCCTATGTGCCACAGATCGGGCCGACCGCGCTGCGCGAGGTGCCGTGCCAGGCGCTGTACCCGGCGCTTTACCAGGCGCTGTATTGGGCGCCGCACCAGGCGCCTGTGGCCGCTTGGCCGGGGCTGGGGGCCGCCTTCCGCGCCCCGCCGAAGAAGGCGTGGACGGCGTCGAGGAGTCGTCGTCCTTCAGGTCTCCACTGCCTGGGACTGCTCCACCCCCGCGAGAAACATCCGCGGAGGAGGGCCGCCGCGGTTCTAACTCTGGCGTGCCCACTGCGGCAGCGCCGCGGTTCCCGAGGAAGTCGGCGATGGCGGCGGCCGCGGAACGTCGGGCGGCACGACCTGAGGTTGTGGGGACAACGAACGCGTGCGTCGCATGGCCTGCTGCTGCGCGGCAAGCGAGGGCGGCGGTCCCGAGAGCGGCCGCTGCCTGAGGCTGGTTGGAGTCTCGCCGAGGCTCCGAATCGCGTTCTCGAGCTGCTCGTGGACGCGAGCGCGCTCCGCTTGGTTGTCAAAGAAGAATTGGATGGTTTCCGGGCTGGCCTTGGCCCGCGTCGTCCGATTTCGGAGCGATAGGCGGCCGCCTGCGACTGCTTGAGCCGCCTCGTGCAGAACAGCAAAGCAGCACAATGGAACAGAGCCGTCGTGGCCCCCTTGGTCGCCGCCGCCGCCGCCGCCGCCGATCCCGGCTTTGCGCACGGTCTGTTCCGCTTTCCTTACGCCTTGCTCAAGGAGGCCCGTGATTCGCGCGCCCTTCCAGCGGCCCGAGGTACGCGCCGAGTGGTTGCTGCTTCCCGCAGTGTCCGCTGCGCGCTGCTGCTCGGCAAAGGGCTGCAGCGCGCCGAGCTTGACGGTGGTCAATTCCATCCAGGCGCGAGCGTCGTATCCTTTGGCGCCCTTCTTGGCCACGACGAGGAGGTCCGAGAAGAGAAACATTGTGCGGATTTTCAGCTCCCCGCTGCGCTTGCTGGCGGTGCGCGAGGTCAGTCCCGTCCACTCGTGGCAGAGCACCCGACCGGGCTGTAACAGGTGCAGCTTGGTGCCGAGGCGCTTGGCGAGACCGTCCAAGGCGAGAAAATTGGCGACCTCGAAGCCGCGAAGGGCCTTCTCGGCGCGGCGGTCGCGGTCGAGATCGACCATGCTGGTGACCCGATTCACCACCTTGGCAACCTGTGCGATATCGTCGTGGTCGGGCTGGTCGGGCGGCGTCGACTTCAGTAGACGGTCGAACATGAGCGGGTACTTGCACAGGCGTTGCACAGGCATGATCAGGTAGGCGCCCAGGTCAAGCCCCTTGCAAAGGCTATGTGCGCGCTGTTCGGCGAGGAAGCGTGCAAACTCCTTGTTGCCCACCTGCTCGGCCTTGAGCTGTTCCACGGCGGCCCCATAGTTGTTGACGTACCAGGAGTACATCTTGAAGTATGGTATGATTTCCTTGAAGGCCTTGGTGATCGCCTTGGAGAGCGCACTTTGGTCGCTGCTTTCCGCCCCCGCGGCGCCCAACTCCTTCTCCATGATTCGGAGGAGCTCTGCGTTGAGGCTCGTGAGCTGCTGCACGTTTGAGAAGATGCGCTGCAGCGCCTTGTCTGACACGATGGGGGAGCCTTCCGAAAGTGCGTTCTGCAGTGGCTGCTGGAAGTGCGTCACGAGGATGCACAAGGAGTCCACGTAAGCCCGCTCAGTCTGCAGGATTTCCTCGAGCTGCTGGTGCCGCTCGTCCTTGTATGCCGCCGCCTGGCTGGGGGCGGGCCCGAGTCCTTCTCAGCCGCACATGGCGACCGGCCGTTCGTGCCCTGGAGGCCCGGCGCAGGTGGCCGACTGCGCTTGGAGCCGCAGATCTCACAATTGCCTGCAGAGTCGCGGTAGTTTACGAAGGTGCAAAAGTCGCAGCGCCATGGCATCCCCGTCGCGCAAGCGCGCACGCTCACCCGCGCGCACAATACCCAACGAAACAGCAATGGCATCAGTGAGGTGGGACGAATCGCCTTCCAAACGTGACAAGGACCCCAAAGTGATTTGTGGTCATGTCCGAACGACGATCTTATGTGACGAGAAGAACCCCTTGCGTTACGCAGCGTCGTCGGGCACTTTGGAGCCTTTCCGCTCCTGTGGCTTGCTTGACGGTGGCAGCGCTCGAGGCGATGGGCTTCCAGTACGAGAGCGACAAGCACCAGCTGGAGCACAGGTACGCCAAGGTCGGCCTGCTGCTTTCATGCGTCCCGCTGCTGTGCGCCATGCTCGGGCTGCCGTTGATGCTCGAGAAAAACTACAGCGGCTTTACGGACGAGCTGGTCTCCATCGCGCCCTCCTCGCGCGCGATCGACAACCTGCTGCACAAGGACGTGCTGGTGCCGGAGGCGTGGCTCAAGGGCAAAAACCCGCAGCACGGCGCATGCGAATATGAGCCACCCGCAGAGCAGCGCGAGGGTGGCAGGATCAAATTCGTTCGCGTGATTGGCGAGCGGCACAGCGGCCTGGACGGCATCGTCGACTTGCTGACCAAGATGTTCCCCAATGTGACCGTGGGCACGGGCTTTGCGCGCGGCAAGCACTGGTTTCAGTCGGAGCGGCTCCTGCATACCAACGAGAAAGTGGACCTCTCGCACGTGCTGGTGGTCGTCGTGCTGCGCAACCCCTTCGAGTGGCTGCGGGCCATGCGCAAGACGCCACTGCACTCGCCAAACCACCTTTACCGGCATGACTGGCGCACCTTTCTAACCAAGAGCTGGAAGGTGGCCACGTCAAGTGTGGACAAGGAGATCTCCAAGGTGCCAGGCGTAAAGTGCCAGGCCAAGTTCTTGGCCGGGGAGGTACTGCCCTGCCGGCAGTCGCGCTTCAACAGCCTCGGTCACATGAACTCGCGCCAGCGGCGCAGCATGTCGCCCGTGTACGAGATGAACCCGATCAACAAGCTCCCACTGCGCAACGTGATGGACTTGCGCAAGCACAAGCTGCTCAACTACGCCAACATGACAACCTGGGTGCCACAGATTTCCTTTGTGCGCATCGAAAACCTGTTCACCGCGCTGGGCATTGAGAAGCTCAAGTCGGTGCTTGCCGAGCGCTACAACCTCGGCGTTTGCAAGACGTTTGACCACAAACCGCTCACGTTCTCGGACCCGATCCTCAAGCACCCGGTGTCCACCATCCAGGAGATTGACTTTATCAACTGCAACCTGGACTGGGCGGCCGAAAACCTCTTTGGCTACCGCAAGGAGCTGGCCGACGTCGAGGCCGACCCGGAGCAGACGACCAACCAGCCGTGCTCGGCAGACCCTTTCGGGGTGCGCTTCACCGGTCGCACCTTTCCCTCGCCGTGACCCCCACAGGGGCGGCCCCGCTCGACTCTCGTGTAAGTAAGTCGGAAAGAATTAGGTAGCTTGGAACGATACCGTTCGTACGTACACTTGCATGCTCCTCGTAGTCCTCGCCTCACCGAGGCGCGGGCTGTATTGCGTAGAAGAGCAGGTACGCCTCCGCGTCGCACCCATCGGGGGCGTGTGCCATCGCCTGCGTGCCCGCGTCGTCCATCGTGCGCCACGAGCGATCGCTGCAGAGCACCTGCGCCGTATAGTGCCCACCCTCCATGGTCGTGCCCACGTGCTTGGCAACCCCGACTAGCCCATACCTTGCGCCTGGAGGGCGGAGGTTCACTAGCGGCTCGTCTGACATCATATCCAAGTCCTCCTCCGCGCCAGCGGGCTCGTCCCGGACGTAGGGCGCCAGGTCAAGGGTGTCCACCGGGAACTGTACCATGGTGTGGAGCTTGGCCCCAAAGGCGGTGAACCGCTTGAGGTGCAACACAAGCACCTTGGGCAATCGCGCCCCAATCAGAGTGATCTTCTTGGACGCCGTGCGGTATTCGCGGCACGACGAGCAATACCACTGCTCCTCCGCGTCGAGTACCTCCGCGCTCGTAAAGTTACGCAGGCAGTCCTCGAGCCCCATGGCCTGGCCCGCCGCGCCCAGCGGCAAGCTCAGCACCGAGTACGGCTCAAAGCTCGAGGAGATAAAGCCGCAGGCCTCACACTGCAGCCGCGACTCGTATTGTCCCTCAAGCAGATCGAGTACAAAGGACTGGTGCCGCTCACGTCGGCCGACCCACGCAGCCCACGCGCGCTGCCCCAGCTCTCTTCGAGCTCTATGCTGTGGCCTGGGCTGGAAATCAGCCGCGCCAACGCCGGGCTTGAAGCCGCCGATTGCATGCCGGGCTCCAGCCCGGCCGCCTCGGCTGCCTCCTCCGCGGCCGCGGCCAAGTGGGGCGAGTCCGGCGCGGCCACTGGGCGCCTGCTGCCGCCGCCGCCGCCGCCGCCGCTGCTGCTGCTGCTGCTGCCTGCGATGTTGGCCTCCTCGTGCAGGCGGTCCAACAGAAGCAAAAGAGCCTCATGTGCGTCGTGCTGGCGCGCGTTGTTAAACCCGGGGAACAGCGTGCGGACAGCGTGCACCACGGCGCCTGGCCCAACAACCGAGTGCTGCGAACTCCACATCATGCGAGCCAGTTGGGCGAGCGGCTGCAAAAGCGACGCATCACGCGAGGCCCCGCGCGCATCTGCGACGCGCGCGATCTCTAGCATCGCGTCGCGATCCACAAGTGTCTTGACAAACTGCTGCACCTGCAGGAGGCACTGCAGGACGGCGTTGAGGTAGCACGTGTTGCCCATGTTGGCAAGTCCGCAGACCCCAAGCGCCGGAGATGCCATGTTGTTGCCCGTGTTGAGACGCTGCGGGCCGAACGCGGCGGGCCGGCCCGTGGGCGCGCTGGGGGCCGAGCCGGGGATGCGCGCAAAGGCCGACGCGGGCGGAGGCACCACGAGCGGTCCCCGCGGTGCCCCGGGACCGTATGCCGGACGGTTTGCGGCGACAGCGTCCATGCTCCCCTTGCGCTTGCGGCCCTCATGGGACGGCGCGCCCACCGCTTCGTCCACACTCCGCGGCCGCTTGCCCGATGCAGTGCTGGAGCGCGGACGGGTGCTGGGCCACGAGCCGTCCTTGCGCGCCAGCTCGACCAGCACTTGCACGGCCGACCCGGTCGCACACCAGGGCGCCTCGGCCACGCGCTGATCAGCCTCTTCGGGGCGCTCAAGCCGCACGAGCACAAGGTCCCCGCCGTACAATCGACCATAGAGCCGCCAAGGGGTCCCGCCTTTTTCACCCAAGAGGTTGCGCACAGCCTCCGCTAGCTGTCTCACGGAGGCCGAATGGCTGAGGAAGACCTGCTCCACGCAGTCGTCCTGCCAGCTGCCGTCCGCTTCCCTGGCCAAGGACACCGTGACCACGATTGGGTACACATCCAGCCGGGGCTCGCCCGACGGCCCGGCCACCACCTCGCGCGCGATCTCGGGCCCGCCGCCGCCCGCCGGGCGAGCAGCTCCTTCCAGGCCTCGGGCGTGAGGGCCTCAAAGTCGAACCCCTCGACGAGGCGCGGGCGCAGGCCCCCGTCCGGCGTCAGGAGCGGCTGGTTATCCACAGGGTCGACGCCCCCGCGCCATCGCCCAAGCCACGCGCTGCTCACCAGGAAGAAGCGTGTCCCGGGAGAGCACGTGTGGGGCGCTGGCGATGGAGGCAGCACCATCGCTCGCCGTCCAGCTCTGCAGGAGGCTGGCGGCAAGGAAAACCTTCTTTAATTAATTCGTGAATTTGTTAAGATTTTACTGTTTCAAAAGTCGCGAGTGCCAAGTCCACGTCCATCGCGTCGAGGTCCGCCAAGTCGGCTTGGAAATGGTAGCCCAACAGCGGCCCTAGCGGCTCGCTGCGGTTCGGCAAGCGCGGCTGGCCCTGCGGTGCTTCACAGCCGCAGTCCCAGCCCGCGCCCCCGTCCTCGGAAGAAGACACGCCCTTGCCCGAGTAGGCCGAGAAACGCTTGTAGGTCACCGTCGTGCTCGCTGAGCTGCTGCTCGTCGCGCTGCTCTCCGACGTCCCGCGCTTGGCACTGGAGTCCGAGCCGCGCGCCGGGTTGCCCCGCAGCTCCTCCGACGGCGTGGCGTGCTCCTTGAGCTTGCGGTTGAGGTTCTCGCCGTCTAGGGTCTTGGCGTCGCGGAAGAAGCGCGCCACCGTGGTGCGGTCCACCGCGTCGTGCGGGAGGCCGTCCACGGCGACGTAGGCGGCGATCTCCTCTGCCGGCTTGCTGGTCCGCGCGTCCACGGCGGCCCAGTCCACCTGGTCAAAAAAACGATGCTTGCGAAGCCGCTGCGAGCCGGTTGCGCCGAGTCGGTCGGCGGGCTCGTGCGTCAGGAGCGCCTCGATAATGTCGACCGTGTCCATCGCTGCCGTTGACGCGCCGATGTGAGTGCGGAGCACGTCCATGTCGGGGCCCTCCATGGAGAGGATGCGGCGCTGCACGCGCTTCGAGTCCTTCTCAAAAAACGCCGGCCTGCCGACCAGCAGCTCGTAGAGCAGGCAGCCTAGCTGCCACCAGTCCGCCGCAAGCCCGTGACCGACGCCGCGGATCATCTCGGGGGAAAGTAGTACGAGGTGCCGCACATGCTAAAGGTGAAGCCGAAGCGGCGGTTCTCTGGAGTTGAGCTCCGGCGCTCGGGCAGCATCTTGGCGAGGCCCAAGTCGATCAGCTTGAGGCGGCCCTCGTGGTCCAGCATCAGGTTCTCCAGCTTTATGTCGCGGTGCACGATGCCGCGCGCGTGCAGCGTGTCCAGCGCAGCCACGGTTTGGCTCACGAGATCCCGCGCCGCGTCCAGGCCGACGCGCTTGCGCGCGCGGATTAAAGTCCACAGGTCGCCGCGGGCGCTAAATTCGGTTGCTAGGAAAGCTTGCCCTGCTCGCGGAACGCAAACGCGAGGCGCGACACAAAGGGGTTGCCCGTCAGCTGTCCCAGCAGGACGCGCTCGGACACCTGTTTGTCCAGCCGCAGCTGCGCCAGGGTCCGCTTCCCGCGCTTCTTGCTGGCCCGGGCTTGCACGTCCTTCTCCTCGCGCAGCTCCTTGAGCGCCACTAGCGCGCCCGAGGGCTTGTGCCGGGCCAGCTCCACGCGGCCAAAGTGGCCCTTGCCCAGCACGAAGAGCGGCTCAAATGCATCGGTGCTAATCGGGCACGTGCGGCTCTGCCGCGCCAGGGCCTTCAGCCACTGCTGCTGCGCCGCCTCGGACGGGCACAGCAAGGTCAGGGTCTCCACGAGCCCCTTGCTGCCCACATACGACACCGTGACGCCATTATGGCGGCTGCGTTCCACCGTCGCGCCTTGGAGGTTGACGAGGACCAACCGCGAGCTCTTGAGATCCTCCAGCTCTCGTGCCACCAGCAGAAAGTTGGAGCGGATCGCGGCCACGCGCTTGCGCCGTCGTCGCAGCGGGCCCCAGCGCCTGACCTCCTTCACGGGGCCCTCCAGCACACTCGGCAGACTCTCGAGCAGAGCGAACATTGCGCGTTGCGAAGCGCGTTTGGTCGCTCCGTGCGCGCAACCTCTGTCCATCCTTGCCGCTTCGGGTGAACGAAAGGCTGACACCGCGCAGTGTTCCGCTCTCGCTCTCTCGACGAAGAAAGTCAACGAACACCTTTTCACTACGCCCACAGTTTTGACAACCGCAGAAAGAGTGACGTCGGCGTCGGGAGTTCCCGTCCCGCCTCCGAAGTCCTGAGATTCGCAATGACGCGAAAAATGATGGCGACACCAGCCAGGGCGGGCCACGACACATTGGGCCGGCCGATCACCCCCAAAACTTCGAGCTGGAAATCGGTCTCTTTGTTCTCCCGCAATCTTCTGAATTCTGCTTTCAATGCTTTCGCTTCGTCGCTTCAAGATGAATGTTTCGGGAATGCAGCTCGTGGCACCGGTTGTACGCGGTATGTACCTACTAATTTTACGGTACGTACTGTAACTCGCCTGCACTGCCAAGGAGCCTGGTCACTCGACTGCCCTGCACGAGACTGAGGAGATGACGGGGACGCCGAGCTTCGTGGTCGACTTTGTAGCGGGCGCCGGCTATGGGTTCACGAGCGTGGCCGTAGGCCAGCCAAGTAAGTGGATCGCCTGACTTGCCTCGACCTGCGCGGTGGCTGACTCGCTCGTGCCCGATAGTGGAGACCATCAAGACCCGCATGCAAGCCTCGACCCGCCAGGGCATGGTCGAGGTGGGCAGGGAGCTGTTCAAAAGGAGGGCATCCGTGGCCTTTACCGCGGCGGGATGCCCATCTTTGTCGGCGGCACGCTCTTCCGCAGCGCACAGTTCGGCGTCTTCGACAACGCGCTCCGCCTCATCCACGAACGCTTTGGGCGCCGCGAGCGCGTCCTGGGGTTCTTTGACGCACAAACCTACGCGGCCGGTCTGGCCGGGGGCATTGGGCGTGGCTTGGTGGAAGGCCCTTTTGACTACGTCAAGGTGCGCAGGCAAGTCTCCCAGCCGTGGAAGCTTCGGCAGGCGTACAGAGGCACCGGCGTGACCGTGGTCCGGAACGCCTTTCTGTTCTCCGCTTTCGTGACCTACATGGATTGGTCCAGGCAGCTGTTTCCCGGCGGCGCGCTTGGCCCCTTCCTCACGGGCGCAATCAGCGCCAACCTGGCCTGGCTGACGGTCTGGCCGCTGGACATCATCAAGAGCCAGCGCCAGTCAGGACTGCACGAGGGAAAGCAACATTGAGCTACTCGCGCAGGTGTTTCGTTCGGGAACTATGTTTCGGGGCCTGGTGCCGGGACTGGCGAAGCTTCCTGGCCAAACGGCTGCAGCATGGCGGCGTACACGCGCATCAAACAGGCGCTGACAGAGGACCATGGGTCCGCCTAGCGACGGGCAAGTCCTCAATGCGCCGCATGGCCTTGTCCTCTATGGCGGCGAGGCCGTCGTCGATTCGCTTGCCCAAAAATCGCTCGATCCTCGTGGCCAACATGTCCATCTCCGCGTCGCGCCGCGCTTGCACCGTCGGCGAGGCGGGTGCGTGAAGGGCCGGGAGCGCCTCCATCGTGGCGGCGGGGGTGGTGCCGCCGGTGGCTCCCATGGGGAGGGCGCCGGCTCCGCCGTCCAGGCTGCGCGGCGCTGGCGCGCTCAGGGCGGCGCTGCCCAGCGGCTTCTTGGCCGGCCGGCGCTTGCGCTTGGGCGAGTAGAGCGAAAATCTCTGCGGCGAGGTGCGGGTACGCTAGTGAGACCTCCTCAATGACCTCTTGATTTAACTCGGGTACCGCGTCATCACCTCGTGAAAGTCCTTCTTGCACAGCTCGTCAGCTCCGTCACAGAGTGAAAAGGCCGAGCACGCGCGAGGCATGGAAGTCAGCAACGCGAGTTCACCAAAGAACGACCCTCTACCACATACTTTTCCTCGTCCTCCTCGTTCCCGTCAACGCCACTCTGGCCAGCTGGAGTGTTCTCGCCCTCCACTCAGGCCGTGCTTGGCAGCGTGGACCAGGGCAGCGGGCACTTGGAGCCGGATGACCCCGTCGCGAACGATAAAAGCTCGTTTGCGGCGTCGCCCTTGCCGAAAACCCTGTCCCCGGGCAGGTATATGTGGTTCCGCAGCCGCATGGCAATGTCGAAGATGCAGTCCTCGCTGCACCCGTCAAAGATGGTGACGCTGGATATCACGCTCCCATGCATCGCGAGTGTACCTCCTTCTTGAGCGTCATGGATAGGTCCGGGTCCTGCAGGAGGCCGCTGGTCCGGTTGCCAGGCCTGCCTTGTTGTTCATCCACAGATAGTCGTAGTACCGCGTCACCTTGTACTGGAGGTCGTCGGCCAAGTTGGCGTTGCTCATCTCCGTCTTGAAAAGCCCGACCTTGTGGTGAAAGTTGCGCAGCTCCACCGAACGGTACGACGCAAACGCCGACCTCGGCGATGATTTGGATGACCAGCGCAAAGCCTACCACGACGGCGAGTGCGCTCACTGCATAGACACCAAGCGCGGAAACAAAGTGGTCCGCGCTGCCCGCGGCGACCCAGTCGGGCACCGTCGCGAAAGGCAAGCCTGTGGCCGTGCCGTTGGAGGCGCCAGTGCCGCGGCTCGAGTTGTTCGAGCCAGGTTCAGAGGATGACTCGGACGCCCAGGCCAGGAAGCGCGTGCCATCTTGCACGTTAAAGATCATCAGCAGCGCTGTGTAAATGCTGGAAAAGTAGATCCAGGTCATCTGCTCATCGCTGCAGACCACGTAACCCGAGCCGCCCTCCACAAACTCGTCCTCTGACACAGGGTCGAAGCACGGGCTACTGACGGAGGCCCACAGGCAGCCGAGGAGGTGCACGGAAAAAGCATCCCGCAAGTGAGCAGGAACAGCTGATAGTACTTGATGTTGCTGCGCAGATAGCGCAGAAACTTGCCAAAAGCAGCAGCTTTGGGAACTTGAGCCACTTGAGCATCTTGAGGCTCTTGCGCGCCGACTTGTCCATCATGCCGGCCAAGATGCGCTCGAACGGAATGGAGGCGACCACGTCGATCCAAAGCCACGTCTGCATGTAGTGCTCGCGGATCTGCGCCGGGTCCGTGATATGGTGCCCGTTGTGGATAAAGCCCGTGCGAAAATTGAGCACAATGTCCGCAATGAAGAACACGTCCATCAGGGTCTCCATCCACTTTGGGAAGGCCCAGCCGTCCCCAAACGCCACACCGACGGGGATCTTGTACGACAGGTAGAGCACAAAGCACACGGCAAGCAAGTCCCAGTACCGCCGAAACCTGCTGTTCCACGGAATGACGTACTTGGTCGTGCGGTGCGCGTCGTGGATGATGTTGATGCGTGGCACGTTGTAGCGGGCCTTCAAGTGCAACAATCGAGCCGTGCGGGCCTTGCGCTTCACGTGCGTCATCGCCTCCATGTCAATGCTAGTCTGCGGCGAGTCGCTGACCAACTCGCCGAAGGCAGTGTTGCGAGGCTGCCCGGGACCGCTGTTTGCCACCGCCGTCGGCGACGACGCGGCCCGTCCTGTGTGGAGCGGCGGCCGAGGTTGCCAAACATGGTCGGGCCAGCGCTGCGCAACGTGAGGCGCGGTGGCGCCGCCCTCCGCTGCGGGGCGATCTTGGCCGACATCGTGCCCGCCCTCCAGCCACGACTATGTCTACAGGATCTCCACACAAAGAAGATTACTTTTTCTTTTTGTCGGCTTGTCCGTTGACATCAGAAATAAACGTGGACTCCATCAGCGCCTTGTCCAAGACTGGCTTGGTGAACGGGTTGGCGGTCTCGTCGGGCTTGGGCAGCTGCTTCACCACTTTGGCATTCTTCAGCAGCAGCAGGCTCGGGATCTGGTGACTCGACCACGACACGTCCAACCCAAATCGCTGTGCCAATTCGGGCCACCGTGACACGTCCACGGGCAAACCGCAGGCCGTTCTCGCCGCCGCCGTGCTCCTGCGCAAGGGCATTGAACGAGGGAATCAGGTCCACGCTGGACTGGACCCAAGGAGAGCAGAAGAATACCAGTGTGGGCGGCATCTTGCCCCCCTCGGTGACGTAGGGCAGCATCAGGGGCGGGGAAAACTCGCGCACGCTAGCGTCCCACGGAAACTCGGGGTGTGGCAGCACGACGTAGCAGATGCCGAATAGTACCAGATACCAGGCCAGGACGCGCACGTCAAGGTACCACGACATGATCACGCCCGTCTTGAGGTACCCAAGGCTGCCGCGAAAAAGGCTTCGGTGGAGGACGCCTTCAAGGACTGAACGCCGAGGAATATGGCCAGCGAAACAAGCGCCTCAGCTTCCTAGAGAGCCCGCCGCACGTCAGTCGCCGTCGCGCGCACTCGCCGCCACCGACCGCGCCATCAAACCGCCCCGCGCCTACCGTCGACAGCCCCGTGAAGCTGGCCTGCACCAGTCCTGCGGGCGGCGTCTCGCGTGTCAATCGCAGTACCGCGAAGGACGCGATGATCCCGGCGTTAACTGCATAGTAACTCTGCGCAAAGCGCTTCCAGCTGGCCCCCGCCATCCGTCGCTGCGCCTCGCCTCTCTCTCTTCCTCGCCGCCTCGCTCTCTTCTCTTCCTCGCTGATGGAGATGGACAAGGAATGACGTGGCGAGTGATGAAACGACGTGAAATGACGTGACAAGCCCCCCCCCCCACTCACGTAAAAAGAAGAAAGATTTTTTTGTGGCCTCGCCTTACCTTGTTACCTGTACACAAGCAAGAAAGCAAGCAAGACTCTTGCGGGCTTCAGCAGCAGCAGCAACAGCAGCAGCAGCAGCAGCAGCAGCAGCAACAGCAGCATGGCGAGCGCCTTTGCCAACAAGTTCACCCAGTTCGTGGACGGGTCGCCTACGCCCTTCCACTGCGTGGCGCAGACCGTCAAGCGCCTCGAGGCATGCGGCTTCCAGCGCCTCTCGGAGACCTCCAACTGGAAGAAGAGCGGCGCCGTCAAGCAGGGCGGGCTCTTCTACTACACCCGCAACGCCAGCTCGATCGTGGCCTTTGCCGTTGGCGGCAAGTTTGAAGCGGGCAACCCGTTCAAGGTCGTGGGCGCCCACACGGACAGCCCCGCGCTCAAGGTCAAGCCGCACTCGAAGCGGTCCGGACACGGCTACCTGCAGGTGGGCGTCGAGTGCTACGGCGGCGGACTGTGGCACACCTGGTTCGATCGCGACCTCGGCGTGGCCGGCCGCGCCATCGTGCGCGCCAAGGAGGAAGGCAAGTTTGAGCAAAAGCTGGTCCACATCAACAAGCCCATCCTCCGCGTGCCGACGCTCTGCATCCACCTGCAGAGCGCCGAGGAGCGCGCTGCCTTCAAGGTCAACAAGGAAGAGCACCTGACGCCCGTTCTGGGCCTGATCAACGAGGAGCTCAACAAGCCGGCGGAAGGCCTCGACCCCCGCCACGGCTCCGAGTTCCTGTGCGAGCTGGCGGACGAGATGCGTTGCGATGCCAAGGATATTGTCGACCTCGAGCTCACGCTGTGCGACACGCAGCCCGCGCAGTTGGGCGGCGTGCGCAACGAGCTCATCTTCAGCCCGCGGCTGGACAACCAGATGCACTGCTTCACGAGCGTCGAGGCCCTGGCCGACTACTGCGAGTCGGGCGCGCTTGCCGAGGACGAAGGCGTCTCTGTCGTGGTGCTCTTCGACCACGAGGAGTGCGGTTCGCAGAGTGAGGTGGGCGCCGGCTCGCCTATCATGCGTGACGCGGTAGTGCGCATCTCGGGCTGCTTTGAGGGCGGCGATGCCAGCGGCGAGCTGTTCAAGATCAGCCTGGCCAAGTCGGTGCTCTTCAGCGCGGGACGGGGCGCACGCTGTGCACCCCAACTACGCCAGCAAGCACGAGAAGGAACACTGCCCCACGATGGGCAACGGTACGGTCATCAAGACCAACGACAACCAGCGCTATGCTACCAACGCGGTCACAGGCTTCCTCGTACGCGAGCTGGCGCGCCGCAACGACCTTGAGGTGCAGGAGTTTGTCGTGCGCAACGACTGCCCATGCGGTACCACCATCGGGCCCATCATTGCTGCCAACACGGGCATCCGTACGGTGGACATTGGGGTCCCGCAGCTCAGCATGCACTCCATCCGCGAGACGTGCGGCGTGTCGGACCTGCACACAACTACCAGCTCCTCAAGGCCTTTTACAAAGAGATCCTGGAGGTGGACGCCTCGCTTGCGAGCCTCTGAATGCAATTGACCGTCCGATTGCTTTACTGTTGATCTTGTCGTGACATCTCACTCCTCCTCGTCGTCGTCCTCATCCTCGTCGTCCTCGTCGTCCTCGTCGTCGTCGTCCTCGTCGTCGTCGTCCTCGTCGTCGTCCTCGTCGTCGTCGTCGTCGTCGTCGTCCAATTGGGACAGCACCATCTGGGTCACTGGGGCGTCAAGGATGTCGCGCGGCACACCGCTCGACTCGTGCGAGCTGGCCCAGGCCTGTACCGCCTCTGTCGAGACCAAACCAGCAACGAGGTGCGAAAGAACAAAGGGGAAGCCTGGCGCGCGGCGGCCGTCGCAGGCGAAATTTGGAGCCCGCTGGCGCCCAGCTGCCGGGCGTGCATGGCCAGACCCGCGAGGCCAGCCTCGCCAGCCCCATAGAGTGCCACCAGTTCCACAGCATCGATCAGCGCCTTCTGAGGCTCCTCCTCAAGACAAAGTCGCTCCAAAGTGGGCTCCCAGACGTCCAGCCGCTCCTTGAGCCGCGCAGCAGCGTCGTCGCGCGAGCTGCCTGCCTCGGCCGCTGGGCCGAGCACGCAGGCACCAAAGACGAGCACCATCTCGTCAAAGGAGCGGTTCTGCGCAAACTTTGCCCATTCAGCTCCAGGACCACGTTGTCGTGCTCCACGTCGTCCGCGCTGCTCGCGGCCTCGTTGGCGCCGCTGACGAGCTCGGACACAAACTGTACCAGGACGTCGTCGTCGTTTCCGACCTCCGCGCCAGCGTCCGCGGCCATCTCCGCCTCTTGCAGCTCCTCGACGTCCTCCAGCTCTGCCGCTTGGCCGTCCCAGACAGCTTGACGGGCTGCCTCGAGCGCGACG
Organism: Thraustochytrium striatum; assembly: GCA_022244645.1. Lineage (NCBI taxonomy): Eukaryota > Bigyra > Thraustochytrida > Thraustochytriidae > Thraustochytrium > Thraustochytrium striatum. The sequence goes on from JACDIV010000055.1 coordinate 1,152,041, forward strand.
CAGCCAATGCTGCCGCTGACATCCTGAAACTGCAAAGCTGGGCCAGACTCTGCGCTTGCCTGGAGCGCCTGCATAGCGTCTGCGGCCCAAGCCGGCGCGGCGCGGTCCTCGGCATGAACCCAGGCCACGCCAAAGCCGCCAGTGCCCACGACGCCCTCGTCGACGGCGAGCGGCGCGTCCACGGAGCTGCTAGTGGGCTTGCGGACGCCGTCCTCGTCCGCGTCGCCCTCGTCGTCCGTGAAGTCGCCAACCGAATCGCTGTCCCCGTCGACCTCCTTCTTGCTGCTCGTGGTCACGCGCGTGAAGGGCGGCACGGCAAAGCCCGCGCCAATGACGGCGTTGAAGGAAATAACGCAGCCCGGGCTTACGACGGCGCCCGCCTTGACTTGCACGCCGTTGCACACCACCGCGGACTCCACGCGCGCGCCTTCGCCAACGCTGACGTGGCCCCACAGGTAGGCGTCGCGCACGACGGCGTTCTTCCCGATCACGCAGCCAGGCCCCAGGACGCTGCGCACGACCGTGGCGCCCTCCTCGATCACCGAGCCGCGGCCGATCACAGAGTCCTCGCCCAAGACGCCAGAGCGGGCCACCTGCACGCCCGTGTCGCGGTACTTGAAGCCCCTGGAAAAGCCGTAGCGCGTTCCTTCACCCATCCAGTTTGCCTCGGGCACCAGCGGGTAGAGCCAGCGGCGCACGACGTCCCGCGAGATGCTATCATAGGTGCGCAGGCAGCGCACGCGGCAGGCGTACTCGGCAGGCGAGGTAAGCTCGTGCGCGTGGATGCGATAGCCGAGCTCGCGGTTCTGCACCTCGTTGCGGATGTAGTCCTTGCGCAGATCGCGGTAGTCGTAGTTCTCGGAGATCTGCGCCATCATCTCGGGCGAGCAAATGTCAATGTTGCAGTCCAACAGGTCGTAGCGCACCTGGAGGTGCGGGTGCTCGTCGATCACGCCCTCCGTTTGAATCTGCAGGTGGCCTTCGCCCAGGTCGTTCTCGTACTTTACGATTTGGCCAGTTTTGGCGTTCAGCACGAGGGCGAGTTCCTCGTCCAGGGGTCGCAGCTGGTTGCGCGTCGGGTCTGTGCGGCTGAACAGCATGGTCAGGATGTTGTTGCGCCCGCCGTCCTTGGACTTGCGCCGCGCCTTGTGCGCCTCGAGGGCCGGCTGGAGGCGCAGGTTGGACACCACGTCGCCGCTCACGAGCACGAAAGGGTCCGAGCGCAGGATGTTCATGCCGTCAATCTCGCGGATCGCGTGGCAGGCGTTCGACGTGTTGGAAAGGCTCAAACCTTGACTTGCGGGTCGCTCTCGCCCCCCCAGCGTGACTGCGCCAGATAGTCCTCGACCATATGCCCGAGCCACCCGCACACCACGAAGATCTCCTTAACGCCGGACTCGGCCAGAAACTCGAGCGTGTATTCGATCAGTGGCACGTTTCGCAAGCGGCAGCAGCGCCTTGGGGCGCTCAAGCGTCACCGGCCGGAAGCGTTGTTCAAACGAGTCTGCGAGGAGCACCGCCTGTAGCGGTTCTTCCTTCTGTACGGCATCGCCGCCAAACCCGCCGCCCTTGCCCTTCGCCTTGCCCTTGCCCTTGCCCATCGTCGCGCCCCGCCGCCCTCTCGGCTCCGCAGATCAATCGCAGATCCATCGACTGGAGCGGCAGCCTCCAGGCTCATTGAAAGCAAATCCCCGTGCAGGCGAAGCAAGCGTGCGAGCAGCTCGGCAAGTCGAGCAACCCCACCGCTGACTGATCGACAGGAGTTGATTGACGGAGACATAATCATATGCTCTAGCTATCAGTGGTTGTGGCCCGCGTGGGAGTGGCCACCTGCCTCGCAATGAGGATGAAACAAACCGAGAAGGCCGATCACGACGCAACCCAGGATAACGAGCGCAAAGCGCAAAGCCTTGCGCTTGGCTGAACCCTCCGCCACGATCATCGGTGTCAGCTCGGCGAGCGCAATGTACGCCAGAAAGCCCGAGCCCAGGCCAGCATGTACGCCTCACTCGTCTTGGAAAGCGAGCCTCCAAGCCCGAGGATCAAAACCACGCCGAAAACGCTCGTCAGCGAGCTCGCCAGGTTCCACAGCAGCGCGGCCTTGTAGCTCAGCCCGGCGCGCACCAGGATGACAAAGTCGACAAGCTCTTGCGGAATCTCGTGAACGAGCACCGCGCCCGTGACGATCCAGCCAAGGCCAGAACGGCGCAGCCGAGGAAGGCGATGCCAATCAGAATGCCATCCGTAAAGTTGTGGAACCCGTCGCCGACAACAATGTTGGCCACCAGCGAGTGGTTGACAGGCCCGCTTACGGCTTTCCATCTTGACGCGCTCTGAGGTCGTCGTGACGGAACGACCATGCTTGGGGTTCGTAGACTCTGCGTCGCTGAGCTCCAAGTCAGTCGTGCGGCTGCCTTGTCCTGCTTGGTCATCCTGCTCGCTTTGGGCGGCTTTCTTGAGTTCGCTCGCGTCGTGCATGTCGTGGTGGTGGTGCGAGTTCTGCCCATCATGCCGCTCACAATCTCGATCGAGAAGGCGGCGATGATCCCTGCCAAGAATGTGACGCCAATCTCCCAGGAAAAGCTGCCATTGTACGCCACGGCCCTCCGGCAGCATGTGTATGAAGACAGTTGCCGCGAGGACACCAATGGCAAAGGCGATGAGGTCGTTCAGCAATTCGAGCTCGAGCCCCTTCTTGCGCTCCAACAGGACGATTAGGAACACGCCACAGAGAGGTCAGCGAAGCCAGAGCCACGGCCCCCAGGGCCGCCCCCCAAGTGGCGCCCGTAACCTCCAGTGTCTCTGCTGGGGTCTCGACGAGCAAACACTCCATCATGTTGTTGCCAATCGCGACCTCAGGGCCGCTGCCGTGGTCGTGGTCGTGCTCATCATCCTCGGCATGCTCGTGCTCGTCGCCGGCATGGTCGTGCTCGTCGCCGGCATGGTCGTGACCGGCATGGTCGTGGTCATCATGGTCGTGGTCGTGACCGGCATGGTCGTGGTCATCATGGTCATCTTGCTCCTTCGCCGAGCATGCGTACTCCTTCCCATCGTGCATGACCGTGACGTTCTCCGGCAGACTGCCTAGAGCACAGGAAGAGCTCCGTCATCACAGTCTGCACCTGTTGCGGTGTCTTGAGCCCTTCGGTGGCGTTGGCCAGCGCGAGCAACTCCGACCCAGACGGGCACGGGGGCCCTGGGTTATCATGTCAAGCTCCGCAGCGCTGATTGTGCCATCGTCGTTGGCGTCCGCGAACGCGAGCGCTTCCGCAGCCGGGTCCTCTGCGGCAGCCGCGAAGGCCGGAAGGACCAGCAGCAGCAGGGCAGACTTCACCATTGCCGATAGTGCTCTGGTGCTCTGATCTGGTGTCGCGGCTGCAACGATGTCTGCGGCCGCCTCTTGCGGCGCCAAGCTCGGCGCTTTTGATTTTGCTCATGCAAATGGAACAATGAGAGTGGTTGTGAACACATGTCCTTGGTGCGCGCCCGGTCTCTTGTGAACTGCCCCGTACAAGTTCTGTGTGACCCACATAAACGAGACATTTTCTAGAGTGAAGGGTAGTTTAGACGAATTTAGGATTCTGGTCCGCGCCAGGGGGGCATAGGGGAATAATTCCTGATGCGGAAGAGCATGCGCGGGAGCAAGAACCGTGGTATGGTACCTGGTACGGTACCACGGTACCGGTACGTACCGGTACCGTACGTACCAGTACCGGTACCACGGTACCACGGTACCACGGTACGATACGGTACGGTACCAGTACCGTACGGTACCGGTACCGTACCGTACCGGTACCAGCCGAAGTTCCTTCTTTCGGCCAAGATCTCGATCTTCACGAGGTGGGGCGATGCTCAACGTGCGGGGCGAGCTTCTGCGAGCGCGCAGGCCGTTGTCGGTGGCGCGGTGCGAAGCCAACGTCCTGGAGCGCGATGCAACGCTGCGCGTCTTTGCGGACCGCGTCACGCAGGTGAGGCAGCCTCCCCCGGACCTTCCCCTCAGCGGCATGTGCTTTGCCACCAAGGACATGTTCCTGGCCGAAGGCCTGCGGACGCGGTATGGCTCTCGTGCCTTCGCAGGCGCGCAACCGGACCTTGTCAGCGCGCCGCTTGTGGCTCACTTGGAAACCCTTGGCGCTGTGCACATGGGCAAGACGCACATGTCTGAAATGGCGCTGTACCAACCGTCGACGCCTCTCAACCCGCACGACCCGGGCCGCACTGCCGGCGGGTCGTCCAACGGGTCGGCGGTGTGCGTGGCCGCTGGGATGGCGCACGTGGCTATCGGCTCTCAGACCGGTGGAAGCATCATCCGGCCGGCGGCTTACAACGGCGTCTTCGGATTCAAGCCAACGCTGCATCTGTTGCCCACGCACGGCATGTTATCCATCTCGCCGTCGCTCGACACGGCGGGACTCTTTGCGGGCAACCTGGCGGATTTGCGCCGCGCGGTTTACGCTCTGTTGCGATTTGACGCCAGCGCCGACAACGACGCGGACCATGCCGGCGAGGACGACCCCACGACTCTCACGATTGGCGTGCTGCGAGACCCCAGCCCCTTGGAGCCAATGGAAGCCGAGCAGCAAGAATGCCTGGAACAGTTTTGCGCACAGGTGGCGCCGCACGCCACTGCGGTGGTGGACGTGCGCCTGCCAGCCGAGTACGACCTCGAGCTCAACTTTGCACTCGCTCAGTACGAGGGCGCGAGTAACCTGCGGCACCTCACGGAAAAGCTTGGCGAGCATTCGCCAGGCGTCGGTGCGCTGCTCGAGCGCTGGGCCGAGGTCGGCACCGAAAAGTACCTCGCGGCACGCGACATGGCCGAGAAGTCTCGGGCGGCGTTCGACGAGGCGATGCGCGGCGTGGACCTGGTGGTGGCCCCAAGCGCCAAGGGCGTAGCGCCGACGCTCGCAGAGTGCGAGGCGTCGGGTGGGCAACTGGGGATCCATTCATAAACAGCGCTTTCACAATGTTCGGCAACCCCTGTCTGCACCTGCCGGGGGCACGGACCCGTGCACAGGCATGCCGGTCGGCGTGCAGATAGTAGGGCGCAGAGGGGCGACGCGGCGCTGCTGCGCGCGGCAGCGCGTCTGCTACAAGTGCTGCTGCGCGACCCACACGATCCCGCGGCGCAACGAGCAGCCGGGGCCTAAAGGGGGCCGCTAGCCGCATGGCAGCGCGAACGCGGTCTTGCCGATCTTGGGCGCCAGGTGCCCGCGATACGGCTGCACCTTCATCGCTACCTTTTCAAATACTGGCAGGCTGTACTTGTCGTAGGTGGCACGCTGCTCTCCTTGCCACGCGTTGGTGTGCAGCTCGAGCAGCTTGCGTATGAGAAAGCTGAGGTTCTCCCCCGTGTACCCGCTGTAGTGCTCCAGCGCGGGCGTCCACACGTCCTTATCTTCTTTGAACGTGAGGCTCTGCAGCGGAATGCGGTTGGCCTCCGGCCTGTCGCTAGCGTACAGCGTCAGCCGCGACAGGTAAACCGCCGCAGCCGCCACCTGGTCCGGCGGCACTGCCACGAGCTCGTAGCACATGAGCGTGAGCTCGGCCATAGTTGCTGAGGTGTTTCTCCAGGCTCGCCGTGAACGCCGCGCGCTGCAGGCGCCGCAGGAAGGTTTTCGCCGTTGCCTCGGTCAGGCGAAAGTCTAGGTCTTTGAGCACGGCCTGCTCCATGCGCAGGATCTCGTTGCGGCTGTACGAGTTGTCCGTGATGAGCACGAACTCGTCGATCTGGGGCGCGTATTGCTCCTCGTATTTGGCGGCCAGCAGGAGGCAGGCGCAGCCCAAGAGCTGTAGCTGTGGCCGCGGTATGCGCCTCGCCGACAGCACGCGGTCGATGATGTAGCGCACGCACAGGTAGAGCGTGTCGGAGAGCAGCATGTACTCCTCCGCCACTTCCACCAGCCAGTCAATCAGAACGGCCCGCATCGTGGGCGTGATGCGGTGGACCGTGGACGACCCGTCTGCACCGTGGCCATGTAGTGCGGGTCGATCTTGTGCTTGAACTGCAGAGACCGCAGGTAAGAGTGGATGTCCTTCACGTAGGTGCGGCAGTAGAGCGGATCGTTTGGATGCCGCAGGTCTATGTCCTCGATGTCGCTGGGCACGGGTGCCGTGTTACGGCCCCTCGGGCACGTCGGTCCGGCCTTGTACCACACCTGCTCGCCCCACCAGGGCGATCCGCTCTTTCTCCTTGGCATCCGGCCTCTTGGTTTCGGCAGGCCGCTTGCCATCCGGCTTGGCAGCCTCGGGCTTCTTGCGCTTGGCGTCGGTCTTGCCATTCGTCAGGTCGCCTAGCGCCTGGCGCTGCTTGGCGCGACTGCGCGTGACGCGCTCGCCCCGTTCCATCGGCGAACGCCGCGCGCCGCCGCCGCCGCCACCGCCCTCCGCCGCCGTCGTTTTTCCCTGACCTCGGCCCAGCAGCGCTCGTGTGCCGTGGCGACCCTTTTTTGAAATCCAACTCTTACACAACAAGCAGACGCCGCCAACCACCATGCAGAAACCGTCTGTGCCGTACACGGTACACAACAGCTCTTGCAAACAATGACGTCCTCACTCACTTGCGAGATCTTTTTCAAGATGACTCACTGACTGACGGACAGGTGACTGACTCACTGACCCATTCACTCACTGACTCACTGTGACGTGTGATGTCTTTCGCTTGCGACCTGAACGCAAACTGCCACAACGGATACTTTGTGGTCGTGCAGGCCAAGTTACAAGCGGCGATGAGCAAGGCGCGGGCGAGCAAGGGGGGCGCCGGCAAGGATGCGCCGCCCGGGCGCGTGCTCGTCTTCGGGCGCACGCGGCCCTTCCTGGCGCGAGGAGGGAGACCTGCCAGCTGTCCACATGGACTCTGAGAAGAACACCATTGTGGTAAGCTCCAGCCCCGACCCGCTCAGCTGCTTGCAGGAGACGAAGGAGGTGCAGATGGAGCGCAAGGAGAAGGGCTACGAGCTGGACGGCGTCTTTGACACCTCGGCCACCCAAAAAGAGGTCTTCCAGCGCGTGGGCTTGCCCGTGCTCGTGGAAGTCATGAAGGGCTTCAACGGGTGCATCTTCGCGTACGGGCAGACCGGCTCTGGCAAAACCTTTTCCCTTCTCAACACCGAGGTAAGCGACATGGAAGAGGTGGGCATCCTGCCCAGGCTCGTCGCCACGCTTTACGCTCGCGCGGCGATGGACAAGGCCAACGTGTACAGCGTCCAGGCCGCCGGCTTCCAGGTTTACAACGAGCAGGTCGACGATCTCCTCAACCCGGGCCACAAACAGGGCCAGGGGCAAAACTTGTCCATCCAAAAGGGCGGCGGCATCCCCGACTTGTGCTGGATCGAGTGCAAGACGCCTGCGTCCATGCTGGACGCGTTCAAGAAAGCGCGCGCAGGCATCTTTTACGCCGAGACCAAGATGAACAAGTCGTCAAGCCGCTCGCATGCGGTCTTCCAGGTGCGCGTCGTGCGTCGCGCGCGGGTGCGGCAGGGGGATGCCGCCGGGGCCGCGTCAAGCACCAAGATGCAGGCCACATGCGGCCAGCTCAGCGTCGTCGACCTCGCAGGGAGCGAGCGTGTCAAGCGCAGCGGCGTCACGGGCAACAACTTTAAGGAGGCGACCAACATCAATGGCAGCCTGCTGGCCCTCGGCAACGTGATCCAAGCGTTGGCGGAAAAGAAGGCCCACGTGCCGTTCCGCGACTCCAAGCTCACGCATCCTCGAGGGCTCGGTCGGTGGCAACTGCAAGACCTCGCTTCTTGTTTGCGTGTCGCAGCGGAGACGAGTACGAGCGAGACGCTCTCCACACTCGAGTTTGCGTCCCGGGCCATGAAGGTGGAGGTTTGCGCCAAGGTGAACGAAACCGTCGTGGAGATCGACGCGGCGCGTCTAGCAGCAGATATGGAGGACGGCGACGGCGCCGCCTACGTTGACGAGGAGATGATGAAAACCTTCAAGGAGAGCGAGCAGGCGCTCTCCGTTGCGCGGGCCAAGATGGCAGACCAGGAAAAGCACGCCGAGACGCTCAAGGCCCGGGTGCAGCAGGTCGAGTCCGTGCTCAAGGAAAAGGACGAGTCACTCATGCAAACCATCAAAGAGAAGCAGCAGCAGCTTTCCGTCATCGACTCGCTCAAGGAGACCCTCGCGTCCTCGGAGGAAAAGCACGCCCAGGAGCTCACGGTTGCCAAGGCGGTCACCGAGAAGCTGCAAGCGCAGGTGTCCCAGGCCAAACAGGAGCTGAGCGAGAAGCAAAAGACCTTGCAGGCATCACCCAAAAACACGTGATCGAGCAACGCGCGCGGCAAGAGGCTCAGAAGCGCGTGGAGATGCTCAAGCGGGAGATGGACGTCCAGCGCGAGAAGGAAGCGCTCTCAAAGCGTCCGAGACAGCCAACGTCGAGCTGAAGCGCGAGCTGCACGCCGAGGTGCAAGCGCGCAAGCAAGAGTACGAGGAGCTGCAGAGCAAGATCACCAAGGAAGTGTCCCGCGCCCAAGAGCTCGAGAGCAGCGTGCAGACCCTTCAGACGGAGAAGGCGGCCCTTGCTGCCACCCTCAACTCCATGGATGCTGACGTAAACCAGATGAACACCAAGCTGAACGAGGAGCGCGCCAAGCTGGAGAAGCTCAGCGTTATCCAGGAGGAGGCCGAGAAGCTCAAACAGGAGCTGGACCAAGTCAAGTCCAAGGAGTCTTCGCTGCAAGTGCGCCTCGAGACCATCCAGCGGGAACGCAGCACGCTAAACAGCCAGGTCGTGGACCTGAGGTCGTCCTGCACGCAGTTGCGAACCAACTACCAGCTTGAGACGGAGGCCCGCCAAACCCTCGAGCACAAGCGCGCAGAGCTTATTGACAATCTCAAGAGCACCGAGGAGTCGCTGCACAAGGAGAAGCAGTACATCCGCGAGCTCGAGGAGAAACAGTTGCGGGAGCTCCGCGAGCTCCGCGAGCAGCAACAAGCCGAGCTGGCAGAGCTCGACGCGCGCGCCAAAGAGGACGCCCGCAAACGCGAGCAGCACGCCGCGGAAGCCATGCAGGCCCTCGAGCTCCGCGCGCAGCAGGACCACCACAAGATGCAAGAAAAGGTCAACGCGCTCGAGGACTCGCTACGGGCCCGCGAGCAGAGCCATCGCGAGACGCTCGAGCAGCGCGACCGCCAGCATGCGACAGCGCTGACGCAGGCGCTCGCCAAGCTCGAGGAAGAGCAGAGGCGCAAAGTGGCCCACATGGACGAGCAGATCAAGAGGGGCCTGGAGAATCTCGTCGCGGCGGAAAAAGAAGCGCTCGAGCGGGAGAAGGCGCTCGAGGCGCAATACCAGGCGCAGGCCGCTCGCTCCAACGCTGCCCAGGCCGCCGCGCGCGCGGCACTCGGCTACCATGGAGAAACTGCAGGAAGAGTTCGAAGCGCTCCATAGTCGCTTCGTGGCGCGCGAGTCGCGCCAGGAAGACCTCGAGCTCATCGCCAAGCAGCAGCGCGAAATCTCCGAGGTCAAGCGCAGGTTGCAAGAGGCCAAGCGCACTGCGGACCGCAAGCAGCTCGAACTCGACAACTTTATGGACAACGTCCGGATCTTTGGCACCGCGCACGACGGGCCCGGCGGGAGACACAACATGAGCCTGTTGCCGGGGCAAAAGGTCGGCGACCGGGCAAGCTTCCTCAACCGAAAGGCCAAGACCCCAAAAGGCGGCTCACGGCCGCGGGCCGCGGGCTTTGGCTCGGGCAAGCGCTTCCCGGACAGCGTCAAAGCTAGCGGTGCGCCTGTGGCAAATCCTGCTGGGCTGGAACCCCCGCTGCAACGACCTCACACGGCGGCAGCAGCGGGTAGCAGCAACTCCAGAACCGAGACACCGACACGGGAGTCGCCCGACATTACCCGTGAGCACTACGCAGCGGGCCGCCCGAACAACTACCGCAACCGGCCGCTGCCTGTCCCGCCCGGGCAGTAGGGGCTCCAGGATCAACCAAAAGACACACCAACACATGTTTCTATAGCCCAACAGTGCTCTTGCGATACCCGCAAGGCGCTCACGCGGCGAGCGCTCTGCTGCAAGGCTCTTGCGCGATTCACGCGGCCGAACAGGTTTGCGGCCCGCTTGCCCTGGTCGGCCTCCGGGGCCTTGCCCAGACGCCAGCGCTGACGGCTCATTGCACGCTACCAGAGCGCTACTGGACTTGGTACGCTTCCGCTTGCCATCTCCCCACAGCCTCCCAACGGGCCGCCGCTTTGGCGAGCCCAAGGTGGTTTTCTCTGCAACTCGATGCCCGCCTCCAGTGGTTTTCGTGGAGGCCGGGCTCTCGTCGACCACGGCGCCTCCAACGTCTTCAGCCGAGTCCTCCTTGCTCTCCTCTTCTTCGTACTGCATGATTTCCTCGACGCCGCCGCCGCCGCCGGCTGCGCACTTACGGGCCCGGTCCTGGGACTCGTGGAGGAGTGCACCCAAGAGAGTCTGGACCCCGAACTCGGTGGTCTTGCACTCCTCGAGTTCGCGCATGGAACTGCACTCTTTCGACTCCTCGATGCATGAGAGCGTGTTGCTTCTGCTCTCAGCGTCCTTTTGCTCCACCTCCGGATGCGCAGCCGCAGCAAGGACTGGCGTGGAGCGCCCTGATTGGCCACACCCGCGCGGTCCCAGACCGCTTGACGGACGCTGGGCTTTGCAGGGGGGGCCATGTCGAGGCTCAGCTGAAAGCCGCACGGGGCTGGGACCGGAATCTGCGGCTTGCACAACAAGGCCCGAGCTGCCTGAGCCCGGGCCGTGCCCAGAATGCGTCGCACCTGAATGCATTGCAAGTCGGTCTGTGGCGACCGGACTTGCAACTTGCTCCGCCGCATATCGTGTAGCAGCTGGGTTCGCTCGAGCGCCTCCTCAGCACTGATATTGAAGAGCAACCCGAGAATTACCGCGACCAGCGTACCGGTCCGACCGTGCCCGCCCCAGCAGTGCAAGTAGATCTTGGCGCCGCTGTCGTTCGTCGCCGCGATCTCACAGGCCAGCCGAAAGGCGAGGGCAAAGACAGGCCCGTCCCTGGTGCACTTGAGGTCGGCAATGGGGAGATGAAAGTAGCGCAGGTGGCCCTCCCATGAGCCCAGTCGCTCCTCCATGGCGCGCGCTGCGTCGAGAATGTACGGGTACACAAACTTTTGCGCCCCGCGTGACTCTCCGCGGCGCACGACCTTCTTGGGCCCTTTTCTAGCAAGCAGGGGTGAGCATCGTCCCGTTCTGCGAGAGACATGTGCGGGCACTCGCTTTGCAAACACACAAAGGTGTTGATCCCAGTGTCAAGCAGGCTATGCAGGTCCCTGGCGTTGATGTGGGCGGCACCCCGTCGCTCGACCCACGCCAGGGGATATGCCCCGACCAGGAGCTTGCCAGGAAGCACCCAGTTGGACTCGCGAGTGGGTCCGGACCACAGCTTCTGGTTTTCTTTCACGTAGCGCTCGCACGGCAGTTTCGCCCGAGCCAGCAGGTTTGCCCACATTGCTTGCTTTGGCTCTGCTGGCTTGCCCACGGCCGCCGGTGATGTTGCCATCTCCACCGTCCTTGGCGTTGCGGCAGGAGCGTTGGCGGAGGCGAGCTCGCGCGCCGCGCTCTGGCCCCAGACGCCGGAGCGACACCCGCCTGGGGCTCTGCGCTTCTAGCGCGCACTGTTGCCGTAAGCAGAGGCGGCGGCAGCTCAAGCGCCACTTCTTGCGGTTCAAATTGCTGCTGCTGCTGCTGCTGCTGCTGCTGCTGCTGCTGCTGCTGCTGCTGCTGCTGCTGCTGCTGCTGCTGCTGCTGCTGCTGGCTGCTGCTGCTGCTGCTGCTGCTGCTGCTGCTGCTGCTGCTGCTGCTGCTGCTGCTGCTGCTGCTGCTGCTGCTGCTGCTGCTGCTGCTGCTGCTGCTGCTGCTGCTGCTGCTGCTGCTGCTGCACTTGCTGGCCATCCTCCTCCGCCGCTTCTCGCTCGCCATCGCCGGGCTGCGCGCGCCTCACGACAATGCGCACCGCGTTATCGATCGCGTTCGCGACCGCCGCTCTCGCAGCTTGAGCCAAGCCTTCGCGGCCCATGGAGCCAACCAAGCGGCGCGTGCCTGAGCGAACCCCGTCGATGTGTTCGGCGGCCACTGGCAGCGAGCCCTAGCTAGCAGGGCCTGAGCGAAGCCAGCCGCTTGCCAGCCTGAGCGCCGCCAGCGCTGCCGTCGTCGCCCTCACAGCCAGCCCTGCCACGGCAAGACAATCGAACGGATAAAATTCGTGGATCAGCAACTCACATCTCACTCATGTCAGTCAAGTCCGAACTCGACGCCGACGGCGCTTGGCAGCCTTTTGCTGCTGTTGCTGCTGCTCGCGTTGGTCTTCCCTCCTGTTTGGCCTTGATCTTTCGCCTGGCCTTCTCCGAGAAGACCACAGCGGCGCGCTGCCAGCGCGTCTCCTTGGGGCCCGTTGCCTTGGACAACTCGTGGCGAATCTTCGCGATCGCCTCGTTGGCTTCGCGCTGCTTGGCTTGCAGACGGCGCTTGTGCGTCGCCAACTCGTCGCGGAGCGACTGCCGCCGGCCCTCCAAACTCTCCTCGAGCTTGCCGAGTTGCTTGTCGCGTTCTGTGGCGATGGACTCCTCGAGTGCTGCCACCTCCTCGTTGTGCGCCTTGGTGGCCGCTGTGCGCTCAGCTGGGCTCATGGAGGCCTTGATAGCGGTCTTAAACTCGGTCTTGCGATCCTCCACGAGCTGTCCGAGCTCATGGACCCGCTTCTCGGCCGCCTCGATCACCTTGGCCTTCTCCTCCTGAACAAATTGCTCAAGCGTGGCGGTTGCCTTGTCCACCTCAGCCTGCACGTCCAGACGCACGGCCTCGACGTCGGCCTCGATCTCGGAAATTTTGACGCTCGCGTCTGCCTCCAACGACCGCGACTGCTCCGCAAGCGCTGCGCCCTCGCGCTGGACCTCCAGGCCCTCCTCACGGAACTCGGCGCCAAAGAACCAATCGTCCTCTTCGCGAATCTGCTGCAGCAATTCGTCGAGGTCCTTGCGCACCTTTTCGGCCTTGTCCTTGCCGCGCTGGACCACCGACACTCGCGCCTTGTTGATCCAGAGCCTGAGGATCGCCGAACTTGCCGCATTGAGCGCGACTGGGGCGAACGACGTGTCGTCGCCCTCGACTGTCGGGGCGCCGCCCTGCGCTTTGGCCTTCTTGCGGTTCTTGCGTGCCTCGCGCCGCAGCTTGGCTTCCTTCATGCGCTTGGCGTACTCTTGCATCTCCCTCGCCTCTGGGCGCGGAAAGTCGCCGCCGAGCCGCTTACGTGCCGCGCTGAGCCACTTTTGCACCGCGCGCCCCTCAATCGAGGTCCGAGACACGATGACGGGCTCAAAGACCTCGTCCTCCTGTGCGTCCTCGTCCTCGTCGGATGAGATATCGACCGAGCGCGCAACGCGGCTCGCACCTGGGGCCCGGAGCGCCTTTCGCCGCAGCTCGATCTCGGCCTGGCGCTGCTGGTCGAGGCAAATCTGGCAGCGAGTGACGAAGGCAGCGTGCCCGCGAAAGAACGCCTGCCAGAGCGCCCCGTCAAAGGCTTTGCCCGGATAGGCCGCCTCGAACTCGCGAATGAGGCGATCGATGGCCTTGGGGTCCGGCTTGCCCTCCGCATCGGCCAGCTCTGCCTTCATCGCCGCCCCGCTCTGCTGGTTGCGGCCGCATTGCGCGCAAGTGTCTCCAGTCTGCTTGTCGATGTAGCCACCGACCAGCTTCATAAAGGTGCGGCGCTGCCGAGCCCGGTTGAGCCACAGCAAGGCGATGGCCTTGGACGCTCCCTTGAGCGGGGCCTTGGACCAGTTTCGCCGCGCGAGCTCGAGGTCATCCTCATCACCCGACGAATGTCGTCGCGCGTGTCGTCAACACGCCGCTTCGCCTCGCCCATGGTCATCAGGTCGTTGTAAACGTCCCGAATATACTCGATATTGGGCCGCCCGTCCGGTCCGGGCATCTGCAAGGTCCGTGGCGTGAGCAGCTCTACGAGGTGCTGCAGGATCCAAGGCCGGTTGCGCTCGAGGAAACGGTGCCGGAAGCGCTCCGAGTTCATCGCCTGAGCTCGAGACGCTCCTGTTCGAGGTCTTCCTGCCGCCCTGCGCCCACAGCGAGGCGCGCGACGTCGTCGTCCACGGTGCCCTCCAGCGACTTTAGTCTCCAAATGCGCATGCGCTTGCCAAAGTAGATCGCCACGCGCTTGCCGATGGCACACATAGTCCAAACGATGACCACGACCAGCAGGAAGATTGGGTCCGCAAACATGTTGTACTGGTTGCGGATGTGGATTGTGATCCCAAAGACGAGAAGCATGATGGCCCACGAGTGCGTTCCCGCGATAAAGTAGTACTGCGACGAAAAGCACATGTTGTCGATCGTCTGCAGCTTGGGCGTGATGCTCTCGTCTAGCGTGTCCGAGTTCATCTGCCAACGCTTCGCGCACGCTAAACCGGTACTGCTGGTACGCCACGTACTCGTAGATCTTGAAGCCCTGGATAAGCTCTTGCGTGTTGAGCAGAAACATGTCCATCGCCAGCGTGAACGGGATGATCAGCAGCGAGAACATAAAGTAGAACTTGAGGTCCGTCTCCCGGATGCCGTAGTTGGGTGGGATCTGTGTCACTCCGTTGAACACGATAAGGAAGAGGTTGACAAAGGGCGCCATCATCAGCGCCTGAGCACTGTTCACGTACGTCGCAAAAGAGCTGAGAAGCGGCTCAACGCCTTCTTTCTCCAGCGCGATCAACTCGTTCACTCGCTTCCACTCCGCCTCTTCACGCGCGCGCTGGTCGCGCGTCATTTTGCGCCGCCGAGCCGCGAACAGCCGCCGGTCTAGGCTGAGCTTCCAGCGCGGCCACATCATGCTCATGTGTGTGGTAATGGGCTCCGCCACGAGGCGCTCCAGGAGCATCATGCCCAACTCGACCACGTAAGAAGTCACAAAGTCGAGAAAGTCGGACGCACCCATCGTGACGGTCATCTCAACGACCTGGATGACCACAATGAAAGGTGCGACCACCAGTGCGTCGCGAAGTACCTCCTCGAGCAGTACATCGATGAGGAGCTGGCCCACCTTGAAGGACACCAGAAACTCGATGACAAAGTCCTCAAAGTGGCTGCTGTACGAGAACTCGAACAGCACCAGGAGCGCTAGGCTCTCCACGAGGCTTGCGAGAATGATATGCGTGCGCTTCCAGAAGCGCGACGCCAACCGCTCGAAGGCTTGCGGTTGCCGTCGTAGTCCAGCGCCTCGCCCTCCTTGGGTCTTCTTCCTCTTCGTCAAATTCCCGCTCGATCTTGCTCACGCCGTACTTGACACGTTCGTCGCGGTAACGCTGATTAAAACGCGTCGCGGGCACCTCCATCTTGACAGACTGCACCAAGAGGTAAAGGGCCAACACAATCAGCGCGAGGCCCACGCGGCCCATGCGGTACCGTTCCATGTTGTCTCGGGTCAGCGCAAGCGTGTCTTGGAAGTGTCCGGTGACTCCTCAAAAGACACCACCGCTGGCGTCTTGAGCGGCGTGTCAGACCAAGCACGATGAACCACGTATAGAACACGGCTGAGCTGCCGCGACCGGCCGAGGCCAGCAGCATGCCGTGCGCCGAGGGGAAGGCCACGATGCGGTAGAACGAGAAGAACTTGAACGGCGGTGGCTGCTTGATCCTGGTAGGATGCGCGACGCAATCCACAGCACCATGCCCACCGCCGCGCTGCCGATGCCGACGGCCGTGAAGAACATGGCGTACACGTCCGGCGAGAACTGAAAGGTGTTGATCAGGTCGCCCCATGCCAGAGGCATCCACCGAAAGTACAGGCTGTACTCGTAGTCACCTGGTTCGCAGGGGAAGATGGGCGGGTCATAGGCGGCAAACTTTGAGATGACGGCCGGGTTGTCGCTCGTGGTACACAGGTCCTCGAGCTTTAGCACTGCACTGACGATCGACTTGTACGTCTCGGTGCGCTGGTAGTAGTCGATGTTAAAGTAGATACTGCGCGGCACGAGCGACTCGGCGCTCATGCCTTCCACCTCAACGGGGATCAGGTTCTCCGTGCCGATCAGCTCGCCGAGAATCGAACGTCTGCCCCAGCGCTCCCGCGGCTCGAGCGGGTCCTGCACGTAGTTGTCTATGGAGACCGGGTAGCGTGACATGCGGAACAGGGTTGTACCTTCAGACGCCTCGAACCAGCGCTGCTTGGCCCCAGATTGGAAGATGTTCTCCTCGAACGCGCACGAGAGGTGCATCCCGGGGTAGTCCGCCGCCTTGTCGGCGCAATCGTTCGAGTCCTGGCAAAAGAGGTCCGGGTAGTACATCGCCTCGAGCTCGTCCGGGGGCAGCTGGCACTTGTCGGCCAGTGGGACCGTCTTCTTCTCCCATGGGTACGGGCTCACCGCAATGGTCTGGTCGAGCGGCACGCGGGTGCAGTGTGGCTCCGGGTGCACCTCCACGAGCTTGGACAGGTAGATGTGCGAATCGTACTCGCGGCAGTTGCTGAAGAAAGGCAGGTAGTGCAGTGCGAAGAAAGACGCGCGATCCCATCCACATAGTTCCACCATTCGGAGCTTCGAGAGAGCCGATTTGGGGGTCTCGGGCAATGTACTCCAAGTGCTTAGTGGCCGCATCACCAGACGCGCGCGCTCTGTCCACTCACCGCCATCCGCAATTTGTGGCACCGCAGCAGCGTCTTCCGTCGTCGCCGCCGTGGCGTCGAGCCCGGCAGGCCGCGCGCCAGTAACGTTTCCGGTTTGCCCTTCGCCGCTTGCCTCACTGCCACCAACTCTACTGCCGCTGCTGCTGCCGCCAACGCCGCCAACGCCGCTGCCGCCAACGCCGCCGCGGGTGATACGCAGGCGCTCCACAGCGCCGGGCGCACCAATGTCACGCGTGCGATGCGGTCGATGAAGACGTCGTTCTCCACCTCGTACGTGTATAAGGCTTCACCACGTTCTGTGGCAGTGCTGCGCATGGAGAGGGGCAGGTTGAGCGGCAACTCCAGCTCGGACTCCGCCATGTCCTCCTCTATGACGAACGCCACAAACTGGTCCCGGGTGCCCACATTGGCTCGCGAGGGCGTGTAGATCACAACGTCGCCGAGGCGGGCGAGATGTCCTCAAAGGGTCCGTAGTATAGACCATGCACTAGCTCCATGACGAAGACGACCGCAGGGCACGCAACGCGGAGATGGAAACCTGCACGAGTGCGTGCTTGTTGTCCGGGTAGTTGCTTGGCTCACGATGGTCGTCCTCAAAAAAGTAAGGCAGCCCGTGCCGCTGGCAGGCGCAGCAGGTCGGCACCTCCTCTCCGGGGCGAATTTCTGTGCACACGAACCGCACCATGCATGGTTTGCAGTCGATGTAGACCGAGAGCTGGTAGTGGTCTGGTATGTCATGTTGCGCACATCCCGCAAGTCGAGCGTGACGACGGCCACGTCCCAGGGCTCCAGTTCGAGAGTGCCAAAGCCCACGACGTGGTCCGTCTCATATGGCCCGTAGAGCGGCGCATCCTCCGGTTTGATGCTTTCCCCGCCAAAGGGATCGTGTCTTCCCAGTCGCTCATGTTGACCAGTGGGCTCTGCGGGTCGAACGGCATGACACGCGTCAGTACCTCGTTCATGCGGGCGCAGTCATAGATGTTCTTGGCACCGAGCACAGATACCGTCCCGTCCGGGCACTTGACGAGGTCCTGGCACGAGCACACGTCAAGCCGGTCTTCTTCGAGCAGCTCCGCCGTTCGGTTGCCAAACTCGTCCACAAACTGCACCGCCGCCCACAGGTCGTAGAGCAGCGGGTCGATGTAGCTGCAGCCTTGAGTGCCTCGCAGCTGGCGCGAGTGGCCAGCTGGTGCTGCAGTGCGCCCTGGTACGGCTCGTAATCCCCGACATTTGGGACCGCGTGCAAGTCGCCGAGTCGGCCAGCCATCTTGTGGCCGGTGTCCTCCATAATGAGCGACCTCTGCAGTCGTCACGAAAACCTTGAGGTCATCGTAAGACATGAAACGCATCGTCTGCAGCCGACGTCGCGCGTCACGCCTGAACTTGAAGAGCTTGCAGAGATCGACTTGCTCATCGGTCCAGTCTGGGTGCCTGTTGCTGGAGCAGTAACAGTGCATGTCCTGCATGCACTCAGGCGAGGCCGTGCTGTCGCTTGCGTCGCTATTGTTCGTGAAAGCCTCCGGAAAGAGCACGCTGCGGTCGTCCGTGCACTCCACGGAGGGGTCCAGCGCCTGGAAGCAGTTTGCGTGTCTCGATGAAAAGGAGTTCTTCCGCCGTGTAGTTGAAGCGACTCAAGTACGCGGCGCTGCGGTTGGAATGGGTCCACCCAGGGCGTCAGCGCCTGGCAGCTCGTCGCACAGGTCCCGTATCGCGTGCAGCGCCACAGGTTGTACACTTCGCGAAGTCTCCGTGCGTGCGTGTCACAGTCGCAGCGCTGGCGCTGCACGCGTCCTGCACGAGCCGCCATGCGTGGTCGCGTCCGCAGAGCAGGTCGTTCTCAATAGCCACGGTAATCTCACGTCGAATGCGCCGGTCTCCTCGTCCCACATTGTTTTAACCGTCTCCTGCAAGGCCGGGTTGATGCCCTTGAAGCAGCGGTCGTCGTGTACAGAGATGTTGCGCGGCTCAAAGCCCTCCGGGTCCCACTCGGCTACGTAGAGGGGTGCAGGTTCGGGTTCGCTTGCTCCTTGGTGAGCTTGCGCTTGAGCGAATCGACGGCCATCAGGCCAAGGTACGGGTTGCCAGTACCGGTTGGGCAAAAGTACCCGGACGGGCAGGGCTTGGAAAGGGCCTGGCCGCGCCCGGTCCCGCGCTCGCAATAGTAGCCTGCTTGGCAGTGCTCTCCAAACCGCCCTTGGGGGGCGATCAGGCTTTCGTCCGTCGTGGTCCCAAAGTCGCACACGTAGCCTGCCGCGCAGGGCTCGTCTAGCGCGTTGACCGCGTTCGTGTACGCCCCGCAAATGAAACCCTCACTGCAAGGCTGCGACTCGGGCTTGACGTCGTAGTCGCAGATGAGGTCGGCCTCGCAGGTCCCAGGCAACCACACCTCGGAGCGGGTAGACGCGTTGTACGAAAAGAATCCGGGTGTGCAGTTGCGTGCCGCCTGAAAGAGGTCCGAGACAGGCTGCTGGATGAACAGGGACCCACGCCCAAAGTACCCTTCGTAGTACTCGTCGCCGTAGCCCTGGTGGTAAACGCCGCCCGACTGGATCTCGTAGCGCGGACCGTGAAAGTCCTTCATGCGCTGGTACACCTTGCTTCCATCGGGCCGCGAGTTGCGGTAGCACTGCGCCGTCGTGGTCACCTGGGTCCCGTCCTCGCAGTCGAAAGTTCGAGCGGTGCCTGGCGGGTCGCTCGAGCGGATGAAATTCGGGCTCCGTCCGCGGTCATCAATCGGGCAACGCACGTAGCCGTAGAAGAAGCTGTCGCCCTTGTTCACGCAGCCAAACTCCGACTCCCCCAGGCCTGTAGGGGCGTAGGGCGTGGGCAGGTCTCGCCTCGCACATGGAGTCGTCATGCCCTCCATTGGGCACGTCACTCCGGGCGGGCAGCGCGTGCATTCGTCCGCACTGCGGAGCTCCCAGTTCTTCGACCACGTCCCCGCTGGGCACCCCCTGCACACAACGCTCTGGCCGGGCCGCGAAATCGTTTTGAACGAGCCAGGCGGGCAAATCAGGGCCTCGGACGTGCCGTCGTTCGTGCACTGTGTGCCTGCCGGGCATGGGTAGCACCGCACGGTCTCGATGGTAGGCGCGTAAAAGCCGGGGAGGCACTTGGCCGCTTGGACCGTTCCCTTCATCTCCGCGAAGGTGCCAGGCTCAGTCGGGATCGGCGTGGCCGTGCCCTCCGGGCAATAAAAGCCCAGCGGGCACAAGCCATTGCCCTTGGGCGACGTGGATGCCGACTCGCAGTAGAATCCGTTCGCGCAAGGCTGGGCGAACAGATAGTCTCCGCGGCGCACCTCACTCGAGCCCACCCCACCGCTGCAGTACGTGCCCGGGCTGCACGGGTAGGGCCGCAGTGTGGTGTCGTTGCGAAAGACGTCCACAGTGAGGGTGCCCTCGGGCAGTAAAATCCAGCGGGGCAGCGGTTGTTGGGTGAGCTCAGGCGCGCCTCGCTGCAGATGTAACCTGGAGGACATATAGCGGGCATGACGCGACCAAAGCCTGGACAAATGTAGCCGGGTTGGCAGCCGGTGCACTTGGTCTGGCCCACCATCCCGTTGAAGGTGGACGGCGGACATGGCAGGGGCCACTCCATGCCGTCCTTAGGGCAGTAAGTGCCAACGGGGCACGGCAGCTTCTCGGCGAAAGGGCAGTAAAAGCCGGCCGGGCACCTGCCGAATCCCTGTGGGACTGGGCTGCCCTCCGGGCAGTACATGCTCTCAAAGCAGGGCTGGGGCGTGGAAAAGTTGCGCATGTTGGCCACCCGACGGCCGTGCCAGGCGCGCAGTAGGTTCCGATCGGGCACGGAATGGGCCGGCGCAAACTGAAGGCCTGGTAATCAAACGCGTAGTCTGAGAGCCGCACGTCCATCTCGTCGCCAAGGCGCATACAGCTGTCGTCCTGGCAGAACCGCCCTCGGATGGGCTGGAATGGGGCTGGGTCGAGCGGTAGCATGCGCCGCTCCATCCAGAAGCGCTCCGGGTACTGCGACACTTGCAAGCCAAAATCATCCGTAGAGTTGTCCCAACACCCGGCGCTGCGCGCACCGAGTACGAGGTCTCCGCCTTGCGGCAGCCGGCCACGGCGAATGGTCCCCGCAAGCTCCCCATAACGCCTGCTCGGCGTAAGTTTGGTGCTGAGCACCGCCGGGTCGCCGCACGTTGTCGCGCTCGTTGCGGTGCCGTCGAGGCAAAAGTGGCCCTCTGGGCATGGCGCTCGGGGCGTATCAATGCCGGTTACGTCGCACACAAAGCCCGCCGGGCAGATGCTCGGCACGTGCATGCCCTCGTGCGGGCAAGCATAGCCAATAGGACACCGAAGGCACTCTCTCGATGCGCCCAGCGGCTGGTACGTTCCTGGTGGGCAGAGCGTAAAGTTCCCATTGCCAGATCCCGGGCAGTAAGTCCCTGGTGGGCACCGTAGCGTGGTCCCGACCGATGGGCAATACATCCCGGTCGGACAAGGGCCCAGCAGCTCAAACGTCTGAAAGTCCGTCGAGAAGTCCACGCCGCCGCGTTCGTGGAGACCTCTACCACAAAGTGCCTCGGCGCCCGATTGCTCTGGCGCGGCACCCCTTGCCGGTCAAGCGCCGAGGCCACTGGAAAGTTGTCGGTCGTCGTGTCGACGTGGCACATGAGCAGCTCTGGTGCCAGAAACGTGGCGGGAAAGTGGCCCGAGCCGAACCTGCACCGCAATGCCGTGGTGTTGACAAAGCCAGACCCGGAAACAAGAAGATTGAGCTCGAGGCCGCTGCGCACGTACCCAGCTCGCGGGAACACACTCCCGACGCGCGGGTCTTCCTGGAACATGAAGCGCTTCCCTGTGTGGTGAAAGTCCTGCCCGTTCATTGTGACCTCCAGGTCAACAAGGCGCACAGGGAAGGTCGGGAAATCGTGCGCGCCCGGAAACAGCGGGGTACCATCTTGGTGCGCCAGGCGGTGGAGAACTCGTGCGAAAGCGGGTCCACGCGTGGGGTGCTGCAGCGGATCTCGCCCCCGCTCACAAAGCGAGCGGAACCACGTGCTGCTTGTCGAAACGACACCCGAGCTCGTCCGCGTCCAGGAAACCGCTGCCAAGAATGCGCACGTCGGTTCCAAATCGCTCGTGGGGACCGCTGATGGGGTTTATCGCGTGCACCGCCGGCGTCGCGTACAGTTGCAGCTCGACACCTGTTGAGACAAAGTTCTGGCCGTTGTTCGACACCGCAACAGCTACGCCCTGCTCCCAGCGCCACTGAAGGCGCCCGCGGGAAGCGCGCATCGCATCTCGTTCGGGCCGATCCATTCGCCTGGCGCCACAAGCTCAGCACCAAACCGGCACCGCAGAGCATCCGTCGGCAAGAAACCGGAGCCAAGCACGGTGACGACCGCCTCGCGTGACAGCGCGGCATGTCGCGGCGCCATCGCCGCGACATGAATCTCCTCGTCGTAGTGGAATCGAACGGATGACTCCGTGGAGAACACCCCGCCACGAACGCCGAGCTGGACTTGCACCGGGCCCGCGTACTGAGATGGCGGCGTGACGCAGCGCAAGTGCGTGGCATTGATCAAGGTGGCATCCACCGCTGTTGTCGTTGTGCCCACCACGCCGTCCTCACTATCGGCAAGGTGGTGCCGGAGCTCGAAGCGGCACGCGAGTGAGCTGCCGAGCTGCGCAAAGTGCTCCCCGATAACATGTACCACGGTTTGCCCGCTCACCGGCCCATGAACCGGGTAGATACCGAGCAGCTCCATGTTTGGCCAATACTGGAACAGAACGTCGCCTGGCGACGCCGAGAACGCTTTGCCGCCGTTGACAGAGATCTCGACCAGCACGGTCCCGACGCTCTGGTGCTGCCCTTCTTGAACAACGCGCACATCCGGCGCCATCAATCCGGAGCCGACGAGCGTGCTCGAGCCCAGAGCGATGGGCACAGACCCGCCGTCCGTGAAAGTGATGCGCCACGCGCGCCCGCCGAAATGGTCCACTGGGTGACTGTGAACTTGGACAGGGCCAAACGCCCCATGTGCGTCCTCAAGCGCAGCTTGGAACTCCGCATCTGAAGCGTCGAACGCGATTAAGCCCGTCCGCACGTCCTCGCAGACCCCGTCTTCGTAGCACGGCCCATTGAGTACAGAGAGAACGCACCAGCGAGGGGCTCGGTTGTTCCATCAAACTCGCTCTGGACAACGGCCTCGACAGGCCCTCCAGCTCGTCCTCAATGATGATGAGAGGCGCCAAGTGCCCACGAGGGCACGAGACTCGATCTGCCACTCGCTGATCGCGCGCTTATTGACTCGGACCGCGGGCAGATCAACGCCATAAGGCGCAAGCACAGCGTCAATAGCATCGCGCACCTCCGCGGCGCTAGCGTTCCAGGGAGTGGCGTTGTGCGCTTGGCGACGAGGTTGAACGGGTAGCGATCCTTCTCTCCGAGCCAGCTCGCGGGAATCTCGACCTGGAAAGTGCCAGCGAGACCTGCGCCGGTCAGGCGCAGCGCTTGGACCTCGTTGTGCGTCGGCCGAACCTCAACCACGGATCACCTCCGCGCTCGCGGCTGCCCTGCAGGCCAGAGATGTCCAAGCCCAGCAGAGCGGGGCTCGAGTAGTCGTCCAAGCTATGCTCGTGCAACGTGACCGCCCAACTTCGGCGGTGTGGGGCCTCCCTCGGCTGGTGACCGTGATGTTGGCGAGCCCGGGCAGGTCTGCAAGCATTGCCGCGCTAATCGCGTCCGGGCTCGCGTCCCAGTCCAGCGGTCGTGTCCGCCAGCTCCACTATCCCACGTGATCTCAAAGGTGCCGCCAAGCGGAGGATCAGCTGTGCGAAGGCGCTGCAGCTGCACAGAAGCCGCCAAGTCGTCCGGAAAGACGGCGGCTCTAGAGAGCTCGCGGTACGGCCCAAGCTCCCAGGGCAGCTCTGCAAGCCAGCTCACGGCTGCGTTCGCGTCAGGTCCGATCTGTGTCACGCTCACGTTGCTCACCGAGACACCATGCAGAGTTGAGAGGGCCTCCGCAAGCGCGCGTGTCGTGCCGCCGTCAGCCATCGAGGCTGCAGAGACAGCGATCTCCTCCGAGGCGTCGGCGTTGCCCAGCGCAAAGATTCGTACGGTTCCATCTGGCGCGGTGGTGCCTTGCTGCATTTTGACAACCGCGACCTCGACCTCCGACGAGGAGGAGTCCACCTGAATCATTTCCTGCGCGCCCATGTTGCGCGTGAACGCTCCGTCGAGAAAAGGCACAAAAGTGACATCCCACGTGACGGCGCCCTCGGCGCTGGGCCCAGAGCGCGTGACCTCCACGCGCGTAATGCGCTCAGCCGCTTCCAGTTGCTCGCGCACATCGTCGGCCGTCGCGGAGAGCGCGATGACGTCCGTGTACTCGTCCCGAAAAGATAAGACAAAGTTGCCAGAGCCCACGTGGCGTTCTGCACCGTCTCCACCAGCACTCGCGCGTTCGTTCCCGTCAAGGTGCCATCGTAAATCGGATCGAGCGCGGGCGCGTTGCCGCCCTCGAGCTTGCCGAAGGTCACAACCCACGAAAAGCCGCCGTTGATGTCCCGTGGCAAGCCGGTCACGTTCAGCACGTCGCACACGGCGGCAAGTCGCGTCCGGACAGTTTCTGCCGTGGCATCAAATGCGATCGGCTCGGTCGACAAGTCTCCGAGCCGAAGGCGGAATGTGCCCGCGAGGGCCTCACCGCTACCGTCGGCCAAGGTGGCCACGTCCACTTGCATACTGTCGCAGCGCACGAGGTCGTCCGGCACGTCGCCGACACGGTCAACGTACTCGATGCGCCATGATCGGCTGGCCCCCAGATCCATGCGGGTCACCTCGACCGCCTCACCCGTGACGCGCGCAAATTGCTGCTCAAGGTAGGCTGCGCTCGACCCGAATGAGAGGCTAAAGTTGCCAGCGACTGGTTCGCCGATGGTGCACGAAAAGTCATCCACGGTGCCATGCGGCACCGAAATAGCGTGCACTTCAGCGACGCTCGCGCCGGCGAGCCGCGTCAGCGAGACGCGCCGGTTGGAGCCGAGCAACGCTTCAGCGCTCACCTCCAAGTTGGGTGGCAGAGCGTCTGACTTGCCTGACGCGAACGTGACGTCCCACGTAAAGTCCCCGTTGAGTGTCCAGAGCTCCGCTCCACGAGCGCGACCCGTGCGTCGCTGGCGCCCGTTCGAAAGAGAGAATTGAGCGCGTCTTCCATCTCTTCGCTGGACGCATTGTGTCGGACAATGGACTGCGCGGGCTGGGCGTGACAGCCTGGGCACCGCAACACGATCTCGCCACCGAGCGCCGAGCCCGTACCGACCTGGAGGTGAGACACATGCGCCTGTGCGACCTCACCGGGACTCGACACAAAGAGCGCGGAGGTATCTACCTCGATCAGAGGGACGTATCCAGCGCGCTCCGAGAACGTGATCTGCCACGCAAAGGCGCCTTCGTCCGCACCGGGTGCAGCTGCACGGCTCACCTCCACAAGACCAGCTCCAGGCGCCTGCCGATGGATCTCCTGCTCAAGGGCGGCGGCGCTGATGTCAAAGCGCAGGCGGAACACGGTCTCCAGGGTGTCGGAAAAGTAAATGTCAAAGGTGCCCGCCAAGCGACCGTGCCCTGACGTTGCACTGGTTTCCACGCGTTGAATCGCCGGGATCGCAGATGGCTGCGACATCCAGCTCTCCCACACGCCACCCTCGAGGCTCGCATCGTTGACCACAAAGCCCACGGGGTCCGCAACGCTGGCGCTCGGCGACGGGCTCTCGAGCTCCACGACCCACTCCTGCTTGACTAGCGTGTCCACGGGTTTCGTCACCGCATGCAACCGGAGCTGTGGCTCTGCGGCACGGAGCTCAGCCTCCATGTCCGCTGCGCTCGCGTTAAACGCGAGGGCCGCGGTATACGCCATTGTTGTGCTGTGGTTGAGTGCCACGCCAACGCGAAACGACCCAGCGAAACGCGGCGCCTGGAACTCGGTCAGAGCCACACGAGTCCGCGTGCCCGTCAGATCTGCATCAGATAGAACGGACACGGCGACGTCGAGCGGCACGGAGATTGTGTACCTGCGCTGGCCATTGCGCCCTCCTGCAAACGCCTGTCGGCGTGCACTTCGAAGAGGCTGCGATCGAACGAGGGAAAGGCGTCGCGCAGACGCGAGCCGAGCACGGCATCCGCAAGCGGCACAACGTTCATGTCAAAGTGCACGACACGAACTGTCTCGCCACTTCCATCGCCCGACAGAGACTCGAGCAGTAGTGCGAGCCGACCCCCGATGACCTCAGAGGTGCCATTCCGTACTTCCACGCTGTGGGAGCTCGAGGTTTGAGGCCCAAAGTAGAGAGGCGAAAGGTTGCCCGACATCCCTGAGAACGTCACGTCCCACGCGGCATAGCTCGCGTCTGAGAGTCCGGCATTTGCCGCGATGCGTAAGCTTCCGTCCCCAAAGCCAGGGAGCGACTCCAGCCAGCTTGCGACCACGAGCGCGTCATCCACATCTGCGGCCTGCAAGCTCTCGCTTGACGTCTGATCTGGCCCGTACCGTGCGACGAGGTCGTACGGCGCCCCGCGCTCCAGCAGAATAGTCTGCACCTCGCACCATGCCCCGAGCTCGACGAGCTCGGCCCAGCCGAAGGCGTCGACGCCAAGAAGGGCACTATCATCCACTTCAATGTCCACGTCCCGCGCGAACGGTTGCGCAAAGGTCACCTTCCACGCGTACTGGATGCCCTCGATTGTGAGCTGGGTCCGAGGCCACTGTCAGCGGGCCCAACTCTGGGAATGCTGAGGTTAAGGCAGAGCGAACAGCAGCGGCGTCGGAGTTGGCGGCGATCGCAGACGAGGTCTTGTTGTTGTACAAGACGGCAAAGGCGCCACCAAGGCCGCTTGCGGCGGTCACGGTGATGCGCTGTTGCTCCTCCACCACCTCGAGGCTGTCCGGGTTCTCCACTGTGACGTCAAGGTGATACACGCGCTGCCGCGCCCGTGCATCGGCTGTGAGGGAGATGACGTGGGCTTCTCTGGCACTCGACGAAGCCTGCGTGCGGATTCGGATCACCTCGGCCCTGTTGGAAGGGACCTCGCGTAGCCGTAACACGCTGCACCTCGCTCGACACGTTCACAGGCGACGCGATGATGCGCTGCACATCCGGCTCCACGTTGCGCCCCCCCCCACCGAGAGTTCGAGCGTCTCCGGCTCGCGCTCGTGAGAATAAAAGCTCAGCACTTCAACCCGCTCGCGCGGGGTGGCGCCCGTGAACGCTACTTCAGCGATTGTGGGCTGCGCCTGCAACGGTGGGACGATGCAATCAAGCTCGGACTGGCTGCGCCATCGTGCAGGCACCACGGTGTCGCCAAAACGACACTGGAAGAGATCGAGCGCCGCGCGAACCTCGTCAAAGGGCCCGCCGGTGACCACCACCTCGACACCTCCGGTGCTGGGCCCCGCCCGAGGCGAGATGGATGCCACGCGCACGTCTTGGTCGAAGAGATACTTGATCCCGCTGTGTGTCACCACGTGCTGGTCGGAGAGACCGCCAGCTCCACTGCAGCACTCCAGGAACCGAGCGTTTCAGCCGACGGCGTGAGGCACTCCACCGACGACGACGTGAGCTCCCTTGCACGAACAAAGACGAGCTCGTCCCCGCCAAATACACAGTGCAAGGGGCGCTCCAAGTTGGCAAAGCCGCTGCCGATGAGCTGCACAGGGCGGCCCCCTTCAGCGGGCCCGCTGCTCGGCTCCACCGCTAGCACCTGACGGCGGCAAGGTAGTCGAAGGCCAACTCGCCACGCACAAAGTCGGCGCCATCGTTCAGCGACAGTCGCAGCGGGCACGAATTTCCAGTGAGGCAGCCTTCGGCACGGTCCTCTGGGGGGCTGGCGCACGACACGATCTTCGGCGACACCAGGACTGGCGCGTCGCGGCGCTTGCCGAACCAGCACGTCACGCGGCTAGAGCAGCATCTGTGAGCGGTTCGTAAAGCGAAACGTGTACGATCGTGCCTCCGGCGGCCGGTCCCACCAAAGGCTGGGCGCCCTCGATCACCACAGCGGGGTCATAGCTAAAAACGGCCGGGTTTGACTGCTCCTGCCCATTGGTGCTTACGCTGACAAGCGCGAAAGGCCATTGCAGCTCGCGGACGGTGCTGTCCGACGACGGCACGCTCTCGCAATGCTCAGCGCGCATGAGCCACGAGCTCGCCAGGCCATCGTAGTAGGAAGGCCCTACCAAGCTTGCGTTTGAGCAGCCCAGCTTGGCTGCCGCGGAGGCGAGAGCCTGCTGCCCATCCCGATTTCCGAGAGAATCAGAAACCAGCCCGCCGATGAGTACCACGGCCCTGCAGGAGCCGGCGGAGTAGTGCACTCAATGACTTCTGGCGAAAGCCACCGCGCTGGCACGCTTGCACCGAAACTGCCAAAGCTGCACTCGAGTTCCGTGGTGTGCGCAAAGTGCTGCCCTCGAACCGTAATTGCAGTGCCGCCAGCCAGTGGACCACGGGTGGTGGTCAACTCGTCGATGTGCGGGAGCCCGCTGCGGCGAAAAACTGGCCCGTTCGCGGTAAACTCGTAGCCGTTCACGGTCACGTCGACGACCAAGGTCTCGGGCGCCCCGGCAGGTGCTTCGCAAAGCATTGTATCTGAGCCGAGGAAGGTCGCCGAAACAAGCGAGTCGCTCGAGCCATTGGAAAATCGGCAGGCTGCAGACTCTCTCGCGAGCGTCCGCACAGCCTGTGGCAGCGCATGCCGAAGCGAGACCGCCACCATGGTGCCACCGGCGTAGGATCCATGTCCTGGAGTGATGGCAGCGATAGCCGGCTCCGGGCTCACCACGGCAAAGTGGCGGAGCTGTGACCGTCCAGAAACGTGCGCTGGTCTGCGTAGTATCGCACGTGTACAATAGCAAAGCGTGCCCCGGTCGGAAATGGTGGCGTCGCGCAGGTAATCGTGTGCGAATCGACGAAGGCAGCCGCCGTCTCAATCGGCTCGCCCACATCGACGCGAAACACGCAGCGCACCAACCGGTGCCAATAAAAGCCAGACCCGCGCACTTGGAGCTCTGTGCCGCCCTTGCTCGTGCCGAGAAGGGGCGCAATGCTCTGAACCTCTGGCGCAGCATCAAAGCGGACAGCGGCCGGCTCCGGCTGCCTTCCGAAGAAGCGCTGGCCGTCGATCGTTACGGAAACCTCGCAACAGCCGGCATTCACTCGCGTGACAGCCCAGCTCGAGTTGGTTCCCAGCGCGAGGTCGCCGCTCTGTACAACAAGCATTGGCTGCGGGCCCAGGTTGCCCGGCTCGCCACGCGACGTGAAGTGCACACGCCATCGAATGTGTGACGGCCCGGAGACTCTCTCGACGGCAACGGTCCCAATCGATGGCAGCGACTCGAGCGCCAGCTGCACCTCGCCTGCGGTGCTGTTGACCGCTAGGCGGTCGGTGGTGTCGCCACGAAAGCTAAGCCTGTAGTACCCTTGGGCGGGATGCGAACCCGTGCGGATAGTGGTCGCGTCCACGCGCGCGTGCGTGCCCGTTAGCCCTTGCCAGTTGGGTTGAAGACGCAACTGCTCGCCGTCGAGCGCAAGGAACGTGATCGTCCACGTCCTAGCATCCCAGGCCAGCTCGCTCGTATCCGCCAAGGTGACGCTGGTGTCCAGTTCCAGGTCATCTGCAAGGATCTGCTGCAGCTCGGCCGCATCGCTCAAGAGCGGAATTGGGCGGGTCACTTGCCCGCCAAAAGCGAGGGTAGTCTCCGCCCGGCGTGCTGCCGTCCTGCTGCGTCTCGCACGTCCAGGAGGCGTTTGTTACCGGGCCGAGCGCAGCCAGGTCCAAACTTGGCGAATCGAAATCGCGCAGCGCTGAGGCCGGAAAGGTCACAGTCCACGAGTACCCGCCGTTCAGGTTTGGAGCTGCCGAGCGCGAGACCTCAAAGCCGCCTACGCCAAAGGCAGTGGCCATCGCGCTTGCCATCTGCGCCTCGGCCGCATTAAACGGCACGGTAGCCTGACTGCTGCTCCCGATCACGTTGAAGCTGCCCTGCGCAATGGCCACGGAGGTGCCAGCCTGCACCTGCGTGACCTCCACGCGTGCATCTCCAGTCGCGATAGCCCGCAGCGCCGAGTCATCGTGCCCGAGCAGATCGAGGTCGCCAGCATTGCCCCAAAAGGTGACGAGCCAAGCGAAGCCATGGCTACTTTGCCTCGTTCGACTCACCTCCGCGGATTCAACCGAACCAAGGTGGTTCAGGGCGTCCGCGAGCCCACCAGCCGACACATCAAAGGGCAGCGCCGAGGTGGTCTCCCCGCCTAGGCTGAGCGTAAAGGAGCCCTCGAGCACCGAAGAGGCCACAGTCTCAACTCTCTGGACTTCAGGCACCGTGGATCCTGTGCCATCCGTCGCAGACGCATGCAACTCGATGACTTGAATCTCGCGCTGCGCTGGCACAGCACGCGCTTGTACGCCTGCACGGTACTCTGGCTTTCCGCAAAGTGCATTGTGACGTCCTGGACCTCGTCGGGCAGGTCGTCAAAGGCTGGCGTGACACAGTCAACAAAGGTTCCATCGCCCGAGACGACCGCTGCTGAGACGACCGCCTCACCAATCTTGCACGCCGAAAGCGGAGATCGCACAAAGTTCTCCCCGAAGACACGAAGAAGCATGCCGCCGTGGGTCGGCCCACGGTCCATGAGCAGTGAGGACACCTCTGGGTCGCGGACATACGTAAACGAGAGCGGCTGGCCGACCTCGAAGTCTTGCCCGTTGCTACTGACGGAAACCATCGCGACCTGTGGCTCGTGTACAGCTGGTGCCTCGCACAGCACGACCTCGGCAGTCACTTGCGTGCCGTCGACGAACAGGCTCGTGCCATCTTCCAGCACAAAGCGGCAGACCGGGTCGATACCGTGGAAAGACTTGCCGCGGATGGTCAAGTGCGTGCCCCCGACAGGGCACCAAGACCTGGCGAGGCGGATTCGAGCTCGATGTCAGCTACGTACTCGAACAAGACCGCCACCTCGTCCTGGCCCCCGGCGGTTTGCGCCGGTGTCACAAGCTGTAGCATGACGGCACGCTCGCCGTGCGACTTGTGCGGCGGCGCGATACAAGCTGCACGGCGCGGGTCGCCCTCGTATGGCGATTGAGCGGGCACTCGTTGCGCGCCGAACGCGCAAGCAAGACCAGGTTGGTCCGCGAAATTGGCCCCAGTGACCACCACCTTGGTGCCGCCGCGGGACGGCCCAAAGCTGGGCTCCGCAGCGAATGCACCGGCCGCTCCTCAAACCCAAAGTGCACTGCGTCGGAGGAATAGTCCACGCCATTCACGGTCACCTGGACGAGGGTAGGCCCGCTGTGGCGTGCGACCGGGCTCTGGCACAAGATCTCGCGATCGGATACAAAGGTTGCGGCCCGTGGAGGTGCGAGCCCGAATCGACACGCAAGGTCTTGTGCGTCGACAAAGCCCCTCCCTCGAATCGCGACGAGCGTCTCGCCGCCAAGAGGTCCATGGCTTGGAGATACGCTGTCGATTCGCGGCAGTGCATGGTACCTGAACACTGCCCGCTCTGCGGAGAAGTCCCTGCCGTTCGAAGAGACGTGCACCGAGATGTCTGTCATCTGGCCCGTGGCTGGCGGCACGACGCATCGCACCAGTTCCGCAGAAACAAAAGCGGCACGCACGTGCTGCGTCTCGCCCGTAGCGAGGTGCACAAAACGACAGCTCAGCTCCGCTGTGTCCTCGAATCCCGAGCCAAACACCTTGACGTCGGTCCCGCCCCGCGCCGGCCCTGCAGCGGGCTCGAGCTTGAGGACGCGGTCCTCGTCCCGGAACGCGAAAAAGAATCCGTCGGCCCCGTCGGTCCCGTCGCCGCCTGCCCCGGCCTCGAGGAGCACTAGGTCGTGAAACGGCGCAGCCACCTGCACCAAGTCCACCCAGGTTTCCCGCACTACCGGGAACGCAAAGTCGTCAATCGAAGGCGTGTAACATTCGGCAGCGGACGGCGAGATGTAGCGCACCGGAACAAGCTGGGATTCCTCGAGCGTCGTTTTCGCCCACCCCAGTGCGGCCGGCCCGAAATCGGCACCGCAGATCGCTCACGTCCGGCACGAGGTTCTCGCCACGCAGACGTAGCGGAGTGCCGCCACGAAGCGGGCCACGACGGGGCCGGAGGTCAGTGAGGACGAGTGGCTGGCGGTAGGTGATGGTGAGTCCGCTGCTGGTAAAGTCGACGCCATTCATGCTCACATCCACGCGCGCTTCTGTCCCAACGGGACGCAACGGCGCGCGACACAGCACGTGCTCACCGTCGATCAGTCGCGCTGGGCTGGCCTCGCCGTCTACCTTGCAGAGGAGCTTGTCAAGGTCGCCGGCTAGATCAAAGTTGGATCCAGTGAGCAACAACGGCACACGCGCCCCGTCGGCCAAGGGTATGATGAAACGCGGCTTGACGCTCTCGAGCACGACCCCGTTCTGGTAGAACAGCGTTGATCCCCGCCCGGCTACTTCCTCCTCCAGGTCTTCCCCGTCATTGAGGCTCACGTGCAAGTCGCACGTTGTTCCAGCGCGGCCGGGGGGGGCAATGAAGGCCAGCATCTCGTTGTCCAGAAAGCGCGGCGCCACACGTAGAGGCTCCGCGTCGACACATGCGACGAGCACGACCAGGCCATCCACGTATTCAAAACCTGAGCCCCGCACGATGACCTCCGTGCCGCCGGTTGTTGGAATGACCTTGGGCTCGGCGCTGTGCACGGCCACACGGCCGTAGTACACGAAGAGCACCCCGGCGTCCTCGAGCGAATCCCACACGAAGACTGGCTCCGCTGCGTCTGGGTGTTGCTTTGCGAGTGAAATGCGCACGCCCGTCACAATCTCCGAAGCTGGCGCAGTGCAAGCCACTTGCTTGGATGTGACTCGAGTAGCCACACCTGAAAGCTGCCCGCCGAAATAACACAGCAATGCCGAGCCATCTGCCACTCCGATTCTGGCACGCCTGGAAGCAGCACACGCGTGCCGCCGGCGATCGAGCCGCTGACCGGGCGCATTGCCGCGTGCTCGTGCACGGCGGGACCGACCGCAACGCGCACCGTCGTGAAATCGGCGCAGTTGTTGGACACGTGCACGTCCAGCGAGCCGCGAAACTTGATGCGGTCGGCCTTCCCGGCAGCCATGGAGCAGCGCACCGAGTATGGCCCGATCCACTGCAGGATAGCGACCTCGTCCCCAAGCTTGCAGCAGCTCCGCTCGCCCTTGTAGAAGCCGCTGCCGGTTAGCAGTACGCTTGAGTCGAGCTCGCCAAGGAAGGGCGGGTCGAGACGGTCAATCACGATGACGATGAACGTGAACATGACGCGGTTGGAGAAAATGCTCCCGTCCACGTGATCTCGACCGTTGCAGGCCCCGACTCGCTCATTGGTGGCGCGACGCAGCGGAGGCTTGATGAGGACAACATCTGTGCGGGTGTCATCTGCGAACCGTTCCATCGACACGCGAGTTGCTCCGTCCACAAAGCCGTCGCCGCTTACGCGAACCGAAGTCCCACCTGTAGTAGCGCCAAGTACGGGCTCAATGTCGTCCACAGAGATCGCACCATTGAAGCGGAATGGTAGCCCTCCTGGCAAGGGGCTGCTGTCCTCGTCGCGCGCAAGCTGCACCCACGCGGTAGCCTCAGGTCCACTATGGGGTGGCGTCAAGCACAGGACCTCGTTCGACGAAACCACAGTGGCCTGAACCTCCACGGGCGTTCCGAGGCCCGGGATGTTGAAGATGCAGCGCATGCCGGAGCCAGGGATGAAGTTGGACCCGGCGATTCGCAGCTCCACCCCGCCCGCACTTGAACCACCCGACACCGAGCTCGAGCCGATGCTTGCAGAGGCGACGATCTGGAAGGGAAGAAACGCCTTGGAAAAGGCCTGCCCGTTCAAGCTGATGCGCAGAATGGAGGGGCCCAATGCATTGCGCGGCGCGACGCAGCGAAGCACTTGCGCGGAAATGATTGTAGCGGGCACGCGCTTCGCGCCGAAGGAGCACTCGACGATTCCGGCGTCCGCCACGAAGTTGGCGCCGTGGACCGTCACGACAGACCCGCCCTGCTCGTCGACATGCACTGGATGCATCTCCGCGAGCTCCGGCTCAGCCACGAGCTGTATGCGGGCCACGGCGTGAAAGTCGCGGCCGTTCAGGCCCAGCTCGATTGTAGCTTGCCGGGGCGCGCCCCCGAGCGCAGCAAAGTCGCACTCAAGAAGCTCGTTTGATGCGGCGCGCGCCGGGACGGCGCTGTCGTGCTCCCCGGCTACGCGACAGATCCAGGGGTCAGCGACCAGGCCAAAGTTGTGTCCCAAGAGTCGCACGCTCACGGGTGAGCTTGCGCTAGCGGCAGGCGGCTCCGCCGCGTCCACGACAGGAGGCTCATAGAAGATGATGTCTGTGCTTGCCTCGGCGACAAGGAGCGGGCCGGCCTTGAGCGAGAGCGCGTAGGCGCCTCCAAGGCTGACAAATGGTGTCTTGCATGTGATGGACGAGCCGTCACCCGAGACGGAGGCCGGCGTAGACGAGGAGGCTCGACGAGCCATTCCAGATGCGGACAGCGTACGCGGCGTGAAGACACAGCGCACCAAGAGACCTGGTTCGATCCCCGTTGCGCTCAGCTCGATCTCGACATCGCCCGATGTCGGCGCGCTCTGTGGCATGATCGCGTACACGCTGGCCTGTCGCGCAAAGGTGACCTGGGCGCCTGTATCAGCAAAGCTGGCTCCACCGTTTTGCGACACGAATAGACGGACCCGGCCGGGAGCCATCCGTGGCGCGATGCACTCGACCGAGTGCGCGCTCTGCCAGGCGGCCTCAACCACTGCAGAGGTACCAAATCTGCAGAGTACGCGCTCGGAAGAACTTGGCTGGGTCGCTCAGCCTTCCAGAGCCAAAGTGAGACGTGCGCCGCCACCTTCCGGCACGATAGTCGGTTCCACCGCGGTGGCTCGCAGCTCAGGGTCGAAGCGAAAAAGTGGTTGAAGCGCCGCGGCGACCTCTTGGCCGTTGCCGTCCACCAGCGCGAAGCGCACTGGCCCAATCTGACCTCCGCCGTCCGGCACGGCGCAGCGAAAGAGGTCCTGTGCCTCGATCGATGCGGGTGACGAGACGTGTCCAAAGAAGCATGATGCAGGGACGGTCACGTCGCTGAGGTGAACTCCGGCGCCACTAACGATGGTGCCACCAGTCACTGGCCCGCTGCCGGGCTGAGAACCGCTGATTTGCGGGCTGCTCACGATGACCAGCTTGAGCTCACTGGCTTGAGCCGGCTTGTTGTTGAGGGTGACGCCGATGGCATAATCTCCCGCTTCGGGCAGGACTAGGGCCTCGCAGACCACCCGGTCACCCTCTAGCGCTGCGCTGCTCGTGAACCGGGATTCAGACTGGAGGCTCCGAAAGGTGCACTGGGCACGGCCCGTCGCGCCAGATTTGGCAAGGTCGCCGAGGGGGCCATACGCGACGAACGAGAGCGACAGTGTTGCGTTAGCAGCACCAGTTTCGGGCTCAAGGTGGCTGAGCTGAAGCGGCTCGATGACCTGCACTTGCGCTGCCGCACCTTGAACAACCGTTGCGCCGCCGTCGTTCGATACTGCCAGAGACATGACCCCAGGCCGCCCAAAGCGAGGCACCAGGCATTCCACAGCGGTTGAGGAATGCGGCTGCGCCGCCGTGACCTGCACTTCGGGCCCAGCTCGTCGCCCGTGTACCATACGCACACCTGCCGCGGCTCGTTCGGCTGGAAGTCCGTCCCGAGCACGAGTACCGTGGCCGCCGTATCTGTAGCCGCCATGGAGGCGACGAGAACGGCAGGCACCACGGAGAAAACGACGGGCACGCCTTGGTAGACGAAGCGCACGCCGTCGTTTGACGCAAGGGTGCCATCTACAGCAACCACTTCAAGCTGCACAGCACCAGGACCAGCCATGGAAGCCGGCGCTGAGCATGTGACGAGATCGGCCGCGAGGAACGTGGCTGGCACGACGTCGAACAGGCCGAACTTGCACCCAATCTCTCCACCCGTATCGAACCCGCTGCCCTGAACTGTGACGAGTGTGCCCCCTAGCACGGTACCATGGTTCGGGACCAGGGCCGTGACACGCGGCGTCTCCACGTACGACCAGCGGTCCGAGATTCCTTCGTCGGCGAGAACGGCCAGATCCACGCCGTTAACGGCGATCCGAAGGGAATAGGTGCCACTCGTGCTGTGCGGGCCCATGAGGCACTCTACTTGGTGTCACTCAGGACCCGGGCGTCCTTGCGTAGCAACTCTGCGGCCCCACTGAAGAGAACGCACTGCACCAGACCAGGCTCGCTGGCGCCAAAGTTTGTTCCGTAGACGGTCACCACCGCGCCGCCCGTCAGCGGGCCCCGGCTGTGCGAGAGAGCACTCTGCACGACCGGCCCGTGCAGCTCAAATCCTGTGTGGCCGGAAAATAGTCATACGCATTGACGGACACCGAGACGCGGAGTTTGCCAACTCGGCCAGCGTCCCGGCCAGCGGCGGCCGGCACTTGACATCGGATGAGCGAATTCGAGATCCACTGCGGGCACGGCGTGGGCGCCAAACTTGCAACGCAGCCAAGAGGTCTGCGCGAAACCAAATCCCGAAATCGTGACCAGCGTGCCGCCTTCCGCAGGGCCCTTCGACGGCGTGAGAGTTGTGACGGACGGCTCTGGGACCAGGCTGATCCTGTTGTCAAGCCCCGTCCAATCTTGTGCGTTCGAGGAGACTTGGATGCTGGCGTCGGAGCTCGGGAGCTCGGGCATGCGCAGGGTGCACGCCGCGACTGGGCCGTCCTCAGCGCTGTCCGCTTGCACCAAGGCGGCGGGCACAGGCGCGCCACCGGCCACACGGCAGAAATGAACGTGCTCGGCCTGT
Organism: Thraustochytrium striatum; assembly: GCA_022244645.1. NCBI lineage: Eukaryota > Bigyra > Thraustochytrida > Thraustochytriidae > Thraustochytrium > Thraustochytrium striatum. Next base: position 1,188,547 of record JACDIV010000055.1, read on the forward strand.
TTCGAGTACACCCGCAGCTCGACGAGCGCACCATGACTTGCAAAATGTGGCCAAACGTCACCCACAGCCAGGGGCTCGTGAAAGGCAAACGCAGGAAGCTCATCCAGCGCGCCACGGGCTTGGCTTTGCGGAATGTTGGACACCTCCACGAGAACATGAGGATCCGCAGACCGCAGTAGCTCCGTCGCGCACTGCCCTGCCGCGCTGACTGCCGGCGTGGCACATGTTACCTCCGTTGCGCTACGAAAAACGCAGGTGACACCGCCGCGGACGCCGCTGCGCACGGCCCACGCCAGTGAAACATACATGACAGGCTAACCGAGTCCAGAAACTGCGTGCCTCGGACTCGGATCATGGTGCGTCCATGCGTTGGGCCGAGGGCGGGCTCCACGGCCGTTGTCGTCACTGGGGAATGGAAGATAAAGTCGCCCACCTCCACGGTTGTCCTTGCCGTTGAGCGAAAAGCGAAGCTTGTGCGAGCCAGCGCTAAGAGCTGGGCTCTCGCAGGTTGCCACAGAAGTTGACAAAACGGTGGCTGGCACAGCCGACATGCCAAAGAGGCACCTCGGTCGCACCCCGAAAGCGTCTGCGGGCTGAATGAAGTTGCTGCCCTCGACGCGCACAAGTGTTCCGCCAGAGTCGATGCCCACCGCTGGGACGGCCTTGGACACTGTGGCCGCTGGCACAAAGGTGAAACGCGCCATCGAGAACGTCTGAGGCGCTCTCGTCGCCGCGGCGGCTTCCGCAGGAAGCACTCGAACGATGGCGTGAAGCTGCTGCGCCACGTCCCAGGTCCCGCTCGGAGCCGGCGGGGTTAAGCACGTGAACGAGCCGTCCCCATGGCTCGTTGCCGAAGAGCCTGCACTCTGACCATGTGCAGCGCCCTCAAAGTCAAAGCGGCAGACCATCTCACCAGGGCTTGCGTTTGCCTCGCCGAACACAACGATCTCAGTCCCGCCCTCGAGGGACCCGAAGCGTGGCTCCACACGAAACACCGTGGAGGGCGCATCAAAAGCAAAGCGGATCGCGCCCCGAACGAGCTCCAGGAGCGGAAAGTCGCGGTGCTCGATGGTGAGCTCAGTTGTCCGGGCGGCTGAGCGGCAGGCGAGAAACACTCGATCAGAGTGCCGTCAATTACCACCGCAGGGGTTCGGAGGTCGCCGCCAAAGACGCAGTCCAGAGGCCCGGCCTCCGCGTTGAACGAACTGCCGTAGACGCTGAGCAGGGTCCCACCAGAAAGGGATGCACTTGCCGGCGACACCTCAAGGAGGCTTCCATGCGCGAAAACATCGATGCTTGCGCTTTCGATGGTGCGCAGCCCTCCAAAGGCCGTCCAGGAGAGCTGGATCTCGTAGCGCCCCGGGACCAGCGCTGGCACCTGGCAATAAACCAGCTTGCTGGAAGCCCAAGTGCCTCTGGTTGCGGCTTGGGCGGGTCCAGAGAAGTTGCAATACACGGCGCCAACAGGGTGCATATGAAGTCCCAGAACTGCGACTGCGGAGGCACCGCTCTCCGGCACCGTACCCGGGACGACCTCCGAGAGCTGCGGACGTTCGTGAAGGTCAAGCTCTGCGGGCAAAGACCCCAGGAATGGCCCGTTTTCCTCCTCCAGGGCAATGACGAGGCGCACGGCGACCGTCAGGCTCTTGAAACCGTGAGCAGTGGCGTCCTGCGAGTCTTCAATGTAAGGGACGTCGCACTCTACGACCCCCTCGTCAGCCAGCAGCGCAGCCGTACGTCCAAATGAGCCAAAGTCGCAGCGAAGGTGGCCTCCAACGGCTTGCGGCAGCTCCGCGACTGTCAAGGCAATGCGCTGGCCTTCTGTGGCGAGCGCAACGTGCGCCGGGGTCACCTGCACGATATCAAGGTCGGGCACGTACTGAAAGCTGTACGGGGCAATCCTGTCCGCGGTGAACGGCCCGCTGGAGATGTCCAGCGAGACGATCCCATCACGTAGCCACAACGAGCGCGGAAGCGGTGGGCAGACACAGAACGCGGCGTGGGCCGAAGTCACCGTTGCAGCCACCTCCTGCGTGCCAAACTTGCACCGCAAGCCGGTACGCAGATTCGTGCCGACAATTTCCACCACGGAGCCGCCACTCGCAGGCCCCACCAGTGGACCGACGTCGGAGATCGACTCCGCGCTCAGGTATCGGTACTGCTGGTCGCTCCTGACAAAGTCGACACCGTTTGGCGAGACAGACAGGAAAGCCGCACCTTCGACCCCCGGCGGCGCAATGCATCCGATTGTGTCGCGAGCCACCCATGCAGCTGGGGCCGCACTCGATGCGCCGAATCGGCATTGCCACGAGATGCCTGCGTGGGGCGCAAAGCCAGTGCCGTCTCGCGCTTGCACAAGCACCCGAGTCCCGCCAAGAGCCGAGCCGCTTGCCGGTTCGAGGCTTTCGATCGCGGGCATGGCGATGGCGTAGAACTGAAAGAAGCCAATGACATCCTCCGGCGTGCTCTGCTCAAAGATTTCGACGGTGAGCCAACCCTCTTCAAGTCCAGCGGCGCCAAAGTCTGGCGTAGTGCATGCCAAAGCGCCTTCGCCAGACCGCAAAGCGGGAACTTGCAAGGCAGGCAAGCCCGCGAAGCGGCACGAGAGTCGCCACTCGCCGACTTGTTCTGCCTCGAGCTTGACGACCGTGCCACCGCCCAGAGCGCCAATGTGCGGCATGATGTGCGAAACCAGTGCACGCCGCTCGATGCTGAGCTTAGCAACCGAAGACAGTACGCTGTTTGGCTGCGGCGTCCGGCGCAAAACACTTGCGTGGGCTAGCCCAACCCTGAACTGAGCCGGCTGGTGAACGAGAGGTCCTGAACAGACGACCCGGTTCTGGTCCACGCCCTCAACCGTTGCATGCGTGCGCAGCCAAGGCATCGTAGGATCGACCTGGCCGTCATGTGCAAGGCGCGCGAAAACACAGCGCAGCGGATCGTTGCGGTCCACCGCCAGGGCCGAGCCCAACGCGAGGCTGATGCTTGAGCTTCTCCCGGTGCTCCCAGCAGATGGAGCGATATCGACGACGGCGAGCGGTGCGCCGACCGAGAGCGTTGCCTCGCCAGATCCTGCGTCAGGGAAGTCAGGCCAGCGCACTTTAAGTGCATACTCTCCTGCTGGCAGTGACTGCGGCGTGGGACAGGAAACGAGGTGCGAGTTGACGAAGAGACCTGACGTGACCCGAAGGGCCTCTTGGTTGTTGCTCAGGGCGCGGAAGTGGCACTGCAGCCGGACAAGCGACGGAAAGTGGCCAAAAACGCTGATGCTCTGTCCGTCGCCTTCCAAGACGCGCTCTGGATCCGCATGACTCACGCGAGGCGCAGCACGAACATGGAGATGCCCAGCGATGCGGTCGTGCCGCGTTCGCGCAGGAAGACCCGGACTACCCCAGGCATGTCTTGGGCAGGCACCTGGCATTCAACTGCGTTGCCAGAACCGGTCGCGACGGCACGCGCGAGCAAGGATGCCCCGAGGGTGGTGATCACGCATTCTGTTGCCAGTGGCGTCGCCTCGACGCCCGAGATGCGGACGCGGGAGCTCTCACCCACGAGAGCCGAATCTGGTGACATCGTAATGGTCACCGCAGCGTCGAGCACGAAGTCGAAGTGAACCGACTGGGCCGAGTAGTCGTAGCCGTCATTGAACGAGACGTCCAGGGATACCGTCCCAGGCTCGGAAAGAACGGGCGCCCGACACTCCACCTTGCTGTGCGAGAGCCAAACGCCACGCACAGCATGTTTGCCGAACCGGCAAACAGGCACAGACGAGCCGCCTGCCATCGGCTGCGGAAAGTCGCTCCCGGAGATCACAACCCTCGCGGCACCGCGCAGCGTGCTCCGCGGAGGCTCCGCGGAGGCGAGGTGCGGCTCAGCTGTGTAGAGAAAACGCTGTGTCGCGACGGCATGGCTCCAGTCGTTGCGAGCGACCGCGATCTCGGCGCTCACACCAGGCGAGTGGGGCGGAGTGAGGCACGAGACCTGCCCGAAGGCATCCCGGCGAGCGGTGATAATCGCGTCTGCCGTACGGTCCGAGAACCTGAACCTGCAGTGCACATCCTCAGCAGAGGCAGCGGAGGCAGCCCGACCCACACCGGTTGAAAAGGCAGGTTGGTAACCGTGAGGGTGACGCGAGTGCTACCGCCCTCCGGGCCAGAAGCGGGCCGCAGCGAAACGACCTCGAGCGGCTCATGGACCTCAAAGTTGAGCTGCTCCTCCGTGAAGCTCACTCCTCCATCGACGCTGACGCGCACTCGCAAGTATTCAGAGCCGACTTGCGACGACATCCTGCGCCGGGCCTCATGCGGCACGGCGCACATGACGACCGAGGACGAGACAAAGCGCACCGACGGAGAGACATGTGCACCAAAGGCACATGCGAGGCCCTGCTCCAAAAAGTTGGTGCCAGTAACGTTCACGAACAGCATATTGTCCTCGTCCTTGTCCCCGTTCCCGTCCTCGGATCCTTGAGCGAGCCACGGCGCACTCTTGGGCTCGATTCACGGAGGTGAACTGGGTCTGCGTACGTGATAATTGGGCCGGAGGGCCCGTAGTGAACGCCACCGTTCGTGGACAGTGACACGACTTCAGCCCGGCGAGCTCTACGGAGGGTACCCGGCAGAGAGCACGGGTCCCGCTAAGGACCTGCGCCGGGACGGTGCGCGAGCCAGTTCCGAAGCGGCACACCGCCACCGCGGCGCCGTCACCAGGCATGACATCAAAACCGGTCCCAGATAGCTCGACGAGCGCGCCGCCGGCAGTGGTCACCACGGACGGACGGACAGCCGACACGAGTGCTTGTGGCGTAATGGCCAGCGCGAGGACGTTCGAGAAGTCGACCATGTTGTCACTAACCGACACCTTGGTGGCTCCTAGTTGCTCTCGAAGCGGGGCGACGTGGCAGCGGATGACAGAGCTGGACACGAACTCGGCCGCGATGAGGGCGGAACTGAGCGAACCGATGCGGCACCAGAGCTGCCCGCCAAGACTCGGGTGGCGAAAGCCTTCGCCTACGATGGTAAGTGCAGCCGCAGTGTCCTCCGGCACCCGCGCTGGGTGGATCGATGCAAACGAACCGTCTCGGTGTACCTGAAGAGGGCAGCTTCCGATATGGCAACCGAGCTTGCGGCCGAGACTTGGCCCGGGGAACCGATCGCAAGCCTGACGCGCGCCGAGCCCTGCCCGTTCGTTTGGGCTGGGGATTTGCAGACGCCGTGTGCGCTGATAGGACACGCACAGGCACAACCGCATCGTCAAACAGGCACAGCAGCACGCCACCGCCCAGGTCGGTCAGGTCAGCGTACTGGTGATCGCTAGACGCGGCGAGGGTGAGGAGCACCTCCGTGCCGCCCTTGCGCTGGCCTTGCGCAGGCTGCATTTGGAGTCGGCCAGGTCGGTGTACATAGTGGAAGATTGGTGCCCCGGATGCGATCGTAAAGTCGCGCCCTCCGTTGCACGAGACGTGCACGAGAGCCTGCTCCGCCGACTGCGTTGGTACCGCGCACTTGACCTCCGTGGCGGACACGAAGACTCCCCGCGACTCCTTGTGACCGAAGCGGCAGACGATGCCGCTTCCGTCGTCATAAAAAGCCGAGCCGAGGACGTGGACGGTCTCGCCTTCGAGGCCGTGCGAGGCGAGACGCTAACCACTTGAATGGCCGGGAAGAACGAGAAGCGTACACTCTGAGCCCCGTAGAAGGTTTGCCCATCAAGGGAGAGCAACACAGGCACGTCTCGCGCTGGCGGATGTGGCGGTGCCGGGCACTCGACACGCGAGGAGCTGATGCGCCGCCCAGGAACGGCAAACGCGTCCCCAAACCTGCACGTGATCGTGTCCGCGAGGGCCGACGGAAAGTTCCCCCTCTAGGAGCACCAAGGTCCCGCCAAGCTCAGAACCAGATGCCGGCGTCGCGCGGGTGAGCTCTAGCTCCGAGGTGTACACAAAGAGGAGGCCACTGGCGGTGAAGTCGATGCCGCCGTTAAGGCTTACCTCCACCGAGACGGCTTTGGTGGTCAGGGCACCGTCGAGCATAATGGGTGGCGCCGTGCACTGCACCTGGTCGTTGTTGTCTTTCTCCGCGGCGACTTGCACCATGCCGAAGCGACAGACCAGATCAAGCGAGTCTCCCAGCTTGCCAGCAGCCGTGATCGTGACCAGCGTGCCTCCCGAGGCGGGCCCGTTGGTGGGCCGCACCGACGTAAGCTCTGGGGTATCGTACAGAGTGAACGTGGCGTTGCTCGGCCCAAAGTTGGCGCCTCCGTTGCCAGATACGTGAACGGCCATACCGAATCCGCCCTGGCCCAAGCCAGCTGGCGTGACACAGGCCACAGCGTTGCCTTCGACCAGCGCCAGGACCGGCTGCGCTTTCTCGCCGAAGCGACAGACAAGGGCATCCAGCTCCGCAGGCTCGAGCGCCCGATCGAGACCGAGCACCAGCCTTGTGCCTCCTGATGACGGGCCGCTTGCGGGTCCACTGACGTTACTCCGAGCGGCAGGGTAAAGGTGAAGCGAGCGGCAGACGGTCGGCTTGAAAGTGCAGTCCACGCGGCGTTATCCGTGGAGTTCAAGCCCACCAGAATGACCTCTCTTCTCGAGGCGCATTTCCACCTGAGCCCGGCGTCGTGCAGTGGAACGTCGACCCTCCACCGCTGGCGGCCCTTGTGGCTGGCACAATAGCGCCGGAAGGCTCAAAGAGGCACGCCGCGCGCTCGTGGTTCGCCATGGCGCGATCCAGCATGCCAATCTCCGGCATGGAGACGGCCACCGCCGTGCCACCGGTCAGAGGGCCCGTTCGCGGGAAAACGCCCATTGTTTCGGGATGCAGCGGCGCCGCGGCATGGAACACGGTCACGCCAAGCCGCCGTGTGGTTTGCACGAACAGCCACGCCGTCTACGAGGGCGAAAGCGGCACAGCTAGCGACAAGCGGTCGCCGAGCGCCCCCGCGAGCGCCCCTGGGACCTCGCACTCCACGCTCCTCCCAGCACGGTGCCCGCGCCCGTGAACGATGGCACCGCGCCGGGAAAGGGCCCGAATTGACAACGCACGTCGCTGCTGTTGTCATCGAACCCGTCCCGAAGACCATGACCGTCGTGGTGTGGTGCGGGTCAAAAAGCTCTGGATCGACGTGGCTAAGCGTAGGCTCTCGTTCCACGGGAATGAGTGTGCTAGTTGCGAGGACGACCTTGCCGAGGGCCCACTCCAGGGCCACCACCGCGCCTGCCCCAGGCTTGGCTACATGCGATGGCGCCCAACACGCGACTTGCAAAGCCGCAGCGCCAGCAATAGGCTCGGCGTTCTCCACGGCGGCCTTGTACACGTGGTTGCGAGCGGCATCAGAGAACTCGCACAGTAGCTCGTCCGCAGGCAGCGGATGCGGACTGTCCAGTCCCGAGACGTTGAAGACGACGAGTTGGCGCACACCGACAAGAAGGCGCTTGGGCTCAATAATTCGCAGCTCGCGTGGCTCCGAATGGCCCCACGCCGCAAAGCTGATTGCATGGGCCTGGGCTGGCACCTCGAAGTCGCGGTGCCGCAGACCGACACGTGCGAGGCTTGCAGTTGCGATGCAGCGCACCTCCGTGGGCGAGACCCACTCCGATTCGAGGCTTGCGCCCGAGTCGGCATCCACGCAAGCGCTTTCCAGGTCCACAAAGTCGGCCAGGGCAAGCGGTGAGCTCAGCGCAATGGACAGACTGGCTCCAGCCACGCCGTGCGACGGACTCAATGCCGCTGGCACGGCAAAGTCGGCGAAGCGCAGTCGAGGCCCAGTCAGCGCAAGTTCCCGCAGCTCGGAGCTCGCAGACGGCCGGGCGTCCCACGAGATGCTCACACGACCGTCGTCGGACCGCTAATCAAAGCACCAGGGCCACGCATGACCCTTCCAGCGAGTTGTTCGGGTCGGCGACGGCCAGGGTGGTCGCAAAGAGAATGAGCTCGCCATCATCCGTAATGTCAAAGAACTGGCACGACGCAGCGACAGGCCCGCTGTCAAGCGCGCGCTCAGAGCGGATGCGGATCGAGGTGTTGTGCGCGGTTGGCACCAGGCCCGGCCAGACACGAAAGAGTCCATCAGCCTCTTCGAACTCGAAAAAGAGGCGCCCCTCTCCGCGCTCCACAAAGCTGAAGCCACCATCCAGCGATACATCCACGACGTAGCTTGCTGCTTCGGGGACGCTGGGCGTGACGCAGTGGACCTCCGTTTCGCTGATTGCGTCTGCAGGGACGGCCACACTCGTGGCCGAGACTGTACTCGAGAACCGGCACACAGGATCGGGGCTCGCAGCGGCTTGCTGGAGAAAATCCCCAGCAAGAACTACGCGCGAGCCGCCCGTGACTGGCCCCCGCGCGGGCGTGATCGAGTCCAGCGGCAGGGGCGCAAGCAGCGACAGGCGGGCCCCAATCGCCGAGTTTGGGTCGCATTTGGCTGCCAGCGACCCATCAGCGAGGCAAAGCGTCGCATCCTGCGCTGCAGGAAGTCCGAGCGGAGTACCCCAAAACGCGCACTGGAACAGCCCGACCGCGATCTCCACGGCCGACTGCGTCTCCCGGAGCGGCGCGCCGGCCTCGTCAGTGAAGAAGAGCACACAGACCAGGTCGTGCTCGGCGGCTCCAGCGACAGTCAGAGAGAGCTCGGCCCGAGCGCCAGCGTGCAGAATGCGGGGGCGCACATCAGCGAGCGAGGGTGGATCCCGTGCTGAGAAGGTGGCGGTGGCCTGGCCCAGGGCGATGCCTGCGAGGTCTAGCGACCTGCCCACCACAAAATGGACCGGCATGCCTTCCTGGGCATGCGCGAATGCTGGCGTAGAGCATGTCGCCGTCGTTTGCCGAGAGAATCTCGGCGTGACTCGTATAGGTATGGTTGAAGACGCACCATGCCGGGTCAGACGCGCGCCGAAAGCGTCCCGAGCAGTGTAACGAGCGTCCCGCCTTTAGTGGAGCCGAACGTCGGCTTTGCACTGCGAAGCCGCGGCGCTGGCTCATAGCGGACCTGTGCGGCTTTTTCGGGGAGCGCGGAGAAGTCATTGACGCTCAAGCTGACCTGCACAGAAAACGACCCAGCTTTCAGCTTGCGTTTCTGCGACGTGCGGCGTCGCCTGAAGCAGCGTCTGGCGGGCGGCAAGCGGCATCGGAGGTGCGAGTTCGATACAAGCTCCGCCTGCCCACTCTCCACGGTGGCGGGGACCGGAAAGGCCGGGTCCATGAAGAAGACGCAGGCGAGGCTGTGGGCGTCCGCAAAGTTGGCGCCTACCACGTCGAGCAGGCTGCCCCCAGATTCGGGTGCCGCTTGCGGTGCAACCGATGTCACCTGCGGCTGCGCCTCGAATCGGAACGCGACTTCGGGCGCCGCGCTGGTGCCAAGCGCCATTGCGGGCAATCGCGATGGCGGCCGTAACTCCTGGCGCGGCCGCTACAGGCGTCCGACACCGCAAAGCGCCCACTGACGCGTCTAGCGGGGACCACCGTTGTGCCAAAGCGGCAGAGCAGCGAGTCCTCCGGCCTCAGCGGATCGCCACCCGAAATGTCCGCAGCCACCACCACGGTGACAACCGTGCCGCCATACGCCGGTCCGATGCTTGGGTGGATCGCTTCCACGCCCAAAGGCGGCCGTATTGCAACCTGCATCTTGTTGCTCAAGAAGGTGCCCTCGTTTTCCACTTGCAGCGAAATGACAGGCTCTGTTGCGGCGCCAAAGTCGGGGGCCTCACAAGTCAGCTCGTTCGTGCTGCCCGCAGTTTTCCGCAGCGCGGCGACTCGCTGCTCCAGCGCCGTGCCTGCACCAAACACGCACGAGCAGGCACCGAGAAAGTTGATTCCCGAAACGCGCACCTCGGCTCCGCCGACGAGGGTGAGCTCCCGGGCGATACCTGCGCGATCACAGGGATCCCCGCAAGGCGGGCGCCGACGCGGACAGTGTGCATTGCTGTCAATGCGTCCCCTTTCCGCTGTTCCCCATGTCGTCGACCAGAATGTCGACGCGGTCAAACGACTTGTATCGCGCTGGATGGTGCAGCGTGACGCCAAGCATCGCGCTGTTGACGTTGTCAAGCGTTCCTGGAACTGGGTGCGCCCAGATCGTGCACGCCCGATGGAGGAACCGTCGATGCCGCCAAGCTTTAGCCCGCCGACCGAGGCGATGGAAAGGAAGGTCCCGGACGCCGACCGCCGCGTCAAGAGTCAGTCCAGCGACCGACCCTGCGGCCCTTCCCACGAGTCGACATCCTCTACGGTGATGTCGAGCAAGGTGACTTCGACTTCGCGGCTCGCCGGCCCGAGCGTGAGCAGATCCTCTCGAGGCTCCACCACGAAACGCACGACAAGGGTGCGCGCGAGCTGTTCCAAGTCCCGGTCGCTCTCGCGGCCTTGCAAGCCGGCTTGGTAGCGCATCGCTCCCATTGTATCGCCGTGTGCGTGCGCGACCGGCACGAAGGTAAGCAGTTGGCCATCGGGCACGGCGAAAGGGCAGATCACTCGGTTCGAGAAGGCGATCGAGCTGCCGACGTACACACTGCCCTCTGTCGCGGCACAGGAAAGCTCGACGATGATGTGTTCGACGGGCCGCTTGTGCACGTCCGACGTGTTGAGGAGAAACACGACGGGCGTGTCCTCTGACGTGGTCACGAACTCATCGATGCGCGGCACCGTCGATGGCTCGATAGATCTGCCAGCCCGTACGGACCTTCCTGATGAATGCGCATCGACGCAGGGCTGCGCAGCACGTGGTTTCGCGTTCGGGCAGCCCCCAAGGCCCATTCATCGAAACGCAAGTACACAATCAGACCAGGCTCCATCCCAGTGCTGGATGTGTCGCGACACGGGCCACCTCGGCAGGCGCTTAGTTCGTGCGCCCAGATCTGCACCTCGTCCAGCCAACCCCGGAACGTGTGCTCGCCAGCGCTGGCGTGTGGTCCACGGACCGCGCGCCGAGGAGAAGCCTGGCAAAGTCGTCCGGCCCGTGAAGCTCGCCGAGGGAGCCGCCAGGCGCAGCACGCCAGGCCGCTTCTTGGCCGTCCACGAAGAGGTGGAGCATGTCTGCACGCCACGTAAATGCGATATGAGTCCACGCATCCGGTTCCACGGCAACAGCCGTGTTCCATGCGAATGCGTCGACCTCGGACGAGCCCAGCTCGATCCTGAGGTTGGTGCCCTGGCTCCCGTCCGCGTGGAAGAGCGTGATGCGCGCTATGCTCGACTCTCCCGCGGCCAGGTCGATCACGGTCATCTCGCGACGCGAATGCGGGGCCGCCAATGTTGGTTCGGCAAGCTTAAGCCACATGCTGATTGACGCGCCTTGAAGGGACCCGAACGACATCCTCGCTCGCGAAAGGGTGCTCCATCTCGGCAATCTCGTTGCCTCGGAAGCGCGGGCATAGCCGGAGCTCCCTGGCGCGACGGGGAGCTCGACTAACGCCTCCACAGCATCCTGGCCGTAGATCCGGAGCACCTCTGTCGTTGAAAGTGCGCGGTTGAACACGAACACGTCCCGCATGGATCCTACGATGCCCATGCGGTTGCTGTCGATCAAGGGACCGCCCCCAATCCGGAGCGAGTGCACAGAGTTGACCTCTCTTGCGCATCCGACGTGGTTGATGCGCTCCTCGATCACGAGACCGTCCACGTAGAATCGCAGCACGCCAGCCGGCGCGTCCACGGAAACGGCAATAAACTGCGTACCATCCGGTCTGGCCTCACTATCAAGCACATGTGCGAGCCCCTCCGCGCGCAGCATCCAGCGTGGCTGGCCTCGCGGCGTCTGCGACACGAAGACGGAAAGCGCGGCGTCAGTAGCAAGCTCTGCAGTGGCAGGCACTGCGGCCAGTGCGCTCAAATGCAGCGCCAGTGTCGCATCTCCCGCTGCGGGAAGGCTCGAGACGGTTACCCAAGCCCCGAGCGTGAAGCGCGGCGTGGCGCACTGCCTCAAGTCGATCGGCACGGAAACAAAGCTGTCACCGTCAAAGCGCAGCTGGCGCTCCCCCGTAGGCCCGGCCACACTCGTCGCGCCATGCACCTCGCCATGCAGGCCACCGGCAGCGTTCACGGCCCTGTCGCCGTCGTCTCGCAGCGGCAGGAGGGCCACCAGCCCATCATCCGCGACCGCGAGCGACAGCGTGACCAGCAGCGCCGCAAGCAGCAGGCGCAGCAGCCACGATCGCCCGCGCGACCCCATTAGCAGCATCAGCGCCAGCTCGCCTCCCTGTCCTCCACCGAGCGTCCCACTCCGCCGAGCGTCCCTCGGAGCGTCCCACTGAGTCCGCCGAATGCTGCTGGCGGCGACAACCGACCCCGCAGTCCCACTCTAGTCCACTCCAGCCCACTAAGCTGCGGAGAGTGTGCGAGATCCGGCGAAGATCCGTTTCTTTTTTTGTTGTTTTGGCTTTGTTGGCTGATTTTGGTCGGGGGCTGCTTCGCGCAAGATACTGCGCGCGAGATGGACGCGCTGCTCGAGCGCGAGGAGGCGCAGCTGCCCGTGTACCGGCGAACCAACTATGTGGGCGATATCGACGGGGCGCGGCCTGGGCGCCGCTGGGGCCGCTTCAGCAAGCCCAACCTGCACACGACGCGCGACATCGAGGGCGCGCGGCCGCGGAAGCTCATCAAAAGCTTCATCAACAAGCCGGACGGCACAACCACGCGCGACATCCTCTCGGCTCAACCGCGGGTCAAGATCTTCCGAACGCAGCGCGTCGTGGACCCGCTTGTGCCCGAGTACAAGCTTCCCAGCTGCCAGCTCGCGCCCGTGCCAGAACCGCGGTTCGTGCGGGACCATATGGATGTGAGCAACCTGGAGGGCGCCCAGCCGCGCCGCGACGAACCGCGACGGCTGGTCCGCGATCCCCTCGACATCAGCGACATCACGGGCACACGGGCTCGGGAAGCCCGCCGGCGCTCGCACACACGCAGCAGCCTGGACGTCTCGGACATTGTCCGCAAGAAGGCAGGCTCCAAACGCATAAGCGACCCACTCGACCCGGTGTACAAGGTCAACTTTGTCGAGATCCGCGACGACCCGAGGTCCAAGCCGCGGCCGCGAACCTCTGCCCAGGCGCCACGGAATAAAAAGGACCTCGCGCTCGTTACTGCCGACATTGCCGGCGCGCAGGCCGACACTGCGGGGGCGCGGCTTGCTGCACAGCAGGCCTACGTGCCGGAGCGCATCCCTGGAGCGCAGGCCGACACGGTCAAGCGCGGCCTTGTCTCAAGGCGCACGCCGACCAATCCTCTTGCGCCGACTTACCGGGGCCTGGACGGAGGGATGCTCCGAGGTGCAGCACGGCGCCACACCTCACGCGTGCCGCCGCCGCCGCCGCCGCCGCGGCCGCCGCCGCCGCTCCGACGTGAATGCCGCCCAGCCGTCCCTGGTCGGGAACAGCGGTACAGCACGTTCCACGGCCCGCAGCAACCAAGAGTCTGCTCGGAGGACCGCAGAGCCAGGCACGCCGCACCCAAGCACAGGCACGCTGGAGCGCACCCGTTCGGCCCGCGCACTCGGGCTCAGCAAGCTCCCAGTTACCTCCGAAGACGGCATCGTGCGCCAGGGACTACGCCAGACGGTGGTGGTTCTATCGCCCAAGGTCAACAAGGCTTGCACCACGGCCGTGTTTGCGCCTGCCCCGGTTGACGCCAACATCCAGCGCATTTCAACTTCGCTTACCGGGCAGCGCCCATCCACGGTTTCGACTGGCGCACGGCCACGCGGCCGAAGCGCAGGCCACCATGGCGCTGCGCGGGCCGTGGGCGGCGCTGTCGGGCAAGAGTCCATGGCAGTGCGCGACCTGCCGGACTCGGTGAGCTCCAGCTCGTTCCTCTTTCCGAACCGGCACACCAACCCAGACCAGCGTCGCCGCCGCTCGCCCTAGCTCTAGAGAAACAGAGTAACCCTTACGTTTTACGCCCGAGTATTCCTGACGGCGGCACAGCTGCTACCGGTATTCATTGCTCCCACGCCTGCAGCTTTGCGAGCAGCTGATCCAGCTGCTCGAGCGTATCCGACGCGGGGCCTCGACCACCATGACTTGCGCCCCGAAACGTCTCATGAAAGTCTCCACGGTCTGCACCGCCTGCTGCGCCGCCGCGTGCACTGCGCCCGAGTCGTGCGGCGGGTACAGCGTCATACCAACACGGTTTGCTGCTTCTTGGGCACGAGCCGCAAAGGCTGTGTTCGCATTGAGCCAGGCCACGTACGACATGGCGCTATCGCCGTCGCCGTCACCTCCCTCCCAAGAAGCGACACTCCCTACGCTCTTAAGGCAGGCCTGCACGTAAAGGCCGAGCAGGCGCAGCAACTTTAGCGCAGAGTCAAGGCGCACCAGGTCGTCCTCGTCCATCGAGTCGTCGCCCTCAAGGTCGTCCATCATCTCATACCATTCCTCGGTCCCGACCTCCGGCTCGTCCTCCGATCCACCCGCTACTGGTGGCTCTGCCTGGTCGCCCTCGCCGGCACCCTCCGCAGCCGCCTGCCGGCCGCTCTCCAACACAGCCGCAAACTCGCTGTGCACGTCCTTAATCACCAGGGCATTGCGAAGCATACTGCGCTTGGCGGCCACCGCGTTCGTCTTGGCCAGCTGTCGAACCGTCTTGCACGCACCCCACACGGCTCCGGCGCGGGGCGGGCCCGCGGCAGACCATTCGGCGTCCGAGAGCTGCTGGCCTTCGCCGTTCACAAATCGAGCGCGTTGCACACCGCCGCCATCACGTTGACCACCGCGGCGCCGCACTCGTGCCTGGCCGCTTCGCACGACAGCGCCTCAGTCCTCCCGACCAGATGCGCGCAAGAGACCAGCATCTCGATGTGGCGCAAGAACCCGCGGAGCAGGCCGTCCACCTGCTCAGGCGTGCGCATGCTCCGCCATCCCACGAAAAGCTTGTTGACCTCCCTCTCCACGCCCTCAGCCGCTTCGTCCAGCAGCTTGCGGAAAGCCTCATAGTCGCGCCTCGAGCCCAGCGACTCGTCTTCCCCGCCGAGCAGGGCCTCATCATGGTCGGACCCTCGCACAGCGCCTGTGCCACGCCGAGAAGGCCGCGCGCCTTGGCGATCATCGTCGCAAGGTCCACCTTCGCCACCGGCGCCGCCATCGCGCTCCTGCTCGCTGCTCTCGAGCGGAGTCTGCGGCTCTCTCAAGGCACTCACTCGCCTCTCTCAAGCCTGCCAAAAGCGTTCCGCATTTCGTGACACCCCGGTTCCGGTTTGGACCGTTCCAGGAATGGTGCCGTTGAGGCCGCCATGGCGATTGTGGGCTCCTTTTGGGACGAGCTCGGAGGCATGGGCCCTCCTGTCGGCCTGCGGCGACCCCAGACGGGGCGCCGGGACCCCCGCATCCGGTTCCTGCGCAACGCGAGGCGAAGGCGCATCGACCGCTTCCGAGGCCGCGTGCTCAAGAATGGCATCCACGATCAGATCTTCGCGGAGAATAATGCAAAGCAAGCGAGCGTCCAGTCGCACTACATGCTGGTGCGCGCCTCGGAGCGGCAGTTCGTGGCGGGCATCGAGCGGCTCATGGGCTAGCCAAGACTTGGGGCGGCAAGCGACGCGGAAGGCGTGTGCTGCGCAAGCGCCAAACGATCACGTGAACGCCAGCGGCGACGAGGAGGGCAAAGGTGACGAGGAGACCGAGGATGAAGAGGCGGACGAGGATTCAGACTCGCCCCTCGACCTGAGCGATGACGAGATGGAGGCCGACCTCGCCCTCAACTTGTTGCTAGAGTCTCTCCAGGGCGGGGCAGAGTTTACGGCTACCCTAAGCCTCACCAAACGCAAGCAACTGGTCGACGACGCAAAGGTCCGCATGGAACGCCTCGTGTCTGACTTCCTCACGCTGTCAAGACAAGCGCCCTTTCGCGGCTTTGGCAACTGGATCAGCCGGCGGTCCAAAGGGCTGGACGGCGAAAATCGTGAGCTAGAAGCGCAGCTTGACGAGACGTGCGAGGCCGCGGAGGAATTCGCCCAGTCGCGCGATGAGGTGGAGGACTCGGTGCTCAAAGCTGAATTCCGCGAGTTCCGGGCCCTCAATGCATTCTACGAGGACCTGCAGAAGCGCACACTAGTCTTGCGTGCACAGGCCCGGGACGGCGACGTCACGCAGAGCCGCGTCGTAGACCCACACGCGGCTCAGCGCGGTTACGAACTGCAGAAGGGCGAGGTACACAAGCACGAGCTTCGCGTACAGCTGTCGGTGGTGCAGAGCCAGATTGAGGAGAAGCAGCAGCTCCTCGACATCCGGCAGAAACGCATGGAGATGCTGCGCAGCAAGGCGCTGACGGAGGAGGAGAAGCAACAGCAGCTTGAACAGTACATGGACGCCGCGCAGCTTGCGTACGAGAAGAAGGCCAACCGGTTTTTGGAACTCATCAACAGCAAGCAGCTGGAACTCACGGACCTCAAGTCCAAGCTCAAGCGCAACAAAAAAGAGATCGAAAGCTTGAACGCCACCATCCAGGCCACGGGGGACGACCGGATCATCAAGAGTTGCAAGCGCCAGGTCAAGGAGCTGGATGGCATCCTCGCCAAGGGCGAGCCGCGGAGAACGGCAAAGGCCGCCGCAAGCAAGGTGCCCAAAGCACTCGAGGCGCATGTGCAAGCCGTCGAGCAGGGCCGTCGAGCGGAAGGCTCAACGTCGGATGCTACCGCAATGGCGCAGGCCAAGCTCACGACCAAGATTCGGCGAATGGACGCCCGCTCGCGGAAAACGGCACGAGCTAAGAGCCGCAAGCGACAGCAAGAGCTCGAAGCAGAGATCCAGGCGCTGCACCTTTCCTTGGACAAGTCGAGCTCGCGCTCAGCCACGCTGCGCAAGACGATCGCCAACGTGGAGGCCTCCATCAAGCACCGGAATCGCAAGACGCGCAAGGAAATCCAGAAGCAGAACGAGATCAAGCAGCTGCAAAGCTCGCTCGCCGCGCTTGTGGAGGCAAACGTCAGCGGCGACCGCACCGTTGAACTGGATATGCTGCGCGAGCGCAGTGCGCAGCAACAAGAGCGCCTCGCAACCGCGGAGAGCGAGGTTCGGCGTCTTCGCGCGCAGTTGGAGGAGCTCGAGGCCTTCGTTGCCGATGGCCTGGCGCGCGTGGAAGCCGCCAAGCACGCGACTGCTAGACGCTCGGGCAAGTTTGACGCGGCCCTCACGGACGACCTCATGGCCTGCAAGGGCGAGGTCGAGCACCACTCCAACGTCATGTCCGAGTTCGTGTCGCTGCGAGACGAGTGGGAGAAAGAGCAGGCCAGTGTCGCAGCTCGCGGAGGAGGCCGCAATGCGCGATCAGGACATTGCGGAGGTTGAGTTTGCGTTGCTTCGGGCGGAGGAGGAGATGGCCATATTTGACCTCACCGACGACTTGGAAAGCGCGAGTGACGACGGCGAGAACGGCGGCGGCCTCGTGGGCGAGCAGGTCGAGGGCCAGAACCAGGTTGGGGGAAGGCACGCCGAAGCTGCTGAGGGCGCACGCCAGCGCGCACCCCGAGGGTTCGCGGCGCTTTCACCCGATGCCCTCCGCAAGCTGGACCTGCGCGTGGTCATGTGCGCTCTTGGCCCACTCTGTAACGACTACGCTGCCCTGGGCCGCACCGAGACGCGGGAAGTGCTCAAGGACGGCGTTCAGCTTGACTCGCGGGACCTGGCTCAGCTTGAGGAGGACGTCCAGCTCCGGTACGTCATTTCCAAGCTCGCATATCGCCTTCGGGCCGTATGCGCCGCCAAGCTCGACAACCTGCAGCGCCCTCTAGAGGAGGCGAGTGCGGCTCTGGCTCATCTCGAGACCGAGCTTGGCATGCATACGGAGGTGATACAGCAGGAGGAATCCGAGCTGTCCGTGGACAAGGCAAACCTTGACCGCGTTGAAGACGACCTTCACGAGCTGCAAACGCAAGTACAGGTGGCGTTCGATGCAATGGTGGAGGCCAGCGCTCAGGCCAGCATGACGATTCCGACGTCAAAGCAGCTGCAGGAGCTCGACATCCGCATCAAGGCAGTAGACAGCCTCGTGCAGGGGTCGGATGCGTGCGGACACGTCTGCGAGACCTCGCGCTGAAGGTCGAAGCGGCGCAGATCAATCTGCAGAGCCTCGAAGGCAAGCGTGACGAGGTCTTCCTGCGCTTTGGCGCAGCGCTCGTCAATAAGCAGCTCTTGGAGGCCAAAATCGGCGTTCTCCAGTTTGTCCACACTGTCGTCAAGGTGGTGAGTCTTAGACCCCTCGGACCGCGTTGTGAGCATCCTGCAGGACGTGGGGTCGCGAGGAGCCGTGGCTATGCAGCTCTTGTCCAGTCTTGAGGGCCATGCGGAACAGCTGGACTCTCAGGGCTGCCTACGGCTCGTCCACGAGGCAACCGCGGCAGGCATGAGCCTCGCATCAGGGATGGATTCGGCAGCGACTGCCCTCGAGCATGCCGCGAGCAAGCACAAGGCCTCATGGCAGGTTCTGATGGAGAACGAGGAGGCTGCGCTTAGGCTGCTTCCAAAGGGGGAGTTGCCGAGCGCTCTGCTGAGGTGCGAGCCGCGATGCGGGCTGACTTTGTGGCCTCTTCCGAAGTCACCCGAGAGGTGGACCGCAAAGGACTCATCCTGGACGAAAAGCTGTCTACGACCTTGAGCCAAGCCGCCACGGCCAAGCAAGAGGCATTGGGCAACTACCGCCGCAATCTCTCTGCGGGTATGAAGAAAGCGCGACAGGCCCTTGAGAAACACATCGACGAGGTGACCAAGCCGCTCAACATGCTTGTCGGCGACGTGCGAGACCTGGCAGAGCAGGACATTCCTGCCATATTTGTCGCGACGCCTGCGCAACTCGCTGCGATCGACGCCGTACCCGAAGCGGAGGCGGAGCGCCTCATGGCCTTGCACGAGCGCGCGCTGCAAGCGGCGGCTGCTGTCGATGCGGCAGCTTGGGCAGAGCCGGAAGACGAAAAGGGGAAGGCGATGCACCAAATTGAACGCGCTGCCACAATGCGCAAGGAGGCGCTTGGAGCTATCAGCGGTCTCGAGGGCGAGCTGATAGAAGCTGAGCGGACCCTGGCGTATTGCGTTGACGCGGGGGAGCCTGCTGAGAAGATCGAGATGCTAGAAGAGAAACGCAACGAGGTGCGCACTTTGCTCGAGGAGACGCGCGAGCAAGCCGAGTCTGCCAAGCACCTGGAGGCCAGCGCGAAGGAGCACCTCGGCAAGCTACAGGAGGAAAAGGACGCGGGTTCCGACGATGTGGGACTGCCAAGGCGAGTTCGATGGCGCGGTCCGCGCACAAAGTGCGCTCATTCTCAAGCGCGACCAAGCGTTCCTGGACCTGGTCCGCGCACACGTCGCTGGGATGTTGCGTGTCGCGCATGCCACGCTCGACGCGGTGCCCGAGTCAACGAGGGCGGGCTTTATCTCCTTGCTACGCGTGGCAGAGTCGGCTACCTCCGAGTCGGCCTGGACAGGATGCACGAGGCGCACGTCATGGGCACCCCGGAACAAGGGCCCGCCGACATTTCGCCGAGTCAAGAGACACTAGCAGCCACTTCGACGATGCTCAACGGGGCCGCGCATGTGCCTTTCTTGCGCTGCGTACTCTTGACCTAGTCATCGGCAGACCTGGGCGGACCGCACCTGTGGCACACGACTTGCGGCCTGGGGCCGGGGTCGTAGAAGCCAGCACTGGCAAGGATGGTGAATCCACGCAAAGTGTGTCCGGCACCGAGGATCAGGCATGCAGCGTGGGTGCGCTTGCTTCGCGGGGGGGGAAAGCACTAGCGAGTCCGGGCCGGGCCGCGAGGCTCCAGCGCAGGACAGCGAAGAGAACGCTGCGTCGGATGCAAAGGCCCAGGCTTTTGCCTCCGAGCGTGGGCTGCCACGACTGGAAGAGGAAGTCGACTTCGTCTCTGCTCTCGTTGCAGGCATCGTCATAAACAGCAAGGCCGGGAGAGCTCTACCAGGATGCCCAAGGCGATGCGTCAACTAGAACGTTCGAAACAGGGAGGCGCCAAAGCAATGGCACTGCTGCCGGGGCGGCAGCAGTGCCGAGCCCCAAGGTGATGCCAGTGCTCTCCACAGCCACCTTGCTCAAGCACACCGTCGAGTTATTGGAGGACATCGCGGCGGAAGAGGTGTCGAGGACGAGACGGACGAGACGGACGAGAGCGACTCTTGTTGGGAGTCTGGCGAGTCTGGAGAATCGAACGCGTCGGGCGAGGAAGGCGAGTCGGATGAGGACGACGAGGAAGACGTTCCAAACGCAAAGGCACGAAAGCGAGCAGCTCGCGGGGCTGAAGCTCGCGGCGCCGAAGCAAACGACGACGAGGCGGTCGATGACGGCGAACAGCGCAAGCGGCGCGGGCGGCGCGCGGCGCAAGCGGCGCAAGCAGCGCAAACGCGACCGTCAGTTGCACCGCACAGGCCCTACAGGCCTATTGGAAATGACCATGGCCAAGTACGAGCGCAACAAGCCAACCTCCCGGGTGCTCGGTGCAAGCGACGTGGAAGCGGCACTATACAACCGCGGAGCTGATACGAGCCAAGATGAACTCGGAGGCAGGCCAGGGAAATCTTTCAGCCGAGTTGTCGCGGGAGCGGGAGCGCGACCACGGTGACCGCGAGCGGGCAGCATAAGGTGCACAAGCCAAACAAGGCGAGGCGTCGCTCGAGTCTCGGATCGCGGGCGAAGGCAAAGAATCGAATCGTGGCGGCGAAAAGTACACGGGCGCAGGTCGCAGAGCTGAGGGCCAAAGCCAACGATCTGCGGAAACGCCGCTCAGTCGTCGAGAGCAGGCTTGCGGAAGCGAACAAGAAGCTAGACACGCTGAGCGAGACCAAGAAGAGCACAGAGCAGCTGCTCGCCGCCTTCAGCAACGAGGACCAGCGCTACTTGCATACAATCGCAGACCTCAAGGGCAAGATTCAGGAGTCCGTGCTGGCCATCGCCGACATGGAGCTCGAGAACGAGGAGCTGGTGGCCGAGCACGCCATGCTCAAGTCTGCCACCGAGTCGTTTGAGGTTTCCGCGGAGAATGTGCTGGACGAGAATAAGGCGAGCTACGCGGACCTGGTGCGGATGGAGAAGGAGGGGGCCAAGCTAGAGAAGGAGAAGGAGCAGTTGCGCGTCCGGCTCCTTGGCTTGGAGAACCTCGACACCATTGACGCCACGCCAGAGTCTACGATTGGGCAGCTGCGGATGATTCGCGAGCAGCACGAGAAGGCTACCAAGTCGGTGCACGAGCTCAAGAGCCGCGTAGCACAGCAAACCGAGAGCCTGGAGCGGGAAGACCCGGGGCCAGGGCTGTTGCGCAAGGCCCACACCCTGCGGCGCGAGAACGCCGCCATGCAAAACGAGCTGCGCGAGCTGACCAAGACCACGCTAGACTCGGCGTCGCTGGCGCATAAGGCCCGCGTGACAGCGATCCGCGAGGAGCGAGAGAAGCTGGAGAAGGAAATCGCCGAGCTTGAGCTAAGGCTTGGCAAGAGGAAGAAGAGGCCAAAGTCCAGGAAATCGGACGAGGGCGGCGCCGGGAGGGAGGAGGACGGCGAGGCAGAGGAGGAGGACGAGGAAGAGGTCGTCAAGGATGATGAGGAACTCGACCTCGAACGTCGCTTAAGGCAGTACGAGAAGCAGGTTGATTGGTGGCAGAAGCGCTGGGCGGCCAACATGGACGTCACCGACGGATAACAGTGGGCGCGGCGCGCCGAGGCGAAGCCGCACGCTGTGCAGGTTCTCGCCAAGGCGCGCCAGATCCCGTGCCAGGGCTGCCCGCTCCGCCTCGAGTTCGGAGAGCTGGCCCGCACCATCGCGCGCTTCGCTGGCGATTTGCTCGCGGAGGGCCGCAAGCTCTCGCTGCAGCGACTCGTGCCGTTTCTGCGCGCTGTCTTCGGAGTCCTGGTGTCTGGATGATGACGAGGAGGGAAAAGAATTTGCCGCCTTGAGCTTGGCGTCCTGGAGCTGTCTCCGCGCTTGACGCACCCTTGATGTAGCTTGCACCTCCTCCTTCGTCAGGGGCTCGATACGTTTCACCAGGTCACTGTTGAGAATCTGGAGATCAAGGGCGCGCTCCTCCAGCACAAGGCTGTTTGTGCACGCCGCAATGGACTCTGCTGTCTGCAATCGCGCGCTCGCCGGCCCCAGGGACAGCAGGTCGGTGGGCTCGACGCCGTCTTGAAACTTGGTTTCGGGCAGCGGCTCCGCGAGCCGCTGCTCTTGAGCAGCGCGTATTGCCTGCAGGCGCGAGAGCTCGCCTTCCAAGCCGGCGACCTCCTCAGCGAGCTGCTCCGCCTTTTCTTCCACGCCGATCTGCTCTCGCAGGTACGCCTGCCGCACCTTTCTTGAGGTCTTGGAGGCGCTTCCGGGCAAGCAAGCATGCTCGCTTGCGGGACTCGCCAGAGTGGTTGATTCGGGTACAGTCCTGCCTCCTGGGCTCGCGAGAAGCGGGGAGACGTGCCCCGAGTGTTGCGGGCCCTCGCGCTCGCCCTCGTCCTCGTCCTCGTCCTCGTCCTCGTCCCGTTCTCCGCATGACGGTTGTTGTTGACAGTGGTGTGGATGTGGCCAGCGCCTGCGCTATCTTCATCCGCGCTCTCTGGTTCAAAGTCGCTCTCAAAGTCGCTCCCGCTGTCACTTGACGCGTCGCTGCAGCCTCGCCGTCATCGTCCGCAGCGCTGAATTTGGAGCTGCTGCTTGACGCTGTGCTGCTGTCGCAGTCCGAGTCGCCCGGGGGCGCAAACCACTGCGCGCCTGTTGATCGGATACCAAAATATC
The DNA here is from genome assembly GCA_022244645.1 of Thraustochytrium striatum. NCBI lineage: Eukaryota > Bigyra > Thraustochytrida > Thraustochytriidae > Thraustochytrium > Thraustochytrium striatum. Next base: position 1,211,250 of record JACDIV010000055.1, read on the forward strand.
GTCGTCGCTGTCAAAGGCAACACCATAGGGTCCATCCAGACCATCGTCGAGCAGCCAGGCAACCTTGCCGATAAGAGCCGTGTCGAATCCCTGAACCCTGTTGTTGCCGTAATCGCACACCGCAAGCACAGTGCCTGCCGATGACAGCGATAGACCTCGCGGGTCGGCAAGCATGCCGATCTCCGGGCCCTCCGAGCCGAAGGAGCGCAGAAAACGGCCCGTTGGGCTCATCATCTGCACACGAGAGTTGCCTGCATCTGCCACGAATAGAACCTGGCGCTCTGCGCAGGCCACCACCGCTTGCGGGCGGCAAAGCTGGTCTGCACCTGCCCCGCGCGTCCCGAACGAGCCCCGCTGCGCCCCGTCGCTCGCCGCGAGCCAGTGGACGCAATGCCGTTCCATGTCGCTAATGAAAAGCTTGTCCCCGAGCATTGCAAGGCCCGTTGCGCCAGGAAACGGCGCTGGCAGCACCTTGACCACGGTGGCCTTTTCCCGTCCACGTGGAGCACCCCGATGGTCTCGTCCACGCCTTCCAGCGCCAGCACTAGCTCAGCGGTCGCAGACGGCTTCAGGTCAAGCGCGAGCGCTTCGCAGGCCTCGTGCGAGGCCCTCGTGGCCAAGAGCGCGACCACGAGCCCTCCGAGTCGCGCATCGCGCAGCTGGAGATCGCGCTCGCCGTGCGGCGTGAGCCGGTCTAGCCCTGAGGCTGTGGCAACGAAGACATGCGCGCCCACAGCGCTCGCGCACGCGGTCTGTCTGGCCGCGCCCCATCGCCGCACGAACGCCATCCCCGCCCTCTCTTCTCTCGCCCTCTTCCTCTGTCGCTGTCTGTCCCATCGACCACATGAGAAAAGAAATGAGAAAGCCGTTGGCACGGAACTGGATGGGAACTGAATGGGAACTGATGGGAAACTGGATGGGAACTGTTGTGGAACGTGCGCGGCACCCCCTCAGCACCGTCGTGGAACGGCGGCGGCGGCGGCGGTGTCGCGGACGGGCGCAGGTCGCGATGCCGTTCTACGGGACACAGGAGTGGGACCCCAAGCTGATTTGCGCGCAGATCGTGGCGGTGCAGGTAGGCAAGCCGAGGACGCGCGGCAGGCTGAGCGAGGCTGACGTGTTTGGTGGCGCAGTGCCTCTCGTACATTTCGTTGGGGCTGCTGCTCAGCCTCTTTCACGCCATCTTTGGCACGTCGTTCACTATGGCGCAGGTACGTTTGGCGCAGGAGGGACGGGTTGCTGGTGCGTCGGCTAGTGCTGACGGCTGGGCGGCGTGATGGCAGTTTTTCGCGTATTCTGCGGTGGACGCGGCAGCCCCGACGGGCTGGGTAATCATCCTCTCACGCTTTTCAACGCGGTGATTAGGTAAGTAGGCGCGCGGCGGAAGGTGCCATGGTGGCCGACGATGGACTGACGTCCGATCGCAGCGCGGGGTGCCTATGCTTGATCGTGGAGCGCGCGAAGAAGTGCCTCGACTTTGCGTTCACGAGCCACGTGGTGCACCTCATCGCGTGCTCGGCGTACGAGGTAGGTAGCAGACCTAGCGAAAGGGCACGGGGACCACGGGGGACACGGGGTTGGTGGGTCGGAGCGGGGCCGTCACTAACCGAGCGCGTCAGGGTTTCCCCGGCAACTGGGAGTGGTGGATCCTCAACATTGCGTCTCTGATCATCATGGCGGTGGTGGGCGAATACCTGTGTATGCGCCGCGAGCTGCGCGAGATCCGGATCAGCGACTTTCTCAGCGTGCGTAGCCCAGGCTCGACCGTCTGATCTGCCCGTCCAGCGCGCCGAGTAGCTCACGGCGGCACCTTGGAGGCCTGGCTCGTGGAAAACACGTTGCGCCCCTGGACGGTGCATGAGCAGCACCGAGCTCTCGCCAGCGATGAGGCTCACCGCACAGAGCACGATGGAGATGCAGACCGCACTAAGCGCGAGCATTCGTGGCTTGTACGTGGCGTCAATTCTCTGCCGCTTCGATGTCAGTTGCTTGATTTCGCTTGTCTGCTGCGGCCCAACCCGCTCCCAGTACTCACCCTGTTGGCAACGATTTGCGACGTGTCATCGACATAGGTAGCAGCCGAGAAGAAAATGGTCGGCAACAGCAAGAGCACGCATGCCCCGGTCCGCAGGCCTCTGCGCGGGCCTGGCTTGTCGATAAAGCTGCGCGCCGTGTCAGCCCAATACCCTGCCATGTTGTCGCCCACTCGCAGCGCACCTACCTCGCCGCGCCGCAGAGTCCAAGCACCACAAAGCGAGAAAGATGATGACAAACAGCGCCGGCCCGAGACTCCCGACACGGGCGTCCTCCGACGAAAACCTGGCGCACCTCGACTGTCAGTGACGAATACGCGCCGCTACGTGCCTGGGCAACTTACGGCTCCAGCCATCGCCGCGTCGTGGGCTCGCCGCGCAGTCCCGCCATGCTCAACGTCTTTGCTTGCTCTTGCTTCCACGGAGTCTGCGCCCAGGTCCACCACGAGCCAAGGCTCCTTGGGCCAGCCAGAGTCGCCGCCATCGGGATGGGCATGGGCATGGGCAAGCACAGAGAGCGCGTCCGATGCGAGCGCGCCGTGCTACTCACGGCTTTCGCGGCCGGTCTGGCCGTGGCGCTGGTGCTTGAGGCCCGCGAGGTCCCGGTGCCCACGTGCGGCCTGTCAGCCGAGTTGAGCTGGGACACGAGCAAACAATTTGTCGCCAGGGACAGGCAAGAGCTTGCGGCCGTGGGCCTCGTCGAGGCGGAGGTGCCCGCGGCATCTCGCGCACAGCTGGGTCCAGAGAGCAGCGCAGGCGTCGCGGATCCTGGATCCACCGGCCGAGAAGAGGTGACTGCCGAAGGACGCCCCGATGAGGAGGCGGACACAGTCACGAGGCAACAGACGCCACTCGAATGCGACGCGGCCTTGCGCGCCAACACAAGAGCGCGGGCTGGCTTGCAGGCCATTCACATGCAATGGCACCGGGGCCGCGGCCGCCGTCTGGCGCCGGCCGGACGTCCCTGCCCTGGTCACGCTGACGACGCAACTTGGGCCCGAGCGGCTCTCGCGACTCGAAAAGATCACGCAGCGCTGGCGCGGCCCCGTCTCTGCCGCCATTCGTGTGTGCAGCGCGGACGATTTGTCACAGGTGTCGGCCTGGTGGGCGAATCTGTCGCCAGAGACACAGGCACACCTGGATTTGCACCTGGCGGTGGCGTCTGCGGACCCGTACCCCGTTAACGCTTTGCGCAACGTTGCGCGCGCTGGCGTGCGGAGCGAACTGGACGGGTTTGAGCTAGTCGTGGACGCGGACGCTTGGGTCGGCGGAACCATGGCGGATATGGCGCACGATCTGCAAGCAGCTGTAGACGGGGGCTTTGGTGGCAGCGACGGGCGCGGAAGCGGGATTGTGTTCTGCCTAGCTGCCCTGGAACCCGCGCGTGTGCAAGACAGCAAAGCGCAGGCCCTGCCGGACTCGTTCGAGTCCGCGGTGGGACTGTACCGCCAGGGGCGGCTGCGCCCAATGCACCACGAAACGGAGCTACTCTGGCCCCTTTCGACACGCCGACTGGGCGCAAGGCGGGTCAGCCTTTGTCGTGCACTATGAGGTGATGTTCGAGCCCTACTTTTGCGTGCGCAGCCCGCGACAGGGAGCATCGCGCATCGAGTTCCCGGAGGAACTCCGCGGCCGTGGCTTCAATAAGCAGGCGTTGCACTTTGAGCTCTTCGCCGCGGGGTACCAGCACGTAGCCCTCGCGCGCAGCTTTGTAGTGGATCTGCCTCACGAGTCGCCAGACTGGTCTCGGAGCTCCGTCGGAATCCCGAGAACCGGCCCGTGTTCGCGCAGTGGCGCAGACGCATCAGCGGGCAGTATGGCCTTGAATGCCGCGAGGAAGACTGGGAGCGCTGCACGGAGCGGCGGGTCGGGTGCCATCGCGTGTGCCAGGTGCATGATGCACACCCGCATGGGCCCCAAGATGCTCGGCCGCGCCGCAAGGATGGCCGCAAGGTTGCGGCGGCACCTGAGAAGCGCGGGGCGCGCGAGGCCTCGCGCGAAGAGGTGCACTGGAAGCTGTACTTGGAGACCCTGGCAGCACGCAGCCGCGCTGGCGAGCGCCGTGCTGCGGGCGGCAAGGAGCTTTGTCGCGGGCCTGATGGCGCGCCGCAAGTGGACGTGGTGTTCACCTGGGTAAATGGCTCGGACCCCGCGCACGCCGCGCTCCAGCGAGAGCACATTCCCGCCGAGGCCTTCGACGCCGAGCTGGAAATCGGCGGGCGGCGGCGGGCGGCAAGCAAAGGACTGGCGCACCGCTTTCGCGACTTTGGGCACGAGGCCTCCACGTTGCGCTTTGCAATGCGCAGTGTGCGTCGCTTTGCGCCTTTCGTGCGGACCATCTGGGTCGTCGTGGCAGAAGGGCAGCGCCCCTCGTGGCTGGAGGACGAGGACTTTGGGGCCGTGCGGCTCGTGACGCACGACGAGATCTTCTCGGCCCCCGCCGAGCAGCTGCCGACATTCAACTCGTGCGCTATCGAGACGCAGCTACACCGCATTCCGGGACTGGCCCAATGCTACTTGTACATGAACGACGACTTTGTCCTCGCGCGGGCGCTGGCCTTTGAAGACCTGATTTCTGCCGATGGGCGGCCTCGCGTGTGGCTCTCGGGGAGCCGGGCGCCGCGCGCGGGGCGCGACGCGTGGCAAACCAAGGTTGCCAACGTTGGCGCGATGATGCACCGGGACTATGGGCTGCGGTGGGAGCACATATTTGGCGTGGGGCATCATGGGTATCTTTTATCCAGCCACTTGTGCAGGAAGCGCTTGGGGCGATGAGCGCAGAGGTGGAACGCACGTCGCGCGAGCGCTGGCGCACCCCTCTTAGCGTCTGGGTGCCTTTTGTATACGCCAACTACGTCGCTTGGCACTACGAGACCGAGCCGGCGCAGACCTCGGCCTTCTACTTCGCCCTAACAACGGAGGGCGGCGAACTCGCGGTGCGCACGGCCTTCGAGCGCGTCGCGGCGCAGCGGCCACAGTGGCTCTGCATCAACGACCTAGCTGGGGAGATTTCCTCGGAAATGCGCGCCGCGCTAGCCACAGGGCTTGCGGCCCTCGTGCCCGCTGCCGCGAGCAGACGGCTGATCGCGCGCGTGCGCCCTTCGCACCCATGTGCGTGCGTCACCCGACGGCAAGAAAGGCGCTGAGACTGGCGCTATGCAAGGATGTGAAGCCTCCAGCTGCGGAAGCGGACGCGAGAATCTCCCCCGTCTCCAAGTCCACCAAGTTCCAGCCTTCGCAGAGCGGGAGGAGCCGGTGGCCGGCGGCGTCCGTGGCCCCAGCGGACGGGCCTATGGTGACCAACGTGGTGATCTCCTCAACGCTCAAAAGGCGCGGGATCGGGCTCCCAGAAGGGCTGGCGCGCTGTCCGTCGTGAAGCATCATGGAGTACCGCACCTCCCAAGGCAATCGTGTGCCAAGCACAGACTCCAAACGGGCCACAGCGCTCTCTGAAGCGCCAGGCTCGAGCGACCAGCAGAATGAGGGCCCCGCGAACGCTTTCAATGTATGCCACGCGTTCTCGACCTGTTGCTTGGCAAGGCGGCGCGCCGCAGCCGTGGCGGCAAGGTCCTCGTCTTGGACGGGCCAGCCGCACTCCTCGAATGCGCGGCGCCAGCCACGCCTTGCCGCGGGCCCGAACGCGCTCCGCGCGGCGCGCGCTGTCATGGCGAGCGCAAGTCTGTCAAAGGGGTGCAGAAAGTGCGCGGCCAGCTCCCACACCAGCAAGGGTCGTCCTGCGAGGCTCTCCGCGCCGACGACTCGGAGCTTTGGTTTCGCAAGCGCGAGCCTCACAACCCTCGCGCCGCCACCGTCGCTGCCATGCGGCTCAGCGCGCCTCAGGACGACCTCGGCGGCCGCCACGCCCTCCTCCTCGTCCCCCCGCCATGGCGACCTCCGCCGCGATCTTGGCGTTCTGCTCGCCCCCACCGCGGCCGCGCATCCCGAAAGTTACGCTCTGAACGCAGATTGGAGGCGGAGCGTCCAACGGTCCTTGCCGCTGTTGCGCGAGAGCGGTCGGTGGCGGCGATGGAAGGCAAGCGCGAGGGCAAGGACGAGGAGGGCCTCTCGCTGCGCCGCAGGCTCAGCGCGGCGAGCAAGGAGTTCGGGTCCGAGACCAAGTTCGTGGACGAGAGCGAGGAGGAGGACGACGGCGCCCAGGTGCAGTACAAGGTGATCCTCTGCGGGGATGGCGCCGTGGGCAAGACATCGCTGGCCACGCGGTTTGCGCAAGACCACTTTAAGAAGTCTTACAAGCAGACGATCGGGCTGGACTTCTTCATCAAGCGGCTCGTGCTCCCGGGCTCGGTCAAGGTCGGCATGCAGATCTGGGACATTGGCGGGCAGTCCATCGGGTCGCAGATGCTGCAGAACTGTAAGTGACACTAGCGGAGAGCGCAGGGTAGCAGCGAAGGGTCGGGGCATCAAAGAGTTGGCTGACCGGCCGGCGCGACAGACATTTACGGCGCAGACGCGATCCTGCTTTGCTACGACATCACAAACTACCACAGCTTTCAGAACCTCGAAGATTGGTTCCGGCTGGTGAAGCGCACCTTCAAGGAGAAGAAGCTCCCATACGTGGCGCTTGTGGCCAACAAGACCGACCTCGAGCACCTCCGCGCCGTGCTAGCCGAGAAGCACAATGACTTTGCCGACGAGAACGACTTTTACTCGTACAGCGTCTCGGCCAAGAGCGGCGACAACGTGCGCGCCTGCTTCCACCGCGTCGCCGCGGACCTGGCCGGAGTGGTTCTGTCCAGGCCAGAGATGCAAGTGGCCCACCAAGTGGTCAAGGCGGAGATCGTCGAGCACGAGAAGGACGACCCCAACGTGATCGCGCCCAAGATCTCGTCACGGCACCAAGGCTGCGCCATTTCGTGAACTAGCATCGCAGCGCGGCGAGAGAGCACATGAGCCAGAGCAGGCGATGTATCGACAGAAGCGGCGTGCGTGCGTACGTGCGTGCGTACGTGCGGGCGGGCGGCGAGGCATAGCCAGAGCTGTGCTCGGTTGCACAAGGAGCCTGGAGAAAGGTGAAAAAGCCCAGTCAGGAAAAAGGAAGAAAAAGCGCAAGCCTTGCCAACTCCCTCTGTGCCCCCCTGGAGGGCACAAGTGCGCGCTCTGACAGTTGGACGAGCGAGCAGGGGACACGAGCGCAGCCGGCCGGGGAGGCTGGCGGCCTCTGGGACAAGTATGGGCGACGGCGAAGCGCCCAAGGCGTACAGCGCGGTGCTCTTGTATGGCCGAAGTGGCGCGCCCGCCAAGGCAGCCGAGAACAGGGCTAGCAACGGCCCCGACCTGTCTCGACCTGCGCCGCCCGCGCCGCCCGCGCCGCCCGCGCAGCCCGCGCAGCCCGCGCAGCCCGCGCAGCCGCGCAGCCTGCGCAGCGTGCGCAAGCCGCGCAACGTGTGCAGGCCGCGCAGCGTGCACACGAGCTGCCGCCTGGGAAAAAGCAGGAGCAAGAGCTGGAAGCGCAGATGGGGGTCAAACAGACCGGGAAGAGCAGGATAGGGGCGAATGGCGGGGCCGGGCCCAAGCTCGAGGCCGAGGGGGAACAGAGCGAGGCCAAGGAGCAGGGTGCCGACGATCTGCGAGAGCCGCAGGGCGCTGCGCCGCCAAAGGGGCCGGAAGTCGCTCAGCGGGCCTCTCAGCGGGCCGCTCAGCGGGCGCGGGTGGGGCGGCACAGCCGCCTCCGCTGGGACATGGAACGGCGCCCGGCGCAGGACGGCAGCAAAGGCCGCCGAATGACGTCTGGTCGTCAGAGAAACCCAAGCCAAAGGCTGGGTATATGTGCAAGATCTGCGGCAAGGCGGGAGGCGAGCCGGACAGCCACTGGTTCCAGCTTTGCCCAGAGGGCACCAGACGAGTCGCCCGCGGAGAGGTCCGGGTCGTGCCGGGGCGTTCCCGGCCGCGGGCAAGAAATTCCAGCCGCCCCAGGAAGGGCTACTTTTGCAAGTTTTGCGGCAAGCCCGGAGGTGAGCCTGACAGCCACTGGTTTCAGCAATGTCCTATGCACGTTGACCACGACTACCCGGGCGGCATGGGCGGTGGTATGCCGTCTCCAGGCCCCATGGCCCCGAACATGGTCATGCCGTCGCCCTTTGGCGAGTACCCCGTCATGTACGCGCACCCGCAGCAGCTTTTTTTCATGCACGCCATGCAGCAGCTCGCCGCACAGGCTCCGCGGGGTCAGCCGCCGCCGCAGTCGCAAATGTCGCCTTCGCACCATCACATGCCGCAGCAGCAGCAGCAGCAGCAGCCAGCTCCGTCTCCATCTGGTGCTGCTTCTGCGCAGCACGGGGGTCGTCGGCTGGCATTCCACCGCACCTTTTTCACCAAGAAGGAGAAGCGTCGCAGCAGCAAGAGCAGCAGAGCAGCAGCAGCCCATGCACATGCATTCACACGCCACAGATGGCCCCATCGACGCTAATGCCCCACCAGATGCCGCCGGGCACCCCGCCGTATGGGTTTGCGCCAATGATTATGCACGGCGGTGCGATTGCGATGCAGCCCGGCACGCCCACGAACATGCAAATGCCAATGACGCCTCAAGGGCCAGCGCGGTCGTTCCACGCCCTGCACGACCCGTACATATTGCAAGAGCCGGCCCTGCCGCAGCCGGGAGCAATGCAAGCCGCAGCGCGGGCACGAGCCGCAAGCACTCGCGCCAGCGGCTGGCGATAGCAACGGGCACGCGCTGCAGTACGGGCAAGCGGCCGGGAAGCACCAGGCGTGACGCAACATGAATTACAGGGAGAAGTAGACGCACTGCACGTCCTCCACCGCGCACTCGCGTCGGCAGAGGGGGCACTCGCCGCGGGCCGCGACGGCGGCCATGATATGCTCGTAGCAATACAAGTGGCCGCAAGGCGGGCACGCGCAAGCCGTGACGGTGGCGAGGCAAATGCCGCACTTGACGGCGCGCGCACCGCGCTCGTGACCGGCTCGCTCCTTCGCGACGATGGTGTCGTTGTCACCGCCGGTCGCCGGCTCGAGGCAGGCGACGAGGGCGCCCTCCGAGGCAGGCGCGGCGCGCGCGGCGCGCAGCGTCTCGGCGCTAACGATTCCCCAGGCGGCCGCGACAGAGCGCATGGCGCTCCGCACGCCGGGCAGCGCTTCGAGCGCGAGCTGAGTGAGGAGAAACCAGCCGAGCACCGCGTACGAAGGCCTCTGGACCCGCGGCTCGCGCGTGAACGAGTAGCGGACGCCAGCCATCCGCTTGGACCAGTCGTAGTGCTTCCCGTCTAGATAGAACATGGCAAGGTGCGCCCGGTACAGAAAGTTGGCCCATGTCAGAGCCGACGCTAGCAGCGACTTGTTGGCGAGCATGAGCTGCGCCAGGTAGGAGCGCCGCTGGGCGGGCGCCTCGTCGCTCTCGTCGTCGCCGCCGCCACCGTCCTCCCGATTCTTGCGCTGCGCTTGTCGCTGGCTGCGGGCCAGCATCTGCCGCCGCAGCTCCTCCGCGCGCTCTCGCGCGCTCTTTGGCCTCTGGAACGCCGCCCAGAGCGGCTTCCAGCCGCCGGCCTGCAGTCGCTTGCTCACGTAGGGTGCCACCACGCCGAGCAGCAGCAGCACGGCACGGTGCGCGGCGCGCGGAAGCCGGCCGGCCTCTCGGCGCTCGGTCACCAAGAAGATGTCGCAGTACTCCTCGCCAGGCGTCTGCCTGCCGCGCAGCGTGGTCAGCCCGAAATAGCACATTTCGGCGGCGAGCTTGAGCTCGGGCTGCAGCGCCACGGCCATATGCGGGCCCAGGGCCACCTCCCCAGCCTCGGCGAGGCGCGACCGCATCTCGCGGCGATAATGCGCGTCCTTTTGCGCGGCCAGCACGATATCGGGCTGCGCAGCGAGCGGGAGCTCGGGCATGCCATCGCGCTGTCCAGCCGACGACGCGGCCAGGCCGGCGGGCGCTGGCGCTGGCGCTGCCATGAGCTGCTGTGGAAAGACCTGGTTTCCCAGCAAGCGAATGACGTGACACCCGGGTGCCTTGTCACGTCGAGCATGACGTGGCTTCCACGCAGCAGAACGGCGTCGCAGGGCCGAGGACGTAACGTGACAGGGGGTGCATTGTCACGTCAAATCTGATGCTCGGCGATGACGTTCTCGCAGGGACGAGTTGGTGGGCGGCAGAGAAGCCGAGGAGGAGGAGGATGATGATCATGATGGCGAGGACGGCGGCGCGGCAGAGCAGCGCGAGCGCGAGGCGCGCCATGTCGAGCACGGTGTACTCGTGGGGCACCGGCGACGACGGCCAGCTCGGGCAGCCGAGCGTCGAGAAGGCTGGGCTGCGGCAGACTTACGTAGAGCTGGCGCCGCGCGTGGTGGAGGGCCTCGAAGGACAGAACGTCGTGGACCTCGCGGCTGGCTTCAAGCACTCGGCCGCCGCCACGGAGGACGGTCGCGTGCTTACCTGGGGCAAGGGCAAGGAGGACACGCTACTGGGCCACGATGGCGCCGAGGGCGGGCTCTGCCTGCGGCCCACGCACGTGGCCGAGGGCCTGGAGGGCGTGCACGCGACGCAGGTGTGCTGCGGCGAGGATCACACTGCGGTACTGTCGGCCGATGGAGACGTGTTCACCTGGGGCTCTGGCGGGTCGTTCATGAAGGGCGCTAGCGCCCTCGGCCACGGCGATGCGAAGGCTCGTGCCCGGCCAGAGCGCGTGCTGTTCGGTGGCTCGAACGAGGTCAAGCTGGCCAAGGTGGCAAGCGGACGCACGCACATGCTGGGCCTGGGCGTCGAGGGCGAGCTCTGGACGTGGGGCTCGGGCAAGAACGGGCGCCTGGGCAACGGCGGCAACACGGACCAGCTCGAGCCGTTCCCGGTGGATTACTTTCTGGAGATTGACGAAAAGTGCGTGGACATTGCGTGCGGCAACTCCTTCTGCCTCGCGCTGACAGAGGGCGGCCAGGTGTACGGCTGGGGAAAGAACGACCAGTCGCAGCTCGGCCTTGGTGGCGGTATCGCCATGGACATGTACGCGATGGAGGACATGCCGCGCCAAGCTGAGGGCTTGGACAACGAGCGCATCGTGGCCATTGGCGCTGGCGGGTCGCATGCGCTTGCGATCAACGACAAGGGCGAGGTCTACTTTTGGGGCATGCGCCTTTGGATGGAGCCGCACAAGATGACGGCGCTGTCGGGTCACCGGATCGTGCAGGCGGACTGCGGGGATGGCTTTTCGGCGGTGCTCAGCGACGCTGGCCAGCTCTTTACTTGGGGTAAGGGCATCATGACGCGCCAGTCGGGTGTTATGGGCCACGGCGACACGAGCCGCCGCGCGCAGCCGGAGCTCGTGGAATCGCTGGCCAACGTGTCGCTCCGCAAGGTTGCTTGCGGCAACCGCCACGCCTTGGCGGTGACGGGCATGCCTCCGCTCTCTAGCCAGTAGTTGCGTCACAAGAAAGACCCAGTCAGTTCAGTTCAGCTCTGTCAAGTCTTTGATCGACCACGCGGTCGTCGGCGACGTGCCCACGCGCCGCCGCCGCCGCCGCCGCCGTCACCGCCCTCGCTCGCGGCCGCCTCGCTCGAAGAGGAATTGCCCGCCCCGCTGGAGGCCGGACCGGCCTGCGTTTCCGCGGCGCTCGCCGCGGCGAGCTCCTCGCGCTTCCGCGGGGGGATGTAAAAGGCCGGGTGCGGGCGGGCGGCGTAAAGTCCGTGTGCGGCGTGCGCCGCATCTTCTGAGCCTGCTCCTCCGGCCCGGGCACATTCGCGCGCGGGTCCACGTCTTCCTCGTGCTCCTGGTCTTGCTTGTGCGATGCAGACTCGCCACGGCGTGAAAGGCCCATGGCGTATAGCAGCGAGCTGGTCCTGCGCTGGATCCGCGGCGCTGGCTGCGACTCGACTAGCTCAAACTGCTGCGTAACGCGTTGCAGCACCTTGTCCATCGTCACGTGCTCATCGTCCTCGCTATCACGCCCGCCAGCTGCTTGCGCGCTTCTGTCCCGAGAAAAGGACGAGCCAAAGCCACGCAAGCTGGTCGATCCAGCGCGCGCCGGCGCGTCTGCGCGCCACGACTCGCCGCCCCACCGTGATGACGAACTTCGCGACAGTGTGGTCCGAAAGGAGGACGTGTACGAGCGGAAGCGCGGCGGCCCGCCGCCTTGCGCAGTGCCGTCCTCGGGCACCGTGGAGAGGTCGCGGGGGTAGTGCTCGGACGCGTCGGGGAGCGACAGCGCGTCTAGGGCTAGGGCAATGCGCGGGAGCGCGAGCGACCCGTTGACTATGGAGACGCCAAAGGAGACGCCCACGGCGTGGATGATGAGCGCTGTCGTGGGGTCGTCCGTTGCGGTAAACGTGAGCAATAGAACCACGCCTGAGAAGATGGCCGTGTTGTAGACCGCAAAGATGATGAACTTGTGCTCGACGTAGTGGCGCGGGATGTCTTTGGAAATGAAGACGAGCCAGCAGGCCGAGAGCACGAGCATGACCTTGAAGGTGAGCGATACGGTCATGAAGATGTCCGTGGAGCCCGAGCACTCGAGATAATCAATTTGGCCCATGGCAGGGGCCGGCAAGTCAAAGGGCACGGCGCGGGTACTCATGGGCACGGGTGGGTCAAGCGCGGTCCACAGCACCAGGATGACGGCGTCGATGATGATGATGAATAGCGCGTTCTTGAACATGTCGCGCTCGCGAATCATGACGCGGCGCATCTTAGCGGCTCTGTAGAAGAGAAGGCGCACGCGGTAGATCTTGCTCCACATGAATGCAAAGACCAAGTCGAAGGACAGATTGAATGCCCAGATCCGGGCGAGGCAGGCCCCAGGCGTGGGCGGCCCGATGAAGGCGAGCGTGGAGAAGCACAGCAGCACCCCGCCAGAGGACATGAGCATCACCAGCAGTGGCTGGGTCGCCCGGACCGAAGTGTGCTTGCGGAAGCAACAGAGCAGCGCGATGACTAGGGCGTTGAAGCAAGCGCCGAGTGTGGCCAGAGTTGTGGCCGTCGCGGCGGCCGCCGAGCCCCAGGCAACGTAGTCGCACGGCGGTCCAGCCCCTGCTGGCACGTGTGGGAGCTCGGCCACGATTGAGAAACGACCGGCCGCGTCGCGCTCCGTGCCGCACTGCTGTAGCGCGCCGTTCTCGCTCTCGGCCCAAAAGTAGTTGATCGACGACCGCATGGAGGCAGCGCTGCAGGCCCCGCGCTCTAGGCGCCACTGGGTGCCGTCACAGCGCGGAAACTCGACGGCGGGGCTGTAGAAGCGGTCACCATCGGCTAAGCCGCACGGCGTGGAGGCGTTGCGCTGCAGAATGGACCGTATATCGTGTTTTGGGGCTCGAAGAGCTCCACGCCGTCGATGAGGAAGTCGTTGAAAACGCGCAGCGTGTCACTCGGATCCTTGGGCACCGGAGTGCCCAGCAGGGCCTGGCCGGGAAAGTCGACGCCAGACAAGCAGTCTGAGGGCAGCAGTGGCCGCGTGAGGTTGCCCTCCGCGAGGCGATTGCCTTCGGCATCCAGTAGTGCGCGCGGTTGATGGGCTCGGTCTCGCTAAGCCGCTCCCATATGGGCTGGTGGCCCGCGCAGGGCGATTGGCGGCGCACCCAGCGCTTGCGCAAATCGCCGCAAAAAATGCTGTGAAACGCCTCGTCTCCTTTGAGCTGCTCCAGCTCGGCTTTCCTGCGCAGAATGAAGCGCTGCACGCTAGCTGGCACGCGGGGGCTGAAAAACGAGCCGATTTTGACCGCGTTGGAGTCCACGCCAAGCCACACGTGTTCACTCTCGCCCGCATCAGGATCGGTGCTGCGGCGACCCGCACCGGCATGCGGCGGCGTGCGGCGGCCATGCGGCACGCCCATCGCCTTGTCAATAAAGTACTCGAAGACCGGCGACCAGTTAAAGATGGCGCTCGCTAGAACAGAGTCGCCTACCGTGTTGCGCGCGTCCGAGTTGTAGCCAATCCCTGCCCCGCCCTGGTCACGGTAAAATTGCTGCGGCTCGGTCGTATCGCTGTGCTGCGTGATCAACGGGCACCCGCCGACGTGCCACATGAACTTTGCGGCCTCTGTCTCCAGTGCGGCGTCGTGCCACACCCCCGTCCAGGCTACCCGGACGGTGCAGCGCGGGAATACCTCGCGGCATCCCAGCAGGAAGGCGTTGATGCCACGTTGCACCTCCGCGATCGGATACGCCGCGATGTATCCCACGCAAGGCTCACTCGAGACACCAGGCTCACTATCGCGGCGTTGGAGTTCAAAGCCGGCCACCATTCCCACCAGATATCGCATCTGATAGATCTTTGCAAAGGCTGCGTCCATCAGCGGCGTGGTGCGCTCCGCTCCAATGCTCACGAAGCGGGTGTTGTGTGCCGGCGCGGCCCCGGCGTCGCTCGAGTTGCCTGCAGGCGGCACGGCAGGTACCCGGCGGACACGTCCTCCGTCTGCGACACAAAGCCGTAAGAGCCGGAGAACACCACGTCATAGTCCTCGTCGCAGAGCCGCTTCATGGCCTCGAGCGCCGTGTAGTATGCGTTCGGCCGCAATCTCCCTTGCGCCTCGTCGAAGACCTGCTCCGGGACTGGCGTGCCGGAGGCGATCGTGCGGCCCTTGTTGGGCTGCAGAGCCTCGAACTCGCCCTCGGGCAAGCCCTCGAAATACGTGCTCGCATTGACGGTTGCGCCAAAGACGGCCTCGAGCTCCACGCGGCCCACGTTGAGCTGGTAGGTCCAACCAAAGTCGTCCACGGGCCCAACGTACAGGAAAGCTGCCTTGAGCGGGCGCACGTACGAGAACAAGGCCTCAATCTCGTTGCTGAACGTGAGAGCGGCGTCCAGCGACACTGAAATCTTCACTGGTATGTCGGGAACGCAGCTCGCGTCGCGCTGGGGCCAGTCCGGGTCTGGACACGCGCTCCGCCAGTTCAGTGGCGTGGGGATGGCCATGGACTCGAAAAGGACGGCGAGGGACCCATTCGCCGAGGCCCCAATCTCGCCCGTGATCTGCGCAAGTGCCAAGGAACCCTGCTCCAATCCCGCAGGCCCGACCACGAGGTGCTCAACAAATCTCAATCGCACCACGACCTGATCTTCTGGCGCCGGGTACAGGTTGTCCGCGGCAATTTCGAGCATCTGCTTGCCGGCGACGTTGAGTGGCGCCCCAGAAGCGCCGGGTACGCTAACACTGTGCAGCACAACTCGGTCGTGCGGGACGGCGGGGTGCGCACGAGGCTGCAAATCAGATCTTCTGGCCGCGCCGCCGCCGCTTTTGCGTGGTACCGCGGCCGCCATAGGGCCGGCCGGCCGCAAGCGTGCCATTCACCAGAAACCGCAGGCCATTTTCAGAGCGCACGCCGTCTGCGCGAAGCGCGTCTTCTCCGTGCGCCGTGCCGAGCTCAAACATGCCAACGCTGAGCGGGCCCGCCTCGGGCAAGTTGAATCCCACGAGCTCGACCTCCACCGGGCCAGTGGCTGGGACCGCTTCGGGTTCAAACCTGCTCAGCACGCACCGAGCCTCCTCGCCGGCCGTCTCCGCCAGCGCCGCCGCGGCGACCACAGCCGTTCCCCATCGTGCCGCGGCGCCCCACGTCAGCGGCCTGGGCCTCACGCGTCCGCGCGGCGCCACCATCAGGTCTGTCCTGTCTCCGCGTCTCACGCACACATTGACATGTGACAAATGGTCGCAGACCGTCTTTTCCGACGAACAAAACAAACAAACAACGACACGAAGACATGCGAAGGCGTGATGTGACTGACTGACTGACTGTGACATGTGACATCTCGCTCACTTGTGCACCAGTGGGATTTGTCCATGGTGCCCCCTCCAAGAGAAGCTTTTTGCTTAGAAGCCATCGTCTTGCGGCAGAGCGACGTTGCTGGGGTCCATCTGCGCGCGCTGAAAGTGCTGGTTGCTCTTGAACTCCATGTACAGCGTGAACAGCACGTGCAAGGACTCGACCATCGAGGTGAACACGGGGATGTCGAGCGTGGCACACACCACCCGCGCATAGTCCTTGAGGTCCAAGTCGATGTCAGCCCCTGGTAGCTGCACCTGGCGGAGCAGGGCCTCCACCTCCTCGGGCCAGACTTGCATGAGACTCTCGATGTCGGGCATCTGCCGCGTGTAGTGCACCGTGGGCATTGGCTTGGAGCGATGAAGCTCCTTGATCGAGTCGATCCAGCCCTGCACGGCCTTCTTGTCCCGGTTGGCGTTCTCGATGGAGCGCACGACCATGGGGTTTTTGACGCTCTTCTTGGAGATGGCCCGCAGTTGCAGATCGAGCACGGTGGCGTCCGACTGGTTGGCGGACGGTTCGTCCAGCACAGTGAGTCCGAGGTGGTCAGGCTCCATGGTGGGCGGCGGGATCTTGACGAAGGTGTCGATCTGCCCTACAGCGGGAATAAAGTCGGGAACGAAGCACTTGAGCGTGGTGTCCAGCTCGAGGTCGTGCGGCTTGTACCGCCCAATGTACTGGAACAGCTCTTTCACCTCGCTCGAAACCTCGAGGTATTCATAGTCGCTCGGATCGTAGCCGCCCACGGGCACGGCCGAGGCGCGGTCGCGCCCCGCAGCGCTCGAACTTGCAGAGCTTTCATCGTCGTCGTCGTCGTCGCCATTCGCGGCGGCGTTCGTAGCCTCGCGCTCCAGCCTCTCGTTTCGGGCAGCTTCTTTGGCACGCTCGCCGGCCTGCCGTGCTGCATCTTGCATGTAGGCGCTCTGAGCCTCCAGCTTGACACCGGCGGTGGACTTTTTGCGCGGCGCCTCGTCTTCTTCGTCTTCGTCTTCGTCGTCGTCGTTGTCGTCGCCACTGTCCATGTTGGCGCCGGCCCTGGCTCCGCCAGCTTGCTTGCCCTCACTACCGATTGAGCCAGGGATTTCCTCGGCCTCCGATAGGTCGCCGACCCCTGGCGAGAGCGCTTGGCGCGGGGGGCTGTCGCCGCGCTCGCGTTCCTGTGGGCTCGTGCGCGGCTGGTCAACGGCGCGCATCTTTGGGTTGTGCTGCGCATCATCATGCGTGTCAATACTTTCGTCTGAGAAGCTCTCCTCCAGGTCCACCTTGGCGTCGTAGGGCTGGTTCTCCACCTCGCGCACCTGCAACCTGGGCGCCGCCTCCTTCTTGTCCGACTCGCCGGCAAAGGAGGCGTCAAAGTCGCTGTCTCCTTGCAGCTTGCCCTTCCTCGCCTGCGCGCGGTCGTCAAAGGCGTCCTCCTCGTCCTCCTCGTCCTCGTCCTCGCTGCTTCCCGACAGCTCGCTTTGGCTGCTGCTTGAGCCGTTGTCCTCCTCCTCGCCCGAGAAGTCGGAGAAGTCTCCCTGGTCCTTGCCCTCGTCCGCCATGGCAATGCCCTCGCGCTGTGCCTGCTACTCTTCCTGCCGCCGCCGCCGCCGCCGCCGCCGCCGCCGCCGCCGCCTGCCGCCGCTGCTGCCGCTACTGAGCTCTGCCCTTCCCTTCTCGCGCGTGGAAAACGGTCACATGTTCTGCGACCGATCCAAGAACGCTCGCCCTGCGTTCCAAACCAGCAGATCAAGGTCGGACGGAGGATGCTGTCGACGGGCACTGCGCGAGCGGCGAGCGCCGCGCGGGCGGCGCTTCGCGGGTATGTGCCGCGGCGCGCGCTGTCATCGGCGCTGGTTGACGCCCGGTTCGTCGAGTTCCAGTTGTACGAGGTGCTGGACGTGGAGGAGCAGGTGTTTACGGCGCCGCGGTTTGCCCACGTGACGCGCGAGGTGGTGGCGGACGCGCTGGGCACGGCCACCCGGCTGGCTGGGGACAAGTTTGCGCCGCACATGGCCATCAGCGACGCGCAGGAGCCGCGCTTTGTGCCGCCCGCTGGGGTTGAGATGCCCGCCGAGGTCGGCGATGCGCTGCTTGCCTTTCGGGACGCCGGCTTGCTGAGCGCTCACGCGGACTTTGAGTTTGGCGGCATGCAGCTGCCTTCCGTTGTGGTTAACGCGCTCTACCTGCCGCTGTACGTTGCGAACACGAGCACGATGACCTTTGTGTTCTTGACGGTGGCGGCTGGAAATGCTGGCAGCTGCGGGCAGCCCCGACAGGTGCAACGCTTCCTGCCGCCCATGCTCGACGGCACCTCCACGGGCACATGAACCTGTCCGAGCCCCACGCAGGGTCGAGTCTGGGCGACGTGACGACCAAGGCCATTCCCCTTGGGGACGGGCGGTACTCGATCAAGGGCACCAAGATGTGGATCTCGGGCGGGAGATCCCCGAGCCAGCGTTGGGGCCCTTCCAAACGGTGACACACATGGTCCTGGCCAAGGTGGTGGACCCGGCCGCGCCAGACCGCACGCCTGCCGGCGTAAAAGGAATCTCGCTCTTCTTGGTGCCAAAGTACCGCCCGAGCGCCGACGGGTCTCTCGGCACCGAGCGCAACGGCGTCGAGCTGGCCGGGCTCAACCACAAGATGGGGTGCGTGGCATCCCAAACACGGTGCTCAATTTTGGGGAGAACGGCGAATGCGTCGGAGAGCTGGTTGGCGCAGAGGGCCAGGGCCTGGCCACCATGTTTCTCATGATGAATGAGGCGCGGATTACGATTGGGCTCACGGCGGCTGCATTCGGGTACGCCGGGTACGCACGCAGTCTCGAGTACGCGAAAGAACGGCGCCAAGGCGCCCGCTTTCCAACAAGGACCCGGCGGCGGAGCAAGTGCCGATTGTTGAGCACGCGGACGTTCGACGCATGCTCCTGGCGCAAAAGGCGTACACGGAAGGCGCGCTCGCGCTCATCATGCGGGGGAGTGTGCTCGTCGACAAGCTGGCCGATCCGACCGGGATGGACGAGACGGCGCAGCAAGACGCTGCTTTGCTGCTGGATACACTGACGCCAATCATCAAGAGCTGGCCGTCCGAGTGGTGCTTGGAGGCCAACAAATGGGCCATCCAAGTGCACGGCGGCTACGGGTACACGCGCGATTATGGCGTTGAGCAGATCTACCGTGACAACCGCCTCAACATGATCCACGAGGGGACGAACGGGATTCAGAGCATGGACTTGTTGGGCCGCAAGGTGGGCGCTGCGCGGGGGCGCGGGCTTCAGGTCCTTTTGGATGCCATGTCCGCCACCGAGGCGTCGGCGCGGGCCTTTGCAGACCAGCACCCGGGGTCGCCGCGGAGCGCCAGCTCGGCGCGCACTGCGATGCGCTGGCGAGCGCTGCTCGCCGGCTTGAGGAGACCACTCTCGTGCTGCGCGCTGCGTCGCGCCCGGAGCTCGGCCTAGCCAACTCGCATGAGTACCTCAACATGGCGGGACACACGGTCATTGCCTGGCAATGGCTAGCCATGGAACTTGCTGCTGCGCGCGCAATGGAAGATGCCCCGCCCGCCGCCGAACAGACCTTTTACCAAGGCAAGCTCCACACCTCGCGTTTCTTCTTCCGCTACGAGCTGCCCAAGACGGTGGCGCAGGCCGATATGCTAAAGTCCCTCGACGACACTACGCTCGACATGGACCCTGAATGGCTTTAAAGATGCATCTCTCTTGACTCCCAGAGACTCTCTACAAGAGCTAGAGGACTGGCGGCGTCAAGACCAAGCTCGGCTTGCGCCGTCGCAGGTCGCTGCTGCTGCCGCCCGCAGCCTCCGAGGTGGCGCCCGGCACCGCCGCGTGCTGCCGCTCTACGCATTGGTGCTGCGCAATATGACGGTGGCCGAGCTCGTCAAGGTCAGGCACCCGCGCAAAGGCGTTGCGCAGGGCGTCCACAAGCGAGAGCCCGGCGATGCCGCCGCCACTAGGCTGCGGCTTGGCGGCCGCAGCAGCGTTTTCGGACCTCGGGCGGGGCACAATACGCAACGAGCGCGCGCAGAGGGCGAGACGTGATCCAGGGAAAGAGTGAGTGGAAGAGCAGCGCTGCGCTCGAGGCCGCGGCCCCAACCGCGAGAAGCGCGTGCACTGCTGCGCTGGCGTCCTGGTCAGCGAGCGTAGCACGTTGACGGTCTTCTCAGCGCAACTGACGATGTGCCCGGACGTGTCGCGCAGCCAGCCGATCTCAGTCGCCATGCTTGCTGAGGCCTTTGCGCCCTTGCGAAAGATGTTGAGCTCCCCCTTCGAGTCGCGAACCTGCTCGTTCCAGATGAGGAAGTGATCCGGGGGACCGCCTTGCCCCGTGCAAAGAAGATCTCGCCTTCGGGCCGCGACGCGTATAGCTCGTGCGAGTCCTTAACCGCTGCCACGCCCGCGTCCGCAGTGACCGGGGTCACAGGGCCTCCGGCGACGTGACCGAGGCGGACGAGGCGTTGCGCGAGCGCTGCCGCCGCGGCACGCTGGCCCAGTTCATGCGCAGCGGGGCATCGGAGAGCGTGGTGTACGAGTACACGGCGCGCGCCATATGCGACGAGTGGCAGGTGCCAGATCCTGACGAAGAGGATGACCATACAAGCGGCAGCGCACATGCCAGCAGAGTGCATCGGGCGCCGCCATGAGCGCACGGCTTCCAGTGTGGTCTGCGGAGGCCGGACGAGGTGCTGGGCCACAAAGTCGCGCACGACTTGAGCGCGAACATGGCTCCGGCGCAACTCGCGCAAGTTGGTCCAGAGGTTGCCCCTGCGCGGCTCGAGAGCCGCGCGCACGCTTGGGTCGAGCGGCGCGTAGTACTTGCGCCAGAGGGCGCTGCGCGGGATCTGAAGCTGGAGCGTGCAGCGCAGACGCACGTAGCCGATCGAGTTCTTGGGCAGGCCCATCCCAGACTTTGCGATAACTGGCTGCAGGGCGAAACTTGCCGCCCGCCCCCGCCCCCGCAGGGACTGGAAAGAGTTCGAACCACTGGTCGAGTGTTCCAGCGCTCGCGACGACGCTCGCCAATGGCACCATGACCTGCCCGATGGCTTTGCGCGACATGACCTGAGTGCGGAACACGACAAGCCGGAGGTCGGCGCTGACATCGCGCACCTCAAATTCGCAGATCGCGCCGGTGTCCCAGACGTCGTGAGCGGTGTCCTCGTGCGTGGGGCTGAGCACCTTGCCTCCGGTTACGCCGGCGGCCTTGCTGCGGCTGGCGGCGAGCCCTTGCTTGAGCGCCGCATTGGACGAGGCAATAGCGGCAGAGCCCTTCATGCGGATTGAGTTAAGTGCGCGGCGAAAGTTGGGCCTTGCCTCTGCATGAAGTGCCGCCGGCGCGCCGCCGCTCTCCCTCGGCATCGCCGCCCTCGTCGTCCGAAAAGGCAGTGTCAGGGCTGCCTGGCCGTGCAAGTTCGGTCTCGTCGCCAGCCGGGAACCTCTCTTGCTGCCCCAGGAAGGTAAGCGTGTAGGCTGCCGCGCGCAAGTTGCCGTTGTGCAGCCGCCGCCGTGCACTCAGGCGGGTCGGAACCTCCACTTGCGCGGTTTCCACGACCTGCACCCGGAGCGTGCCAAAGGAGGGCCCCGAGTGCTCGTCGCTGGCGAGGATGGCGTCACCGAGCGACTCTGCGCCGCTCTCGTCGTCCTCGTCGTCCTCTGTCGCCTCGTCATTCGTGGGCGCGTCGTCGCTCTCCGGGCCCGGAGCGGCGAGCTTGCCCGCCTCGGGCTGTTGTTGCGCCTGCGCGGTTTGGGGCATGTGCCGAAAAGAAGACGGCCGCGGAGGTGTTGGCGGACGTTGCTCAGCCGGAGCCGCCTCTTCAGCAAGCGCTGCTGGGCTCGGCTTGGGTGGCGGCGGCGGCGGCGGCGGCCGCGGCCGCTCGCGCCGCGGTCCAGGCGGGCTTGGCCTCGTGGGGCTCGGAGGGCTCGGCCTTCCGGCATCACCGCTGCTAATGCTGCTAGACACTGGCGGTGGCGGTGGCGGCGACCTGGGGCTTCGAGTGAGACCATCGTGCTGCTGCAGCAGCGGCTGCAGCGGCTGCTGGTCCTGTTGGTCCTGCTGCTGTTGCTTACTGGTGTCGCCTTCTTCTTCCTCTTCATCCATCTCGCCCACCGTTACATCTTGGCCTTGGTCCTCGGCAAGGATGCCGACACCATCCTCGTGGTCCACGGCGACATTTACCGCTGGCGCTGGCGCTTGCTCACTTGCAGCAACCGGCAGCGCTGGCACAGATGGGCTGGCCGGCGGCTGGGCGGAGCCGGGCGCCTCGCAAAGCACGGCGATCTGCGCGGCGTTCGCACACTTGTTGTGAACGTTGATGCCGCACTGCTGACACCGCCGGCCCTGCTTGACGATGCCCAGCAGGAGCTTGTTGCAGACCGCACATCGCGTTGGCTTGCGGTACGTCTCGACTTGGTATACGTGTCGCAGAGGCTCGGCCATCCTAGTCGGCGCTCGCGCGGGGTTCGCTCCCGCGCTGCCAGGTTTTGTTGTGCTGGTGTGCCAGGCTCCTTGAAACCCCTCGACACAACCCAGCCCAGGACTGCCGCACCTGCGCCGCACGGCCAGTCGGCCGCGCCGCTTGCTGCCCAAACGAACTGCCACAGATACAAGTGGCCAGTTGTGGTGGAGCGTTGTTAGTATTACAAGCCTAGGATCCTCACTCCAGGACCCGCACGACCTGCTGGCGGGCAAGCCAGACCCGGCCCAGGTCGTCGTGCGTTGGAACTCGGTCAAACACGGAGAGCGCCCAAAGGCGGAAGACTGAGAAGACGCCGCGATCGCGCGGGATCGGATGAGCAAGCCGACGACCGCCGGCCCGTAGAGCGAGATGTTGCAAAAGTTGCAGAACCAGACCGCCACGGTCCAGCCGATGGTGCAGCAAAGAGGAACTGCAGCATGATGATGGTGGCGACGGGGTCGGCAAAATTCCACGCGTTGACCGACTTTTCCAGGAGTGTGGCGATGATGGCGACGATCTTGGTCGCACGGTCAACCCGACGCGCGAGCTTACCCAGCTGCTGCACGGTGGTGAGCTCCGAGTCTGGGTCCCTGTCGATATCGTCGTTCCAGACAACCCAGTTGCTGTTGACGTGGTTGGTCTTCTTGGACAGCACAAAGCACAGCTGTGATGACAAAGATGACGAGCGGGGCGGCCCAGTGCGGAAGCCAGCGCGCGGCGCAGAGCGTGATGAGGCACACCCCGCCGCTGAGGACCGGGTTGCGCCACGAGCGCAGGTGCAAGAGCAGCAGCACAGGCAGGCTTGCCAACATCTCGACGACGGCCGTCTCGATCCGCGAGAGGCTTCGCTTGAGATCCTTGACAGACTCTAGCATCTCGAGGGGCGCGTTGAGCGTGGCTACGCGCTCCTGCTCGGCTCTGTCGCCCTTGGCCGCGAATCGTGGGATGTATCGGCGGTTGCGCAGGTAGAGGGGCCATATTACCTTGGTCGGGCCAAGCAGGCACACCTCATGGCGCACGGTGATGCGGAAGGACTCGTCGAAGGCATCGCGGTCCAGCCCAGTGCCGTAGGCTCGTCGGTGCCCTGGCACGCCCTTGTGAGGCGGGAAGAGGTTGTACACCGCCGTCTGCGCAAGCGGACCCGAGCCCGACCTGCCCCCAAGAAGCGAGTAGAAGGGCACAATGAGGGTGCCCAGCTGCTCGTCTGAGGCGGCCAGCGTGCTCTTGCTGAAAACGTTGATGCAGAACGAGCCTGTGATGTCGGTAATGGGGAACCGGCCCTCAAACTCCCACACAAACGCGTTGATGCCTTCATTTCCTGCGCACTGAAACGCCACCGGTGAGCAGCTCCTCGCCCTCCACAAGAAGCTCAAAGTAAGCTTTGCTGCAGTACTTGCTGCACTCCATGCTCTTGACCCGCACCTTGAGGAATCGATAACCTCGCGCCGTCGGTGCGCCAGCTCGTCATCCGACTCCTCCAGTAGACCCAGGAAGGACAGCTTGCCGTCCAGCAGCCACCGGGACGTCCCGCGGCGAGAGCCGTCCGGCAGCAGCTCTGGCTCGCTCGGCACGCGGCAGTACTTTTTCCACTGCGGCGACTCCATGACGCCCTGCTCGAGCTTTTGCACCGTGCTCTTGATCTTGGAGCGCCATTTCGCCTTGGCCGCCGCCCAGTCCAGCTCACCCCTCCACGATGCGCTTGCCCGGCGAGCTCATCGCCAATCCCCGTCCTGAAAGATCGATCGATCACCGTTTCGGTATCCACACCCAGCAGCATCGAGACTTGACCACCAACTGCACATGTGACTGTGACATGTGACCTCTGTGGGCCTGCCAGTCACTGTCAGTCGTCAGACATCATGCGCAAGCTGCCACATGGGCTGTCAGTCGTGATTTGGTCGTGGGCTGCTGGTGCGTCAGTTGTGCGCCTCCTGCGGAAAAAGCAAGGCAAAACAACCTCAAACCGCATGCTATGATTCGTGCATGGATGCAAATCAAAACGCATGGTGAAACCGCTGTTTCGTAGATCGCATCGCAGCTCTCATGTGTAATGGTAGCACAACAGACTTTGACATTACAAGCCAGGTGTATACAACCCGGGTCACAGCGCTTGTAGACGTGGGTTCGATTCCACTGGGAGAACGTTGTTTTTCTTTCTTTTTTCCTTTTTCTTTTCCTCAGAATCTTCTGGAGCGCGTTTCGAAGTCGTTCCTTTTGCTTTTGGGAACCATGATGAGTGTTCGAGTTGGGAGAGCGAGCAGAACCCATTCCAGGCGAGGAAGGTCTGTGCGGCCAGGTGCTTCGGGCTCTCGCGCGCGTTAGGGATGCTGCGCAGCGGGCAAGGGTTGGCGGCGGCCGGGGCGGCGCGGAGGGGCGTCGCGGTCGTGGCGCCGGGCGTGTTGCGGACTCGGGCGGCGGCGCCCGTGCGCAGCGCAGCAGATTCGGTGGCAGCACGGCAAGGGCGGGCAGGGTGGGTGGCGCCAGAGGCCGCGCCGCCGGGCGAGAACTGAAAAGTACAGCTTGGATCTCACAGAGCGTGCCAAGGAGGGCAAACTGGACCCCGTCATCGGGCGCGAGAACGAGATCCGACGCACGATCCAGGTGGTGACGAGGCGCACGAAGAACAACCCCGTGCTGATTGGCGCCCGGGCGTGGGCAAGACCGCCGTGGTAGAGGGGCTAGCGCAGCGCGTGCACGACGGCGAGGTCCCGGAGAGCTCAAGGGCAAGTCGGTGGTTTCGCTGGACCTCGCGCGCTGGTGGCTGGCGCCAAGTTCGCGCGGCGAGTTCGAGGAGCGGCTTAAGGGCGTGCTGCGCGACGTGGAGCAGAGCAATGCAAGATTATCCTTTCATCGACGAGCTGCACATGCTCATGGGCGCAGGCGGCGGCGAAGGTTCGGTGAGCGCGGCGAATATCTCAAGCCGGCGCTTGCGCGCGGCGAGCTTCGATGCATCGGCGCGACGACGCTGGACGAGTACGACAGTACATCGAAAAGGACGCGGCACTCGCGCGGCGGTTCCAGTCCGTGCTTGTGGACGAGCCCAACACGCTGGACACAATCTCGATTCTGCGGATCAAAGAAAAGTACGAGATCCACCACGGCGTGACGATCAAGGACGAGGCTCTCATTGCGGCGGCGACGCTGTCGGAGCGGTACAGACGGAGCGCAAGATGCCAGACAAGGCGATCGACCTGATCGACGAGGCCGCCAGCCGGCTGCGGCTGCAGCAAGAGTCCAAGCCAGAGCCGATTTGGAAGCTGGAGCGGCAGATCGTGACCAAGCGCATCGAGCTCGAAGCGCTCAAGAAAGAGAATGACGCGGCCTCCAAAGAGCGGCGCCAGCGCCTGGAGGGTGAGGTGGAAAAGATGGAGCGCGAGCTGAACAGCCTCACCAGCGAATGGCAGGAGGAGAAGGACCGCCTGGACAAGGTCAAGGGGGCCAAGGAGCGCTTGGAGGAGGCGCGGCTGGAGCTGGACCGCGCCCAGCGGCGCGGCGAGCTTGCCCGCGCAAGTGAGTTGCGCTACTCTACCATCCCGGAGCTAGAGGCCGCGCTTGAGGGCGGCGAGGGCGACGGGAGCGGGGAGGGATCGGCGTCGTACTCGAAATCGGGCATGCTGGAGGACGCGGTCACCCGCGAATTGATCGCGCAGGTGGTTGCGCATGCCACGGGCGTGCCTGTCGAGTCACTCATGCACGGCGACCGCGAGAAGCTGCTGCACCTGGACGAGACGCTCAAGAAGAGCATCATTGGTCAAGACGAAGCCGTCGACGCTGTGGCGGACTGCATTCGGCAGAGTCGCGCCGGCCTCCACGGCCACGATCGGCCCCAAGGCGTCTTCCTCTTTTTGGGGAGCAGCGGCGTGGGCAAGACGGAGCTGGCCAAAGCGCTCTGCCGCGAGCTGTTCGACGACCCGAGCAACATCCTGCGCATCGACATGTCAGAGTACATGGAGAAGCACTCGGTGTCGCGCCTGATCGGCGCGCCGCCCGGCTACGTCGGCTACGAGGAGGGCGGCGCGCTCACGGAGGCTATCCGCCGCAAGCCGTACCAGGTCATCCTCCTCGACGAGTTCGAGAAGGCGCACCGCGATGTGGGCAACATCTTGCTGCAGGTGTTTGACGACGGTCGTCTCACGGACTCGCAGGTCGCACGGTCGACTTTCGCAACACCATCATCATCATGACCAGCAACTTGGGCAGCGACGTGCTGAGCCGCAGCTCTGGCTCGGCGCAGGACGAGGCGGCGAAGGACGAGGTTATGGACCGCGTGCGGGGATTCTTCGCGCCCGAGTGCTCAACCGCATAGACGAGATCGTCATGTTCAACCGTCTCTCGCGTCGCGACATGGACCGGATTGTGGAGATCCAGGTTGCCGACGTCAAGGCCGCCTTAAGGAGGAGCGCAAGATCGACCTCGAACTGCTCCCCGACGCTGTGGACTGGCTCGCCGAGACTAGCTACGACCCGATCTACGGCGCGCGCCCGCTTCGCCGCCTGCTCCAGCGCAAGCTTCTCAGCCCGCTGGGCGCGTTCCATCCTCGCCGGGGACGTCCGAGACGGCTCCTCGCTGACGGTGTCCGCGCCGCGGGAGGGCGAAATGGACTTGCAAATTACGGCGACGCCAGCCGAGCCACCTGTCGAAGCCGCAGCGCAAGTCACTGACGCAACCGATTCGTCGTGAGCTCACACATCATCAACAATTCTGACTTTACCTTTACATGACTTTGTACAAGTGCAGCTGCTGCCGCGCGTTCCAAGACACCGACACCCACCGGGCGAAGCGGCGAGCGGAACGGGCGCTCGGAAAGGCTTTGCCTGCGCAGCCCAGCGGAGGAAGCCGTCCCCGTAGTCCACGACGATGGCGCCCGAGTCCAGGCCGCCGCTGCCTGGCGGCTCGACGAGCTTTGCGTACACGCGCTGGCGCAGAGGTCGATCCCAGCACTGCGAGGCCAGCACCAGCACGGCCACGCCACCCAGCGGGGCCTGGAGCATGTCGCCGCACTCGAACGTGCAGCGCCTCGCAAGCGTAGGCTGGAGATTGGCATCGCGTGCGCCGATTGCTTGGCCGTGCAAGAAGGGAACGATCTCGACCCCACGCGCGCGCCATCCGAGATGCAGCGCCGCGTAAAACACAAGCCAGCCCAACGACGATCCGAACACGCAAAGCTCGCCCCCCGCCGCCGCCCGCCACCAGGGGTGTCGGGCCTCACGTGCCCCATCGCGCGCGCCAGTGCCGGCAGCAGCGTGCGTCCGTACGCAAAGTTGTCGGGCTGTACAACCCCAGCTCGCGCGCGCGCTCGCGCGCACTCGCTCCTCAAAGCACGGGTCGGCCTGCACGGCCTCGAGTCGCGCCACAACGGCCTCGAGCGCGGCCGCGTGCGCTCCTTGGCGCGCCACAAGCTGCTCCTCGCACCTCGCGCGGCGCTGATCGCAGCGGCCGCGCTCGGCGCACTCATCGGGCCGGAGCCCCTCCCGGGCCAGCGCCTTGCCCGCCGCCACGCTCAGGCGGCGCAGGGCCTGCCGATCTCTTGGGCGTTGTTTCAGCTCCTCGTGCAGCGCCTCGAGCAGCGCAAGCAGCGCACGCCGCGCGCGTCCCACGCCGGCACCGCCTCCGCCGCCACGCCGCGCCGCCGCGAAGCGCCTCGCGCAGCCCAGCCGCTGCGAGCCTCGCCGCGGCCTCCGCCTCCTCCTCCATCTTGCTGCTCTTGTCTCGTTCCGCATGCGTTCTCCTCGCGTTCTTCTGAGCGCATTTGGCGTTCATCTCTTCTTCTTTAGATAATTCTGCGTTCAGGTCCTTTTTCTCGCCGCGCCGGACCCCATTTTCCGGCTCCGGTTCGGCGGCAATCGGCGGCCCTCGGTGAGCTTGCAATCAACGCGGTCCTCGGCTTCGGCGGAAGCGGACAGCGGAACCGGAAAATGGGACGCGATAGCACAGCAGCACGGACATCGTTTTCCGGCTCCGGGTCAAGACGCGATTCGGTCAAGGAAGCGCGGGAAGAGCAGCACTCCGGCCCCGGGTGATCATTGGTGTGCTCAGCAAAGCACAACCTGTGTCCAGAGTCGCAGATCTGCGGCGAGGAGGGGGAAACAAAGGGTAGGGGCTCTGAGACCACATCCAAGAGGAATGTCGAGCAAGCAGCAGCACATCTGCCAGAGGCGCAATGGAGCCGGATAGAATGTTGACGCACAGGAGAGATCAGCTCGACCACTGGCACTACACAGCAGGAACAGTGCCGTCACATGGAGAGAGATGGAGAGAGAGGAGAGAGAAAAAAAAAAAAAAAAAAAAAAAAAAAAAAAGTAGCCTACCCCCCCTGTGTCTGTTCTCCTACTCACCAGTCAACATATCCAAAGGGACAAGCAGCGCAGGGCAGCGACTCAGGAGCGGGAGAAAAACTTGAGCAGCCCCAGCTTCGTTTGCTTGCACTCCTCCATGACAAAATTGTCCATTCATGCTAATCTCCTCACAAGCACCAAACTGAGACAGCACACAACTGCGAGGCCACAATTATGTCCTTCGTTCTCTCTTACATGAGCTCTTTCTTCCTCACATGAGCCGCTTTTGCTCTCAGTGAGCGACCTTACTTTTTCGGCAAGCAAACTTGTCGTCTCGCGGCCGCCCTCCAGTTCCCGAATCGACCAAGACCATGCAGATGACGATGCAGCACCAGCAGATGAGCACGCACAACCTGATGGACATCCTGGGCCAGCAGACCGCGGGCCAGCAGATGCACATGGCGGTGCCGCACCAGCAGATGGTCCCATCGCCAAACGCGCAGTTCGTCGTGACGCAGATGCAGCAGTACCCGCAGTACGAGTTCCAGCAGCAGCAGCAGCAGCAGCAGCAGCAGCAGCAGATGGCCATGCCGCCGCCGCAGCAGCTGCTGCAGCAACAGCAGCAGCAACAGCAGATGGTCGCGATGCCGCAGCAGATCGGCCTCTGTGCGCAGCAGATGCAGATGCAGCACTTTGCTCCAGCGCAGGAGCAGATGCAGCAGCAACCCATGTACATGGTTATGACCTCGAATGGAATGCTGCAGCAGCCGCAGCCGCAGCCGCAGCAGCAGCAAGGCATGATGATGCCGCAAGTCGTGATGAACAGTGCTGGTGCCAAGCGCAAGATTGGCGAGATTACCAACAGCCAGCCGGCCGCAATGCCCATGCACCACAGCATGTCCATGGCGCCTATGGCGTACCCAAACTCTGCCAGCATGGTCCCCGCCGGTGCTATGGTGGCCCCTTCTGACCGATGATGATGGCTCACCCCGGCCACATGATGATGGCGACCCCCACGGGACAGCACATGATGACTCTTCCGGGGCAGCACATGGCGCCCGGCATGGGCCTATGCATGCCCAAGCGCCGCCGAAAGCGGCGCAAGGCAGCCAGCTGCAGCTCCAAGTACCGTGGCGTGTCGTGGCACAGCGAGACCGGCGCTGGGTGGCGCGTGCGTGGTGCATAGCCGCACCGAGAACCTTGGCACCTTCACCTCTGAGCGTCTGGCGGCTATCGCTGTGGACGAGCGGCTGATCCAGAGCTACGGCCCGACTGCCAGCATGCTCAACTTCCCCAGCACCGAAGAGCGCGCCCGCGTTGCCCAGGAAGAGGCCGAAGCGCAAGAAGCGGGCGGAGGACATGATCAGTGTGAGCTCGCCCGGACCCTCGTCCGACGTGGAGGACGCGCCCAAGCCCGCAACAGCCCGCTCGCTTCCGACGTCAGCACCGACAGCGCAGCAGCAGCTTGACGAGCTGCGCATCACCTTTGTCTTCCCAAGCGCCCAAGGACAAGAGTGCCGCCGAGCGAGTGCGCGAGGCTGTCGCCAAGACGGCGGCAATCGCGGCCAAGGTCAAGCTGGAAGCCGAGGAGGCCGAGGAGGCCAAGGCATGACGCGACAAACACATTCACAACCAACCTGCCATTATTGTATTCTGTCTCGAGTCAGTGCTCTGCAGAGCTTGTTTCTTGTTCACTAGCGCCCGAGCCGTGCCGGGGTCCCTGCAAAGACCGGATAGCCCAGCGGCGGGTCCGCGGCTTGGACCACGAGGTTGCGCAGCAGCACTGGGTGCGCCTGGATTGAGTACCGCTCGTCGTCGTCGTTGGTAAAGTAGAACAGCTCGGTGGACAGCGCCGCCCAGAGCCCGCGGGCCATCTCGGCCTGCAGTAGGCACACGGCGACGCTTTCGCGCTGCAACGAAGCTGCAGCACGCCGTACACCCCTGGCTTGTGCTGCTGCAGCGATACGAGGTGCGGGCACTCTCGTCGTAGCGCGTGCTCCCAGCCTGCGTCGCTCGACCCGCCAACAAACCACTGCGGGCGTAAGACCCGAGACCTCATGCACCGCCTCGAGGTCGTGTAGCGAAGCGTCCGGGTCACCGAGCAAAAACGCATCGAGCGCCAGCTTGAAGCCCGCCCGGTAGGACGACACCAGGAGCGCCTCGAGTTCCGGGTGCTCGCGAAGCCACTCGGCCTCGTGGCTGTGAGGCAGCTTGCCTTGGAAGCAGTCAAATACATGCACTGCCCCAG
Source organism: Thraustochytrium striatum (assembly GCA_022244645.1). Classification (NCBI taxonomy): domain Eukaryota; class Bigyra; order Thraustochytrida; family Thraustochytriidae; genus Thraustochytrium; species Thraustochytrium striatum. The sequence goes on from JACDIV010000055.1 coordinate 1,241,977, forward strand.
CGTGCTCCACGGCCTGCCGTATAGTCCGAATCGGCTCACGACGGCGTGCAAGTACAGTGCCAAACTCCGAAGTCGCCCTGGCTGCTGACGCTGCTCTTGTGCCTGTGGCGTGTTGCGAACTGGTTGCTGCTGGTGCTGGTGCTGCTGGTGCTGCTGGTGCTGCTCTGCTGCTGCCCTGGCTCGAGCACTACTTCAAGCATGTTCAGAAACTGGCGTCGCTATTGTCGCTGCTGTTGCTGTTTCTGCGTGCCTTTGACTTGTCGTTCAGGGCGGCGGACTTGTCTGGGCGTCAGTGTCGTCCATCGCACGGGCGAGCATGCCGGAAACACCCATGAATCCCTCGAACTTTGCGGGCGAGGAGACCTCAAAGTCATCTAGAGCATCCAGGGCGTCCAGGTTGTCGTCCTCTTCCACCTCCATCGCCCCGCGCGGCTTTGGCCCGGGAATCTCGGCTACTTTTATCTTTGCTGATACTCACGGCTGCGCCATCATCGCCGCCTTCGTCGTCGCTGCTCGGGGCGTCTGCAGCGGGCGTAGTCAAACTGTCTTCAAGCCGATCCAAGGCGTCGAACTCGATCCCGCTGCCATCTCCGGTGTTCGCTGTGGGAACTGGCCGACTTGGCTTGGGCGTCAGAAAGTCTTCGTCCTCGATCTCGTCCAGCAGGGCATCAAGATCAAAATCGTCGCCCATCGGCCCAGTGGGACCCTCTGCGCCCCGTTCACGAAGCTCGGCAGTGGTAGCGCCCGCAGCGGTGGCTGCGGCGGACTCGGCACTCACACCAGTGCTGCGTGCGAGACAGTAGGTTGCCCACGCCTCAGGAAACCCCGCAGCAGAATCAGCTCCGCCAAGATGCTGGTGCTCAAAGCCAACCCTGGGTGCTGCAACAGTTTGAGGCTCCTGATCCCTCCTCGCAAGGGACCACACCAGGGCGTGCATGAAGGCCCGGTCCACGAGCCTCAGAAAGTCCGGGTTGTCGATGACTCCTCGAAGCGACACGCTCGAGTGTGAGTAGCTCTGCACCTCGGCGCGAACTACCGGCTCAACAATGCCAGCCACTGGGGCCGCCGGGTCGGTTGCGATGCACGAGCACGCAGACTGGCCAACGCGCTCGGGAGACATGCGTTCGGACTTCTCCGGCGCAAATGAGGCCTCCACCAAGGTGTCCAGCGCGTTGATTCAACGCTGTGGCAGCTCGTGGGCTCTTGCAGCTCCAAGCCCTTGATGTACACGGTCGCGTGCCCGTACTCGGCCTCGAGAAAGCACACCCACGCGATCATTTTCTCAAACCGCACCAAGAGCATCGTGTCGCCAAAGCGGGACAGGCGCAACGAGCCTTCTCGCCACTGCCCCGCTAGCACCTGCACGAGCCGCGGATACACTTGCAGATAGTACGTGGCGTCAAGGCTCGACCCGCACGTCTCCGACGGCCACGGCCATAGCCGCATGGGCCGAGGAAACCCGACCACGAATATCGGCGTTCCCACGATCGGGACAAGCGGGGCGTCCAGCACGGCCGCGACAAACGCCGCGACAATGTCCCCGGTCGGCAGGAGGAGCTTTGCAACTCGCTCAAGCGCCGGCCGCAGCCGAAGTTTCTTGTTGCGGCTTGCCGTGTTGACGTGTACCCATGCAAAGTGGATGCGCCGCGCCGTGCCGCGAATCCGGCCGCCGATCCAGCCCGCCACGAGCATCCGCACGGCAGTTGAGCCCGCCAACACTCCGCCGAGCCCGCTCGTGGCCTCCTCGAGCACAAGAGCCGCTAAGAGCTCTGCCGAGGCCGCCGTGGGGCTTGTCGTCGCGACTCGCACAGCGCGCAGTAGTGCAGCGCAGACAAGCGCGCGGGCCAAGCCCTGGGAGGAGGCGATCATCGCACGCTCGTGGTGCGCCGAGACTGAGCAGAGGACCAGCACGCAGGCCCCGCGAAGGACGTGCTCCAACGCAGAGATGCCGCGCCAACCAAGCGCAGCACACGACGCGTGATTGCGCACAGCTCCGCAAAAGAAGGGCCGCTTTCGCATGCGCACCACTTCCACTAGCGCTGCTAACACCGCAAGCGCCATCGCTGCGCACACTGCGGCGAGCCAGGGCAGTGGCGCCAGCGCTCCGCAGAGTGCGCTCACGCAGATCATTCCGGTCAGCGCCCACTTGTGCCACCGCGGCCTGCCAAGCGCCCGCCCATCAATGTGCACGCGCCGCTCCTGCGGTGCAGAGGGCAGTACACCCTTGTTTCTTCCATCCGGACGGCACCAGGCACAGCAGAACGTCCTGGCTCAAGAGTGCGCCAGGCGCCGCGACGCCAACCGCCAGGGACGCCTCGATCGGCAGAATCTCGAGCGCGCCCATGCCACCCCGAACGCGAGCGCCGTGCGCGCACCATGCGTCACGAGGCGCGCCGATGACGCGCTCGCGGTCCCGCCGAAAACGTGCAGCAGCACCTGCTCGACAAACCACTCCGCAATCACTTCAAGCGCCGGTACCAGGCCGATGGCCCAGAGTATCGGCAGCAGCAGCACCATCGCCCAGGACAGGCGCAGCCCACCCGCGAGACTGAAAAGCACCACGTGCGTGGCACGCATCGTCCCAAACATGTCTTCCGTGCCCGGTTTCCACTGCGCGAGCTCAATCGGGCTCCTCACGGCCAGGCATACATAGCCATGCCAACGGCGGCCACACGAGGGCGCGCAAGGCCGGGTCCGGTGTGGCAAGCGCTGACACCATCGTGACCAGGCCCAGCGTAAAGGCCAGTGCCGCGCGAATCGCGCATCGATACAGAGACGTTTCGCAATCGAAAAGGAAGCGGCACCAACCCTCGTCAGTGCTTGTGTCCACGGGCTCCTCGTCGCAGAGCGCGCCTCCCCCGTACAGCACATTCTCGGCGTCTGCCTTGCCGCCCCCACTCGTCGCTGCCTTTCTCGCGCGCCGCAGCACCCTGCGCACGCCGAGCTTCACCGCCACCGTGTAGACCGCCAGGAGCGCCCCAAACACGGCCGCGCGCGCCGCATCGTGCAGCACCGCGCCGCGCCAGGCTAAACAGGCAGCCCCCGCCGCTACCGGCGCCGCAAAGAGTGCCGCCTGCGTCGCCAGCAGCCGCACTGGCACGCGCACCACCTCCCCGCCCACCAGGAACACCCGCGGCCCGCCGAGCCAGGTCTCGCTCAGCCTGCGCACGGCAAAAGCCCACTTGTACTCGCTAAAGACCGGCGCCACATCGACCGCGGGCATATCGTCTCCTCCTCGCGTCCCAGCCTGGCCTTCCGAGCCCTGAGCTCGGCGCAGGGAGACGTTGCGTCTCCACATGTCCGTTGGCCCTCGATCCCGCGGTCTAGTCCCGACGATGCGACGCCAAGGAGCCTGGGCCCAGAGCGCGCTGCGGGCTGGCGGGCGCGCCGCAGATGGAGCCGCTCGGCATGAACGACGGGCGCGGCCACCCGAGCGCCATGTTTGGCACGTACAAGATCGGGTTCATCCCCGGCAGCGCGAGCGGGCAGAATGGGCAGCCGGGGTTTCCGGACCACGACATCCCGCTGCTGCTCAAGCAGGCCTTGGACTCGGGCTGCCGCGCCTTTGACTGTGCAAGCTACTATGGCAACGAGGGCCGCGTGGGCGAGGCCCTGGCCAAGCTGGGCACGCCGCGCGAGGAGCTGTTTCTCGCCTCCAAGGTGTGGTGCGATGCGATCTACGACGGGCCGGAGGCGGTCCGGGCGTCGTTCGAAAAGACCTGTAGCGACCTGCGCACGCCCTACCTTGACCTGTACTTGGTGCACTGGCCTGTGCCTGGCAAGCACGTGGCGGCATACAAGGTGCTGGAGGAGCTCCAGCGCGAGGGCAAGGTCCGGTCTATTGGCGTGTCCAACTATACGATCGAGGACTTTGAGGAGCTCAAGGGCGCCTGCGCGGTCCCCCGCCGTCAACCAGATCGAGATCAACCCCTTCCTTTTTCGTGCCAAGACGATCGATTACTTTCGCTCGCAGGGCGTCGTGCTTCAGGCCTACCGTGGGCTGGCGAATGGCAAGGCGCTGGACAGTCCCATCGTGCAAGGCATCGCGCGGCGGGCGGGCCGTACGCCCGCGCAAGTCATGGGCCGCTTCTTGGTGCAGCAGGGCATCGCGCTGATCTTCAAGTCGTCCCGGCCCGAGCGCGTGGCGGAAAACCTCGCGCTCGACTTTGTCCTTCCCGAGCCCGACTTGCAGGCCCTGAGGCAGTGCACCACGCCCGAGGCCGTGCAGGCTCACGCGGCACTTTATCGCAAGTGTGTCGTGCGCGACACGCCGCTGCAAGCGCAGGCAGAAGCGGGGCAAGATGTCGGCATCAAGCAGGACGCCACGTTCGACTGACAATGTGACAAACAGCCACAAAAAGAACGAAAAGAAAAGGCCCAGCCCAAGCCACGCCAATTCCGCAGTTGCCGCAGTTCAGTTTGGCGAGAGGAGCTGTTCGGTGACGCCTTCTTCTTCATCCGAGAGCTCCTCTAGCTTGACACCGTTGCGGTTGCACCGATGCGGCATGGGCACGTCAAAGTGCTCTGAGACGCGCTCGCACTTGACTGCGCTGCGACTGCGCTGCGCCAGCGACTCGTGCTCCAGCTTGACAGCACTGCGATTGTTTGCCGCGTCGTCCTCAAGCTTACAGCATCTCCGTTCATCTCCTCCTCTTCCTCCTCCAGCTCATCGACCACCATCGCCAATCCGATAGGGCTGTAGTGCGGCGAGCTCGCGAGGACCTCTCGCTTCCACGGCTGCACCAAGTCACGAGCAAGCGAGCGAATGGCGGGGCCGTTGAAGACTTGCGCTGGTTGTATTGATGCCGCCTCGTCCTCCGTGAAGGGCGCAAGTATGACCTGCTGAGCCTCGCCGGAAGCAGCGTGGGCCTCGATCTCCACAAAGGAGGCCATGAGGTCTTGGAAGAGCTGCGGTACGTAAAGGACGTGGCGGGCACGAGTCAAAGCCACATACCACATATTGAGCGAGTCGCCCTGCGCCGGAACGGCAAAGCCGACATTGGGGCCCTTTTCGTCTCCGTCGGCGGTCGCGGCCTGCATGAGAGAAAACACCTCTTGCGCCGACGCAAAGCACGGGGCCGCGGAAGGAGACGACACGGCGTAGCGCGCCAACGAAACAAGGTCTTCGCACACCCACACGCTGTCCCACTCCATGCCCTTGGCCGCGTGAATCGTGGACAAGATGAGATCCGCCTCGTGCGGTGGGGAGCTCTTCTTCAGCACGCAGTCCGCAAACAGCGTTATCATGTGCAGCGTTCGCTCGCCATTCTTGTTGATGAGGCGCGCGGCGAAGTCCAAGCCGTCGACCTCGTAGTCTGGAAGGATCTCAAGGAACCGCTCCCAGGTAAGGTTGCGCACTTGGCGCAGCTGCGGGACATCCAGCTGGCTCGCCTCCCCCGTGAACAGCTTGAAGCATTTTCTGACAAGCGACAGCCGGTGGAACCATGCCTTGACTGCCGAGCCACCGCTGGCATGCAGCGCAAACCGTGGCGCCTGTTGCTGCCCTCGCGCGTTGAGGCATTCAATGGCGGCCTCCAGGAGCGTCACGTTGCGATGCGCAAGGACCGTGACAGGGGGCATCCCGGGGGTCCAGAGGCGCGAGGCCGGGAAAACCTGGCCTGCATACGGCGCGGCTCCCACAACGCGGTAAGGCCGCCAAACCGCCGGCTGCGCCAGTTGCTTGACAAAGAGCAGCGTATTGGCGACGGTAGCAATGTGGGGCCCAAAGCGAAGCTCCTCGTCAGCGTGCGGTCGATGCACCCGCGGACCTTGAGCAGCTCCGCGGGGTTGGCCCCGCGAAAGCTGTAAATGGTCTGCGCCGCGTCCCCCACGAACACGACCATGCGCCCCGGCCGGTGGGCCTCGACCCACGCGAGCTGGCACCCGCAGCAGTCTTGCGCCTCGTCCACAAGGACCGCGGTGGCATCTGAGCGGAGGTTGCGGAGCTGGCACTCCTTCATGAGCACGTCAAAGTTGGTCTCCACCGTGGAGCCCGCCTGGTCCGCCGAGGGCCTTAAGCGCTCGAAGAGCCGCTTGGCGAGCTCGCTATACACCTTGCGACAGGACGAACCGTGCTGTATCACGGCCTGGTAGCAGGTGTGGTGTTGACCAAAGTCCTTGTCTGCGCTGTGGCAATACCGCTGCAGCGTCTTACGAACGTAGAAAGCAGCCTTGTGCTCCGAGACGCGCTTGTCCCTGGGCTGGCTGGCCATGAGCTTGGCAAAGTCTTCCGCAAACATGTTCATGGACAGCTCGTCGATCTTGGTGTCGCTCAGCGCTTTGAGGGAGAACCGCAAGCACGCCAGCGCCTGCGCGTGGAGGGTCTTGCAGATGGCGTAGCCGCCTAGCCGCCCTTGCGCTTCCACCGCCGCGGCCTTATTGAAGGTCAGGTAGAGCACCTTGCGGTGCCCGAGCTCGCCGAGCCGTCGAGCGAGCGCTTCAACGGTGGTTGTCTTTCCCGTGCCGGCCGCCGAAGTCACGCGCACAACCACGCCTTCGGGCGGCACGTCCCGCGGCGCCATCGCGAGGTCCACGATGGCCTGTTGCTCCTCCGTGAGCCTCCTCGCCGCGCCCCCCGCATGCCCTGGCATCGCCGCCGCGCACGCTGCGCATTTCGATCGTGCCACAGGCTCCTTGGCACCATCCGACTTGCCGGCTGGCGGCTCGGGCTGCGCTGCGTCGAGGCAGGGAATGCAGAGCAAGAGCAACTCGCGGTCGCTCTTGATCAAGGCCCTCATGGCTCATTAGGCCCGGTCAAAGCGGTGCCGTCGACGTTGTCCAAGAGGGAGCACGCTCCTTGCTATCGTTCTTCTACTTGCTGTTCGTCAGTATTGCTCACGTGTCGTGTTGGTCATGTCGCGGTCAGTCAGAGGAGCGGGCCCAGGAGCGCGCAATGGTGCTGAGCTGCAACGCGCGGCGCAGCATTGACTTTCGCCGCGCCACGTCGTTGCGCAGCTCGGTCCACGCCTCGGCCGCGCCGGTGGCCAGCTCGGCTTGCCGGGCAGCGAGCTGCCGCTGGGTCTCTTGGGCGCTGCGCCACGCGCGCTCGGTGTGGTCCGGAGGCCCTGCTGCACACCCGCGTAGGCTTCCAGGAGGGAGCTCTCGGCCTCCTGGCGCCTGGAGTCGAGCTGCTCGCTCGCGTCTTTCATGCGCCGCTCCAGCGCCGCCTGGTGCCGCGCCACGCTGGCATCAAAGTCAGCGTGCGCTTGGCGCACTTGCGCGGTCGTGGCCTCTTGCTTTGCCGCTAGCTGCTGCCTGGTCGACTCGGCCAGGTCCGCCAGGTCGGCTCGCTGGCGCGCGACCAGCTCGTGCAGGTTCGCCTGAGCCGCTTGCGCACGGCGCTGCAACTCCTCGCGCTTGTCTGCCACCTGCATTTCGGCCCCGCGCAGGCTGCGCGCTATCTCGGCCTTCTTGGCGGCCAAGTCGCGCTCTGCGGACTCCTGCGCCGCGACGAGCTTGCCCTCGATCTCTTGGCGCTTCCTCTGCAGGGCGATGTACGCGTCCTCCACGCCGCGTCAGCGCCGCCTTGCTGCGTGCAAAGTTGACGCGCATCTCGGCGTCCGCGTCGCGCGGCGCGCCGCGAGCTCTTCGCGGCGCTCCTCCAGCGCCCATCCCGCTTCGCGCACGCGACGCTTGCACCACCACTTGCGCAGCCCAATATCACGCCGCGTCTCGACATATGTCTCCTGGGCGCTGCGCTCTAGTTCCTCGCGTTTCGCTGCGACAGCACGTTTCGTCGCGCGAAGCTTTCGCTCCAGCCGGCCCTGTTGCTTCGCGACGCTCTGGGCCGCCGCCTGATGCGCTTCGCGGACCGTCCGTTCGATTTCCGCGCGCCGGGCTGCAAGCAGCCGCTCCGTGTCGCGTAGCTGCTGTTTCGTACGCGCTTTCCCCTGTGCCACGCCGCGCTGCAGCCCGGCCTGCGCGCCGCGGACGCTACCTCCACGGCTTTTCGCGCGGCCGCCATCTGCCCTCGACTGCCGCGACCTGCAGCGCCAGCTCGTCCCGCTTCCGCACAAAGCCCATTGCGATCTCGTTGCGCGCGTCCCCAAGCCACCGCTCTACCTCCTCCAGCTTGGCTTGCAGCGCGTTACTGCGCGTCGCTGTCCGGTCCCGCGGCTCTGCGGCTTTGCGGCGGCTCTGGTCGCGCCACCATGGCCACCCAGGCGTCCAGCGCGCACGCCCCGAGGCTCTGAAAGCTGTCCGCCAGGCCCTCCAGCAGCGTCCTTCCCGCCAGGGCCGCTCGCGGCGCGGCCCGCCATCGACGGTCGATCGACGATCGATCCTGTTTTCCGCTGGTTGGCATGCATCGCCAGGTGTGCATCATCGTGCATACGAGCCCCTCGCCTGCGCGCCACACAGCCGATGGCCTCGCCTGTGTAGTGTGCATGTGCCCATCGGAAATCATCGCTGGGCGATTGCGCCGATCCACGCGCGGCGAGGAGCGAGCCGGGGCCTCTCAAGGCTCTCCTCTCTCTCTCTTCGGCGGCGTTGCTCGTCGCGGGCGCGCGGCGTGGTGGGCGGGTCAGGATATCGCTCTTGGGACGACTGGGGTCGTTGTTTTCCATGATTGCGCGCCTTTTTGGCCAGGGAACAACACTGCGGCGAGGCAGGTGCCAGTTGGCGCCGACTCTTTCGCCGCACGGTCGATCGTCTGGGCGCAGTTCTGCGCGCAGTCGGTCGGTGGGTCAGTCAGCAAGGGCAGAGACTTTGTCAGAGTTGGCAAAAACAGTTTTGGGCAAGATCAAGACTTGAGACTGCTTCCGCGCTGTCAGTCAGTCTTCAAGCCTCGATCGAGAGCAAGAGCATGGGCTGCGCGACCAGCGCCCGGCGCAACGCAAGGAGCAACTTGCGGCACCTGCGCCTGTTGACGTGCGCTCGGTGGCTGATGGGGTCGACGATGGCGCCATGGACCCCGAGATAGAGTCCGAACTCGAGGAGGAAGAGGAGGAGGAGGAGGAGGAGGAGGAGGAGGAGGAGCCCCAAGAGGAGCCCGAGGAAGAGACGAGGAGCAGCGCGGCGCGACCGGCCGCTCTGTCAAGCGGCGCGCTGGTCTCGGCGCTCGAGTCGCGCAAGGCGTCGCTAGTGGCGCACAAAGAAGCCCTGGAAGAGGAGCTGAGGACCAAGCGCGACGAGATTGTGCAGGCGATTGAGGACAAGAGGCACAAGACGGCGCGGCAGCTCGAAGAGGTGCACGACCAGCTCGAGCGGAGGGTGCAAGACGTCAAGCAGCAGATCCAGGCCGTGCTGGAAGGCATCCAGACGCGTCTGGAGCAGCTCCAGATCGACACAATGCAATACGTCGCCGACACCAAGCTCGGGCTGCAGGAGCGCGTCGCGGCAATCCAAGACCAGGTGGAGGAAGCCAAGGCCGCCCAGCTGGCGCAGGCTCAGGCGATCCAATCGAGGGTGCTGGCGTTGTGGCAGCGCCCAGCGGTGACAAACTAATGTTTATTGTTTCTTGTCCGAGCTAAAAGAGTGGGCGACATAAGGTACCTGGTACGGTACGTACCGTAGTCCCACGCGACTCACGTGTTACGTTCGTCGAGCTGGAGCTCGCACACTCGCACGGGAGTTTCCTGCGAGAACACCAAGGCGGTGTGATGGAGCTTGCCCTTGCGGTCTGAGAAAAGGTGATGGGCCGGAAGTGCGCCCTTGAACCCGGCGGATCGCGCCCAACGGTAGAGCTTGCACAGCACCATGTGGTCCCAAAGCTCGACGGGCCCCTCTTCTTCCCCCGAAGACGCCGCGAGGTCGGCCACGGGGACTTGTTGCAGGAAGGCCTTCCGTGGCCGATACATGCCGCGTAGTCAGCGGACACGGTCAGGCCTTCTCAAACGTAGGCAAGCCAACCTTGGACTCTAGGATGACCGCGGCGCACAGCGCGGGCACGCTGCGAAACGCATCGCCCCGCACCTGCAAAAACGCCGAGCCAAGGCCGTCCGAGAACAGGTAGGCCAGGGGGGCCCCGCCAATGGACTTCTCCCCAGTAAGCGCCGCGTGGTCAAATCCCAGCTCCACACCATGCTGGGCCACGCGCCGCATGAGACCCAAGGCGCCGCCCTGGTCACTGCCAAGGACGCACACTCTTCCTCGGGACGATGAGCGCCATGTCGAGCGCCCCGCGCATCGATTCGGGCAGCTCAAAATGCAGCTGGAACAGCTTGGCTGTCACGGCCCCTGCCGAGTCCTCGCCGCGGACATCGCCGCAGACGTCCTCAAGCAGTTGTGCCGCTAGGATGAGGCGCTCTCGCGACTCGGTGTCCTCAAGGTCGCTGATACGCAAGCGCGGCTGGCCCTCGAGCATGTCGAGCTCGTTCCTCCGCGACGGCACCACAAGGTCGGGCAGCACGCTGCGCATCAGAGCCTTGGCATAGTTGAGCTTGGCTTGCGTCAGCTGCTTGCGCATACGTATCTCCGTCGTGCCCCACTTGTGCGTCGTCTGGCGCAACATCTGCGCGAAGAGCGGGTCGATCAGGAGCAGGTCCCGCGCGGCGGCAAAACACTGCCACATCCCGCTGGCAAGCAGCGCCGTCCCCTCTCGGTGCTCGGGCGCGTCGGTTCTGCTGCGGTGCCGCAAACAGTACATTTCCGTGCGCCGGCCGATCTCCAGCAGCGCTCTGGAGGCCGCATCGTCCTGGCTGCGTGCACGTCCGGCTCCAGCACGTCAAAGATGCGCCCAGACTTTTCGCCGCGCTCCACCGTGAGCAACCGAAAGTCCTCCAAGATGGACAAGGCGCGTACGACCGAGCTTCGCACCGCTCGCGCGCGCTCGAGCCGCTCCTCGAGTGTCTCCCGCACCGGCTTGCCCTGCGACTCCTTCTTAACCTCCTTGCCCCGTTGCCGCCGGTCCTCTTGGTCGCCCTTTTCGCTCATGGACGGCGGCTCGCCGTCCAAAACGTCGAGCAGGGCGAGGTGGCAGATTGCCATCTCGAGGTGCATCTCCGGCGTTGCATCCGGACTAGACACTACGCGGGCGACAGTGTCCGCAGCGGCGACCCAGTCGCCGAGCTCACGCTGCAGGCGCGCTAGTTCAGTGGGCGCCTCACCTAAGACTTGTAGTGATCCGGCCGCGCCTCAAGGCTCTTGTGGAACAAGGCCAGGGCGGCCTGGCGGTCGTTGAAGGTGTGCCACATCAGCTTGGCCATCGCGCTAAGCACCTGCGCGGACATCGCCGGCGAGACCGCCGTCGCGATTGCGCGACGGTAAAAGTAGTGAACAAGTCGCATGGCTTTGAGCACCTCAGGGTCGGTCTTGCGGCCCATTTTGAGGCTAGTATCGAGCTCCTTTTCCAATTCGTTGCCCAAGGCAGCAAAAGCCATGCGCACAAAGGCCGCGACACCCTTGGCCTTGCAGCCCAACTCTTCAAACCACATTGCGAGCGAGATTGCGAGCCGGTGCCAGCCGCGCGCGTGCGTCGGGTTGGCCTTGACGCTCTGCAGGTGCAGAGCAAAGCCCGAGGTGATCGAGCCGATCTTGAAGGTCGTGTAGAGGGTCTCGTGCAAACTGCCTGTGTGGCACAGCAGCATGGCGTCATTTGGCGACCGGCGGAGCCCGCTCTGAAAGGTGTCCAGTGCCTCAAGCGCCAAGCGCTTTCCCTCCTCGCGGTGGCCCTGGGATAGTCGTCGGTTTCCGCGGATCATCAAGTCGGTGCCGCGCGTGTACTCCATGACGGGAAGCACATGCGTCGTGCCCGCGACGTCCGCGATGTCGCCCGCCTCAAAGATCTGGGCCACGTCAAAGCACGTTTTCGCCTGCAAGCCCTCTTGCAGCGTCTCGGTGCTCGCGGCGGAGCCCATGCCGTGGCTGCCGTTGCTCTGCAAGCTGCCCACACCCACAGAGTCGCCGCCGTCGGAACAGCTCCGCCGCAATACGAACCGCGAAACCCCACTGCAGGCCACGCCCTGTGTCTTAAGACGTGCTTCTGCATCTGCGACACGGGCCTCCGCCGCGTGAGACAGCACGACACCGCACATGTCCCGGACCCTTCGCAAGAGCGATGCAGGGTCCAGCGCCTGCGTCCACACGCAGCTGCAACAGCGGCATGGCGGCGTGTCGAGGCCTCGCGGCGCACGCACCGCGACGCCCTCTGCCGCCGCGCCCGCCTTTCTCCTCATATCTGCGACAGCGACGACATCTTCTCGCAGCTTGCCGCGCGCGAAAAAGTAGCGCTCGTGAAGCAGGCCGGGGAGCCGCGTGCACCAAAGCTGATGGCGCTCGACCTCCTCGAGCAGCTCGGGAAGCTCGTCCGCATCCACGGGATGCTCCTCGCGTGCCGCCTCCAGATCAAACATGGCCAGCGCCTGCGCTGCGCAAGTCCCGCCCGCGCGGCGACATTCGCAGGCGCAGACATGCGTGCAAGCGGCGCTGTTTGCGGTGGTCAGTGGGGCCGAGCAGGTCGTCCGCCCGCAGAAGCGGTTGAGAATCTCCGCGGTGGCCTCCATGAAAGAGGACTGGGCGGAGGTAGCGACCAAGCGCATGCGCCCGCGCAGCACGGCTTTGACGACGCGCGCAACAGCCTCCGAGAGGACCGACTCCCGCAGGTACACATTGTTGGTGGACGCAAACACGAGCCCGAGAAACGCATGTTGATCCCGTCAGAGTGCATCGCGCGAACCAGGTCGGGCCCGGCTGGCTTTGGTCGCAACTTGGCCATCTTGCGCGCCGTGGCGGGGATGACCTTGAAGAATAGGCCGCGCGCGGCTGCACAACGTCCTCCTGGAAGGCCTCAGAGCCGGGCGCCTGAAAACGCGAGAAGGCATCGCTTGAGAGCGGAGTAGTGACCTACGCACAAGCTCCGGGCGAAGGAGGAAGCTCAGGTGCGCCCCGGCGCCCCGGCAAGAGGCTCGCTTTCCTCCTCGTGCGCTGGGGCGCGGCAGCTCAAAGTGGCCAGGCCCAAAAGCCTCGTTGAGCAGCGCCTTCAAGACCGGCGCCGGGGGCTGTGGCGGGAAGAGGCGCGCAAAGTCGACAACGTAGTGACGCTCCACGCCGTCTTCTACGTGCACGCGGTGCACCTCGAGGTCGCACGGCATGCACATCTCGACCGGCGGCTGGTCTTTGAACGGCTGCACGGGGTGCTTGGCCAGGTTGAGCACACGCGCCGCGCGCTCCATTAGCGCTTGCACTTGTTCATCAAACTCGCCGGCCACGTTTCGGCCCGCGTCGCTTGAACCATAGCAAAGTGTCTCGGCGCCCTGGATTGGCACGATCGACATGGCCACGACCTTGATGCCGCGGTATTTAATAACGGCGAGCATGGGTAGGCTGAGTCCTTGGATTGCGCCGTTGTAGAGTGCGGTAAGGCCCTTCATCTGGTGGTTGGCCTCCTTGGCGGCGAGGTCTTCGCTCCCGTACAAGTTGTGCTTGTTGGCTGGGAAGCGGAAAAAGATGCCGCCAGCCACGTACTTTTCGCCCCCCGCGATGCCGCCGACGCCCGTTGCGGGCTTGATGGTCTTGCGGTGCACGGGGAGGTGCTTCTCGGCGATGATGGCGCGGCCCCACATTGTTGCCGCGTGCGCAAAGTCTTGCATCATGGCAGCGAGCCGCTGGTAGGCACTCCAGTTGTGTGGATACCGCTATCGTTTTGGATGCTCTCCACAAGCATCTGATACTGTCGCTCGTCTGTCCGGCTATCCAGGTCGCGCAGATCCAGCGGCTTGTCAACGCTGGTCGTGCTTGCTGCGTGTGATCTCGCACGAGTCCCGAGGCCCCTCGTGCACGGGGCCACCAATTTCGAGCGGGGAGTAGGCAAGTCCAGGATCTTTCCCAAGTGGCCGCTCCTTGCTGGCCTCCTTGGCGGCCCCGGTCCTCGATAGCGAGTAGTGCTCAGGAGTCATTCTGCTCGTTGCGTCCGCCTTGTTCGTCTTTGGTGGCCACGCTGTGTACCCGCCGCAGGACTCCCCACTGTCGCCGGTGCCGCGCCGCTTGCTGGCGGCCACGCCGTGCACCCCCCCTGCATCAAGGCGCGCGCTGCTCAGGCCAGCATCGCCCTCGTGCGCAGCATCGCCGAGGTCATGCGGAACTCCCCGAGCCTGGTGGCAGCACTCTCGCCTGGCGATTTGGCTCGCGCCTGGCCTCTCCAAGCGTGGCTCCACGGTGCCTGCGCCGTCGCCCACGCCGTCCTCGCGTGGCGCCGAGCCGGGCGCGAAGGCCGAGTAGGCATGGGCCATGCGCTCACTCCTCTGGCTCACAAGCGCTCTCCAGCACATGCGCCAAGGAGCCTGGGCATCGTCCAAGGAGCCTGGGACCATGTCGCAACAAAACCAATTCAAATTCTTTCGGAGCTGTTCGGCCTCTCCGTACGTACCGGAACGTAATACGGTACTCGAGTACGTACTCGAGTACGGTACCGTACGACTATGGTACTTCTCATGCATGACAGTGAGCGAGCGACTGAAGACTCGTGGCTGCATGAGGCATCGCAGGTCAGGTCAGGTCCTTGTTGTTGCTGCAGTTGCTGCAGCTGCTGGTGCTGCCGACAGTGAGACTGCTTCTTCAGCGACCAAGCGCTCGTTCAGCGCATCCCGCAAGAAGCTGCGCGTGCGGCACATCTCGGCCTGCCACCAGTCCAAGAGGCGCTGCTGTAGCGCGTCCATTTCCGCCGGGTGCTCGAGGAGGTACTTGACACGCTCGACGGCGGTGTCCCAGTCATTGGCCACGATCCATGGAAGGGAGGTTGTGTTGACGCGGCCGGCGCGACCGTCCAGAAGCGGGCCGGTAAAGTAGGCCAGGCTGCCCTCCTCGTCGTCGCCCAAGACGACAGGGATGGCACCGTACATTATCGCCTCTGTGATGCGAAAACAGTTGAGCGAACGAAGCCGCGCGGGTTGAAGATGAACTTGGACCGCGAGTAGTAGTGCGCGACCTGCGTCTCGTTGGCCTTGCCCACCCAGCCAAAGGGTGCCAACTCGGGTACCGCCTGCAAGCCCCGGATGACGGGCTTGCGAGAATTACGGATGTGCCCGATGAAGCTGAAGGTGTACGGCCGCTGCGACGGCGGTGTGAGTGCCTCCGGCGTCAAAAAGTTGCTGCGCAGCGGGACGGGCGACACCTGTCCGCTCGTGAAGCCCAAGGGTAGGACAAACACGGGGCCAACGCGCGCGCGCGGCTTTTTGAAGGTAAAGTCCTCGTCGTTGTAGTGCCGCAGGAACACCGCATTTGAGCGCTGGAGCGAGCGGAGTAGCGAGCCCATGTACCCGCGGTTGGCTGCGTTGGTCTTTTCGTCCGACAGCATGAATGCCATGGCAGGGCGCGTCCGCGCCATGATCTTTGCGTTCGCAGGGCCCATGAGGCTCTTGAACACCGCCACGTACTTGCCCACGTGTTCTGCCTTGACGCGCGTCCGCTTCGTGATGCGGCTCCAAGGCGCCTTAATGATCTCCACCTGGGGCCCGAAGAGCCAGGACATCATGTCCACCTCCCAGTGCGCCGCGTCGTCAAAGTACATGAAGAGCTTGCCTCCATTCGGGAGTGCCTCGGGGCTGAGCTGGAATCCCTCCCAGTCCTCCCACTGCGCGCGCGTGTGGCACATGCCGCCCGGACCGGTCGCCACCTCGCGAGTGTACCGCGCGAGGCCTTTCCGCGAATGCGACGACGCCGCGGCGCTGGAGGTCGCGGCGTTCGTCGCCGCAGCGTCTTCCTCCCCAGACGCGCCTTCCAGCTGCTCGGCCCGACGATGAGCTCCTCGACAGACAAGCCCTCACGACCCAGGCCGTTTGTCAGGCCGCGCAGGTCGGTGTTGAGCCACAAGAGGGCCACGACCAAGGCAGCAGCCAAGAGGATCATCTGCCTGCGCGCTGCTGGGCTAGCAAGCGCCGCCAGCTGCGTCTTCTGGGGCGTCTTGAGCCGCACCCGCCTGCGCCCATCGCCGTCGTCTCCAGGAAGCTTTCTCGCATGACAGGTTCCTGGTCGATCGATCACTTGATCGATCTTGGGCCCTTTGGGCCTGGCATCAGATCGACCAGAATTAATTAATTAATAAATTAACTTTTTCGACACCAACGGACGCATGGGACGGTCGAGTCGCATTGTGGCTCAGCCGCGGTCGAGTCGCATCGTGAGTCCGACACCATTTGGGACGCTCCAAGCAGAGGCCAAGGCCGATCGATCGACGACCGACATGGGGCAAGCGATGGGCAAGGCCAGGCCGATGGGCGCGCTGAGAGGCTGGCACAGGGCACTCATGCTGCTGTTGCTGGCCGCCTGGCTCCGGCGCAAGGTGGGCAGCTTCGTGGCCGGCCTGGTGGAGCAGCACCGCAGGCACAAGCTCCTTCGCGCGCTGCCGGGCCCCAAGAGTGGCCCGTACGAGCTGCTTGGCGCGGTGAGCAAGCTCGTGCCAGAGGGCATGGCGCTCACGCACGACAATCTCTACGTGCACTTGATCAACCAGCTGGACAAGATCGTGCGCCACCCCGATCACGCGGACGAGGGCCTGGTGGTGATGTGGGTGCTCAACGAACGCATCCCCGGCCATGCGCTTGGTCGCGTCTTTGTTCATGACGCCGGCTTGGCCAAGGATCTCCTGGCCACGCGCAACCTGGACGACTACAACAAGGGCCGCTCGTACACGATCAGTCGACCGCTGATCGGGCACGGCGTGCTGTCCACAAGCGGGTCCGCCTGGAGCCCGCAGCGCGCCATCCTGGACAAGGGCTTCAAGCCAGATATCATCAGCGCCAACATGGACCGCATCATGCAAACCGCGACAGAGCACTGCGAGCGGATCCAAGAGCTCCTGCGGCAAAACCAGCAGCAGCAGCAGCAGCAGCAGCAGCAGCAGCAGCGGGCTGATCACGACGGCGGCCTCGTGGTAAACGTACACGAGGAAATGCTCAAGGTGACCCTGGACGTACTGGGCCGCGTGGCCTTCAGCTACGACATTGGCAGCGTGACTGCGCCAACCACGCGCGACGCACCGCTTTTTCACGCGTTTGAGAACATCATCCGTTCGCTCGAGATGCGCATCCGCAACCCGCTCCTGCACCGAACCCGTCGCTGGCCCTTGCCGCCGCACAACCGCTTCAATGCAGACATGGCCAAGCTGGAGGCCGTGGTTGACGACATCATCGAGGACCGCCTTGCCAAGAAGCGCGACGCGCAGTCTGGCACGGACCGCACCGTTGACCTGCTGGACGTCATGCTCAAGGGGCTCACTTCTGAGGAGGAGGCGCAGCACCGGGCTGGTGGCATGTCGCGGCAGACCATGGCCGACAACATCAAGACGCTCCTTTTCGCGGGGCACGACACAACGGCGGCGAGCACGTGGTTCCTCCAGTTGCTCGCCGAGCACCCAGAGGCCGCCGAGCGCATCCGCGAAGAAGCGCTCGAGCTACTTGGCTCGCTCACGGCGGTGCCCGACCTGGAAAAGCTCGAGCGCATGCCCTACCTGAACGCGTGCGTGCTCGAGGTGCTGCGACTCTACCCGTCAGCAGCCTTCACGCGCACGCCCAAGCGCGACGTGCAGCTGGGCAAGTACTGCATCCCGGAGGGCACCGAGATGCTGGTGTTCCCGTACTACATTCACCGCGACCCGCGCAACTACGAGCGGCCCAACGAGTTTGTGCCCGAGCGCTGGATGCAGGACCGGGCTGGCGCGGAGCAGCTGAGCCTGCAGGCGCAGCTTGCCAAGGAGACGCGCACCAAGGCGTACTTGCCCTTTTCGCTCGGCAAGCGCAACTGCGTGGGGCGCCCGCTGGCGCTTGTGGAAATTCGACTGATCATCCTGCGCATCCTCGCGGACTTTGACGTGAGCCTGCCGACGGCCGCACAGCTCGAGGGCGTGACGGGCTTCAAGCATCGGCCGTGGCCCGCAATGAGCCTCACGCTGAACCCCATGGGCGTCAACTTGCTGTACACGCCGCGGCGCGCGCGGCGAGTTGACATGTGACGACGTCAAGCTGAAGAAGAAGGAGGAGAAGAAGAAGAACGCGAGTCATTAATCAGCCGGCACAACTACATCATCACAATCAAAGAGTAGCCCACCTCGCGAAGAGCTAGCTGCCCCCCCCCGACCTCCTGCCTTCTCCCCCTCCCAGCTCCCGCCTTACATGAGGTTGAGGATTGCAAAGACGAAAAAGGTGGCCGAGCCCGCGAGCGCCACAGTGCGCTGCGAGATCTGCGACGCAATCAGACGTCCGCCAAAGACAGCGATCGTCGTGCAGATCGTGTGCCCAACGATCGCGCCGATGCTCACGCCCACGGGGTCGTTGTGCGCCGCCAAGGTAATGGTCGCAATCTGCGAGCGGTCGCCCCACTCTGCCAAAAAGGTAAGAACGAAGGCCTCGATCAGAGTCGGCGTCAGAATGCGCCCCAGGGCCGCGCGCAGGCCGGTCTTTGCCGAGCTGTTCTTGAGCGTCTTCTCAAACTCCTCAATTTCCTCCTCCACCTCGTCGTTGTTGGCGTGGTACCCGATCCACAGAAGGCGAAAGCCAAAGAAAAAGTACATGACCGTGGCGATCTTGTGCGTCATCTCTGGGGAAAGCAGCTTGGGCATAATGAGCCCCATCGCGGCCGACAGCACCGTCATCACATACAGCCGCGAGCGCACCGGCCAGGATCACGGCGCGCGGGTGCCGCATGGCCATGATGGCTGCGATAATGAAAGTCTCGTCGCCCATCTCGGACACGATGATCATCGCAAAGGACCGCACGGTGGCCTCCACGAACGACCCCTCGATCTCCTCACCACTGCCCATGGTCTCCAGGACCTGCACGCCGGGCAGCACCTCGGCGCCGCGCAGACCGGCGACCGCGAGCTTGTCAGAGCCCTTTTCGACGTCATAGGGTCGCCCAGCGACTCTGCACGCGCGGCGGGCCACTGCACACAGGCCAGCAGAGCTGCCGCCAGCACGGCAAATCGAGCCACGTGGCGCATCGTCGCGACCATGCTGCTCGGAGAAGGAGGCTGCGGGAGCGCGCGCGTAGGGACGAGCACGCGCTGGTGGGTGGCTTGAAGGGCCTACCGCGCAGGCGAAGCGAGTGAGCTTGAGCGCTGTCCTGCCGAGGAGACGATCGCGCCCGACAGACAGCCTGCTTGGAAACGTAAGGCTCCAAGTGTTTTTGGGATCTGGCCGCAAACTCGGTTGGCATTACTTTTTCGACTTGCACGCCTTGCGGTGTCCGGCGCCCCAGTGCTTCTTCTGGCACTCCCTGGTGCTGTCGCAGCGCTGTCGTTAGCTCCACCGTCCAACCACCACCGCGCCCCGACACCTTCCCGCGGTATAACGTACCAGTAGGCTTCCTTGAAGCATCCCGCGCACAGTTTGGACGGCGCGTTGTCGCAGCCCGGGGCAGAGCAGACGGTTACCGGGAAGGCCCGTCCCGAGGGTCCTCGCTGCTTCGACTGTCGTGCTATCGTTGGCGGCCGCCGCTTCTTCTTCCTTGGCCACCGTGGTGGCCTCTTCCTTCGCTGCCGCTGCGGCCGCTGCCGGGGTCTCCTCCTTGGTCACCGCCGCTGCCGGGTCTTCCTTGGTCACCGCCTCCGCTGCCGGGGTCTCCTCCTTGGTCACCGCTTCCGCTGCCGGGCCTCTTCCGCGCCGGCTGCCGGGTCTCCTCCTTGGTCACCGCTTCCGCTGCCGGGGCCTCTTCCTTGGTCGCCGCCTCCGCTGCCGGGGCCTCTTCTTTGCTCGCTTCAGTGCTCACCTCGGTCGCCGCGCCCTCGCGAGCAACCTCGGCACTTTTGTCCTCGCCCCCGCAACTCGCCTCCGCTGGGACGACCGACGCCTGCTTCGCCTCGCCATCCTCGCTCTGCGCAGCCGCTTGCGACGGCTCCTTGGTGGCCGCCTCGGTCTTGGCTGCCTCGGCAGCGTCCCCCTTGGCGCTCGGGTCAATCGGTTCGGCCTCGCTGCCGGTCGCCACGGCGGCAGGGGCTCGACGGTCGGCGTGGCACTCTCCTTCTCTTGGTCCGCCTTGCTGGCTACCGCGGCCTCAGGGGCCGCCTCGTCCGGCTTGTCCGCTTGCGCCAGATCTGCGTCCGGCTTGGGAGTCTCCTCGGCAGTCTCCCCCGCGGCATCACCGCGATCGCCTGCGCCGTCCTGCGCGGCCTCTCCACCACCACCACCACTAGCTTCACTGGCAGTGTTGTCTGCGCCCTGCTCCATCTCCTGCACGTCCACCTTCTCGACCTTGGCCGGAACGTGCTGGTCTACATTCCCCTGCGCCGCGTTCTCCTTGACGGCCTCTGTGGTCGCCGCCGCCGCTGGTTGCTTGCCCGCGCAGGTCCCCATCGCCGCTTGCCTTGTTGGCTTCTGCGCAACTTTGCGCAACCGGAATTCTCGTTCAGGTCTATACTCTTTGTACCGCGAAACCAATCCGGTACGTACCGGTACCGTACCGTCCCGGTCCTCCGTACGATACGTACCACGGTACCAGTGCTGTACGTTTCCTGTCAAGCCAGAGGCATAAAGGCTCATGGCTAACATAAACCCTACAAGTTTCTGCCACCTGCTTATTTCCTTATCAAAACAAAGTGTAATGACTTTTTGAGACGGTCGAGTCTAAATATTCTACGGCTTGCACTTCGATCATTTTTCAACTTTCAAACGCTGGAGCTCCCCGAGGCCCAACGCGCACCGTTCGCGACAAAGGAGAGGTGTCGAGGCCGTAGCGTCACCTCTATGGCCACATGGGAGCTCACAGCCTCTCTCTTGGCTTCCACCAAGAGGACGAGCATGAGCAAAAACATACTCTGCTTGCCTTATTTAGTGCAACAGTTACCCGCACCAGCGTATTTCATAGGCGCCAAGATGAATTTTACGTTTTCCAAAATTAAAAAAACCCCGCGCATCAGTATGAATGACTGGGCTTTACAGGAAACGTACAGCACTGGTACCGGTACCGGTACCGGTACGGTACGGTACGGTACCGGTACCAGTACCGGTACGGTGCGGTCTCTAAGTTCGGCAGTACGGTACCGGTACCGGGGTCGAGTACCCCGGTACCGTACGGATTGGACCATGCGTTTCCCGATAACAGCAACGCTGGCTCGCAAAGGGCCGCAAGCGCTGACCACGGCTTGGTCGGGCTCCCCGGCAAGAGAGTCGTTGGGGCCGTTCCTTCACGGCGGTCAGTCATCTCACATGTCATGTCAGTCAATCTGAGCGAGTCATTCGACGAGGCGGCTCTCGATTCGGGGAAGCCACGGGCGCTGCGCGGCGACTGGAGGGCGTAGGCGCGCGTAGGCGAGTGCTAGGCGCGTCTGTGCCCCGGCGCTTTTTTGGCTCTCTATTTCGTGGCTTGTGCCCTCGATCACCGAAAGAGGGAAAGTTGTGAACAGAGGAGAACAGGAGCAGGTGGAGGAGAGAGCGGAGGGGAGAGCGCGCGGCCCCAATCTCGGAACGATGCAGGACGCCGACAGGCCCGTGTTCGCGACCGGGGTGCGCAAGAAGCGCGACGGCAATCCTCTTATGGCGCCCCGCGCACCCGACGCGCAGCGCTTCACCGACCTGCGGTTTGACGCGCTCGAGCGGCTCAGCAACCTGTCGCAAAGCGGGTTGCTACTCGCGCAGCACCTGGACAACAGCGCCAACAGCCCCGGCAACGCTGGGCACGCAACTATGTCCAGCGAGGAGGCGCTTGCGCGCCTGTCCAGCCTGTCCAGCCAGGCCTTTGGGATTGGCCAAGGCCCCTTCGCCAACATTGGCGCGCGGTCCTCCTTCAGCACGGGCGCGGGAGGTGGAACGTCCTTCGCCACTGGCCTAGGGGCGCGTTCGTCGTTTTCTTACCGGCGGGAACGCCAACTCGCACGGCGGCAGCAGCAACAGCAGCAGCACAGCAGCAGCAGCAGCAGCAGCAGCGCTAGCGGCTCGGCCAGCGGCGGCACAGCGGAAACAGCGGAAACACTGCCGGATCGACGAAAAAGGGCGCCTCCAACCCTGCTACGGGAAGCAACAGCAGCAGCAGCAGCAGCAGCAGCAGCAGCAGCAGCAGCAGCAGCAACAACAACAGCAGCAGCGGCAACTCGAACGGGCAACCGGCCTTCGCCACGGGCACGGGATCGGCGCCCTTCGCCACCGGCCGCACGGCGCAACGGCAAAGCAACCTGGGCAGTGAGCAGCTGGCGCGCCTCACCGAGCTCAACCTGCTCGGCCGACTCTCAAACCTGAGCCAGGGCATCGGTCGCTTCACCGGCCTGACCAGCAACCTCGACCGCATGGGCGCGGGCCTGCCGTTCGGCCGCTTTTCTGCATTCCCGAGCAGCCTGGACGCAGCGGGATCGAAACAAGGCAACGGCGGCGCGGCCAACGGCGGCGCATCCTCGCTTTTCAGCACCGGCAGCGGCGGCGGCAAAATTGCAAGCCCGTCCACGGAGCGCCTGTCGCCGCAGCCCGGACCCAGCGTGAACAACCATACAGTCCAAACCAAGGTCGAGCGCCAGGAACCGGGCAAGCGTTCCCCGACGAGCAACCACAGCCATCACCGGCCCGAACAGCAGAGCGGCGCGGCGGCGGCGGCGCCGCCGCCACCCTCGCAGCGCACGGCCCTGACGCCACGACCAAAGTTTATCGTGGGCCTCAACTCGCTCGACCTGTTCATGTCCTTTACCAACCAGTACACGTCGCCCAACAACCCGAACGAGAAGATCATTGACACGTCGGAGATCCTCTCTCGGGAATGTTACGAGGCTTGGATCAACACGCGCCGCAACTCGCTGAAGAAGCCGGAAGAGAGCTTTCGCCGCGCGCTCACCGCGCACGTCACAGGCGCAGACCGGCGCCGGCCCTTCCCGCCAATCGTAGAGAAGAGCCTGCTGGTGGAGCTGCGCAAGCAGCAGACATGGCCGTGCTTTGACGGCCGCTTCTCCACCGAGGGCAAGGAGATCAAGATCGGCGAGCAGGGCTTTCGCACCATGGGCTTCCACGAGAAAAAGGCCTTTGAAGCCGCCGAGGCGCAGGGCAACACGCTTGGCCTCCCGGGTATGCCTGCCAGCAAATTTGTCACCACGAACAGCTTTGCGCAGGCCAGTCGCCATGCGGCCGTCCAGGCGGCTCGCAGCCACCACTACAACTTTCTCGATGCGGCGCAGCAGCACCAGCACTCGCCGCAACACCAGCACAACAACCGGAGCGGTTTTCTCGGCCACCACCACCAACAGCAGCAGCACCAACAGCAGTCTCACCACGGCCACCGTGACCACCACGGCCACCACGGCCACCAACAGCCACGCCAGCAACACGACGGCCGGCAGCACCGGCAGCAGGACCAGCACAACCCGTCGCTGCTTCGCAGGCTGTCAGGTTCGCTGACGTCTGTCATCCCGAGCTCGCTTCTCGGGCAGCAGGGCGGCGCGCAGCAGGATCCGTTCATGTTTGCCGCCGGCAAGCGCAAGCGCGACGACGTGGTGCAGGACGGCGGTGCCGCCAAGCGCGCCTTGCAGGGCGCTTCCTGATCTCGACGGAAACTGACGATTGAAGATGATAACCTGTAACGCACGTGTGATGATGACCACCACCTCGACCACGACCACCACCACCACCACACCCCTCTTCTCGATCCAGCGCTTGCTCTTGGTTTCAAGACATCGATCCTCGCACATCACATGTCAATGGCCCCACTCGGCATCGAAGTGGGCGTTGGGTAACTCTCTAGCTTGCTGTCAACCTCGCGACCAGTCTTAACTCGGCGTAAGTAATCTTCTCACGACATAAAAATCGATCGACCATGCGAGGGGAGGCGGCGGAGGCGGCGGCGGGCGGCGCAAGCCGCAGAGCGGCAAGCAGAAGAAGGAGTATCTCAAGCAGAAGAAGGCGGCCCGGCATGAGCGCCGCGACCGCGAAGACCGCGAGGAGGAGGCGCGCCGTGATGCCGCAGCCAACCCGAGCGCCGATCCAGACGTGGCCGAGCAAGAGCTCGCCGCTGCGGCGCCCACTTTCGTTCGCGCCGGCAAGAACAACCCGCTGACCTCGCTTTTCATCCGCGAAGACGACGCCATCGTGCAGGCGCGCAAGGCGCGCGCCACGGTGCCCATCGACCTCGCACTGCGCGACAAGCCCTTGCGCGCGCTCCGAGGCGTCGACCTAGGGTTCCCCAAGCGGCCGGACTGGGACGCGAGCACGACGCCGCAGGATCTCGAGCGGCGCGAGGAGGCGGCTATTGAGCAGTGGGTCAGCGGCATCGCCGAGCGGTTCAACGCGCAGCAGGTCTCGCCCTTCGAGCACAACCTGGAGGTGTGGCGCCAGCTGTGGCGGACCCTGGAGAAGAGCACCGTGGTGGTGGTCGTCGCGGACGTGCGTAACCCGCTGCTGCACCTGCCGCGCGCACTGTACGATTACGTGGTTGACGGCCTGCAACGGCCCATCGTGGTGTGTCTCACCAAGACGGACTTGGTGTCCGCGGACCATTTGCAGCGATGGACGGCATACCTGGGCCGCGAGCTGCCGCTTGCGCGCGTGGTGCCCTTTAGCAACACGCCGCGCGCCTCGGAGGGTCGCGACTGGGACACGCGCAACGGCGTGTCCTTGCGCCGCCGCCACTTTTACCGTGACGCTGCGCCGCAAGCCGACGCGGCCTGGGCGCAGCGGGAGAGCGACCGCGTCCTGGCGGCTTGCGTGGAGGCGTGCGGGCCGGGGCAGGAGTGCGTCATTGGGGTGGTGGGCCATCCCAACGTTGGCAAGTCGTCGCTTGTCAACGCGCTGGTCGGGGAAAAGGTGGTCAGCGTCTCCAAGCAGTGCGGGCATACCAAGCACTGGCAGACGCACGTTGTGCACCGCGAGGGCTCGCCGGTGGCTACGCTCTGCGACTCCCCCGGCCTCATATTTGCCATCGCGTGGGAGCCCGCGCCGGGCCTCCCGAGCCACGCCACGTATTCGAGTGCATGGGCTTGTACCCGATCCCGCAAATTCGCGAGACGTACAGCGCGATTCGCTTTATCGGCGAGCACGTTCCGCTCGAGACGGTGTACACGCTTACTGTCGACGAGGACGACTACGGCTCGGAGCTGACACCTTACGCAATCTGCGGCGCATTCGCGGACAAGCGCGGCTACTCCGTGTACGGCGGCGGGCCAGACTTTCATCGCGCGGGGCTCGAGATTCTGCGGGATACCGTGGATGGCTTTGTCCTCCTGGCCTTTGACCCGCCAGCGGACGCTGACGCGGCCGTGAGCGCGGCCGTGCCAGCGCCGGCCCCGCCGCAAGAGCAGGAGGCGACGGCGGACGACAACAGCGGCGCCCGCGAGAAAGGCGGCCAGGAGCAAGACCAAGCCGCAGCAGGCGACTCTGCTGACGACGAGGGGTGAAGAAACGATGATAAAGAGCTCACTCTGTCTTGACGGGCTTGAGGCCCGCGCGCCCCATGACCTCTAGGTAAAGGTCGTCGTCTGCGTAGCAGTCGGGCTCCTCGTGCACGTAAAAGGCGCCGCCGTCGACCGCAAAGTTGACAAAGATGCGCTCCTCCGCGGGGCGGATGTCCTGCAGGCCATTGGG
This sequence comes from Thraustochytrium striatum, assembly GCA_022244645.1. NCBI lineage: Eukaryota > Bigyra > Thraustochytrida > Thraustochytriidae > Thraustochytrium > Thraustochytrium striatum. The sequence goes on from JACDIV010000055.1 coordinate 1,267,392, forward strand.
CAGCTCGGTCGTGCGCACCTGCCCCAGCAGTTGAACGACTCCATCTGCAGCGGCGCCTTGGCAAGCTGCGCCCTGCCGGCGAGCTCTTTGCCAGCCTGCAGCCTGTAGATCCGCCACACATAGGGCTTGGACAGCCACGTGAGCGCCGCCGTGGTGCCCACGGCAAAGGTGCACGCCGTAACGCCAACCGCCGCTGCGCCGGTCAGCCCCCTGGCCAGCCGCGCGTCCACTCAACTTACCTCGCTGCACCACATCCATGTCCTCGTTGCCGTAGGCCGCCAGCAGCGGAACGCCGACCAGCGTGCAGCCGCAGGAGAATACGGACACGCGCTTGAGGCGCCGCAGCGCGGGCGCGAAGGGCCCCTCGTACACGAGCGTCCGCGCAGCCATGGACCTCTACGTGCTCTTCCGCGCGTCTGTTCGCGGCCCGGTCGCGCTGGCCGCACGCCGCGCCCAGGAGCTCGAGGCCGGCCAAGCGCGCGGCAGGCTGGCGGCGCAGGCGGCCGAGCAGGGCGCGCTGCGCGCCGCGCGCCGCGCGCTGTCGCCGGGCGCCGAGCGCCGCCGCCTCGTGGCCTCGGGGCTCTCGCCCGAGGAGCGCGCGAGCGCCTACCGCGGCGTGACCAAGAAGGGCAAGAAGTGGCAGTCGCGCATCCGTGTCAAGGGCCGCCTGCACTACCTCGGCATCTTTAACGAGCCGGAGGAGGCCGCGCGCGCCTACGACGAGGCCGCGGCCAAGGCGCACGGCACCAACGCGCGCCTCAACTTTGACGAGGTGCAGATCGGCAGCGACGAGGGCGAGGACGACTGAGAGAGCAGGCCACCGCGGGCCAAGAGAGCGCTCAAGCTGGCACTACCTGGCACTACCTGCCAACTCGCTGGGGCGACCCACGCAGCGACTCTCTTCGTGCGCAAGCGCAGGCGGCCGCAAGGGCGCAACAAGCGGCCGCAAAGGCGCAACAAGTGGCCGCAAGGGCGCAAGAAGCGGCCGCTAGGAGAGGGAGGCAAGCACCGCGACAGCGCGCTCCATCCCAGGGAGAGAGCGCAGCGCTGGTGACGAAGGCCGCCCAGGCATCGGTCCCGCTCGGCGTCGGTTGCTCCTTGTCGATCTTTTTCTTGCGACAAAACCAAAAAGGTGGACTGACGGCCGAGGCGAGGTGATGGTGATTGCTGATGGAGCGCCCGGCCTAGCGCCAGCCAAGCGCGTGTGCGTGGTGGGCGTCGGGTCCGTAGGTCTCACTGCCGTCAAGTGGTGCATACAGCGCGGGCTTGAGGTCGTGGCATTCGAGCGCCGAGAGGGATGCGGCGGGATCTGGCGCAGCGAGCCGCCCGGCGGGCACTCGCCCGCGTACGACTCGCTCATGACCAACTCTTCGACGCTGCTCATGAACCTGCCCGACTTTCCCTTCCCCTTCGCGACCAGTTCGCCTTTCCCAAAGCACGACGAGATCCTCCGCTACCTGGAGGCGTATAAGGCCCACTTTGCTCTCGACAAGTTCATCCGCTGGCAGCACGAGGTGACACGCGTGTCCAAGGAGACGGACGGCGGGTGGATCGTACAGTACAGCGACGTGCGCACGGGCGAGGCGCTGGCGCCAGAGAGGTTTGATGCTGTGCTCGTCTGCACGGGGAAGCTCTGGGACCCACGGCTGCCGCACTGGGCCGAGCAGCCCGGCCTGGCCCGCACCGTGATCCACGCCAAGGAGTACCGCAATCCCGAGCGGTTCCGCGGACAGGGTCCCGTGCTCGTCGTCGGCGTTGGCAACTCGGCGCTTGACATTGCCCTGGAGCTGGCGCAAGACGACGACGTCGAACAAGTGTTCATCTCGTGCCGGCGCGGCACGACCGTGATCCCCACGATGGACGGGCGCGGGCAGCCTGTGGACGTCAAGCTGGGCTCCCGGTTTTTCCAGTTCGTGCTGCCGCGCCCGTTGCGCATGCTCTATATTTTGAACCTCGTACGCGGGGTGAACAAGGCCTTCGCGGCAGCCGGCGCCCCGGCCCCGCCCGGCGGCTTGTTCCACCCGCACTCCCCCACGTCCAACCTCAAGCAAAGCGCGGCCTTCCTCGCGGCGCTTCGGAACGGGCGCATCAAGTTCGTTGCCGGCTTTGAAGGCGAGGAGGAGGAGGACGGCGCGCTGCGGCTGGCGGATGGCCAGAGACTGGAAAACGTGCGGTCGATTATTTGCTGCACGGGCTACACGTTGCGGCTGGACAAGCTCTTCGACCGCTCGCTCGCTGAGCAGGTGCAGCGCTCCAGCACCTGGAAGGACGACGCGGGCCTCGAGCGCACGGTGCCCTGGCTGCGGCTCTTCCGCCACATGATGCTCCCCTCGGACCCCTCGCTCATGATGCTGGGCTTCATCACCTCGTTCGGCAACGAAACGTGCATCGGCGAGATGCAGGCGCGCTGGGCCACCGCCGTCATCGCGGGCGTCATCCCCGAGCCGACCGCCGACGCGGTAGCGCGCAACCTCGAGCGCACCGAGGCCTTCCTCGAGCGCTCGCAGCCGTCCCTATCGGGCTTCGTTCGCTACATTGTGTACATGGACGAGCTGGCCGCCGACCTGGGCTGCAAGCCCGACCCGCGGGGCTTGTTCCGGTGGAGCGACCCGGCCTCGTGGCGGATGGCCTTCAACGTCCTCTTTCGCGGCGCCGTCCCGGCGCAGTACCGGGTCACAGGGCCGGACGCGAGCGAGGTGGCGCGCAAGTTCGTGTCCCGGCTATGATTCACGATTTCGCAGCGAGGGAGAGCGCATCCTCCGCTCGAGTCGCTCGAGCCAATCCGCGAGCGCGTCGTGGCCGGAGAAGCGAGCCAGTTGGCTCGGCGTCGACCGCTCGCTTGCGTTTGGCCGCAGGTGCACGCCCCGAAGCCCAATCGTGTCAACAAGCCAGCGGCAGAGATCCTCGTTGCCGCGCTGCGCCGCCTTATGCAGGCATCCCTGGCCGTTGTCGTTGATGCCGTCGAAGCGCACGCCGAGCGACTCCACGTACTTGCACATTTCCAAAGACTTGCCTTGCGCCGCCCACATGCCGAGGTTGCACCCGTACGAGTTGACCGTCTTGGGGTCGGCGCCGCCGCGCTCCACGAGAAACCTGACCGCCTCAAGGTGGCCCTGCCACGCCGCGAGGCACAAGGCCGTCGTGCCGTCGCTTGACGGCTTGTCCACCGGAAAGCTGAGCTCCTCCGTCAGCCAGCGCAGCACGGGCAAGTGCCCGTTGCGGGCGGCCCAGTGCAGGGCGTGCCGCTGGCTGTAGCCGCGGCGCGCTACCTGCGAGTGCTGCTCCGGCTGCATGCCCCCCTCTTCCACCAGCAGCTTGCAGAGCTCGAGGTTGCCAAACCCGGCGGCCCACAGCAGCCCGCTCGAACCGTTCCGGTCCAACTCGGCGGCGGGGTCCACGCCGGTCGCTAGCAAGGCGCGCACCTGCGCAAGGTCGCCCATTCGGCAAGCGTCGAGGAATGGTCCCAAGCTCTTGATTTTGCCCTGCTCCAGGCTCGCCTGCAGCAGGGACTTGTCCGCATGGCGAGCGCCATGTCCTCGGGGTCCAGGACCCGCGCGGAGGGCCCGTCCGTGCCCGCCACGCCGCCCTGACGCTGCACGAGAGCCGTGGACGTCCGCTTGACGGCATCAAAGGCCTGCTCGTGCGAGTCTACCCCGTGCGCGGTCTTGAGGTGCCATTCGAGCCCGCCGTTGTGCCGCTTGACGAAGCGCCCGCACCGCTCGCAAGCAATCAGCCCGCGCGAGGCCTGCAGCAAGCGTAGCGCTGCGAGGTCAGGTGGATGTGACCCTTCGCCGCGTCGATCTGCGTGTGCGCGAGGAGCTTGTCCGCGCCCGGAAGGTGCTCGAGTAGTGCCGCCGCGAGCTCCGGAAGCGTCAAGGCGCGCACCAGGCCAAAGTCGGACACTACGTTGACGGTCTGCGTGCCGCCGGCCGTCTTGCGGGCGCGCCGCTGTCTGCGCGAGCCCTTGTTCTTGTCCTTCTTCGCCCGCGAGACCGCTCCGTTAGCGACCCTTCCCTGCCGCTCCGCCTCGGGCTCGGCCGGCTTGCGCTGCTCCCGGAAGAGCTTCCAGAACAGCGTCGCCGCCACGCCCGTGTGCATCTCCGCGCCAAAGTGCCCTTCCGCGAAGCGCACGCAGTCGTCCGCAAGCGCGCTCTCGCTCGGGCACACTGCGTCCAAGCTCGCGCGAAACGCCGTCTCCACCGCCTCCTTGGTCTTCAGCTGCTCTGGGGCGAGCTGGGCCCGTCGCTTGTCGGCCTTGGTGCTGCCGGCGGCGCCGGAGCTGGCGGCGCCGGCACCGGCGTCGCCGCCGTGCCGGTGCACAAAGCGGAACACCAGGTCTGTTCGAATAATGCACTTGTGCCCGCGCTCCACGACCGACCCCTCGTGCAGTGGGTCCGGGTGGCACCCCGGGTAGTTCCCGTGCGGGAACACGAGCGCGTCGCCCTTGCGCGGCGCCACGCGCGCAGCCACCTCGAGCTGGGCCGGGTCGCAGATCACGGGCGTGTTGCCGTTGCGCGACTTGACGATAGACGGGTCGTGCTTGAAAAAGGTGGTGCAACCGCCCTCGAAGCCGTCATTCAGGTAGAGAACGACGGAGTACGCGGTCAGTGTCCGCAGACAGCCGTCCTCCGCCACCCGAAAGGACCTGTCAAAGTGCGGCGCCGAAAAGTCGCCCTCTTCGTAGCAGTACGTGCGCACAAAGTTGGACACGCCGCGCGCGCCCTCCAGCAGCTCGCACGCACAGTCCGGGCCCGCCTTGCGTGGCAACCACGGCGCCATCCTCGCGGCCAGCCCCGCAAGGCTCTCCGCGCGCACGCGGCCATGGAGGTGGTGCTGCGACTCGCGCCGCGCGCCGCGCCCGGCCCCGGCCCTGGCCAGGTCGTGCCCGTGCGCTGCTCGGACGACGCCGGCGAGCTCATCGCACGTGGCGCCCGGCACCGCGCCGCGCAGCACAAAGGCGCCCGGCACGCCGTCCACGGCATCCACGCCCTGCGGCGCCGCTGTGCCGTCCGCGCGGAGGGCGTCGAGGACGGCCTCGAGCTCCACCACGCGCTCCTTGTCCATCGATCGCCCCGCCTGTGCTGCGCGCTCTCGCGGTTCCGCCGCGGTTCCGCCAGCGTGCCTCGCGGCTCGATTCGCAGTTCGCGTCCAGGTCTCGTGAAATCCTTTTTCGCGGCGAGTTTCGTTGCCAAGTGGCACAAGGACAGAGAGAGAGTGCGAGCAGCAGATGAAGGTCGAGACGCGCGAGACCACCCCGTTCGAGGGGCAGAAGCCCGGCACGAGCGGGCGCAAGCAGACCAAGGTATTCCAGCAGGACAACTATGTGGAGAACTTTGTGCAGTGCACGCTGAGCGCCGTGGGCATGGGCGCGCTCAAGGGCAAGACCCTGGTCGTGGGCGGCGACGGCCGCTTCTACAACGACGTGATGATCCAGAAGATCGTGCGCATCTGCGCCGCCAACGGCGTCGGCGAGGTCGTGGTCGGCCAGCACGGCCTGCTGTCCACGCCGGCGGTGAGCTGCCTCATCCGCGCCCTCAAGGCCGAGGGCGGGATCATCCTGACCGCCAGCCACAACCCAGGCGGGCCGGACAACGACTGCGGGATCAAGTACAACGTGTCCAACGGCGGGCCGGCCCCGGAAAGCGTGACGAGCGCCATCTTCGAGCTGACCAAGACCGTGTCCTCGTACAAGATCGCCGACTTGCCAGAGGTGGACCTCGGCACGCTGGGCGAGACCCAGCACGGCGACTTTGTCGTGCGCGTGATCAGCGCGACGGAGGAGTACACCAAGCTGATGGACCGCGTCTTCGACTTTGGCGCCATCAAGGCCCTCCTGGACCGCGACGACTTTGAGTTTGTTTACGACGCCATGCACGGCGTCGCCGGCCCGTACGCCGTGCGCATCTTTCACGAGGAGCTCGGCGTGCCCCTGGCCAACCTGGCCAACTGCAAGCCGTCGCCCACCTTTGAGAACGGGCACCCGGACCCGAACCTCACCTACGCAAAGGAGCTTGTGGCGCGGATGGGCCTCAATAGCGACGGCACCGCGCGCACGGACATGCCGGCGGGCGCGCGGGTGCCCGACTTTGGCGCCGCGGCGGACGGCGACGCAGACCGCAACATGGTGCTGGGCCGCAAGTTCTTCGTCACCCCGTCCGACTCGCTGGCCGTGATTGCCGCGAATGCCGACGTCATCCCCTTCTTCCGCGACGCGGGCGGCCTCAAGAGCGTCGCGCGCTCCATGCCCACCAGCGGCGCCGCCGACCTGGTCGCCGCCAAGACGGGCCTGGACATGTTCCAGGTGCCCACGGGTGGAAGTTCTTTGGCAACCTCATGGACGCCGCCGCGCTGGGCAAGAAGGATTACAACCCGCTTGTCTGCGGCGAGGAGAGCTTTGGCACGGGCTCCAACCACATCCGCGAGAAGGACGGGATCTGGGCCGTGCTGGCCTGGCTCTCCATCCTGGCCGCCAAGAATGCGAACGGCGGCCCGCTCGTTTCCGCCGAAGACGTTCTGCGCGAGCACTGGAAGGCGTTCGGCCGCAGCTACTACTGCCGCTACGACTACGAGAACGTCGACGCGGCCAGCGCGCAGTGCATGATGGCGCGCCTCACCGGCATGATCCATCTTTTCAAGCTCAACAACGAGGCGCCCATCGCGCTCTCGTCCAACTACAAGCTTGCCGAGTGCGACGAGTTTGAGTACACGACCCCGTGGACGGCTCGGTCTCCGCGCACCAGGGCTGGCGCTTCATCCTCGACGACGGTTCGCGCTTCGTCTTCCGCCTCTCCGGCACCGGCTCGGTCGGCGCCACGGTCCGCCTCTACATTGAAAAGTACGAGCCCAAGGACATCGACCAGCCCACGGCCTCGGCGCTCAAGCCGATCGTGGACCTGGCGCTCGAGCTCTCCGACCTCGCCAACATCACGGGCCGGGACAGCCCACCGTGATCACGTAGTGACGTCAAAAATGAAGATTATCGACGCGTCGCCAGAGCACGGAGCCGTTGCCGTCCATTTCCGGCTTGGCGTTGAGCTGATGTGTTCAGGCCCAACGCGCAAACTCGCGGCGAGCCTGCGCGGCCACGGCCCTGCCAACGGATGGTCTGCCGTGCGGCTCAGGCACCTCACAAGGCGGTGGAGAGCGGGAGAGCGGCGCCGAGGGCACGCGCCAACGCACGGGGGAACGTGCACGCGACCATGCGCGTGGCTGCTCGCAGCGGTGCTCGGCGCACCTGGGGCCTGCCACGGACGGCGGGCTACGCTGCGTCCTTCCTCGGCCAAGTGCCTCTGGCGGGGCCAGAGGCTGGCTTTATCGACTACGAGGACCGGGCATGAAGGACCTCGACAACGAGATCTCTATCGCGTTCTGGGTGCAGCTGAACGAGATGGACAGCACAAGCCGAACCATCTTCACCTGGTCGCACAAAGGAAATGGCAACTACATCCAGTTCCTCACCAGCGGCATGTTTGTGGGCGCGACCTACTTGCATTCCCCATGCAATACAACATCCAAGAGTGGGCGCATGTGGCTCTCAGCTGGGGCGGCGACGGCACGGCCACCACCTACCTAAACGGGGAGATATTCCACCAGGGTGCAGTCGCTCTGGAGGACCTGCGCTTCGACTACGCGACGTTCTACATGAGCGGTAACCTCTACTCCTACGTGGACGAGATGATCGTAGCTGCCCACTGGATGTCGGCGCAGGTGCACATCGACGAGCTGGCCATATGGAATCGACCCATCACGCAGGCCGAGACCTTGGCTGTCGCGCAAAATGGTCTTGCTCTGCCCAACGCAGACCCGACTCTGATGGTCTACTACACCTTTGACGAAGTGTGTCTCAACGGCACCGCGGCGGCCCTGCGGCACCCCAGCTGCCCCGAGGCCGCTGACAAAGTGGCCATCAACCACGGCGTTGCAGGGCCCAAGTACAACCTCCGGCTCGGGTCGCTTTCTGACATTTACGGCCACGGCACGCGCTGGGCTCCCGTGAGTGGCACCCTGGAAGGCGGCGCCCTTTCAGGGCCGACCGGAGCTATCGCCCTGAGCCCCTCGGGTGCTCAGATTCAGAACGACAGACAAGCCCCACGCGTCACGCAGCTCAAGCCGGAGGAGGCGGCCACCATCACGATCCTAAATACCAGCGCCGCGCAGACGGAATGGCGTGTGTCGTCGCTGCCTCAGGATATCTCCGTGGCCGTGAGTGGCACCCCGTTGACGACCGAGGGACAGACTTTTGCCCTCGGCGCGGGGTCGACGACGACGCTGCAGCTGACTGCCTCAGCAGCGTTTGCAGAGCCGGCAGCCTTGGCCCTGGTCGACCCAGTGAGTGGCGCCCAAGCCCAAGTCCACGTGTGGCCGAGCGAGGCTCCAAGCGTGCGCGACAAGAGCTTGTTGGTGCAAGAGGACACCGCCGCGCGCATCCGTCTGCTCGAGTATGCCGCGCACGGGCTTGGCGACAGATTTGCGGCCAAGATCACCACTTTTCCGGCCAAAGGTACGCTCTTTCAGGTCGAGCGCGATGCCACTGGGCAACCGTCGAGGGGCTTGCCACTCACGCAGGACGATCCGATGGTCACCGACAAGCAGGGCATGATCGAGTTTCTTCCCGGGAAGGGCGAAACTGGGGTTGAATACGCTAGCATCGGTTTCGCGGCCGTGTCGCTTGTGAGCGGGCTCGAGTCTCCGGTCGGGACCGCTTCGATCACCGTCTCGTGGGTCAACGACCTCGTCCAAAGCCAAGAGGCTGCGTTCGAAATGGACGAAGACGCCGGCAAGATCCTCATCGAACTGAAGACCGTCGACGAGGAGGACGCTGCACGGACCACTGTGATCACCAAGCTGCCCTCCAAGGGCAAGCTATACAAGACCAGCGACGGCACGCTGCAAGGCACCCTCACCGAGATCACAGAGACGTACGAGATCTTTCGCATTGGCACCATCAAGAGCCAGTACGTCGATGACGTGGTGTCGGCCTCTTCCTTTTGGGGCAACCCGCCGTCAACGGGCTACCACGCCCTCAACCTCATAGGCGGTCCATCGTGCGTCGAATTTGGCAACTGTGAGGACTCGCGGCCCGTCCATCCGATCAAGAGACACCTCCTGGACGAGCCCCCTGTGGGTGACCTCGTCAACCTGAACCGCAACTATGCCTACCCAGACCGTGACCGTGTAGAGGTTTGGAGCAAGGTGGAGGGGCCAAGGGCCCCCCTGGGAACCGCACGTTCTCGGTGCGTGTCTTGGACATGTTCCGCGAGACAGTTGATGGGTCGGCGTATGAGCTGTGCGCTCTCACGGGCGCCTCCTTTCCGCACGACTGCGTCCCGATCGACGACTCGGAGCGAGACGAGTGGCTCTGGTTCGACGACGTCCCGCTGGAGCGATCCACCGCGACCAACAGGGCGTTTGGTGCCCGCTAGTACGCGCCTGGGACAAGGGTGTGACCTACTACGGCGGCTGGAAGGCCGCTGCATACGGCCCGGAGTTCAACTTTACGCACTCGCAGGACGCTCTGTACTCTTCCGAGTCCGCGAGCACGGAGGGCCGCCCGTACACCGAGTTCATCGAGATCAAGTTCAAGACGCCCGTTTTCCCGGTCGAGCTGGAAATTGGCTCGTCGCGCGGCTACGGCAGTGTGGTAAACATCCGCGCCCTTGCGCCAGACAGACGATGGAACATCGTGTTCACTGACGCAGCGCGGCGCGAAAGGTACGACCGAGGCGCGGCAGAGCGCTTGTACGATCGCGAAACCCCAGCGCTGTGCCGAACTGCCTTCAAGACCGACACCTTTCGGCTCGAGCTGGACACTTCAGAGGAGACCGGCATCTCGGATTGGAACTACATCGACTACGTTCTGCTCTTTGGAGCAACCGATATCCAGCCCGCCGTGCTCGAGTATCCCGAGACCCACGTCGTGTACGAGCCTGCCAAGGACGAGAATGGGGACGATGCATTCTCGTTCACCTCGTATGATTGCGGCGGTGCGCGGTCGAGAAAGGGCAACGAGGCCCAGGTCAGCATAAGCATCGCAGCCCACCGTGACCTGCCTGAGATCCAGGTGCTCTCAAGGGGTGGCAGTGCCCGCCTTGGGCCTGGCAAAACGCGGACCATCATGCTCGAGGTGAAGTCTCGAGATTTTGACGCAGTCGGGGCTCGCATCATCGGCCTGCCGAGCAAGGGCAAGCTCTTCGATATGACGGTCGAATCTAGCAACTCGACCGAGCTCGCCGTGTTGTCCGAGTTGGTGCTGCAGCCCCTGAGCGGCGCACATGGGTTGCGCAAGTGGGGTGGTCAACGGAAGTCGATGGCATCTGCGTTGAGGTTGGCGAGACGAATGTGACAGTCACCGTGCAGGCCTACGATATTGCCCAGACAAGCACGGGCCCGGTTTCGCTCATAGACGAAGCCGTGGATCTCTCCTTTGACCTGACGCTGGTCTGCACCGAGGCGGACATCGTCGTCGACATCTCAACGCTGGCGGTCAGCGGCGGCATGATGGTGTTTGGTTTCGTGTGCATCCTGTTTTTGACCTGGAAGCTGCGCAATTCCACGCTGAGCGCGCTGGAGCTCGTCTTCTCGCCGATTGTGGTCACAATCTTTAGCATGATGGCCGAGGTTGCGGACCTTATCAGCGACGTCGCGGCGTGCATCAACATCGTTCAGGATGCCGGAAAGGCGTCATTCCACGGCCCATACATTGGCCTCACGATCGTGGCAGCGGTCGTCTCGGTGTGGGGCGTCAGGCACCGCATCAAGTACTTTCGCTTTCTGTTCCGCAATCTCAGCGACTCGTCGGTGCACCAGAGCCGCGTCGAAAGCGGAAAGGCGACCAGTGAGCAGATCATCTCCGTGGTGAAGGGTGAGCTCGATATGTGCCTCGCCACGATCGGATCGATTCAAACCACCGCCGTCCTGCTGGTTGCAGAAGACATTCCCATGGTGACGATGAACATGTTTCTCATCATCAAGGATCGCACCTTCATGGAGAACGACGCTTTTCTCGCGTCGTTCTTCATCAGTTTTGCTATGATGGTGGTCAAGATTACCATCACGTCGCGGTTGCGGCGCTTGCGGATCGAGCGACGCCACTTCAGCAAGGTGCTCGCCCTCGTGGAGCAGGACCCCATCTCAGCAACCTGGAGACGCTCACGCCTCTGCTACTGAGCAGCAAACAGAACCATAGCATGCGTCATCGAATCGCACCCAAGCCTGCCCTGTCGTGAGCAGGGCTGGCAGGGCTCTGCGAGCGCTGCGCGCAACCAAGTAGATGGATAGGAACCACGAATTCTTCGTTTTCAGGCGCCGGTGGAGGCCCAGCGCGCAAGCACCTGCTGGCTCCGCCGGAGGGAGGTCGAGTCGGGTTTGCGCGCGCAACGCCGGCAGCGCCGCCCTTTCCGAGCGAGGGAGGGAACAGAGAGAGAGAGAGAGAGAGAGAGGGCGCAGGCGCAGTCCAATGTTGATCTGTCCCATCCACTTTTGCACGCTTTCTTTGTCCCGATCTCCTCATGCCGGACCAAGGGCTGACATCTGCAACAGCTGGAAACAAATGCGCCTTGTCTTGTGGCAGTTCGCCACCCCCATTTCAAGTCCCAGGCTCTTGCCTTGCGCTGCCCTTTTTGGACACGCTGAACTGGATCCAAGTTTTACATTTGACTTGGCGGCGCGCAGTGCGAAGATGGACTTCGGCGGGATCACAGGCCAAGGCAGGCGCGGAGGTGCCAAGTGTCAAGTCGTTTGCGAGTGACGCAAGAGCCGGCGAATCCAGCTCTGGCGAAAGCCGCTTGCGTGACCTGCGACGGCGGCTCGGCAGGGTTGGAGCGGTTGCGCTCCAAGCAAAGAAGCACGCAAGCAGGCGGGCGGGTAGGAGTACGCGACAGCAAACACATATCGAGCAGGCGCCGCGCAGCAGACGAGCGGCACAAAGGAGAAGAGAGCAAGACGGCAAGTGGCCGTCCTGGGCAGCGGCAGCGGTGCGCGGGACTGCCCCGCGCCTTCATGAAAGACAGCCCTGGCCAGAGAAGGCGGAGAGATATGGGACCTAACGCAGCTGCAGCTGCAACTGCCGGTCGTGGCCATGGAGGCATCTTCATCCAGGGCCCGCGCTGGCGGAGCCTGCGCGATGAGCGCAGAGCACCAGCCGGCTGGGGCGGACGGCGAGGGCCGCGCACCAGCCAGCGCTGGCGTGGACGACGAGTTTGACGCCATCCTGGCCGAGCTCTTTCGCGGCGAACGACCCGGTAGCCACCAGTGACGCGCACACCGGGTGGCCGGCGCCGGCGCCGGCGCTGCGCGAACAGCCACAACGTCGACAGCAGCACAGCAGCCCAATCTTTAGCTCGCCGTCAGTGCCAGAAGCCCAGTTCGACACGCAAGGACACTCGCAGGCGGCCGCAGAGGCAAACAAGGCGCGCGAGCATCAGACGTGGCGCGAGCAAGCGCGGCCGGCGTGGGAGGGACAGCAGGCCCCGCGAGAGCCCGACCTACTGCCTCTGAACCTCGAAGGTAGCGGCGAACAGGGCGTCTATGCCGCCCAGGCCAAAGCCATCCACGCAGTCCCGCACTCGAGCTCGTCCAGTGGCCTGGGCAAGCGCGCGGTGGTGGAAATCTCAAGCCCGCAAGAAAGCAGCACCAAGCGACCACGCATCGCCTTAACAGCCGAAGAGCACGAGTCTGCGACGGAGGCACACATTGCTGCGCGCGCCAGGCTCGCTGCGCGCACCAGAGCGACAACAGCTCTGTGGGCTCCTCCGACTCGAACAACTTTTTGCGCGGCAAATGGGAACAGCGCGAGCAGGTCCTCCTTTGCCACGTCGTGTACTGCTTCCTCGCGCGAGCTCAAGGACATTGCAAGAATAGCCAACTCGTGCGGTATCCGCCGGTCTTCGCGGTCCATCGACAAGAAGCTGAAGCGCATCCTGGGCTTCGAAAAGTGGCGCGACCGGCGCATCACACCGATGCGCGCCAGCCTGGCCCGCATCATGCACCAGAACGGCTGGGCCCGCTCCCGCCGAGGACCGCGCGGCTGTCGAGCGCGCGCGCTCCTTCTTCAACAACAAGAACATGCCCTCCTTCCCGCCGCTCTGGACGGGTCATAGCCATGCCTTCCTTGGCCCGCACACGGCCTTGGCCCGCACGCACGGCCTCGGCGCGTACGCGCGCACGGCCTTGGGCGGGAAAAGCTGCTCGCGCTCTTAGCCGGTGCACGGCCTAATCCCAATAGCTTGTACAACCCAACGGACCTGACCCTTCGCACTTCGCTCACCAGACCCAGAGTATAAATAAAGGTGAAAATATTTTTTTCGGTCGGGTCTTGTGATTGAAGCGCTCGAGCCGGCTTCTTTGGCATCGTCTGACGGCGCTATCGACCGGCGGCGGCGGCGGCACAGCGAGCGCTCTGTCGCCAGGATGGGGTCGGGCCTGACCAAGGAGGGCGAGGCGCAAGAGCATGAGGCCCAGGGCCTGGACGGACAGCAGGGCGCGCACGAATTGATGCGGTCCTCCACCGCCACGGCTGCACGCGACGGCCAAGGCGAGCACGAAGGCAACGGCGGGGACATGCGTGGCGCCGCCACGGCACGCTCCGAGCCTGGGACGCCGGCGGCGCGCGCGCAGTCGCCCAACAGTGCCAACTTGCAAGTGCAGTTCGGCGAGTGTCTCGAAGTGCTGCAGAACTGCGACCAGTGGAGCGAGGAGGAGCGCGCCGCTTTTGTGAAGCGCATCAAGGACGAAAAGCTCGACTTTTTGGTCGACGCGCAGGATAATTTTGGCAACACGCTGCTAATCTTGGCAGCCATGGGGCCCCAAGACGATGTCGTGGAGTTGTTGCTGCAGAACGGGTCTGACCCCAACCACCAGAACAACGCTGGGTTCTACTCGCTGCACTATTGCTCAGCAAAGTACGAGGACGACGCCAAGCGTGGGAAGACGAAGCGCATCGTGGAGCTCCTGCTCAAACACGGCGCGAAGACCGACCTGATCGAGGCGACGGCGGGTTGCTCGCCACTGCACTATGCAGCGAGCGAGAACAACAGCGAGGTGTGTAACCTGCTCCTTGATGCGGGGGCGGACGTTTCGCTGCGGTGCAAGAATGGCTTCCTGCCCGAGGCGTACGCTCGAGCGTCCGGGCATAACAAGCTCGCCGATCACCTACACGCCAAAATGAAGGAGACGGTCTCGCAAGAGGTCAAGGCCAAGATTGTGCGGCAGGGCGGCAACGGCGGCCACGGCTGGAAGGAGCACTACGACCCAAAACGGGCAGGTCATTCTACTACAACCACCACACGCTCAAGAGCACGTGGGATCGCCCAGTAGAGATGGACCTGATGGACGAGGCCGCGCAGGAGAAGGCGGAGGACGCCGAGGAGAAGGGCCGCGACGCGAACAAAGGCGAAGAAAAAGAAGACCCCGGTGTTCAGTCTGCCCAAGCCGCGGCTGGCGCAATAGAAGCCGGCAGCGACGACGAGATACCCGTCATCGAAATGGGCAACGTGTCTCCAGGTGGAGGGGAGGAGAAAAGGGGCAAGGACAGCCCTCCCGTGCATCGTGAGCCCCACACCCCCTGCGAAAGCCCGACGGCGAGCCCAAGTGCCCCAGCGAACGCAGAGCCCGACTTGGAAAAGATCCAACTCCGAAAGCAGCTGGAGGAGATGCAGCAGCGCCTTGAGGAGGCCCAGAACCGGGCGCGCATGGAGGCGGCGCAAGTGCAGCAGCTGCGCGACGTGGCCCGCGAAGCAGACCAAAAGTTTGAAGAACAGCTGGCCGTGCTGAAGACGAATCTGCGGGACAAGGCGGCGAACGAGGAGGAGTCCCGCAAGCGCGTGCAAGCGCTGCAGCAAGAGTTTGCCGAGAACAAGAAAGCAGAGATCGAGCGGCTCAAGATGCAGTTTGAGAAAGAGCGGCTCGCGGAGATTGCCCGGCTGCAGCAGGAGGCCGACGCGGAGCGAGCACGACACGCCGAGGAGCTTGGCGAGCGCATGGAGCAGCTGGAGAAAATGCAGCTGCAGCTGCAGGGAGCTCAAGGAAGAAGCAGTACTACAACGAGATCGAGGAGCTCAAGGGCTCGATCCGCGTGTGCGCCCGCGTGCGCCCGCTTAGCAGCAAGGAGCAGGAGCGCGGCTGCCACAACGTGCTCGAGGTCTTTGGCGACAACATCAAGCTGACTTGGACGAAGAAAAATAAGAGGGGCGAAAAGCAGGAGACCAAGCAGTGGGCCTTTGACAAGTGCCTTGGCCCGGCGCGGGGCCAGGAGGATGTGTTTGAGGACACAGAGCGGCTCGTGCAGAGCGCCATCGACGGCTACAACGTCTGCATCTTTGCGTACGGGCAGACCGGGGCCGGCAAGACCTACACCATGTCGGGTCCGGCAGAGAACCCAGGCATCCTCCCACGCGCGGTCAAGACTCTGTGCGACAGCATGCGCAAGCAAGCTGACGTGTTCAACTTTTCCACCGAGCTGTACATGTGCGAGCTGCACCTGGACACGCTGGTGGACTTGCTGTCGAAGAAACCGGGCGCGAGCTCAAGTCAGGGTTCCAGATCAAGAAGGACCAATTCGGCGTAGTCTTCGTCGAGAATATCACGGTTCTGCCCGTAGACACCGAGGAGGAGCTCATGAGCCGCATCCGCGAAGGCGAGGCGCGCCGCACCGTGGATAGCACCGCCATGAACGACACGAGCTCGCGCAGCCACTTGGTCATCAGTATTGTCGTTCGGAGCGAGAACAAGGTGAGCGGGGAGATCACGAGCGGCAAGCTCACGCTCGTTGACCTGGCAGGGTCCGAGCGGGTGTCAAAGTCTGGCGCGGAAGGGCAGACCTTCCAGGAAGCCACGTCGATCAACAAGGCGCTCTCGGCCCTCGGCGAGGTCATCAACGCGCTCACCAATGGCACCAAGCACGTGCCGTATCGCAACAACCCGCTCACGCAGCTAATGTCCGACTCTATCGGGGGCAATGCCAAAACGCTCATGATCGTCAACGTGTCTCCGGCAGACTACAACGCGGCCGAGACCATCGCGTCTCTCAACTTTGCCAGCCGCTGCAAGAGCGTGCGCAACGCGGCCTCCAAGGGCTTTGAGACCAAGGAGATCGCCATGCTGCGCAAGGAGATTGCAAAGCTACGCCGCCAGAAGGCGTGATTGCGCGCGCGAATGGTTAAGCGCCGCCCACCAACACAACATTCACTGTACTGTATCGTTCATTATGCGCGAAGTTGCGCCTGCTGCTGCGCGGCCAAGCCCTCGGCGATCTCTATAACGTCCGTCAGGAGCCTGTCCGTGTACTCCTTGGAGTTGGACATGAAGAGCTCGATTTCGTCCTCCGTGTCAGGGACGGACACCGGCGTCCAGCAGCCCCGAGTCCATGTCTGGCCCTTCGCTTTGGTCTTGCAGGCCACCGTGGCGTTAAACAACGAGAACGGCGGCTGTCCCCGATGCGCACCGCCCGCGGCCGCCGAGTTGTACATGTCCTCGGTGCAGTCGCTGCGTGCCTCGCCAAAGCTGCTGGCCCCGAGGTGCGACCCGGCGACAGGGCGCCCTCTTCGCCCTCCTCGCCCTCGTCCTCCTCGCGGTACACCACCCGATGCGGCGACTCATCCAAGCCGTACCCAATCTCGTCATAATAGTCCGAGTAATCGTCGTCCAGGTCTTCCAGGTCGTCCAGATCATCGTCGAATTCGTCGTCTAGGAAGGCAAGTTCGTCGTGAGCACCCTTGGAAAACGACGGGGCGCGCTTCGAGAACCGGAGGTGGAAGAGGTCCGAGCCGCACGAGAACGTGGACGCCTCGCTGCCGTGCGCCTGTGGCTCTTCGCTGCCGCGGCCACGCTACTGACGGGCGTTGGCAGGGAGAAGGCGCCGAGGACGCCGGGTCCGCTTCCATGCTGCTCGCGGGGCTTTGGGCACGGTGACGGCACGCTCCCTGCCAAGACACCGCCGCGCTCCTTGGGGTTGCTGTCAACATCACGGTGGCTGCTCGCGCTGCTTCGACGCGCGCGGCGCGGCGTGCTTCCCTTGCGAGCGCGCGGCGGCGGCGGCGGCGGCGGCGGCGGCTCCCGCAGCCCCTCCCCGGCGGCTTTGCACTCAAGCTGCTCCTCTGACGACCGGAGACTGAAGCTCGAGCAGCGGCGGATGCTGACGCCCTTCTTGCCGACGAGCAGAATCTCGGGCGAGGAGGCGCAGCGCTCGAGGGGCGGCGTCGCCGCCTCCGCTGGCCCTGGGGGCTCGCAGTCCACATGCGCGGCTTTGCTTTGCGGCGCCGGTTCCGCCTCCGCGGGCGCCGGCAGCTGCTCGGAAGGCCGCGGGGCCGTGTCGGCGGAATAGGCGTAGGGCCGCGAGGCGGTGCTGCTTACGCCCTCCCGGCGCACCTCGAGCATGATCTCCGTGTCGCGGCGCTTGGCCTTCCGCAGGTTTCGCACGCGGTGCTGCGCGCAGGAGAGCGCGCAGGGGCTGCCCTCGTCCTGGCTTAGCAGCTGCACGAAGGAGCTGAGCGGAGTGTTATTGTCGAAGAGAAACCTCTCGAAGCGCTGCGCGATGGCGCGCACCCCTCGCCGTCGAGGCGCTTACGGAAGGGCAGCAAGCTGGCCCAGATGTCCTTGCACTGCCAGCAGGCGAGCGCCTCGCCCAGCCACGTGGCCAGGCACTGTACGAGGCGGCGGCCACTCAAGTGCGCAGCGGGCGGCAGTCGCGGCACGGACAGTCCGTCCGCGATGAGCCCTCGCTCGAGCTCCCTGAAGTGCCTCGGCGCGCGCAGCACGTCCCATGCGCGCTTGAGGCCTCGCGGGCCTGTCATGCTCAGCCGCACGACAAGCTGCTCCGCGTCGAGCGCCATGACGGCCGCCCTGAGCTTGAGCCGGTCCGCCACCCTCGCGTCCGCCACGGCCGCGCGCCAATGCCCTGCGGCCGCCGACCCGCCGCGCGCGCGCCGCTTGCGCCCTGCTTCGTGCCCCGCCACGCGGGCCGCCAGCAGCCCGAGCCGCGCCGCCATCCGCGCCGCAGCTGCTGCTCCTGCGGCTCCTCCCTCTCCTGCTGCGCTCTCGGCCAAAAGCACCCAAAAAAAAAAAAAAAAAAAGAAAAGAAAGGACCGAAGGAAGGAAAGTAAGAGAGAAGGAACGAGGCTGTGTTTGCGTGCGCAAGAGAAGCCAGAGGCGTTCTCCCAACAGACACGGTGTAGTCCGCTGTGAATGGAGCCGTGATATTGGGCGGGTCTGGTGGATGTACACATGGCGGATGGGATGGGACTAGGACGTAAGGGAGTTGCAACTCTGGGAGTGAGGTACGTACATTAGGGTTTCGAGTAGCCGCGGCCCTACCTCCAGACTGCAGTGGACCAGGCTCCTTGGTGAGGGATTTGGATTGCTTGCTTTTGGCCTCGCCCTGAGTCTGGCCCTTGCGACGTCGCCGGACGCTATACGGAACGTCGGCGTGCGCACGTACGTGCCCGCCGTGCCTTGCCCGCACCGGTAGCAGTACGGTACCGGTACCGTACCATACGCTGGTACCAGTACCTGCCCCGGGCCAGATCTTGGCCTTGGTCACGTCAGATACAGTAGTCGACGTGCGTTGATCAGATGCCCGGGAAGAGGTCGCCTGGGGCCTCGCCCGGGGCAGGAAGCGCCGTCGAGCGGCGCTGCACGCCGGCCTCGCTCTCCAGAGCCTCGTAGTCCTGCTGCAGCTGCTCGGCAGTGACCCAGGTGTCCGCACCGTCGTAGTCGTCGGCTTGCCGCAGGTCGGAAAAGTTTACCAGGACGAGGAGGAGCATGATGGCGAGCGTCGCGAAGGCGTTGCCCAGGCTCGACAGCTCGCGGCCGGGGATGAGCAGGAACACGGCCGGCAGGGCGAGTCGCAGGAGCCAAAAGATGGCCCGCGCCTTGCGCACGCTCGGCGGGGTGTTGCGAAAGACCTCTACCGGCCCGACGTGGAGCAGGCGCGCAACCACCATCAGCGTCAGGGTGAGGGCCAGCGACCCGCACAGCACCCAGGTGAAAACCACAAACTCGGCCGGGTCCTTTTTGATGCTCTTGAGGTTGACCTTGAGCGCCACGCCCGCCGCCACGATGGCCATGTTGTACACCGTGGTCACCTGCACGTGCAAGATCCCCCGGGGGCGGCTCTTGCGCGCCGCGTGGTCGGCCGCCTCGCTAGGCATCATCGTGTAGTGCACCAGCATGAGAAAGGCCAGGGTGAGGAAGGAGGCCGCGAAAGTGCCCAGGTGCTCCCAGACCGCCTCCTCCTTGATGGGCGTGATAACGATCTGGAACACGCCCTCGCCCGCCATGAGCATGGTCCACTCGCCAAAGCGCCGCATCATGTATTCGATGTGGACTGGAGTCGAGTTGGTCTCGTTGATCCGGTTGGTAAACACGATCTTGAACACCGTGATGAGACGGCTGAGCGCCAAGTGGGCGCCAATCAGGCCCAGCGTGATGCGCCAGTCCATGCGCATGGACGAGGTTGCGAGCGCGCCGCCAAGGGGAAGGACGCAGACCACGTTGGTGCGCAGTATCCGCCGCGCCATAAGCACTGCTGGGGGCTCGTCCGAGCCCAGCGCCACCTCGGCCCACAGCAGGTTTTGCAGCAGGAGCAGCAAAAGCTTGAGAACCGTCGCGGCGGCCAGGAAGTTGTAGCCTTCGGGGGCAATAAACCTTTCCACCGTGGTAACGTGCGCGGCAAGCACGGCAACCAAGAGGGACTCGACAAGGTCCACCAGCTTGTGGTACATGTCGCCGACGTCGAAGCGCATGTGGAAGGTGTTCTTGGCCAGCCAGGCGTCCATCAAGAAGAGGTACATCACGGCGAACCACGCGATGCCGCGGCCAACCAGGGGGCTGGTCGGCGTCGTAGCGAGCGTGAGTTCCTCCACAAGCATGTCGCCCAGGCGGAACACCACGCCCACGTAGATCAGATCGAAGAACAGGTCCGCCCAGCTGGTCTCGAGCGCCTCCTGCTCGTCGCCCCATTTGGACAACGATGCGGGCACCCGGTACAGCTCCGTGCCGAGCTTGCGGCGCAGTCGGTAAGCAGCACTAGCCAGCTCGATCTGCAGCGCCACGCCCACCTTGGGCTGCTTGCGCCGGGCCCGCGTCTTGGGGGTTTCGACCATCGCGACAATACGCTCTTCGTCCCGAGCCTCTGAGGCCGTTCTGGTGTTGCAAGTGCACAAGTGCACGTGTTCATCCGTAAAGGTGATGGCTGGCTTAGCGTTGGTCGGGACATGTTCGAGATTCGTCGAGCGCGCTCGGTTCCAGCTGCGGCCTTGCGCTTCTCGTCCAGTCATGCATGCGGCGGCCTCGGCCTTCTTCACCTTGTTCGCTGACTTCGCCTGGGCGGTAACCCCGAAGGAGGGGGCGTGCGCTGCCACGAACGGAAGACTGCGGGGCCAGTCTGCAGACCCCACGATGTGCTGATGGCCTTGCAGGAGCACGGTGCAAGTTGGCCCGGCTCGCGCGGAAGGGCTCGTGAGACGCGCGGAGGCCAAGCGTGTCGACGCGAGAGCCGTCCTCGTCGCAGCCATGACACAGGGTACAGCGGCAGGCGGCAAACAGACAAGGTACCGGTAGAAGTCATGACTTGTTGAAGTCAGACTTGCCCTCTCGATCGACCACCGGCTCGCGACTCGGTGACACCACACCCCAAGGGCCGATTGTCTGCAGCGTGCGTGTCGACCAGGCCCGGCGGGCTCGAAGAGCAGCTTTCCAAGGAGCGGCGCTCTGGGTGACCACGCTTAAACGCTGGTCATCTCAGAGGTCCGTGGTCGGTCACGGCGCGTCAATCAACATCCACAGAGGAAAGAAAGCGCAAAGGTTAAAGTTGTTTGCAACCCGCGGCCAGATCTGCTTTGCTGGCCTGTCCAGGTCTGTCGGCTGCACGTACCGGACGTGGAACGCCCGACTCGGGAAACTCAGGGACGGGTCAAGACGTTGGTGCCCTGCTCGCTCGACATCGCGATTATGCGGACACGACGAGTTGGAACACCTCCGCCATAGCCGGCTCCCAAAAGTCGTCGGCGACGTAGAGAGGGCGCGGGCCGAGGACCGTGAATGGCGCCGGCATGGCGACGTCGCACCCGACAGAGCCGTCCACCGTGACGACCAAGCGTTGCGCCGTGCTGACCTCCACTGTGATCGAGTGCCACGTGTTGAGCGAGAGGCTCGTGGTCGGGTCGCAGCCCCAGTTCCAGTTGCTGTCGACGCCGACCCGCACGTGAAGCCGCGTGCTGTGAGGATAGAACCAGATGCCCGGCGCACGCTCGGTGTCGGTGGATCCCACATGAAGGATGTTCGCCCAGCCGCTGACAGTTCCGGTCGGGCGCAGCTTGAACGACAAGGCCCAGGCTTCGCCAAGCGTGACTTGACGCAACACCTTGTTGCGGACGAGTGGGAAGGGCTGGCTGATCTCCAAGGCATCCATCTCCGCCATAGCCGGCTCCCAAAAGTCGTCGGCGACGTAGAGAGGGCGCGGGCCGAGGACCGTGAATGGCGCCGGCATGGCGACGTCGCACCCGACAGAGCCGTCCACCGTGACGACCAAGCGTTGCGCCGTGCTGACCTCCACTGTGATCGAGTGCCACGTGTTGAGCGAGAGGCTCGTGGTCGGGTCGCAGCCCCAGTTCCAGTTGCTGTCGACGCCGACCCGCACGTGAAGCCGCGTAGTGCCAGGAAAGAACCAGATGGCCGGCGCACGCTCGTTGTCGGTGGAGCCGACATGAAGGATGTTGGCCCAGCCGCTGACAGTTCCGGTCGGGCGCAGCTTGAACGACAAGGCCCAGGCTTCGCCAAGCGTGACTTGACGCACCACCTTGTTGCGGACGATCTGGAAGGGGCCAATGTCAAAAGTGACGTCCACTTTGCGCGGTCCGCTGAAGAGCGTGCTGCCGGCCGCAGTACAGAAGCCGCCTGACGTGGCGTACGCGGCGTTAGTGCGGTACATCGGGAACCGGCGACCCAAGCTCTCATACAGCACCACCTTGCCGTTGTCATCGAGATGGCACACCGCATCCGCGTTGCCCGACCCAGTAACATCCGCAAGCAGAACACGCCCGGCACTGCAGATGTCGTGCATGGTGAGATGCGTGCCAAAGTGACTGCCGTCCGCTTCGGCCATGTACACAAGCAGCTCAAATGCGGCGGTGTGGCATGCGACGTCGGCCCGCCCGTCACCATCCCAGTCCGCGACCTGGAGAGCCAGTCCGGCACACGATGTCGACGCCGTGGCTGGCGTCGAGCTCCACTGGGTGGCCTGCGCCGTCTGGCTCGCAAACATGGCGAGGGCACCCGTAGCCGAGTCAAAGCAGATGATGTCGGGCACGCCGTCGCCGTTCACGTCCTCAAAGTGCGCCTCCTTGTCGCTGCCCGTGCACGCCGTCGCGGCGCTCAGCAAATCCATCAGCTCGCCAAACGCGCCGGCTGCCGTGGAGAGCCGAGCTTTCACTGTGCCGGCGGTGTCCAAGGCCACCATGTCGTCGAGCCCGTCCGAGTTGAGGTCGCTCCAGTGCAGGCGGCCCGGGGCGCCAAACGTCCACTCGGTGGCAGCGGTGGACGCGGCACCAAGGGTCACGGGCAGCGCGGTCCAGACTCCGCCCGCAGCGCCGCGCTTGATCGAGGTCCTTCCAGCGCTGGTAGTGCACGCGACGTCGAGGTAGTCCCCACTGTCGGCGACCATCCAACTCACGTGACCACCGAGACAGAACCCGTCCAACGCGGACACGTGGTCGTCTCCAGCCGTGCGCATAAAGCCCTCTGGAGACGCCATCATCGCGCTGTACGTGCCCGTATTCGAGTCAAAGCACTGCAGATCCGCGGAGCGGCTCGGTTTGTGCATGTCGCCCTGAATCCTGGTGGGCGGCGCAACAGTACCGCTACCGCTATCGATTCGCGTCAAGGCCGTGAAAAACGCAGCGCCGGCGCCAATCCGAAATCTCACTGGGGCGCCGACAATGATGTTGGGGCCAAAGTCGTTCTTGAGGCCCCACCGCGCACGAAGCGTGGAAAGATACCCGACCTGCGGCATGATCAGGCGCGGGACTCCAGTCTGCGCGTCGATCTGCACCTGCATACCACGACCAGTGAACGCATTGACCGCGCCAACGCTCACAAAGGGCCGAATCTCGCCGAGCTCGAGTCGATTGGCCATGACCCCGCCTCCGAGGATCGGAATGGGATACGAGCGCGCAGTGCCATACCAGGCGTAAGACTTGACCCATTCCGTCCACGTGTTGCCGTTCTCCAAGGTCTTGCGCTGGGTGAAGGCCAGCTCGGCCAGCCGGTTCAGTTCCGTGACAACCTTGGACACATGCTTGAGGCCGGCCGGCGTCCCGTACCATGAATCACCAGGTGGATACGCAGCGACGTTGTCGACAAGGGTGGGCCAGAGCTGGTTAATTGTGTCAACCTCCTTTGCCAAGGGACGGCACAGACTGCCTGTCGTTTTGACCTTGTACTTGAACACGGGCGTCTGCGCATCGACGGGAAGTTCCTCCTCAAAGCACTCCGAGGGCTGCAGCTGGGCCCACTGGTCGTGAAACTCTGCCATCGCCGTGACTACCAGCTCTCCGGGCTGGCCGCTGGAGCGCACGATCTCAAAGTACACGTGGGCCATGGTTTCCAGTCCCAGTTGCACAGGCAGGCCGGGCTGGACGATGAGAGTTAGGTAGAGCGTGGCCGTTGGCTTGAACTCCAGGTACCCGCCAACCACTTTAGCGGCTCCTTCGGACTTGCCCTTCCACCGCGCAAAGTCGCGAAACAGCGTCGTCACCAGCCCGACATTGTTGAGCTTGGCGCCGATGAAGGAGATGGGGACCATGAAGACCGGGATCCTCACGGCCTCACTTGATGCGCCACCTTGCAGCACGCGCCGGTTGGCCGCGTTTTCGAGCGCCGCCTTGACCGCGTCGAGCGAGCCGATGACCGGGTGGATTAAAGCAGCAATGCGGGCCATCTCCGTGTCGAGGACGTTCTGGTCAAACTCAAGCTTGGTGCACACCGGGACCTTGATCTCACACGGGATGACCTGGTCTGCGGGAAGCTGGAGCAGGTCGCCGAGCTCCGTCGGGATGTCGACCGTGAGGTCCTCGTACGTCTCGCAGCCCGAGAGCGAGTCCATGATCTTGCCAATGCGAGTGGTGATGGGCGCGTTCAGGGTTTGGAGGTGCTGGCTGAGGGCCGAGAGGTCGAGGCTCGGGAACAGACCCACGTTGAGCTTGCTGCTCAGGCACGCAAAGTCCGTGCACGTTGCCCAGTCAGTCGGCAGCTGAGCCTTGGTCGCGATCGCCTTGAGCTCGTCCTCGATCTTTCGCGGCAGCTCGAGGGCGTCGACGAGCGCCTGCGGGGGCGTGAGAGCGTTCAGCTTGGTGAGCAAGTTTGCCACGGGTAGCTTGTCCACAGTGAAGAACAGCAGGTTGAGCCCAGGGATCTCGACCGGCAGCGGAAATTTGACGTCCAAAAGGTGCATCAACGGCTCCAGCATGGGAACGACCAGCTTGATGAGGTCGTCGTTGAAGAGTGTCTTGAAAACGCTCCCAAAGATCCAGTCTGCCACCTTGTTCACCTCCTCGGCGATCTGGCGGATCTTGAACTTGCGCGTTGACAGATGCAGACAGCCGACGCCGACCTCGGTATAACCGCTCGGGCAGTTCTCCAGGCATCCCGCGCCGCCATAGCCAGGCGAGCACCTAAGAGCTTGTGCCTTGATCGTGTAGGACGAAGGCCTCGTGGCTTGTGTCGCCGGTCATGCTGAAGCCGTCCGGACAGTTGGCCTTGTAGCAGCTCTGGACGCCAGCGATGTCGAAGCTGTTGTAGCCGGACTTGCATTTCTCGACGCACACAAACAAAACCTGGTCCCAATCCCCGCAGCTGCAGCCACCCCAATCGCACGGAATACCCTTTGTTGCTCGAGCGTACACCGAGTTGAGGCAGGTACCGATTACTGGCACTTCTTCCAGGCCTCCACAGCCCCCGTAGGAACACGTGGCGTCAAAGGGCGATACGAGAGTGGACCGTGAGAATCCCTCTTTGCAGGCGTTGTAGCAGCTGAGCCCGCTTTTCGTCTGACCCGTCGCGCAGGTATGCGGGAACGGGAGCACCGGGTCGACGCCGCGGAGTTTGGCGTCGCTGAACCACAGTAGGGCCACCTCCGTGTCGAGCACGTTCAAAACCGGTTGCATGGCGTTGATCTTGTCGGTGATGTCGCGCATGAAGGTGCCGATGCTGGAAATTGTCGACTGCAACGTCGTGACGGCCTCGCTTGCCAGCGCAGTTGCGACTGCCGTGATCGCTTGTTGCAGCTGAGCCACGAGCGTCAGGAATACCGGAACAGCGCTATCGATGGCCGAAAAGGTCGCCTTGAGCGGAACTGGCGCGATCGTCTCCAGCGTCGGCCGCAAGCAGGCGGTGTCTGCCAGCCCGCCAAAGCTCCCGAGGGCCTTGCCAAACGACTCGAGGTGGATCGTGATCGCGTCCAGTCCGCTCAGCAGAGATGAGATCGCCGTTTGCCACGGGTCCAGCACAGTAGTCCACAACGTGCCGAACGCGGTGTTCAACACATTGACTGGCACCTTGAGGGCGGTCAGCGCTTGGGAAATGAGCGTGAATGCCACGCCCACCTTGGGAAATGACCCACAAGCGGACACCACTGGTTGCGTGATGGTGATCAGGTCCTTGGTGTTGCTAACTGCCGTCTTGACTGACTCAAAGCTGGTGATATGCTGGTCCATGGTCTCCAGGGACGGGATGAGCGTGCCGAGCGACGCGTTCAGCGTCTGCGCCGTGGTCTCCAGCTCGGCACCAGCGCACGTAGGCGTCGTGCACGTCGCCTGCAGCTCGCGCAGCCTGTCCACCACCGCCCGCACCTTGGTCTCCACGGCGCTCCTCACGCTTCCGCCACGCAAACCGCGCGCGTCCGCCCGAGTCGCCTCTGCGGGCGCGGCCAGCGCGGCCACCAT
This sequence comes from Thraustochytrium striatum, assembly GCA_022244645.1. Classification (NCBI taxonomy): domain Eukaryota; class Bigyra; order Thraustochytrida; family Thraustochytriidae; genus Thraustochytrium; species Thraustochytrium striatum. The sequence continues at coordinate 1,293,323 of JACDIV010000055.1, forward strand.
AAGCACGACGATCACCGCCAAGCGCGCCATCCTGGTCTGTCTCCCTTCGCCCTGCTCCTCGTCCGCTGCCCCTCCTCCCTCTTGCTTGACCAAGCGGGACTGCCGACCTCCCTCGGCCCCTCCTCAATGTTAACCTCAAGTTAACCTTGCGACCAGTACGTAGGGTGCTATCACATGTCATTGGCAGAGGCCTGCGTGGCTGGAGCCTGATGGAAGAGGGGATGAGTCCGCGCTCGAACGCATTTGGAGCCAATACGCGACTTCCGCGCCGTATCGGGAGCCAATGGCCGGCTTGCGCGAAGCGATAGTAAGCAGCAAACCGGCCCTCGGAAGTCACAGGGAAGTCACAGGTGCCGACAGGGCAAGGCTCCTTGAACGCTGACAAGGCTCCTTGACGGAGCGACGGCATGGACGACGGGGCTGAGCGCGGGTGCGCGCGGCGCTGGAGGTCGGCCGCGACGGGTCGGATGAGGCCGTCTTCGCCGCGCTGCTTCTGCTGAGCCGGCACGTGCCACCCTCCGCTTTCCGCGCGGAGCGGGCGCGGATCGTGCATGGCATTCCGCAGGTGCCCGCCTTCGTCGCGCGGCTGCTCGTGTCGGGGGAGGCCTACCGCGCGCTGGCGGCGACGCTGCTGGCGGCGTTTTGTGCGCCAAATGGTAGTGACGACGCAGTGCCGGCGCTTTTCGCGCCGTGCTTGCCGGGGCTGGTGAGCCTGGCGCGGGAGGGTACGGCTTCGGACGAGCTGGACCCGGTGGAGCAGCTGCAGTGCGCACTGCACATTGCGCGCGCTTCTGGGCGCGGTAGCGTCCCAGCAGAGGCCCGCGAGACGCTTGTGGCGATGGCTTGCGATGCTGACGCTGACGCTGACGCGGCAGACAAAGATGCGGCAAGCTGCCCGTTGCTGGCGGTTAAGCTGCTTGCCTGCGCCGATGGCGTGACGATGGAGCAGCTCGCAGCACTCGCCGAGCGCTGCGCCTCTAGACCGGGCTTCTTCCGGTCCGTGGTTGAAGTGGCGCATGGCGTGCTCCCGGGCGCGGAGGATAGCACGTTGGTGCGGCGCGTCGGGAAGACAGCCAGCGCGCCTGAGCGCGCCGCGCGCGCGCTCGCGGACGGCGTGTTCTCAGGCTTCAACTCTTGGCTCAAGCTTGACAGCGCGCATCGCACCGACGTGCTGCGGCTTGCCGCTCTGCTTTGCGAGAACGTTGGCCCGGGGTGGGTCACCGCCGTGGACGCCGAAGCCAAGACCAAAGCGCCGCTGTTCCTGCGCCTGCTTGCGGTGGAGATGTCCGCCCTGCTCACTGCGATGCGCTACGAGCACCTGGACCCTGAATCAAGCGGCGCGCAGGGCGATGCAGAGGACGCCGCTGGCGATGTTGGCGGCGAGCCCGTGCAGGCGCTTCTGGCCTGCTTTCGCGCGCTCGAGCTGGCAGTGGCCTTCCTGACGGGCCAGTACAAGCAGCATGCGCGAGTGGAAGCAGAGCTGCACTGGGAGAATCTGCCGGCCGATAGCTTGCTCGCGTGTCGCCAGGCGCTCGTGGAGGGCTTCCAGGCCATCACCCAGTTTGTGTGCCTCACGCGGGGCAGCGCTGGCGAGGCGCGCGACTCGGAGTGTGTGCGACTCCTGCGGCGGGCGTGCGCGCGCTGCCTGGCTTGCTGGTTAGCAGACGGTCCTGATGCGTCCATCGGTCAGGTGGAGAAGGCCGAGCTCGGGGTTTCCGAAGCCAGCTCTGGCATGGACACGCTCTTCTACCTTGCGACACTGCCAGACTGCTGTGCCGAAGTCGTCTCAGCCGTCAATGCGCAGCTCTTGGAGCCGGATGTCTCGCCGTTCGTGGACGGGATCATGCGTGAACGCCGAGCGAGCTTGTTGCCAGCAGTGCTCCATGCCACGGCGGCCGTTGCTCCTGCCGCTGCGACGCCGGGGGGCAGCAGCTTGCGCGCAGAATGCAGGCTGCTCGACGCGGTGCTCGTGCTGATAGAGCTCGATCTAGACGGCGCGCTGCAGGAGGGGGTCGTCACACGGGATGTGCTCTCGGCCGAAGACCAAGCTGTACTGAGGCAATCGTTCGCCGCGCGGCGCCAGGCCGACGCCCCGGCGGACGTCGAGCATTGTTTCTTCGCTCTGCAGGTGGACGCAAGTCTTGCCTACATCCTCGCGCTGCTGGCTTCCGCGCCGCCTGGCACAGCAGCGGTGCTGGAGCAAGCGGCACAGCTCCAAGCGCACTCGGACGAGCTTGCGAGCACCGTGGTGCCGGCGCTGCGATCCCTGCTGCTGCGCTTGGGGTTGAGTGCAGCTTGAGGGGCTCGAGGAGGAAAGCCAGATGCCGCGCCGCCGCCGCCGCCGTTGCTGCAGCTGCAGCTGCGAGCGCACCAGCATCGCTATCACAATGTGCAACTTTTCGCTGACCTGACTTTCTTTTGCCCCAATCCATGATGAGAAGAGAGCGAATGGACCCAACGGCGATGGCGCGAGCGCTCGCGGCCCTGCTTGTGGCCGCGGCCCTGGGCACGCCAGCGCGTGCTTACGACCCCATGGACCCCAGCGTGGCCGCCGCCTGCCAGCCACTTGCGTGCAGCTCGACGTGGACCGCCTGGGGCGGCAATCTGACGCTGCCCTGCTCGACGGCCTCGGGGCACTTGCCGCTCGGCCTGCCGCCAGTGCAACTGCCGCTGATCTTCAACGGCAACTACGACCTGTGCCGCACCTTTGAGGACGCGCACTTTTGCACGGTGCGCACCAAGACGCCCGTGATCCTGCCCATCCTGGACAAGCACTTCAAGCCCGTGAGCGGCGTGCCGCTCGGGAGCTTCATCCTCGACCAGTGCGTGTCCAAGAGCTGCGACCTCGCCGCGCTCAAAAGGAGCTTTCTGGCGCAGGCAGAGCGCATCGCCGAGAAGATCCGGCGCGACGTGTCGCCCGCAGCGGGCGACGTGGTGGAGGACGTGCTGGCGGCGCTCAAGACCGTGAGCGTAAGCTGCGGGAGGGCAAAGCGCGACGTGGATGCCGGCTTTGTGATCGTGGTCGGCGTGCTCGTCGTGTTTGCGATGGCAGTGACCGCTTGCAGCCTGGTGGCGGTGTACGGGTCGGGGCCGATACTGGACGCCCGGATGGTGCGCTGGTTCTCGATGCCCAACAATGGCGCGCGGCTGGTCGCGGCGATTCCGGGCGACTTTAACGTGCTCAACGGGATGCGCTTCCTGAGCATGGTCTGGGTCATTCTCGGCCATTCGGTGCTCATGTACTCGCAAGACCTGATCAACCCGAACGCCCAGGCGCGCGTCCTGCGCTCGTTCGAGTTCATCTTCATCCGCGGCGCCGAGTACGCTGTGGACACCTTCTTTTTCATGAGCGGTTTCCTCGCAGCCTGGGGCATGGTGCAGCAATTCAGCAAGCGCGCCCTGACCGCCAAGACCTACGGCTTGCTCGTCCTGGGCCGCTTCCTCCGCCTGACGCCCACGTACATGATCGTGGTCTTCTTCACGTGAAGGTGCTTCCCTTTCTTGGCGAAGGGCCCAACTGGGACGCGATCGGACTCAGCACGGACCGGGCCTGCGAGGGCAACTGGGTGTACAACCTGCTCTACGTCAACAACCTCTTCCCTTGGCACCAGGCGGGCGCCATGGACATCTGCTGCGGCTGGACTTGGTACCTTGCCAACGACTTTCAGTTCTTCCTGCTCGCGCCGCTTCTGGTGCAGGCGCACCAGACCGGGCTATCCGCCAGCTCGGGGGCTAGGAGCCTTGCGCTTCGCTACGGCCCGTGCGTCGCGCTCGTGGTAATGCAGATCGTTGTCACGAGCGTCCTGCTGGCCGGCTACAACGACAACCCCGCCACCGATCCGCACTTTCAGGACGGCATCTACACCAAGCCTTGGTGCCGCGTCACGCCTTATGCCATTGGCGTCCTGCTTGCGCTGGTGCATTTTGAGCGCACCGAGAAAGCCGCGGCGCATGAGGGGCTCGGACACGAGGAAGTGCGCGAGCCAGGCAAGCCCTGGAAGCGACTTGCCATGCCCGTGGTGCAGGCGCAGAGTATCATGGGTGGCCTCCATCGTGGGCATGTTTGCGCTCTGCGCCGCGCTGTACTGGCAGTGGCGCTGCGACGAGACGGAGCACGAGTGCGACGTGTTTTACTCGCAGTACAAGTTTGGCTTCTTCCTCTCGCCCAACTGGAGCAAGGCCGGCAGCGTGTTTTACTTTGCGTGGTGCTATCTGTTTTGGTCGGTGCCACTCGCGGCCTTTTCGTATCTGCTCATCTGCGACAGCCGCTACGACGTGCTGCGCCTCAAGTGTTCCTCTCTCATCCGGTTTTTACGCCGCTCGCCCGCCTCACGTACAACGCCTACTGGTGCACATCCCGATCCAGACCTTTGTCATTGGCTCCAGCCAGTACGCGCTCAACTGGCTGGCTCCGCGCATCACGCTCGAGATCGTCGGCTACGTCTTTTTCGCCTACTTTCTCTCCTTCTGCCTCTACATGGTCGTCGAGAAGCCCATCATGAATATGACCGCGTCCCCTTCCACGGCATGCGCTCGCCGCCTAGCACGGAGCCGCCGCGTCCGGACGCGCGCTTTGGCTCCGAGCCGCTGCCGCTGGACCGCCAATTCTCAACGATCACGACGTCGACAGCGAGGCAGTGCACCTCGCCTCGTCGCCAGTCGTGGCGCCTGCGGCTGTCGGCGCCGACGATGAGCCCGAGTACGCGCGCCTCGACAACTCGTGAGCGCAAGAGCATGAATCAACACGCAATCAAAACCATCCTCGATCGGGCTATTCCTTGTTGTTGGTGGCCACTTTGCGGACCTTGGTGGGTGGCTCTTCCCCAAAGTGGGCGGCAAGGAAGGAACCAGTCGGGGCTTTGGGGTCGATTGCCTTCCACTGCGGCGCGTGTACCGCAAGTGCCTCGCATTTGGACTCTGCACCAGCGATGTTGCCCGTCGCCGGGTCGGCAGTCACCGCCAGAGCTGGCAGCAGCGTCCTGATCGTGCTTTGCAGCGTCTCGAATGCGACGCCGTTTCCCTTGGCGCTAAAGTGCAGGCCGTCGCGAAAGAACGAAGAAAGCTCGCCGCCCTCTGCCTTGGCTTGCTCCAATACAGCGGTGAATACGTCGGCTACTGGGGCCCCGACTGCGTTGCCCACGCGCTTGCAGGCCTCTACGTAAGGCCGCACGCGCTCGGTGGACCGGTCCGCCTTAAGCGTGGCCGGGTCCGAGCCGTTTTCCTTGCTCTTTGGCAGCAGGAACGCCTGAATATACGCCTCCCGCGATCGGCGGCGTCATGATGACCACGTTGCCGCACCCGAGGTCTGCCTCGAGCCGGCGCACGATCTCCGTGATGTTGCGCTCAAACTCGTCCACGGGCACGTGCTGCGCCTCGTCCCCCCGCATCGTCTGCCGCGCCGCGCCGCGCCGTCAGCCCGGTCCCTGCCTGCCTGCCTGCGCCTGCGCTTGCCCCGCACCCGAACGCACCGCGCCCTTCCTCCTCCTCCTCCTCCTGCACACTTACTCGCGCCAAAGAAGACGGTCGCGAGCGCCGGACGCTCGCCTGCATGCAGGTGGTCCAGCAGCTCTAGCGCCCAGCGAGAGTTGTAGCCCGAGTAGCCGCGAAACAGGACGTCGGCGCGGCGAATGTACTCTTCCCGTTAATCGTCAGCACAGATCAACGCGGGACCCGCGCGCCAAGAGCTCTTACCTGCCGCCAGCCGCTGGCCCCAGCCGCCAGTCTGCACGCCCTCCTGCGTCAGCGAGTCGCCGAAGAGCACGATCGTGGCCATCTCGCTCGCGCAGCCATCGCGCCAACGCAGCTCTGGATCTTCAGCGAGGAGCCTGCACATCGTTCGGCGGCAAGTTGGAGCTCGCAGCTTGGAACTTGCTGCCGTCGCGCTGAGTGTGCTGGCCTTGGACAACGACACATTAGGTGATGATGGCGGTGGCGGCGATGGTGAGCGAGAACGCTGCTCCATCATCAGCTGTGCATCGAAGTGGCCTCCGACTTTAGCTCCTCGACCTCGCGCCGCAACTTGTCGATGTCCAGGTCGAGCGGGTTGGTCGGCTCTGCAGCCCCCTCGCCGTCGTCACCGCCGCCGTCGTCAACAGCGCCGTCGTCTTCGGCGGGCACGAAACTTGGCGGCCTCGGCATAGTCCTCGGTCGGAGCTGACGCAACGACCACGGGAGCAGCCGCTTCCGCTGCCGGCTCGGAAGCCAGCGAGGCCGCCGACGCAGATGGGGCTGCGGACGCGACGGAGGAAAAGTTGCTGATCGAAGCCGGCGGGCGCACGTGATGCCGCGCCGTGCTGCGCCGGCGGCACATACGGGAGCTGCGCATCGTAATCGCGCGGCGCGTAGTCGCCATTCTGGGCGGCGGGCAGCGCCTGCATGCTCTCCCCAAGCGAGCGGCGCAGCACGTCGTCCAGCTCGGCGCGCAGCGACATATTGTCCTCCTGGAGGTGCTTGCGCTGGTCCTGCACGACCTTGAGCAGGCTCTTGGTCTGCATGAGCTGCGCCTGGTACTTGCGCATGCTCTCGCGCAGCGAAGCGATCTGCGAGTCGTGCGATTTGTGGTGCTTCTTCTCGCGGTCCGCCACGTCGCGCTGCAGTGACTCGAGCGCCGCAATTTGGCCCTGCAAGGACTTGATCGTACCCGCAGAGTCCTGGATCGTGCGCTTCATGAGCTCGCGGTCCGCGTCGAACGAGTCGCGTTCTGTCGTCATCTTGCGCAGCTTGAGCTCGGACTCCTCCAGCTGCTTCTCCATCGAGCTCATGCGCGCGCTGAAGCGGGCCTGTGCCTCGCCCAACGCCGCGCTGGCACGCTGGCGCTCTTCCTGCAGCGAGCGGTTCTGCGAGTTGACCGACTCGAGCTGCTGGCTCAAGAGTGAGAGGCGCTGGCTGAGGTCGTCCTGCTCCGAGGTGGCCGACTCGAACTCGAGCCGCGCGTTCCCAGGCGCGCGCGAGGCCTCCTCGAGCGTCTTGACGTTCTGCTTGAGGTAACCCACCTCGCTTTCCAGCCGGCGGCGCTCCTCCTCCAACATGAGGTTCTTGGCCTTCTCCTCGTCGCGCTGCACCTCGGCGGAGAGCTGGGCGTCGCGCGCCGTCTCGTACTCGATGCGCGTGTTATTGTTGGCCTCTGCGAGGTCAGCAAGCGCGCGCTTTGTCTCGGCGTGCCAGTCCTGGATGGCGACTACACCGAGGCGCTTGTGGTTGTCAGCGTCCGCGCGCAGATTCTCTACCTCTGCCTGGGCCTCGTCGTAGCTTTCCTGCAGCTGCTGGCACTCGGCCGCCAGTTGCTGGATCGTGCTGTGCAGCATGCCAAGCGCCTCCACGTGGTTGCCCGAGCGCGCCGCCATGTCGTTTTGAAGCCGCTGCACCTCGGCCAGCAAGGCGCCGGCCCTCGCGCTTGCCTTCCGTGTCGCGCTGCGCCAGCGCGCCCTCCGTGGTGCGGAGGCGCTCCTGCATCTCCTCCATGCGTGACTCGGTTTTTCGCGCTCGGTCTGGTGCTGCCGCGCCTGCGACTCCATTTCGTTCTGCGTGCGCTGCAGCAGCTCGTGCAGTTGCCGGTGCTCCTCTTGCAGCCGCGCGTACTGCTGCTCGGCGGCCTTCCGCTGCGCGGCGCTCTCGGACACCTTATTGCGCGCTTGCTCGGCCGAGTTGCGCTCGCGCTCGCGAGCCTCGCTGGCCAGTCGGCCAAGCTCCTCCTGGAGTTCGCGTATTCTCGCTTCCAGGCGCTCCTTGTCCAGCGCACGGGCTTGGGCCTGCGTGAGCAAGTCGTTGCCCAGAGTGTCCATTTCGGCGTTTAGAGACCGGATCTCGTCTTGGAGGGCGCGATTGGACTGCTGCAGCTCGGCGGACTCCTGCCGTGCCTCTTCCAGCTCCTTTTGCCGCGCGTCGGCCAGCGTCTGCGCCGACTCGACCTGCTGCTGCGTGCGATGCGCCTTGCTCTGCTCATTGTGCAGGTCCGACTTGAACTGCGCCTCCAAGAGGTGCAGTGCCGCTCGTTTTCCTCGAGCTGCGCCACGCGCCGCTTGGCGCGGTCGAGGTCTTCCTCGAAGCGCTGATGTCCGCCTCGCGCTGCTTGGCCGCCGCGCTCGCTGACCGGGCTTTGTAGATGTGCGCCTCGTTCTTAAGCGGCCCGTGCGCCCGCAACTCGGCGTACTCGCGGCTCAGCTTCTCGTAGCTCTCGCGTTGCCGCGCCAGCCGCTGCTCCTCCTCCTGCCCATAGGTTTCCAGCTGCTGGCTCCTGGCGCGCTCCGCCTCTAGCTCCTCGATCCTGCGCATCTTTTGCTCGTCCGCAAGCCGCAAGTACTCGATCTCGGCGCGCGCCTCCTCGGCAAACTTCTCGAGCCCTTCCACCTCCTTGGCTTTGACGTCGCTCTCCACGCGGTACCGTTTGGCGTCCGCCGTCGCTCTAGAGGCCAGCTCCTGCGCCAGCGCCAGCTTCTTGCGCAGCTCGGCCTGGTCTGCGCGCACAGAGTCGCACACGGCCATCGCCTGCCGCAGCGCTTGCTGCTTGGCCTGCACATCGCGCTGCGCGTGCAGCTGCGCCTGCTCTTGCTGCAGCTGCACCAGCAGCTCGTTCGTGTACGTCACCTGCGCCGCCAGCTGCGCCGCCAGGCTCTCCACCTCCGCGTCCTCCCCCATCGCACGCTGCAGCTGCTCGCCGCACAACTGTCACTAGCCGCGCACGCCGCCACTGCCGTAGTCGCCCTCAAACATCCTCGAAAAACCCTCGCACGCCTTCCACGGCACGCGAGTCCACGCTCGTCGCCCTCGAAGCACCCTTCTGTTGCGGCGCGGCCCCCGCGGCAGAGTGACGGAGTTTGTCCTCGAGCAACGCCCAGGAAGCCGCGCGGAAAAACGGGAGCCGGCGAAATCTGCCTCCGAAAACCCCTCGGCACAAGCCGATGGGGCGCCACATTGGGCCGGCTGGAGGAGACAGCGCAGCCAGAGTCGGGACAGCGCAGAAGGAAGCGCGGCGAGCGACAGCGCGGCGAGCGACAGCGCGGCGAGCGACAGCGCGGCGAGCGACAGCGCGGCGAGCGGAAGAGGAGGGAGGATGGGCGGCATCAAGGGCCCCGCGGCCCGGACGGCGCTGCTCGCGCGCGGCGCCCACCCAGGGCCGCTCGCGAAGCGTGCACCCAGGAACAGCTCGACTGCATGGACCGCGCGCGCGCGGCAGTGCAGGGAGAGCGCGAGGCCGCCGCCGGGGAGGGGCAGGAGGCCGTTTGCGCGCTGCTGCCGGCCCTCTTCCAGGACCTTGCCGGATGCGCCGGCATCGCGGGCTGCGACGGGGCCGACCTCCACCAGGACGCGGACGCGTGCGAAGAGATCGCCGAGAGCTGCGGCGCGGACTGCGGCGCTATCGCCGCGGCCCCCGGCGCGCAGGCCCTGGACGAGCCGGTGGAGATGTCGCAGGCTGCACCGGCCGCGGGCTGGCCCATGGTCGGCTTTCGGCCCGCGGACGAGGCGGCCGAGACGGATGGCGCCTTCAACTTTACGAGGCAGTGGGACTTCACGGACGCGGCCGGCACTAGCGGCCTGTCGCCCGTGCCCCTGCCGAACGGCTGGCTCGTCACCGTCGGTGCGAACGGCAGCCTGTATTGCGTGGACGTCTTTGGCGTCGAGCGCTGGTCGCTGAGCCCGAGCGATCAGGCCGGCGAGGCCTCGCGCATCGTGTCGCAGCCCGTGGTGAGCGCCAGCGGCCACATTTTCGTGGGCGACACGTCGGGAGCGCTCTACCAGGTCTCTGCAAGTGCCGGCGACGTGCTCGCGCGCTGGGAACTGGGCAGGCCGATCCTGGCCGCGCCGGCGGTGGCGTCCGACTACGTCTACGTCGTGTCCAAGGGCATCGTCGGCTTCGCCTCGACGCTGCACAAGATCCCGCTCTCGGCCGAGGCGCGCGCGCCTGGCGCGCGCCAGTGTGCACGCAGGACGACCTGCGGCTGGACTGGGCGGTCGAGGGCCTCGTGTTGGCGGGCGACAGCGTGTTCGCGGCCTGCGCCTGGCAGGGCGTCGTGGAGAAGTTTGATCTGGTGAGCGGCGCGCTGCTGGGCTCTGCCGCCCTCGGCGCGGCCGAGCCTGGCCCGCAAGCGGCGCTCCGCGGTGCGCCGGTGCTCGGCCCGGATGGCTCTGCTTACGTGGTTTCGGCCACCCAGGGCTCATCAAGCTCAACAGCACTATGGGCGAGGAATGGGTGATCGGGGGCCTGAGCGAGTCGACTGGCCGCGTGGTCCTTGACTCGCAAGCTGGCACGGGCTTCGCGCTGTCGCTCGACGGCAAGCTGCACCGTTTCGACACGAGCCTTGGGAAGATCCTAGACACTCGCAACCTCGGCGCGACTGCCAGTGGGGCGCACCCTTTGCTCGACAGCGCCGGCAACGTGTTCGCGGCGACCACCGACGCTGTCGTCGTCCTCAACAACGTGACCCTCGACGAATCTGCCCTTGTGGACGCGCCCAGCGCTCTTGGGGCTGTCCTGGCAGGTGGCAAGCTCTACGTCTCCACGGTGGACGCTGCTATCTCGCAGCTCGCTGCATTCGCGAGCGTCAGCCTGGCTCCCACCAGCAGCCGACCAGCAGCCCCTCCGAACAAGTCGTCCCGGCGCCCACCTCGGCGCCCGTCTCGGCGCCCGTCTCGACGCTCTCGGGCTCGCCCTCGGCGGCGCCGACTGCGGCGCCCAACATCACCGAAGGGGAGGAGGAGGAGGAGGAGGAGGAGGAGGAGGAGAAGAAGGGTGAAGCCACTGCCGGACCGACCTCCAGCCCGACTGTGAACAAGTTTTCCGCCCCCCGGGACGGCCTGGACGACGACGACCACGACCATGGCCTTCGCTGGCCCGACTCGGCCATCATTACCGTGTCCGTGCTCGCCGTCCTAGACGTCCTCCTCATCGGCGCGCACACGCGGCGCAAGCTCAAGAAGAAGAAAATTTCGGCAGAGACCGACTCGCACAGCTCCGGCTCCGGCTCGGGCGTTGAGGCAGGCGATATCGGTGAGAAACCGCCCGCGCCCACTCCGACGGCCAGCCTCGCCAACAACTGACCAGCGGTTCATCGATCGATCGATCTATATACATCATTTGAGATTATTCCACGGCAGAATCGAGTACGACCGAGGGTCTGCGCGGCCCTCTCGCCGCTTTGCGAATGCCGCGACCTGGCGTTGGCTCTGGCGGACCAATTCAAACCCCAGGTTCGGGCCTTCGCCTTTGCCCGAGCGGGACACCCACTGAGACTCGAGATCCAGCAAGCGCCACGCCATGGAATCCTTCCTCGCACTCGTCGCGCTGGCGGCCCTCAAGGCATGGTGCGGGAGGCGTATGACAGACAAGTGAGGCCTTTGGGTGCAAGGCGGCCGTCCGATCGGAGATGCGATGGGCAATGGCTGCGGCCGCTAGATTCGCGCTGGCGTCTGCCGCTCTGCGAGAGTGGCGGCGCATCCTGAGCCCTTGCCCTGGGCATCGGTCACAACCGCGCAGCTCCTCCTCGTCTTGGTGAGGATGGGCGGGGTTTGGAAGTTCTCGCGAGATGCGGCGCTGAGCAAGGCGCTGAGCCGTCGATGAGCAGAACCGAAATCAGCACCAGCCGACCTAGATCAGCACAGCAAGCCAGCCAGCACAGCAACACGAAAGATGAAGGTCTCCGTTGCCGCTGTCGCCGCGCTAGTTCTCGGGCCTTGCGGCCAGCAAGCCAACGCGGAGGAAGGGGGGCTTCGTGCTCTCCAGGGCCGCCGCTGCGCCAACGACTTCAAGTGCCCTGTCAACAGCTACCGCAGGCCGAACCGCGACTGCTACAACAATTTCAACGACTGCACGTGCTACACGGGCTACTACAAGTACAAGGAGATGTGCGTCCGCGACCAGCTCATTGCGATCGACAACCTCTCATACAAGCAGCCTTTCTCGGGTTTCTTTGTCATGGCGCACTCGATGGACGTCGAGCCCCTGTATACCCAGGGCCGCGCGGCAACGGAGGAGCTCGCGCTCCTGGCCGAGAACGGCAACCCCGGCCCGCTTGTGGACCGCTACAGCGACCGTTTCGGCGTGCTCGATGTCGCGGCTGTTGGCGATGGGCCTCTCATGCCTGCGGGCCGCACTGTGATCCGTGTCAAGACCAATGACGACTACCCGTTGATCACTATCGCGACCATGGCCATCAACACCAACGACTGCTTTACCGCGCTCAACGGTGTCGCGCTCAAGGGAGGCGACGTGTACAACCTGCCCGGGATGGACTCGGGGAGTGAGGAGAACAATGAGCTGTGCACGAGCATCCCGGGTCCCGCGTGTCCCAGTGGCAGCGGCAACGTCCGGTCGGGCAACGGGGAGGGCTTTGTCCACGTGCACCGCGGCTTCCAGGGCATCAACATGGGCCGGGAGGACCTCTTCGATGAGGACAAGGGCGCGAGCGGCTTTCCGCTTTCGGCCGACGACTACGACTGGCGCAACCCGCTGATGCGCGTGACGGCGGTCAAGGAGCATTGACAAGGATGATGGTCGACGAGGAAGCAACTAATCTTTCAAAACTGGTGGTGGAAGCAATGGTGCCTTGGCTGCGTATTGCTCCCTGCACATCGGGCAGCGCGCTGCCCTTTCGATAGCAAAGCGCTCGAACGCCGAGATGCACGCGTCATGAAACACGTGCGAGCAGCTGAGCAGCACCACACGGCGCTCGCCAGATGTCTCCGGTGCCTCTGTGGTCGGCAAGTCGAGAACCGCGCCACGCAGATCCAGCTGGGCCATGCAGATTGCGCACTCTGCGTCGCCCTGCTCGCGCTCCTGGACCTTTACAAGCAGCTTGGCCCAGTCCTGCCGCGAAGGCAGGCCCGCGGCGTGTTTGGTCCCAAACACTCGGCGCGATTCGCACAGTGAGGCGTCGAGGTCTCGAAAGAGGCGCTCAAGCGAGTCCTCGCGCGCCGAGATGGACCTCATAAGCCGGTCTGAGCACCGGGTCAGCTTAGTGGCGAAGAACCGACGCCGCAGGCGGGGGTCGCCTCGGCCCGCGCCGTAATGGGCGCCAAGCAGCTGCGCAAAGGCCTTCCGCGCCCACCACCCGCGAGCGCGGCCTGGATACGCGTCGCCGACCGCTCGCGGTGCGCCTTCGCGCCATGACCCACCGTCCGTTTCTCGTAGTCCGCCTTGCGGCACAGCGGACAGCATCGCTCTTTGCTCCGCACGAATCGCTCGCTGTCCAAGCATGCCTTGTGGAAAACGTGCGAGCAGCTCAGCATCAGCTGCTCGTCGGTGCCAAAGTCTTGCCGGCAGATCGCACAGGGCTGGAACGAGTCCTTGCGGCCCTCCGACTGCTGCTCGAGGCGCTTCCACTCAACCTCCGAGAGCTTCACGGGCGGGCCCTGCACGATGCCGAGGCGCTGCGCAAGCGTCGCCCGCTCTGCCGGTGCCTTGCGCGCAATCTCGCGCAGCTGCGCCCGCCGCAAGCTCCCACACGCATGGCAGCGTTCCGGGCCGTCTGCGTTGAAGAGCGTACACCTCTCGCACGTCCAAGGCTCGCTCTCAGCCGCCGCCTCGGCCGGCTTGGCCTGATCCGGCTTTTCCCCGCGCCGCCCGCGACTGCTAGCGCGCACCTTGCCGCCCCGCTTGCCTCCCCCGCCGTGCGGCCTGTGGCGCTGCAGCACAAGTCGCTCAAGCTCGCTGAGCTCGTCACCACCGGCGTCCTCGTCGTCCTCGGCTCGCCTAAGGCTCGCCTGCTGTCGGATGCGCGGGGCCTTGAGCCCGCGCCGCAGCTGCGCGTCAAGCTTGAGCGTGCGCGCAAAGTGGTCCTGCAGCGCGGCCGCGTTGATGCTCGTGGCTCGCGCGCCCGCGCGCGTGGCCATCGCCCGCGGCCCCGTCGCTCGCGGCTCCATCGCCCTTGCCCACGCAAAGGTTCCGGTGAACGGTCACATCATCGGCCCAGTCATTGGGATGACTGTCTTTGACGTGCACAGGTAATCGAGAAGAACGTCGCAGACGTCTTTTCGGAGACGTACAGGTCATCGCAGAGGTGAAAGCCGCGACGTGAAACTCCAGCAGCAGCGAGGGAGGGCGTGTGCCCGATGACGGGTGCGCGCGGGCACGCGTGCAGCACGAGCAGCACGAGCAGCGCGGGAAGCGCGGGAAGCGAGAGCGGCTACGGGCCACTGGGTAGACCCCGCCCCGAGGAGGCAGTGGCGCGCCCCAGCAGGCAAGCTCTGCGCCGCGAGCTGGATGGCCTGGAGGAGGAGATCAGCCGCCTCAAGCGCAGCTACGAGGCCGAGTGCTTGCGGCGCGGCGTGAGGCCGCAAGAGCCCGTCAGCATGGCGGACTGGGTCGCCGGGGACCTCGCGCGCAGGCTCTCGGACGACCTCGGCCATCTGAGCAGCCCGGAGGACTGGAGAGCGAGGCGAGCGAGACGGAGACGGACGACGGGCCGCCGAACGCCCCGCCCGCCGCCGCGCCGCCGCTCGCAACTTGTGCGCCGCGCACGGTAGATGGCCTGGTCACGCCCGTGGAGCTCGCGGCCGCCCAGCTTGCGGTGGGGCTTGCGCTGGCGTTTGCTGTGCCGCTGCCAGACTGCTTGCCGTGCGCAGAGACCTGGGCCTTGCGCTGCGTTGTGCTCGCAGCAATCTGGTGCTGGGTAAAGGGCCACTTGTAGCTATGTAACGTTGTATTTGTTAATGTCAGACGAGGGCGCGGACCTGGTAGCGCAGTGCCGGGTCGAGCGCCTCCGCGCACTCGCGCAGCTGCTTGGAGAGTCGATCGGAGCGCTCTTTGCGCGTCGAGTCAATCTCGGCGGTCAGAAGGGCCACATGCGCTCCAGCGTCCGCAAAGTGGGGCCCCTGCGCAGGGGTGCCGTGGCCAGGGCCAGCGCTGGTGTCGGCGTCAACGTCGGCCCCGGCCCCGGCCCCGGGCCCCGCATCGGCCTCGACATTGGCATTGGCGTCAACGTTGGCGTCGGCATCCGCGTCAGCGGCACCGGCGATGAGCGCCAATGCCTCTTGCTCAAGACGGGCGACCTGCTTCTCGGCCGCGGCGGCGTCCTCACTGGCAGAAGGGACCTTGCGCGCCTCGGCGCCCTCGATGCTGCTAGCCTCATCATCGCTCAACGCGTCCTCTTCGCGCGGGCCGTCCAAGAGATACTTGAAGAGCGACTCGTTGTCCCAGAGCTCGCCATAGGCATCAGAGTAGCGCGAGGTGCTTCGACGCCAGCGGCTGGAGATGGTCGGCTCCTTAAGGAGCGAGCGAAGCGTTGACGCACCCACTTCAAGGGCCTCATCGTTGTCCCGTGTTGGCCGCGCCACGTACTGGATGACCGTCGGCTGCAGATAGTACTCCGGGTCCGCCTCCGTATACATGTCGGTGCGCATAAAGGCCCGCGCGCGCAGCTGCTGCAGAACGAGGCCGAAACGCGGCTTGTACTCGTTCTCGGCCCAGTGCACTGGCAGAGCTGCAGGCCCGGGAAGAAACTTTGGCGGCTTTGCTGGCCGCCACACTCGTGCTCGGCGCCCTTCCGCATTTCAACCGCGTCGTACTGGGCATATACTTGGGCACCTCCGGGTGTGGGAATGGCGCGTAGCCGCACAGTTTGTACTCGTCTGGAACGCGTAGCCGGAAGAAGCCCATGTCCTGAAAACCTTTGATCGGGTCGCTTGGCACGGGCTTGGCCTGGATCACGGTCGAGTCGTTGTACAGCGGAAAGCTCACCAAGTGTAGATCGCTGACGTCGCCCAAGGCGGCTGCCCGAACTGCTGATGCGCTGATCTCGGCCGGGTTGGTGCGCGCAGCGCGCAGCGCCAAAGCAACCGGCCCAGGCTGTGGTGGCTCGGCCGCCGCCGCCGCCAGCGCACCAGCGCCGGGAGAGCCTGATTCTGCGGCACGGGCCTCGTCCGCGCCCTCGCCCTCGCCGGCCGCAGAATCGAGGGCAAGCCCTGCCAGACGCTGCTCGTAGCTGAGCGCCTTGACCCGGTTGGCCGGCTTGGCCATGATCATGCGTCGGTACTTTTTCCAGGCCGGCTCTTCCATCTCGGCCTCGGTCAGCGGCGGCTTGGAGCTCGTTGAAAGCGTTGCCAGTCGGCTCTCCGCGGCGTCCTCCTCGACCAGCTCGCGGACCGCCTTGCGCGTCCGCGCCCCGCCGAGACGCTTCCAAATAGCGGCCAATCGCCTTCTGGCCCGCTGTCGCACGATGATGCAGCCCACAATGCCTTGAAACTGCACCAGCACGAGCTTTCGCCGCCGCCAGAGGTCGTTCTGGTACGGGTCAAAGGACGGCGCGGGAACCTCCGACGAGCCGGCGTGGTGCCCGACGGCGGCCGCCGCTGCGCGCATCGGAGGCACACTATTTGGCCCCATCACTTCGTGGGTCCAGGCCTGGCGCGCTACGCGGCGCCTACTCAACGCTTGCTCTTCAAGCGCCTTCTCTCGTGCCTCGCGGATGGCGGCGACCTGCTCGGGGGCGAGCGGTCGGTCGCCAATGCACCTGGCCTGGCTAGCGAACACACGTGATCTCTCCTCCTGCTCGATCTCTAGCAGCTGCTGCAAAAATACCATTTCCTTCACCTGCCGCGTCGTGGACTGGTCGGCTGCCTGGCAGTCGCTCTGCAGCACGGCATCGACTGGGTCCAGCTGCGCCGCCGCCGAGCGCCGCCGCGCCTTGCGCCGGCTCTGCGAGGTGGCCCCGTGAGCCTCCTTCTCTGTATCCTCCAGGGCCTTGGCCTCTCGCGCCTGGACCTCGCGATGCTTCTCGATCGTTTTCTTGAGCTCCTTGGGCTTGAGCTTGCCAGGCTCCTGCGTAAGCACGTAGTTGGTTGCATGCACCCCGCGGAGGTTCTTTGGCACTTTGATCCCACCAATGTCCTCGACATCGTCGTCCTCGTTATCGCTCGCTCCAGGCGCTTCGCGCTGGTTCTTGCTCTTCTTGTTGTTTTTCATCTTCGGCGTCTCGCGTTCCTCCTGGTTGCTCTTGGGCAGCACCGAGGCCCGGGTCGTGCACAGCGCCTGCGCCGGTGCCCCGGGGCGCCGGACATCGAGGCTTGCCATGGGACCCGAACTCGGGCCCGTTCATAATCTCTTTAACCCGCGCGTCCGCATCTGGATGCGTGTCCATCTCGCGAGAAAAAGTCTTCTCATACTTGCTCACCAAGCGCTCGCGATGCAAGCCAGGCTGGGCGCTGCCTGTCAGCGCACACACTATGGGCTCAAAGTTGAACTGTGAGACGTGCAGGCAAACGGATGAGTTCACGACCACCAGCTTGCGCGGAGTAAACGTGATGCGGATCTGCACCTCGCCGTTCGCAGGCACCACGCCTTTCCGGGGCTCCACGCTGAACTCGCTGTTGGACGACGCGACGCTGATCTCAAAGTCAAAGCTCACTGGCACCTCACAGCGCAGAATCGCAATGCGTGTATGCGTCTCGTTGAGCTCGCACACGCCAAAGTCGATCTTGGTCGGAAAGTGTGCCTTGTTCACCACCGGGTACGCGTGCACGGGTACAACCACCGTATCCTCGCGACCTTTGCCCCAGCTCACGCGGATCTCGTCCGTGTAGTACTTCCACTCCCCGGCACGAACTTGACGCGCACGACCTCGCTGAGGCCTGGCGCCAGCACGCCCCTCTTGCGCACCTCCGTGGCAAACTCGTCGCCGTGGTGCCAAGCACAGTCGTGCGTAGCCTGCCCGTGCTCACGTTGGTCACGACCAAATCTTGCACGTGGCTCTTGCCCAGCTCGTACCCTCCAAAGTGCACCCCGGCCGCACCTGCACCGGCGGCGGGCTGCCCTGGCCCACCGCCGGCTCGGGCGGCCTCCAGGCGCCGCGCCCGTCCACCTTGGCGCCCTCGAGGTCCACGAGCTCGCCAGGGCCCGCCTCCTCCGCCGCGACGCCCTCCATCGCCGTCGTCGCGCCCTCCGCCGCCGCCAAATCCGTTCAACGGCTGAGGGTGCCGGGATCGTTCCGGGGAGAGCGACGTTCCGAAATGGTTCCTTTTCGATTCCGAAAACGTTCCGTGGAAGTGCCGCATCGGTTCTGGAGTGGATCGATCAACGGACACTGGCAGGACGACGTGATGGAGGCGGGCGCGAGGGGCCGCGCCACGCCTGGCGACGGAACGCGCCGCGCCAGCCGGCCGCTCCCGGTCAGGGCGCCCGCTGCGAGGGCGTGCGCACCACCCCAGCTGCGCGTGGACGCGGCATCGCCCAATCAAGGGCTCGGCAGGGTGGTGTCGCCGCCAGGGGCGAGCTCGGGGTGGGATGCCGCCGCGAGCAACGCGCTGAGCCCCTCGGCGAGGTCTTGGCACGGTGGCGAGGCTGTGGGCGACGAGCAACTGCGCCAAAGACGCCGTTTGCGGCGTCGCGGGAAGACGCGATTCGACTTTGACGGGCCGGCTTGGTTTGAGCGCCAGCGGACGGGGTACAAGGGGCTAGCGTGGCAGCATCTTAGCGCGACAGAAGCTGTGGGAGTGTCCGCGAGGACAGGGAGCAGAGCCAGAAGCGCCGCCGTCGCCGGCCACGTGGAGCGGGATGTCCCGCGGGAGCCGCGGCTGCGATTCTCATCGCTGGGTTCGCCGGGTCGCGACACCCCGGCTTGGCTCAACAAGCACGTGGAAGCACGAATGTTTGGCAATCTCTTGGACCTTGCGGCGCAGGAGGCCAGCGAGGCGGAGCTTGGGCGCTTTGGAAGCGAACCTGGCCACGCCACGGCCCCCCAGGCTGACGAGGAGGCGGAGGCGGAGGCGGAAGTGGGTAAAGAGATGGAGGTCCTACCAAGATCTCGCGAGCAAGAGCACGAAGACCGGCTGCGAGCGATTATTTTGCGCAAGGCCCAGGCCAGACGGGACCGGGATCGAGTCCAGGGTCGGTTAAAGCACGGTTACTGCCTCGAGGTCACGGCGGAATTGACGGCAGAGGCATATCAGCTGCCACGCACCCTCGCGCTCATCGATGCGAGAGAACTTGCCATAGAGGTGCAGGATCAGGGAGTGGTGCGCAATTGGCCACTGATCAAGGCCGGGTTTGACATTAACGGCGGCGTGCTCGCCTTACGCGCGCTCCGCGCGGTGCTTCTTCGCGCCGGGCTCAGCGTGCCCCATGCAGGCCGGGTCATCCTGCGTGCAGCGACAACGTTGCAGTCTGGCGAGGACCTTGTTGCCTATGACGATCTGCTCAATCTGTACTTCTCGGCGGAGGACGCCTACGAGACTGACTCGGAGCTCGAGGACATGCTACTATTGAACGAGGAGCAGCCAGTAGCCGAGATTACAAGTGAAGAAGAGCAGGACCTCGCGCAAGGGGAACAGGATCAGGGACAGGAACAGAGCGAATGGGCGACGAGCGGGTCGCGGCGACCGAGCTCGTGGAGGCTGCCCCAAGCGCGCCAGTGCCACGGGTGCAAGAGCGGTACCAGTGGCGCCGCAATAGTGTCCTCGACGACGCGGCACTGTCGCCAGAAGAAAAGTACGCGCGCAAGGTACTGCGCTTGCGTCGAAAGGTACGAGCGGCCGTGGAGGTCAAGGGCGTCCCGCTTGGCGCAGCCGGCGTGACCGCGGACGCGCTGGTTGATGCGCTGGGCTCTTCAGTCACGGCCCTCAAGCGGATAGACCGCGAATGGCTCCGGCCCAAGCCCGTCCGGAAGCGGAGCGTGCTGCTAGGTTCCGCGCACAGGAAGGGCGCAGTCGCGCCAGTGCGCAGCTCCTTTGCGTTCGGCTCCCAGCGCCCTGGCGAGCTGCCCAGTGCCGCGAGTGAGGAGGTTGCCCATCTGATACGCGCGGCCGCCCACGGCGCTGCAAGCGCTACCAGAGCAGCTGTCACTGCTGGCAGCCGTCACGCTGCTCCGTTCGGTAGCTGTCGTCGGGATGCAGGCGCGATGGCGCGGTGTCTTTGTCCGCAACCGCGCGCGCATGTACTTTGAGCAGGCCATGGTGGCGCGGGCCATCCTTGCCCGCGCGATCAAGCTCCAGGTCAAGTGGTTCAAAGTGTCTCAGCGAAAGCAGGCGCTCGCAAGTACGTGCGCCGCAGGTTTGTGTGCTGGCGCGGGTACGTGCGGCTGCTCAATCAGCGGCGGCGCGTCTTTCGGCTTTGCTTTTGGCCCCTGTACGTATGGCGGCGCTACACGCACCGGAGTATCACCGCGCGCGAGAAGGCCAAGATGCTCAAGCGCGTGTGGTTCACTCTGCTGCTGATGCGCAACTTTCGCGCGTGGGCCGGCATGCTGACCCAGTCTCGCACCAAGATGCGCCAGGCGCTGCGGCTTCTAAAGGGCAACCAGGACCGTGCCCTCGCCGAGCGCTTCCGCTTCTGGCGCGCACAGGCCCGGCAGGCACGGCGCATCAAGGAGTCGTGGGAGGCACGGGGCAAGCAACTGCAGGCGGCCCAGCTCCGCGTAAGGATGATCTCTGCGTGGAGTTTGTGGCGTCTGTGGACGCGCGGCAGCGTGACCTGTCGTCAGCGGGCGGCAAGGCTGTACAACTGGGTGCCCGACGACTTTGTCTCGCGGCACCGCATGTACCGGCTTACGCTTGGGCTTCCACAACGGTGCTACGACCCTTACGAGGCGTTTGGCGGCCTACCGCAGATGCCAAGCTACGAGAGCATGATGGGGCCCGTCTGCTGCCTTCGTGCAGCAAAAGGCAGACATGCGGCGCATGTGCGAGGGATACCACGCCCAGTTAGTCAAGGTGGATCGGTACGGGCGCATCACCAACTGCATCATCCGCAACCGGCTCGGACCAGGCGTCATCGCGCAATGGAAGGCGCATGTGGAGACGGCACAGAAAGGCCGCTACGCGTGGCACCACTACGTCTCGACCCTCAAGCGCAAGGCTTTTGGCGCACAGCGCTCGCGCCCAGAGCGGACGCGCCACACGTTCAACCCGCCGCAAGCGGGCCAACAGCGTCGAGACCGCGACACGGCCCACGGTGCTGCTTCCTGGGAGTTCGCCGAAGGGCCGCCGGCGCCAGAGCAGCGCAAGCGCCACTCCGGGCCGTGTGGCGGGCGCGAGCGGCGCGTTGCAATTGCAGCGGGCGCGCCGGACCGCAGCCGGAGCAAGAGCGTCTCGGGCAAGGGCCCAAGGACAGGCGACGACGTTCGTCCATGCGGCAAGAGGGCAAGCCCGAGCAAGTCGACGAGCCCCGAAAGGAAGAGACCAAAGAGGAGGTCAAAGCGCGCTACCAGTCCCAGATGCTCGAGCGGCGCGAGTCCTGGCGGTCCTACAGAAAGAGCGCACCGAGTCGCACACCCGCTGGGTCAAGGACGATGCGTGGCGCACGCGGGGCCTCGAGGCTGCCAAGGGTCACGCAGCGGATCTGCGGCGTCGCGCATAGGGAGGGCTGCACGCTTGAAGGCGCACGAAGAGCGGCTCCGCCTCGCGCGCGAAGACGCCGAGCTCAGCGTGTCGCAGACAGAGAGCATGATTTCAGCCCAGGCTCTCGTGCTCAAGGAGCGCCAGCGCTTGCAGCTCGAGCACGCGGAGCGCCTGCACGGCATGCGCGCTCGCATGCTTCACGACGCCCTGTTCCACGTGATCGACGAGGTGGAGACGGAGCGCATGCGCGACCTTATGCGGCAGTGCCTGCGCATGCTGCGCCTCCGGTGGTGGTGAAGAAGTCGTTCGGGATGATGATGCGCAAGCGGCTTCAAAACTATGTGCGCATCTGCGTGCGCTTGCGCAAGCTGTGGCGGGCCATGCCAAAGTTTCACCTTCTCAAGGTCAAGTGGCAGACCTTCAACAAGTGGCGCCTTTCTGGACGACGGGTACCAGTTCACTACCCCGGGCCTTGCCGATGAGCTGCGCGAGCGGCTGCGTCGCCTCCGTGCCTACAGCGGACGCATCCGCGCCGTGGGCGAAGAGGCGCTGCACGGCACGCAGGAGAGCTGGTTTTTGCGGTGGGTTGAGTTTGCCCAGTGCGCGGCGACGCGGCGGCAGATTGTAAGACTGTCTCGCGCACGGGCCCGCTTGTTTACCCTGCGGCGCTTCCTTTCCGCGTGGCGCACGCATTTGCGGCCTCGTTACGACTTTGAGACGCGCGCCACCACGGAACCGTTCCTGGCTCAGCGGCTCCGGTACGACCTCGACCGCATCAAGAGCAGGGTGCTGTTCGCCGAGCGATTGCTCCTCACCCACAAGCTGCGGTGCCGGGAGCAGCACGTACGGGATGGCATCCGGCGTTCGGTCCGGGGCCAGGACAAAGAGCACCTTTTGCTCAAGAAGGTTCTCGCGCAACACGCCAGGCACGCGCGAGCCCGACTCGAGCTGGAGGGCCGCCTGCTCTGCACGGCCTTTGAAGAGCGAGGCACCTTTTCCTTTCAGGACACGCTCACTGACACCGCCGGGCTGCAGGCCAACGGCGTCGACGGCGGCAGACCCTTCCTGGAGCCCGCCGTGGCGGCAAGCGTCTTCGTGCACTCGGTGCTCGTGGCGATTTCGGACGGCATGGTGGTGGCCCTGCAGCTCAAGATGCGCTGGGAGCCTCTCGGCGCCACGATACTGGACGCAGCCGGCGCATGGCGCGTGGCAGCAAGACGCCGCGGACGGAGACGAAAGCGGCGGCGGAGGCGGCGCTGAGGGTCGGCGCGCGGAGCTCACAACCCGGCCTGGGCGAACAGTGCACGAGTTTGTGTTGCAGGGGATCCACGAAAAGCTCGAGGCAATCGAAGGCTTCGCCCTCGACAACGTCGTTGGGGGCAAGATCCGCTTTCGAACAACGTCCGGGCGGGTGTCGCCGTGGTACGGGTATGGCGAAAGCGGGCAGCGCTTCATCCTGCCGCGCTGCCGCGAAATGTCGGCGCTTGGCGGGCTTCGGTTTGGAAGAGTTTGTGGTGGGCCTGCACGGCCTCGAGTCTGACTCGTCGATTCTGGCCCTGGGGGCCGTGGTTCGGCAAGTGGACCAAACCAACGTGTTCTCGCACTGCTGGCTGGACCGCGTGACGTCCATGCTGGACGATGTGCCCGACGCGCAAAGCAGCGCCGAGCAGTATCGCTTCATCCAGGCACAGACCGCCGCGCACGAGCAGCAGTTCAACACGGGCTGGCCATGCGTTGCGCGGACGTGGAGACGGCGCTGCGGCGCGCGGGCCGTCTTGCACAGCTTTTACGGCACGCGGACGGCACGCCCGAGCCGCTTCGCAACATGCGCGTTGTCATGATGCGTTGGCTCTTCAACTCGCTGAGCAGGCACTTGGTGCCTTTGCCGGATGGCGTGGACATCGGCGCTCGGGACGACGACAGGGCGATCCCCGCGGGCATTGGGAGCGCGCAGCGGCGGCCGCGAACGGCAACATCGCGCGAGGGTACATGATGATCCAGCAGGGCAACGAGCGCTTGCGCGACGCCCAGGTGGAGGAGCGCAACCTGCGGGCGCTCCTTTACCGCAGTGGCGGGCGCGAGGCGCTTAACGAGGCGCACATCGGCGTGGAGCGGTACCGCGCGATCGCGACCAAGCTGGAGCGCAACGCGCAAGCGCTCCAAGCCGCGCGGCGGCAGGTGGTGGAGGGGGCGCGGTGGTGGACAGCGGCCTGCTTGCAATGCCAAAGCTGGACACGAGTGCAAGGGCGCTCCATACTACGCCAACTTGGTGCGCCTAGCCACTATCAAGGAGCAGCTCTTGGAAAATAAGGCTTGGCTCGCTCTCTCTCTTTTCGCTCCTGGCTGATCTGCTTGTGGCACTTCGCGGGCGTCTTGTTTTCTTTTTTCTCTTCTCGCGGCTCTTGTCGATCAGAGCTTTAGCCCAGCACAAGCTGCAGGCCGAAGCGGTGGTTGGTGCCCGCAAAGTTGGTGGCATCCACCTCCACCGAGATGAGCTTGACACCAGCGCTGATGGCCTGGATGGCGTTGGCCGACACCACACCCTTCGAGTTGATCTTGCCCTGGAACTTGGTGAACGGGTCGGCGGTGTAGAGGCCACCGACGGTGAGCAGCTTGGAGCCGTGGTTGTAGGTGGTGGCAAGCTGCACGTCCTTCGAGTAGTGCTGGTGCACGCTGAGCGTCACGTTAGAGGCCTTCTTCTTGGTGCTGACCGAGGCGGTGAAGTCCGGGCCCAGGTAGCCCAGGGCCACGTTGTAGTCGGCCACCGAGGGCGAGCCCTGCTTGCTGTCAAAGCCAGTGCTGTAGCGCACCTCACCACCGACGAGGAAGCTGTCGTACTGGAAGGTGCTGGCACCGTACAGGGTGGGACCGTTCACGTCGCACACGTCACGCTGCCGTTGACGGTGGTCGAGCTGCCCTTGAAGTCGACGCACAGCTCACCGGCCGGCGACTTGTCCGCGCCCTCCTCGGCCTTGACGGTGAAGGTCACGCCGTCCATGGCATCGGTGAGCGACGCCTCGGTCTGGAAGCGGCCCTCGGTGGTCACGCACAGCTTCTTCACGGTGATGCCCTGGAACGGGCTGAACTTGGCCGTCAGCTTACCGCTGGCGCCCTTGCTGCCCGCAAGGGTGCCCTCGGTGGTGAACTCGACGCCGTTCTCGGTCTTGGTCTTGAGCTTGAGCTTCTGCGCCTGGAAGACGTAATCATTGTTGATCACATCGTTGCAGCTCCTGCTGACGTCTATCGTCCCCGGGTCAGCGCCGAGCTCGCTGCGCGGACCGGCCCGATCAACTTACCCTTGAAGGTGGTCGGCATCGTCTTGGTGCTGGGGGTCCTTGCTGCTCTCTGTCTCTCCTCGTTCTTGCTCTGCCAAACCTAACCTCGTGCTGCAGTGCTGTTACGTAGTTCAAGAAGGATCTCAACCCGGCCCTTCCGCTTCCGGTGCGGCACACGCCTGCTCAAGGACACGTGCGAGCGTTACAGGACCCGGAACGCGATCTTTTTCGGGGGAAGATTCCACGTCGAAGGGTCCCCACGAGGGCGCAGCGGTAGGACTCTGGCCTCAAGGCGAGCGTGCGTGGCAACCAGGCTCCTTGCGCGCGCCAGGCTCCTTGCCAGCGCGGGCGTTGGGCGCGACGGAGGGGTCCAGGACCTTGAGCACGCCGGCGTCGGCGCCGTGCGCGGCCAGGAAGAGCAGCCAGGCGACCTGCTTGCGGCTCAGGCGGTCGTTCTTGCTCTTGACTTCCACCAGCTTGAGCTGGTATCTACAGTTGGCCTCCGGGATCGAGGCGGGTGAAGGTTGCGGGAGCCCAGAGTCCGAGTCCGTGACGCGGAAGAGGAGCAGGTCCGGCCCGCCGCCGCCCCAGTGGCGGTAGTCGTGGCAGAGGCGCCGCAATACCGCGACCAGGAGCTCGGGGCCGAAGCAGGCCGCCACGCGCGCCAGGGCGTCGGCCGAGTACTGCGACCACGCGAGCCCGCAGACGGCAATGCCTTCGTGGGCCTTCCAGGACGCGCGGAGCGCTCGCGAGCTCTGGGCGCGAGCAGGCGCTGAGCTCGCGGAAAATGTTGTCAATGAGCGCCGCGCGGTTGGCGTGAACAGTCGGTCGAGGTCCGGTCGGAGGCGCGTCCTGGAAGGGCGTCTGGAACGCGCCCGGCACGTCCGGCGCGAAGATGGCGTCCCCACATGAAGGGCGAAGAGCGCGCGGAAGATCCGGCCTTCGCAATGGAAGCCCTCCCAGCCGCCACGCTCGGGTAATGCTCAAGCGCGAGCTGCTCCACGTTGCAGAAAACCTCGGCGGTGTCGCTCAGACTGACGTACTCGCAGCGCGCAGGCGTGTCAGCGGCCTTGCGCGCGACCCGGACTGATCCTTGCGCCGCCGCGCAAAGATGGTCTCTTGCGCGATCTGACTCTCGCGGTACTCGGCCTCGACAGAGGCGAGCACGGTATATGCGACCTCGAGCTCCTCCCGCCGTGTTGTCTTTGCGGCGGCGCGGAGCAGCTTTGAAAGGCGCGTCTGCGCGTCCACCTTGTACGCACTGCTCGCGTCGATGTGCTGGTCAAGCAGGCAGGCGACGCAGGCCTCAATGGCCTCCCGGGGCTGCCCCAAGTGCTTGAGGTCTATTGAAAGGCGGTTCCACCACAGCCCGCGCCGCCGGCTTGTGGGGCAAGCTGCGAGCAGACGACGCCACATGCGGACCGCTTCGCTATAGTCGTGCGCCTTCTCCACGCAGGTCACGGCCATCTCGGCGGCCTCCGCAAGCGGTGTGTCGGCGTCGCACCAGCTCAGCATCTTGGGCCGGAATCGCGCCAGGCGGGCGGCGCGTCGCGCAGGTACTCCTCCAGCCAGTCCAAGAGCGCCGTGGCCCACGCCACCGGGCCAAGGGAGGCGCTAAGGCCAGCGACATCTCCGGACCGGATGCCAAAAAACGGGGGCCCTGGCCTGGCGACTGCTTGGCAGAGGTGGCCGCCGCAGCGCTGCCCTGCATGGCGCGCGCCTCGCCCTGCGCGCGCAGGGCGGCGGCGGCCTCATACAGCTCAAAGTGCTGCCGCTCGGCAAAGACGCGGCCCGCGGCGCGGCCCAGGCCAGGCTGGAACCGCAGCTTGCCAAAGCGGGCCAGCAACCCCGGCGCAAAGAAGGCACCCGCGTCGCAGTCGCGCCGGCGCTCCGTGGAAGCCTGCACGGGCTGCTGAAAGGAGGAGTCAGAGCTAGTCAAGTAGTAGAGCGACCAAGCGCGCCGCACCGCGGTCTTGGCGGCGTCGCCAAGCGCGACGAGCTCGCCCCCTGCCGCCTCGACTATGCGGGCCGTGACTGGCGGCTTGCTGCCAAACAGCGTCCGCTGCTTGGCTGCGGCGTGCAGCGCTTCAATCGCTGCGGCCTTGGTCTTCCCGGCCGCCAGTCCGAGCCTTTTAACTATCGCCTGCAGCTCGGTGGCGCTCAGCGCGGACTCGGCCGCGCTTAGAGCCTCTTGCGCGCTCGCAGCCCCGTCGAGGGCGCGAGCAAGGCCGCGCTCCGACAGCGCCGCGATAGCCGCGCGCACCAGGTCGCCGCGCAGCCTCGGGCCGGTCCCGAAAATACCCTTGGAGCTTGTCCAGGCGGAACCACGGCCCGCGCCGATTACACAGTCGCGCAAAGAGACTCACGGCGTCTTGCGGGCACTCACCGCAATCAGTCCAGTGACGAGACGTGCATCATCGGGGTCAAAGAGCTCTGCGTAGTCGTGCCGCTCCTGAAACACCGTCCGCAGCACCATCTCCAAATGCTCTCGGTACGCCGTGTTGGGATCAAATGGTCCCTCACCCTGTTCCCCTTGCTCGGCTCGCTCCTCCTCTTCCTCGGCCTCACCCTCCCCGCCTTCAGCCCAGCCCCGAGCCGGCGCCCAATATCGGCTCACCCTCCCGCGGCCACGCGGCCACTTGAGCCACCCCGCCCCTCGCAGTGGCGTCCCTTCCCTCCTCCTCCGGCGCGGCCGCCGCCGCCGCCGCCGCCGCCTCCTCCGCCGCCTCCTCCGCCTCAAGGTCGATGACCTCCGGCGCCATCTTGCGCATCCGCAGCACCTCGCTCGCGCCCTGGCGGGAACGGCGGCGCTTGCGGCGCTCAGTGAGCTGCTTGATGAGCATGGCCAGCGGCCTGTCGATCGCGGCTGCGCGGCTGCGCGGCTGCGCGGCGTGCCACCCGGCGCTGGCCTCTCCTGGCCGACGATGGATCCATCTCGCAGACCGCGGCGCCGTTGGGCGGAGTGGGAGAGCAGCGAGGGAAGGGCGTGCGCGAGGGCGGGCGGGGGGCGGCGACGGGGACGCCATGGGCGCTGTGCCCGGCGAGGCCGTGCTGCGTTTCTGGCGCGAGGAGGTGGGCAACTTCTTCGACGACGTCTCGCGCGAGCATGCGGTGCGGCACAGCCACCTGATCGCGCGCGAGATTGGGCCAGAGCAGGCGGCGGCCTGCCTGGAGGAGATCTTGCTGCCGCTGGAGATCTCAGACGCCGTGCTGGTGGCGCTGGCGCGCTCGCTCGGGAAGCCCGAGTTCAAGGGCTGCCGCCGGGCATTCAACCTGCTGGTGTGGCTGCTCGAGAAGCCGGAGCGCGAGGTGCGCAACGCTGCCGTGAAGGGCGTGGTGAAGCAGGGCAGCGCGGACACGTTGGTGCTGTACCCAGAGCAACGCGCGCTGTCGCGCTTTGACGCGGCGCCCGGAGATCCCCCAGGAGCCCGAACGAGAGGAGCTGCTGCTTTTGCCGGCGCTGTGCGACGTGACGCCGTACAAGAGCTTTTACCAGCGCGTGGCGGTTTGCAGCTTACTCGCGCAGCCGATCCGCACGGGGCTGACAAACGAGCAGGAGGCGGACATGGTGATGCGGCTGTCCAAGGACCAAGTGCCCCAGGTGCGGTTAGCGGTGGCCAGGCTGCTGGGGGAGCCCCAGCGCTCCGCCGACGGGCGAGCGCCGCGCGCCAACGAGTCGCAGGTTCCGCCCGCCACCTTTAAGGACTTGATGGGGACCCGGATGATCTCGTGCAAATCGGGCGCCATTGAGCATTGCCTGGCGGCCTTCCTCATCAAGATTCCGCTCGAGCAGCGCTTTGCGTTCCTCTCGGAGGACCTGGTGCACTCGTCCAGTTGGCGAGCGCGTTTTGCGCTGGCCAAGCAGCTCGACTTTGTCTTCAAAGGCGTGCACCCGCCCAGTGCCGGTGGCAACGGCGGCAACGCGGCGGAGGGCGGCTTGGGCCAGGGCGGCGGTATGGATGTGGACTCTGGAATCGGGTCGCCGCAGCAACAGATGATGAAGGAGCGGCAGCAGCAAAAGCCCGGGGGCGCACAGGCGCAGCCCCAGGCGGGCTCGGCTGAGGGCTCCAGCAGCGGCAACAGCGGCGGCGGCGGGGGAGACGTCCTCAA
Organism: Thraustochytrium striatum; assembly: GCA_022244645.1. Classification (NCBI taxonomy): domain Eukaryota; class Bigyra; order Thraustochytrida; family Thraustochytriidae; genus Thraustochytrium; species Thraustochytrium striatum. The sequence continues at coordinate 1,321,969 of JACDIV010000055.1, forward strand.
GGGCCTGCGGGGGGTGCTGATGGAACTGTCACAGACCCGGAGCCGGACGTGCGGGCGGAAGCCGCCAAGCACGTGACCCACTTTGTGGACGCGGCGGACGAGTTTGGGATGCTGCTGGTAACGCGCCTCGTTGAGGACGAAGACAGCGAGGTGCGCAAGGCGGTGCTCTCGTGCTTTCCGGGGCTCGCCAAGCTGTACTCTGCGGACGTGGCGCGGCTTTTGAGCCACATCATTGTCGGCGACTCGGAAGCTGACGTGCGCACCATCGCCGTCAAGACGTTCTTCGAGGAGTCGATCATCGGCAGCTTGCCAAGCCTGATTGCTTGGAGGTGCTGCGCACCATCTATAGCTCCACGTCGCAGCCCGTCGCCAACCCGAGGCCGTGTTCAGCTGGCGGACCAAGAACGAGGCCGTCAAGGCGATCCCATCCGCGGCGCGGCACGTTTCGGGCGACGTGTGGGCCGAGCAAGCTGGCGGGATGCATTTTTTCAGCCAGTGCCTGCAGGACCACGTCTATAGCGTGCGCGAGACGGCGCTCAAGCTCGGCGAGCTCACGCGATTGTACGGCCAAGACTGGGTGCGCAAGAAGGTGGCGCCTCTGCCGGCTACCCTGTTCAAGCAGGCGGACTACAAGGTGCGCATGAGCTCTCTTGCCCTGCTGCACGAGCTGCATCGGGTGGGGTGCACCACCGAGAGCCACGCGCAGCTGCTCCGGATGGCGCAGAGCGACCCAGTGCCCAACGTGCGCGCAAAAGCGCAGCAGCTCTTTCCGCAGGCCTCCTGATCACGGCGGCGCGATGCTCCTGCAAGCGGCGGCGGCAACGGTCGGCGGTGGCAGGAATGTCTCCTTAAATTCCTTTCCTTCCTCTCCAGCCTTCCCTCCTCGTTCGTCGCTGGGTTGCGCTCCAGCTCGCAGCAGACCGCCCCGAGCGCCATGCGAACGTCTGGCCGCGCAGCGACCATGCGGTCCACGAGGCTCTCCACCACCGGGTCCAGCTCGCCTGTTGCCCCAGACGCTGCTGCCTTGGTGGTATATGCGCAACAGCGCGCGGGCGCCCTTGGTGTGCACAACGGTGAACGCGCCGTCGAGCGGGAACGAGGGCATCTTAAAGGGGCTCGCGATGAAGGGCAGCTTGCCGCCCGCCTGTTGACGAGCGCCCGCAAAAAAGCACACCCCGAGCGACCAGGTCTCGCTCCGGATGGGGTCGTACGCGCCACGAGGCCCGTAGTCCGGCCCAATCTTGGTCGGGCTGTAGCTAAACACCTCGGGCGCCATCCAGGGCGTCGTGCCGGCCTGGCCGTGGATCGGCGCGTAGTAATACGGCTCCGCGCCGCGCCGCAGCGAGGCCGCCAGGCCGAAATCAATCATCTGCACCAAGAGGCCCTGCTGCGTGCTAGAAATCACAAAGTTGTCGGGCTTGATGTCCCGATGCGCCACGCCCACGCTGAGCATAAAATGCACGGCCCGGGCCATCTGCAGGCACACCGAGCGCAGCTCGTGCGAGAGCAGCGTCAGGCGGCCCTCCACCACCTGCGAGCAGAACGCAGTCAGTGACATATCGTGGATGGGAAACACGGCGTAGATCTCCCGCTCCGTCTCAAAATAGTGCGTGAAAGAGTTGATGTTGGGGTGCTCAAACATGGACAGCAGCCTGCCCATAACAAACTCGTTGCGGAGCTGCTGCACCAGCCAGTAGCGCTGCTCGGGCCCGTCCAGGCCCTTGCGCGACTTGTTGAGCACCTTGATCACCACGTGCCCGCAAGACTCCATCTTGCCGGCAAGCTCGTCCCAGCGCTCCATAAGCCCACAGTACACAAAGCGGTCCTCGACCGGGTTTGTGTGCATCACGCTCTGCAGCGAAAACGTCTCGGCCACGCCGGCATCATCGCGCGTCACCAGCGTGGTCACCTGGTTGTGCACGAGCACCCTGAAGACGCGCTCGACGTCCAGGAAGCCCTCGCAGACCTCTCGCAGCTCGCAGTCGGGGAGTACGGCATGCCGACGTCCTGCAGCGCCGCCATCCACTGGTTCACAAGCTCCTGCGTCTGCGGCACCATGTGCGGCGCCTCCACGCCCGCCGCCGCCACCAGGTCCCCGGGGCGCAGGAAGTGCGCTGCCACCCCGAGCCACACGCCCAGCGCCCAGCGCTCGCGCTCGATCGCGTCCTGCTCGTCGCCCGTCAGATAGTCCTGCCGAAGCCGCTTGCTCAGCCACGCGAAGCGCCCCAGCACCGCGTGCGCCACGCCCGCCTGCGGCGCGCCGCGCTGCCAGGGCTCGCGTGCCGCCGCGTCCTCCATCTCCGGGCCTCGCTCGTCCTCGCTGCTCATCTTTACCGCGACATCCCGCCTATCCGCTTCTCCCCTGTCCTCCGCCAGCGCCCTCTGCGCCGCCCTCGCCAGCTCCCGCTCCCTCCTGCTAATTCTCCTGCTGCTCCTGCTCCTGCTCCTGCACCGCGTTCCCCTGTGCCGTGCACGGCACACGTGCCTTGCACGGCACACGTAGTGGTACCGTATCACAGTACGGTACCGGTACCACAGTACGGTACGGTACCGTACCGGTACCGGTACCGCACCACACTGTGCGACGGATTGTTGCTGGAACGATGATGATTGCTCGAAATTTGATGCTCAGCTCGAGCTCGCGCCCTCCCTCATGGGACTTTGGTTGACGGTGGTGCGCTGGCTGGCGCTGGCTGACGCTGGCTGACTGGGCTCGGGGGTGTGGGGTGTTGATTGTCAGTCTCAAGACTGGTCTTGATTGAAAGAAATGAAGCAAGCCACAATCCGGATTGCCGGATGATGAGCCAGCCTGGAGGAAGCCGGCGTGGTCATGCGCCGCTGCTGAAGCGCCTTCGAAGCGTCATGCCGCGGCTTGGCATCGTTCCGGCAACAGCTCGAGCCAACCGTCGGCTGCTTGCCACCCGTGTTGCGCCAACTTGGAAGCGCGGCGATCAGAGCCCCTTTCGCAGCAGCAGCAGCAGCAGCAGCAGCGCAGCAGCAGCAGCGGCGGCGGCAGCAGCAGCAGCAGCAAGCGAGAGCAAGCGAGCGAGAGCAAGCGAGCGAGCGGGCCAGCTTCAGCGGTGCTCGTCAGCGCTGAACCGTGCGCGCTGAGCCTAGTGCGGGCCGGGGCGAGCCGAGACAGGCAGGGGAGGAGGAGGAGGCAGCGCGGACGCAGCGCCGTCCCGCGCGAACAGCAGGCGACCCACAGGCCTGTGCAGCGGCCGCTCGATGCGCCCGCGGTCTCATGAGCATCCAACGCTTCTGCCCTCAGAAGCAGCGCAAGTCAGGAGGAAAAGGCGACGTGGTGGTGGCTTCGACGGCAGCGGCGAGAGCGAGGCCGCACGCGGCCGCGGCGGCGACGCGAAGGGCGGCGCCATGGACGCGAGCGCGGCGCATGACGCTGGCGTCAAGGCGGGCGGCGAGGCGGGCGGCGAGGTTGACGCTTCGCAGCCCGTGGAACCATGGGAGGGCATCCCGACCCGGGAGCTGGCTGCCAAGGTGAAGCGACGCATCGAGTGGCTACAGCAGGCGCTGCAAGGGCTACAAGAGCAAACAGCTGGGGACAGGGGCCGCACGAAGAATCTGGAGGACGCCGAGAGCGCCAAGCGGCGGCGCGCGATGCGGCGGCTGCAGAATGAGGTGGAGCGCCTGACGTCGTGGAAGACGGTGGCCGACTTCCACCTGGGCCTCGCGCTGGGCGTGCACGAGACGGACATGTTTTACGCGTTCGAGCCGTTCCTGCAGAGCCACAAGCCGACGATGGCCAACAAGTTTCACCAGGGCGCAGAGCGAAGCATCCTGATCGACGGCGAAACGAACGAGCACTTTACCTTTATGCGCGTGCTGAACGAGGCCGGGTCGGAGGAGGAGCGGCGGTCGATATTCCTGTGCGAGGCAGTGGAGCCCGCGGCAGGGGGCGCCCCCGCCGCGGTCGTTCATGGCGGTGATCAAGTGCCTGAAGAAGAGCAAGGACGCGCTGGAACGCGACCGCCTGCATTACAAACGCGAGTTCGTGGCGCACACGATCGCGAGTGGGTTTTCGCACCCAAACATCTTGCCTTTGCACCGCCACTACGAGGCGCAGGGCATCGACTATGTGGCCTTGCCCTTCGTGGAGAGTTGCCTCTTCGAGCAGGTCACCGTGCAGTACCGGTACAAGCGCCGCGGCTTTGAGGAGCCGGCCACGCGCCGCTTGCTGCGCCAGATGTACACGGCCGTGTGCTTCCTCAGCAACCTGGGCCTCGTGCACCGCGACCTGAGCTTGGAGAACTTTGTTGTTTCCGGCGACGGCAAGGTGATGCTGATCGACTTTGGCCTCTGCCAGCCGCTCGCGCTCGAGGACGCCGAGTCTGGCAAGTGGAAGCGCTCTCCGAACAGCTTCGCGGGCAAAGTCTACTACATGGCGCCCGAGGTCTTTGACCAGTCCAGCGGCGACGAGGTTGACCTCATCGCCGCCGACGTGTGGTCCCTCGGCATCTGCCTCTTTATCATCGTGGCGGGCGTGTACCCTTCCGATGCCCCAACCACTCGTGCGAGCGCTTCCGCCGCCTCGCCTCGCGCGGCGTCGCGAGCCTGCTGCGCGGCCACATCCGCTCGGGGGACATTTCCGACTTGCAAGTCTCGGATGCCTTCCTAGACCTCATCGAGCGCATGCTCAAGGTAGACCCCGCGCAACGCATCACGCTACTCGAGATGCGCACGCATCCTTTCATCGTCGGCTCATGAGCGACGCACACAAAGCTATTTCTTTGTGTCTGATTCTTGGTTCTGCTGCTGCTGCTGCTGCTGCTGCTGCTGCTGCGCCTTCATGCGGTGCTGGCTCTGGACCTTTTTGCCCTGCAGCCCGCCTGTGCCGAGCAGACGCATGTGGATGTGCACCTTGGGGTCCTGTCGGGCTTTGAGCACCGCGACAGCCGTGGCCCTGTCCAGCTTGCTGCGGAAAACCAGCTTCCGTGGACCTGGTAAGCGACCAGTGCCAGCAAGCCTCGCCGCGCGGCGCTCAGCTCGGCCGGATCGAAACCCACGCTCACGTTCTGCTGCTCCAGCACAGCCTTCATTTCGCGCTCGGACAACGGCGCCGCGACCCGCAGCATGATCTGCAACACGCTCGCCGCGAGGGGGTGAAGCCGCAGCAGCCGTGCGAGGAACTGCTCAAGCAGCGCGTCGGTGCTCGTCGTGCGAAACATCTCAAGCATCGGCACCACGCTTGCGCTGTGGTCCGAAAGGCGTTCCTCCACGAGCCCAAGGTTAAGGCCTCCAAGATGGTCGCAAACCTCCCAATGGACGTGTCCGCAAACTTGTCAGCGGCAGACAGATGCAATGGCTGACTATCGCTGCCGCCGCGCCCACTCTTCACAGGCTCTGGAGGTCGCATCTGGCACCACCACAGACTGTCAGTGTCGCTGAGCCGCTGTAGGGTCTCCGGCTCGGCGTTGCCGAAACGGCAGCGAAAGTGGCGGCGCACCATCTGCGTCGTGCTGTACACCGAGCGCGTCATCTCGCCCGGCGGTTTGCGCGTCGGCAATGCGCTGCTGGCTCTCGGTCCACAGGTTTGCGCGACCGAAGAGCATCATGTTCCAAAGCTTGCTGAGGGCGTCGCGGTACGTCGGCGTGGCGGGCTGCATCGTGCACACAAAGGTGAGGACGCTCGGATCCAGATCTACGGGCAGCGCTGCCAGCGGGGTTTTGCTTGCCTCCTCAAGGAGGTGCAGGTCGTCCACGATGACCAGCAGCCTGGACCCCATGCCCTCGAGCGCCTCGAGCAACAATATGAAGGCCGCAAACACGCCCGCCTTCTTGCTCGTGCGGTACGCCGGTCCAGCTCGGCACCAAAGGTGCGCTCCGTTTCTAGCACGACGTGCTCCAGCAGCTGAGCCATCGTTTTGATCTCGGTCGTGTCGTTGAGCAGAAAGCCCAGCACGAGCGTGCGCATTGTGCCGATCTGGACCAGCTGACGGAAGGCCGTTGCAGGCTCACCCGGCGGGGCGTCGCTCGACCTGCTGCTACTGCTTTGCCCACTCAGAGCGTTGGCTAAGCGGGCGGTAGCCGTCCCAAGGCGGGAACTCGGTCTTGATCTTGTCCAACAAGTTGACCACAAAGGATGTTTTGCCGGAGCGCCGGGGCCCTGCCAGTGCCAACGGCGTGCCTCGTGCCCAGCTCTTTGGCACGTGCGACTCGCCCTCGCTCCACACGGGGTCGAGCTCCTCCAAGAAGAGCATCCTGCGCAGGCGGTCCTCCACGCAGACGTCCTCCTTGGTCACGCCAGAGAGGTGCTGCCATGCGATGCCCCGGATGCTCAGCCGCTGCTTTTGGTGGTATATCAGCTCCTTGGTCCGCCACGGCAGGGACTTTGACACTGCATCGTCGGCGAGCTTGATGGCCGAGCGCACCGCGTTCTCCTCGCGCCGGGACGGGGCCCGGTACCGACGGACATGTCGCGCGGTCGACTCGAAGCGCAGGAACTCGGTGACGCTAAACGAAGGCACGTACTGAAAGGTGTTCTGTAGCGCGCCGCGAAGCTGCGCGCAAAAAAAGTGCGCCGCGTCCTTCGACGAGGAGAAGCTCTCTTTCAGCGCTGCGCCGGTGTTGATGGGTTTTCCTCCATGCGCAGCAGGCCATCATAGTTGATGCTCGAACTGGGCTCGTGCGAGTCCTCGGTGAGCGCCACGTCGTCCGCCTTGTACACGGCGTGCCGCTTGGCGACCGAGACGCCCCGGCAAGCGTCAAGGTCGCCCTGGGAAAAGGGAATGAACCACGCAAAGTCGAGCGCGTGCTCAAACAGGCTCTTGCTGCTGCTCTTTGCGTCGTGCAACCAGGGCATAAAGTGAAGCAGGCGCGGGTCGACCTGCGTGCGAAGGTGCCAGCCGTGGCGGTCCCCGAAAATCAGCATCACAAAGGGCCGGCACGCGTCGATCTCGTAGAAAAACGTCTCCAAACGGCGCGAGCGGTCTGGCTTGCGCGAATCTGCCGGCCCAGGGCCGCTGGCTTTTGCCCCGCCTGTCCCGCGGTTGTTGAATTTGATGCCTGTCTTCGAACTGCGCCGCTCCCGACTTGCGGCGCGGAGGCGCGGGCGTGGTGCGACCCAGTCCAGATCACCAGGTCAAGGTAGTCCATGAGGTCCACCAAGGTGAACTCAAACTTGTACGACTTGGCCATGGGGAGCAAGAAGCTCTCTAGCTCTGCGTTGAGCCTCTTGCGAACGCCAGGGAGGTCCCGCACCGGGGATACTATCGCAATTCGGACATGGCGCGTCACAGGAAGCGCCGCGATGTCGTCCAGGCTGATCTTGGCCCGCACGCGCAAGCGCGGGCTCTCCCCTGTCAAGATCGTCTCTTCCATGCTGCAGAAAGAGCGCAGCACGTATGAGCCGGCTCAATGTTCTTGAGCAGGTCTTGGTCGCAAAATTCGACCACCCCCTTTACTTGGGGCCGAGCGGGCGCTGTACCAAGCAGGCGGCCAGCTGGTCCGCGAGCTCCACGGCCTCCCCCACGACCAGCCGCCGTCGTCTTCTGGGACCGTCTCTGCGCGAAATAGCCCAACCCAGTCGTCCTCGACGCGGTCGCGGGTCCGAAAGCCATGGCGTACTTGGCGCGCAGCGGCGTCCCGCACTCCACCCACAAGCTTGCGCTCTGCCAGGTAAAAGCGACCTCGACATGCACCAGCGTGAGCGGCACTCCAGCGCCAATCGAGTGAAAGCTGCCGTGGATAAAGTAAAAAGGCCAGGTAGTTGCCTGCCTTGAGCGGTCCTTCTCGTCAAACCGCACAGCCCCTTGTTGCCGCTTGGCACTGGCTTCCAGGCGAGCACATTGCGCGCTTCGACCTCGGACGAGAAGCGCGACTCGTTCGGGGACTTGGGGAGGCTGAAACCAGCATCACAGCGCACCAAGGCGATACGGTCCATGTCGCCGTGCTTACGGCTGGCCTCATCATGGTGTTCGTACTCGTACTCGATTATTACGGGCTCCCGCAGGACCGATCGCCGACCAGACGACACGCGAAGCCGAGCCGTAGCCCGAAACTCCTCCCACTTGGGGTAAACCGTCTTGATTGCCCGCGCGGCCTCGCGAGGGGCGTCCTTGGTGCCGCCCGCTCCGGGTGCGGTCGCCCCAGTGAAAGCTTTCATGTCGCGCGAGAAGAGCGCGCACTGCGTGCCCTCCACAGCCGAGCGGCGGTCGCATTCTTTTCGAGAACGTGCCTGCTCCTGCTCGTCTGCGGCGTGACGCGCGTCCGTGAGGGCGAGCGCCTGCGCTTCAAGCGCGCTCTCCAATGCGATTCCGTGCAGGCGCTTGAGGTGCTCCTCCGGCGTCCGCTCCAGCTCGCGTGCCTCGCGCTTCTTGCGCTGCGCCAAGTAGCACTTGATCAGGTTCTGCATCGCCTCTTTGGTGGATGGGTCGGTCATGCCTAGCGCCTCGGCGCGGAGCTTGAATACGTTGGCCAGCAAAAGCTCCCCGCGCTCCAGCGTGTCCTTCACGACAGAGCTGGGGCGTTGCGTCTGCACGCGCCGCCAAGGCTGTACTTTGCCGCGCCCTGGCGGCACCCACTCCGGCTGCGAGTCGAGCAAGCTCTCCTGCTCCGAGTCACAGCGCTTCAATGCACCCTTGCGGATGCCAACCGTGGAAGTGCCGAGCGTTCCCATCGTCACGCTGCGCGACAAGGTGTTGGCTCCATTGCCTCGCATCACTATGGAGCTGGCGAGCCGCTGCATGGGCGCCTTGCTTGGCGGGGGATCTTTGATCTTGTACTTGTCCAGGATCTCTCCGGGTGCGTTAAAGTACCGCCGGTCTTTCTCCGCGTCCACGCCCACCTCCAGGGCAAGGTACGCGGCTGCCGACGAGCGCAGTCGCGTGACCTCGGTGATGGGCATCTTGAGGAGGCCTTGGAACTCGGGCCGCTCCCGCAAGCCCTCGGGGAAGAGGCCCTCGCGAAACTTGACAACCTGCGACGCGTCGCTCATGTGCCCGTGGTGCTGGAACGGCAGCGGGCTCCGGCACTCCTCGTCTTCGAAGAGCCGCACAAGCTTCCCGGACTGCGGTCTGCGCTTCACCTTCGCCTCGCGGCCGCCTTGCCCGCCGTCGTCTCCTTGCCCTTTTCGCGGTCCGTGGCCTTGCCAGCCCAGACCGCGGCCTCTGGCTCACTGGCGACAACACAAGGGGCCGGCGTTCGCCATCGTTGTCGCCGAACTTGAGCGAGCTCCGCGTCGCGCTGCGCCGCATGGAGCCGATGCGGGCCGGCCAGAAGGCGCCTCAGCCCCGCCTCCAACTCGCGCGGCTCTGCAGCACAGCGTCGCCGTCGACGGCGGCGGCGGCGATGACGGCACAACGGTCATTATTTTTGGGGCAGGAGCGCCACGTCGTTGCAACAGCGACTTGTTGATCATCAAGATGAAGAAGTGAGCAGGATAAATGACTAAGCCGGCAGCGCGGCGAGCAAGGCGATGCCCGCGTCCTGCGGGCTGGACGCGCCGGTGTCCACAGCGACGAGGCGAACCGCGAGGCGGCTCTGCAGCTCGCAGAAGAAGGCCCTCTCGGTGTCGGGGAAGCGCAGCTTGACCGCGAAGAGGAAGCCGTGCTTGGCGACGCTAGACGGGCGAGCGTATCGAGCAAGCCGGCGTAGGCGCGCGGCGTACAAGATGTCTGAGCACAGGACCAGCGTGGGCCAGCTGCGGCCTGCAAGGGCTGCCTCCTCATCGGCCTGGCTGCCCCTGCGTGGCACGAAAGGGTGGGTGGTTGGGTTAGAGAGCTGCTTGAAGAGCGCTTTGCCTCATGGAGGGCTCGGGCGGGTCTTGACTTACCACGCGAGGTTCCGGACCACTGTCGAGGACCCCAGTTCGGGGGCGTTCATCTCGACGTTTTCCTGGAGGGTGCCACAGAGCTCGGGCAGGTCTGTGAGCGTGACAGACGCAGCCCCAAGCGCGGCAGCAGCGATTCCCACCGCTCCTCCACCGCGCGCGTCAGCCGTGCCGCCCCGCCATTATCCCTCCGCCCAGCTTACCCGTCCCGCTGCCAAGCTCGAGCACGTGCTGCCCAGCCAGCCAAGAGTCGTCGGGCGCCCCAGCAAGCGCCTCAAGCATGTGGCACATCTGCAGGCCGCAGTTCCACACCACGGCCCCCAGGCTCTTGCTGTCAGCGTCCTGTCGCACGCAGACCGGCCCGGCGCCTCGCAGTTCGATGCGCAGCACCTCCTGCTGGGCGCGGCTAAAGTCCACGCCAAGGCGGCCGCTGCGGGCCTTGGCCGCCGCCTGGAGGTCGAACCCCGCCTCCCAGTTCGCGGACAGCGCGTACCCGGCGCGCGCGGCGACCGCCTCCATCTCGCGCGCCATCCCGATTCTTGCAGGCGACTTGCACGTCATCGCGACGTGACAGGGGGCCGCCAGTCACGTCTTAAAATCACTCGAGCCCAGACGTCCTCAACGGTAATCTCCTTTTCCGTGCAGCCTGCGGCGACAGGCAAGGGGCGAGCGCACGCAGACGATGGGCGACCGCGTGGAGGTGTCCATCTCGTTCGACGACGACGGCAACGTCCGCGTACTCGACGCCGACCGGTTCGAGCGGACCAAGGCGCTGCGCGACGAATGCAGCGGGTTCGGGGACAAGGTTAGCAACTTCACGGAGGCCGTGCACGTTCGTGCAGGTCCTGGACGCGCAGGCGCAGGTGATCGAAAGGAGAAGCTGCGCGCGATCGGGCAGCGCAACCTCGTGGACTCGGAGGTCGAGACGCGCAAGCAGAAGAAGCAGCAGCAGCTGAAGCTGATCGCCGAGCAGGAGGCCGAGCTCACGCGCCTGACGGCGCAGGTGCAGTCGCTGGAGAAGGTAGAGGCAGAGCAGGCCGCGCTGATTGAGAAGCTGAGCAACAACGAAGCGGCTTAGATAGAAGATATATAGAGCGAGAGCGAGAGCATCCGTCATCGCCGCGCGAATGCTGGGTCCGCTTGCAGCATCTCCCGCAGCTCACGGAGGTCGCTTGCCCAGAGCGACTCGGGCGTGCTCGCCTCTAGCGCCTCTAGCGCGGCGCGCTCCTTGGCCGCGCTCTCCGCCAGCTTGACGATGCGCTCTGCCGAGAGCCCCCAGAGCGCCGTGTCGAGAAAGCCGTACGCGCGCGTGCACTGCTTCGCGCCGGCCAGCTGTTTCTCGCACGGCAGCCCCCGCGCCTCCAGCTCGCTAAGGATGTCCTCGCGCGGGCGACCCGCAAGCTCGATCTCGCCTGAGCACACCAGCGCGGTAAAGCGCTCCTGGCTGCTCAGTCGCGCGACCCGCGCCTCGAGCTCTTTGAGCAGCATCTCGCGGCGCCGCGCGTAAGCATCGAGGCGCACCGGAAAAAAGTCCTCGATCACCTCCAAAGGCGTCTTGTACTTGCGGATGCGGCCGTCGCTGGCAATGAGGTGCATGTTGCTCGTTCGCAGCGGCTCCAGGGCGCAGCAGTTTGGGCTCCTTCTCGAGCTTGTTGAGCTGCTCGCGGGAGCCGTGGATCGTGAAGCGCACCTCGTGCCGTGTGGTGCTCTCCAAAGGTAGTGATCAGCTTCTTCTCCATGGCCGCGTGCAGGCGCTCCTTGAAATCTTCGGTCCACACGCCGATGGGAAGCTCGGTGACTAGCAGCTTGTCGCCCTTGCGTTCCAAGCAACCCTTGGAGACGAAACCGCCGGTGTAAGACTTTGCGAGGGGCTCGATAGTCCCCTTGAAGCCACGGTACCAAGGCGCGAACTCGGACATGGGCTCGCCACGCAGCTTGCGCTCCAGATTCTCAATGACGTCGAGCGGGTTGTGCATGGGCATCGAGGTGGACCAGCCCGTGCCGATGCCCTCCGCGCCGTTTATAAGCACCATCGGGATGACGGGCACAAGTGCACCGGCTCGACGGACTGACCGTCGTCCTCGACGTAGGCCAGGATGGCCTCGTCCACGGCCGGAAACAGAAGGCGCGTGTAGGCTTGCAGGTGCGTGAAAATGTAGCGCGGGCTGGCCGCGTCCCTGCCGCCCTGCAGGCGAGTGCCAAACTGCCCGCTGGGAACCAGGAGCGGCAAGTTGGAAGCCCCCACATAGTCCTGCGCCATGTTGACGATGGTGGCGTTGAGCGACGCCTCGCCGTGGTGGTACGCTGTGCGCTCACTACAAAAGCCCGCGAGCTGACCCACCTTGATTTCCTTTGTGAGATTGCGCTCGAAGCACGCAAAGAGCACCTTGCGCTGCGAGGGCTTGAGGCCGTCAATCGCGGACGGAATACTCCGCGCGACATCGTGTTGCGAATACAGCACGAGCTCCTTGTTGACAAAGTCGGCCACGCTGAGCCAGCTGCTCGAGTGGTCCACGCCGGGGAGCTGGTTCATAGCCGACGCCGAGAGCCACGTGCGGCGGTCCTCAGCGCGGCTCTTGGCAAAGGCCATGCTGATCAGGTCGTCCGGGTCGGCGTCCTCGCCCTCGCCCCGCCACACAAATGACAGTGTGTGCTTGTCCAGGTTGCCAAAGTACTCGCGCGCCTCCTGCGAGGTGCTCGTCCCGAGACCCTTGTAGTACTTGGTGGTGAAGCGGCCGGGATTGTCGCGGGTCCACTCCTCATAGTCGCGCACCGTGAAGAATTCGAGCGGCTTTTCCTTGGCCCCGGCCGGCGTCACCTTGACGATGGGCGTGACAAACTCGAGAGAAAGCCCTTGCGCTTGAGCAGCTCGGGCCAAAAGTGGTGGATCATGTTGATCAGCAGGCCCTTGATGTGCGAGCCGTCATAGTCCTGGTCTGTCATCAGCATGAGGTGGCCGTACCGCAGCGATGCGACCTGGCTCTCGGTCTTGTACCGCTTGGAGAAGTCGAGGCCGAGGATGGCGCACAAGTTTACGATCTCGGCGTTTTTGAGGATCTGCGCCGAGGACGAGTCGCGCACGTTGAGCATCTTGCCGCGCAGCGGGAAGACGCCGTACCTGTCTCGGCCGACCACAGATAGGCCCGACACGGCTAGCGACTTGGCCGAGTCACCCTCGGTCAAAATCAGCGTGCACTCGGACGCCCTGTCGGTGCCTGCAAGGTTGGCGTCCTCCAGCTTGGGGATACGCAGCTTGTGGCGCGACCGCGCCACGTCGCGAGTGGCGCGGGAAAGGCTCCCCAGCGCCTTGCGGTCCAGGTCCGCCTCAATGCTGGCCAGCACGCCGGTGGTGTCGAGGATCTCTTGCAGCTTGGCTGCGGTGAGCTTGATGGGCTCGTTTGGGCCCAAGCGCGACGTGAGGCGCTCCTTCATCTGCGAGTCAAACGTCGGGTTGGGGATCTTTGCGTTGAGAAAGATGCCAGCGTGCGGCGCACGACGGCCGGCGTGATCTGGACGTCCGCCGCCAAGCTGCGCTTGGCGCGCCGGGCCACGTAGGCCGTGATCTGATCCACCACTGCGTCCACGTGCGTACCGCCGCGGTCCGTGGCGATGCTGTTCACAAAGCTGACCTGCGAGAACTGGTTTTGGCGCGGCGACTTTGCACACGAAGAGGTCTGCGCTGCTGTTTCGGATGCGGACGCCCTCTACCTTTTTACCCTTGCCCAGGTCGTCGAAATGCAGGCCCACGTAGTCAGTAAAGGCGAATGTGCCCCCCTTGGTGGTCCCGACGCGCTTCTTGTTGATGTACACCTTGACGCCGTGCTCTCCGAGGACACCAGCGACGTCAAAGACGCGGCGCCCGATCACGCTCAGGACGTCGTTATCCAGCTTCTTCATGCCGAAAAGGGACAGGTCGGGCTTGAATGTGATGCGCGTATAGTCTTCCCAGACGCGGCCTTCCGCATGCATGGACTCGGGCGTCACGTCGCGCACCGCCGGGCCCTCCGGTCGCGGCTTCATGTGGTCGTGCCAGGCCATCTCAAAGTGGCGCTTGCGCTTTGTGTCGAGCGTTTCCACGGAAAACGCGGTGGACATGATGTTGGTCAGCTTTGCGCCGTACCCGTGCCGCCCGCCCGTGAACCGCTTGCCCGAGTCGTCAAAGTTGGACCCCGTGAGGAGGTGGCCCATGACCAGCTCCGGGACGTACATATTCTCCTTCTTGTGCAGCGTCACGGGCATGCCCGTGCCATTATTCTCCACTGCCAGAGTGCCCTCTCTGCGGTTCACATGCACGTGGATCTCGCTAGTGCGCTTGCAGCGCTCGACGTTGTCGGCCGCGTTCACCAAGATCTCGTCGAAGAGCTTGACCAGGCCCGGTGGATAAGTCACCGTGCGGTACACGATGCGCCCCTTGTCCAGCACGTACTGTTCCCGCTGGCTGCGCTCCACGCTGCCAATGTACATGCCAGGCCGGAGCAGCACGTGCTCAATGGGCGACTTGCGCTGGTACTGCGACTCCACCGAGAACCGCCGCCGCGCCGCGCCGCGCACCCCGCGCGGCGCGGCCGAGCGGCGCAGCGCTCTCCGCGGCGCCGCTGCCGCGCCGCCGCCGCCGCCGCCGCCGCCGCGTGGACGAGCGCCATCGTTTCGAACGCCTTGGGCCTCGTTTGCAGAGACAGGGAAACCACGACGCGACGCTGCGGCGAAATGACTGCAAGAGAGGATCTGATCCGAGGTCTATGGCTGAATCCCGCAATGTTCTTACTGGACTACTACTGGGGCTGCGGTTCGCAAAGTGAGCGCTAATCGCCAGCTCCATTTTTCTCCCAAGTGAGAACTGCGCCATCTCGTGTTGGCGGACTCTGCTGTTGACAGCGCGAGAACGCGAGTAAGAAAAGGTGGGGAATAGAAGCGAACTGGGCGCGAACTGTGTCAACGGCACTATTTTTTCATTCCGCCAGACGCGTCGCAGTGGACGGCGCCGCTGCGATGGCCGCGACGGAAGGCCTCCAGGACGGCCGAGCGCTGCGCGAGATAAACGCACTGCGTAACCAGCTGCGCGATCTCACGCTCAAGTTCGACAACCAGGGCGTCGTGCTGCGGCAAACCGAGAGGAGCTGCGGGACGTCCGAGGCAAGTTCCGAAAGCTCAAGACAGAGCAAGCCGACAACGGGGATGGCGGGGCCGAGGCGGCCGCCGATCTGCGGCGGCAGCTCGCCGACAAGGGCAAGGAGTTGATGAAGGCGCTTTCGCAGCTAGAGAGCGTCACGTACGAAAAGACCGAGCTGAGCACACAGCTTGAGCGGCTCAAGGAGAAGGTCGATCAGATGCGGAATGAATCCAAGATGCAAGCGGGGCGGATGGACGTGATGCGCGAGAGTCTCTCGAGCGTCAAGGCCGTGGCCCTGCAGTACGAGGAGGAAAACCGCGGCCTGTACAAGTCCCTCAAGGAGTACCAGCGGCGAGAGGAGGACCTGCGCAACTCGTTGAGCGCCAAGGACGAAATCCTCGGCAGCCTTGAAACGGAGGCCAAGATGATCGGAAAGCAAAAGAATGACATGAACGCGGCGCGGCGCGAGACAAACCGCAGCCGCCGCCAGCTGCTGCTCCTCGCAGAAAACACCAATCGTGTGCAGTCCGAGATGCACGCCGCGGTGATGGGCCACAAGCACCTCCTCGACGAGCTGAAGAGCGAGTACGAGGCACACCGAGACTGTGCGCGCCGAGTGGAACATGGACCGGCGAGCGAAGATGGCAGAGTTCAACAAGCTGCAGCAGCAATTCGAAAACCTCAAGCTGATCCAGTTCGAAGACAAGCAGCAGCTGCTGCGAGAGCAGCGAGGTAGTCAAAGCGCTGCAAACGCAGTTCCAAGAATATCGCCAGACTGCCGAGTTCCTGTTCGCGACGGAGGCGCGAAAGCTTGAAGACAAGCTCCAGATGCAGATGGAAAAGTACGAGGAAGAGATCAAGTACATCGTGCGCGCTAAGGACCAGCATTTCGACTTGATGATGACGGCCAAGGACGCCAAGATCATGAATCTGATTGAGGGCACCGACTTGCAGACTTTGCTCATCAAGCACGAGCAGGAGATGGAGCAGCTGCGGCGTGCGCATCTCGACGATCTGGACGACATGCGCCTGCAGACAGAAGCGACGCAGCGCGACACCATCCAGGAGCTGCGCAAGGAGATAGCCTCGAGCGAGCTGGCCCAGGAAGCGCTAAAGCTGGCCATCGCGCGCCTCGAGGAGCAGGTCGCGCAGGCCAACGACCTCAACGCGCGGCGGGTGGAACAGATGTCCCAGCGCGCGGAGCGCCACGAAAAGGAACTCAACGACATGCAACTATTGCTGCAAGAGTCGCATGAGGCCCGAGAGCGGCTTAACCAGGAAAAGCAGGACTTACGGCACCGCATCGTGCGGCTGCGGTTCAAGGCCAAGGGAGACGCGGACGAGACGCTGCCCAACCTGGTCAAGCGGCTCTCCATGGAGACCTCGGCCCTCAAGAGCAAGCACGGCGCGCTCACCAAGAAGCTGGGCAAGACGCTGCAGGAGCTCAAGCGGGAGCAGCAAAAGACGATGCTCACGCAGTTCCTCGAGCAGGTGTCCTCTCAGGCCGAGTCCAAGGAAAAGGAGCTGCGCGAGATGTGCCAGACGCTCTCAAAGTTGCTATACATTCGTATCCATGGCAAGTTTGGCACGGGCCCCAAGGAGGGACGCGGGGCCAAACCGAACGCCGCCAAGCAGCATGCGGCGGAGCACAACGCCGTCGCCGATCGCATGAGCTTGCGCCGCGCTGTCGGCCTATTGCAGCAGGTTTTGGACGGCGATCTTCACACCGTGGATGCCGCCGAGGTGACGCAAGACGAAAGCCCCGAGCCGGGCGGCACCGAGATCGGGCCGGCGGATTGTGACGTCGAGCCCGCCGCGGACGCAGCTGAGCGTTCGGACGCGACGGGGAGGAAAAAGAAGAAGAGGAAGCCGGTGCGCGCCAACGTGAAGGCACGCGTGCCAGCAAAGCTGCGCGCGTTGCTGGAAGGGGACGCGGAGAAGGCGAAGTGGAAAAGGTGGACCGCGCCGAGGTCCTCGAGCTCGCGCGCGGCATCTCGTACGTCAAGCGCTTCCAGAAGCTAAACCACTCGTTCCACAAGGGCGCCTTTCAGCCGCTTCCCGAGGGCGTGGCGGCGTCGACGGCGGCCCCTGTTGGCGGCGCTTCGGGCAGCGAGGACCGAAACGAGGTATACACGCGGCTCAACACAATCGACTCCGGGCCGGACTACATTGTCGGCCAGCGCGAGGAGTGGTGGAAGGGCAACCCGCTGTACGAGGCGCTCGAACCGGGCGCTGCGCCGGTCTCGGTGGCGGACCGCAACGCCTCGGCCTCCGAGCCGGATGCCGCGCCAGGGGTGACTGCGTACCGGCCGCAGCCACCCAACCGCGCTCCAAAGGCCACGCCCGCCGCGACGACCCCCAAGGGCCCCCGCCGCCGCACAAGCCGCGCGCGCGACCAGAGCCCCACACGCCCAAGCTGGGCGTGGCGCCACAGAAGGATGGGGGGTGATACGTAGTAGAAACTGATGTGCTAGCTTTAGTACTTGTCTGGAGGCGTCCATGGGATCATCTGGTAGATGGGCACCGGGCGCTCCATCTGCTTCATGCATAGCTCGCGCAGCTCGTCGCTGGGCAGCGCGTCGTGCGCCCCTTCACAAGCGCCGACCGGCGCTGGCACTCGCGGCGGAAGCGCAGGTCGCGCTTGCACAGCCCGCGCTGGTACGCCTTGGCAGTCTCCCGCGCCTCCTCCAGCTCCGCGCCCTCGAGCGGCGCGCGCGGGTGCGCGGGCTTGAGCTTGGTCACCCTGCGCAGCCATTCCTGAATCTCAGGCGGCGCCAGCATGTTGCCCTTCTTGCTGTCGAACGCCAGCGCCATGCTCGACTTGGACGACTTCTTGCTGGCCATCCCGCGCGCCTGCAGCGCCTGCCGCGCGAGCGGCCTGCCGCACGCCCACCTTGCCCAGCATCCTCGACCGCCGTGCTCCTCCACACGTCGACCCCGCGCAATGCGACCGGGCCGCCCCACAAAGAAGCGACCTGGGCGCGAACTACAGAGTACCCACCCTCACGTTGCACCTCACCCCGAGACGGGCGCTGATTGGCCAATGAAAATGGCCAGGGTTGTGTCCCTGCTGCTGGCAGGAACTGGAACGGCGCGGTCGAGGTCGAGCTTGGACTGGCAGCAGCCAGCGAGAAGCGCAGCGAGCGGCCAGCAGCCTGGTCCTGGCAGCCATGGCTTGTGCGGTGGACCTGGACTGCGCGGGCAATCTGGTGTGCTATGCCGGCGTGGGCTGGCTCCCCGAGGGCACGGAGAGCCTGTGCGGGTGCTCGAGCTACTGGGGGTGGACGGGGGCGGACTGCACCGGGCTCACGACGCAGACCGCCGGGCTGATCGCACTGGCCGTCTTCGTCGGGACCGCGGCGCTCGTGGCGCTCGGGTACAACGTGCAGGTGGTCGTGGAGATTGTGCGTCTCGACCTGTCGCGGCGCTGGGAGCAGAAGAACGCCACGCTGGCGTTCACCAGCATCGCGTTGCTTGGGCGTCGGCTGGCGCGCGCTCACGTTCTCGATCTTGATCACCCCGTACATGGACCCGACGGACCTGGGCATCACCACGGAGAAGTTTCACCCGCTGCTGCCGGTGGAGAAAACCTTTGTGGCCGTGACTGTGGTCTTCGCGACGCTCTCGGCCATCAGCGTCTCTGTGGCGTGGATCGACCTGGCGAAGAAGTCCAACCAGCTCCTCCCCGCCTCGCGCGCCGGCGCCTTTGCGGACCACCGTTGTAAAGTGTGGGCCTTTGGCGGGCTCTTCTGCGTGTCCATTGCGATTGCTAGCGCGATGGCGCGGACGGAGATCGCGGTGATCTCGGCTGTTCCGTTCATCATCGTGATCCTCATCAGCTTTATCGTGGGACAGCGCCGGATGCTGTCTCTGATCTCGCTGATGGGAGAGTTCTCCAGCGAGAGCGGGCGAGCGTCCGGCACGACGAGCGGAAACACAAAGCGCTCCTCCTTCGTTCGGCGCGCCACGGGATCGGGGTCGGCCAAGACGGGCGCACGCCGCCGGCGCACAGCGCGAAAGCAGTACCTTACCCTGCTCAACAAGGTGAAACGCACCTCGCGGCTGGTGATACTTTCGCTCACGCTCACGCTGGCCGCTTCCATGGCCTACGCGATCCCGGAAGCTCGCTACGGCTGGAAAGAGGTCTGCCCGCTCGGCGAGTCGGTTTGCCCGATTGCGCTGGCCAACGAGTTCATCAGCCTGACCGTGCTCTGCCTTGTGCTCGCCGTGCAGCAGTTCCTGCGGGACTCGTTCCTCGTCCAGTTCTCGCGGAGGCGCCGGGAGCGCTCGGAGAGTGCCGCCGGGGCTAGCAGCAGCAACAACGTCAAGAGACCGTCCTTCATGGTGGGCACTGACTCGGCGAACATCGTTACCGCCAGCCCGCGGACCGGACTCGACCTTGCCAACCCCGCCGAAAACGCCCCCTCCCATGTCCCCGCCGTCTTTGTCTCTGTGATTCCATTTTCGTTTCTACTACCTACTCCTTCTTCTTCTTCTTCCTCGCTACCCCTCTTCGCCTCGTCATTGGCAGCCTTGTCTCGCTCGCGCAGCGAGTCCAGCCCCATCGGGAACGAAGGCGACCTGAAGCGCGAGATGGCCGACGTCACGATCTGCGGGTGCTGCTCCACCAGCTCGCGGAACAGCGGCCACGAGACGCGGACCGCGCCGCCGTCCGCGTCGGCCCCACGCGCCTTGGCGTCCGAAATAAAGCTCCGCACGGCAGCCTCGACCTCCTCGTTGGTCATCCAGCCCACGTTGGCTCCGCCCAGAAGCCCGAAGAGCTCGCCCTCTGTCACCGCGCCGTCGTGGTTGGCGTCGCATAAGTCGAAGGCAAAGCGGGCCTTCTCCTCCGTGCTGGGCCCGTCGCTGCACAGGGCCATGGACAGCACCATCTCGCGAAAGTTGACGCTCCCGCTGTGGTCCCTGTCGAAGAAGTCGAAGATGATGCGCGCTTGCTCCATGTCCGAGTTAGTCCCAGCGCGGCGCAGAATTCCTCATAGTCGAGCGTGCCGTCCCCATTCGTGTCGAGCGTTTCGAAGAGGCGCAGCGCCGCCGTGACGTCTTGCAAACCGTACGTGTATCCGGCGCCGAAGATTTGCTTCACCTCGCGCAGCTGCAAGTTGCCAAGGTGCACCTTGTCGCGCGCCTCGGGCGCCTCGAGAGCTGCAGAATGTGCCGACTCTCTTTCAGCTTGAGTGCCGTCTGAAATAGCTTGGCGTCCTCGAAGCTGTGCTCGGTCATCACGGCGCCTAGCTTGTTGGCGATGGAGCAGCGCACGTTGTTCGCAAAGAGGGTCGCGTCCGCCTTTTCGGCTGCCGTAGGGACGTGCACGGGCAGGAACGTGACTTCCAGCGAGAGGTAAAACTGGGTCAGGTGCCGGCGGTGAAAGTAGTCCTTTCGTCGCGACACCACGTAGGCCAAGCTCAGCGGGCTCCGCGAGTAATCCAGTGCGACGGGCTGCACCGGCAAGCCCGACAGGAAGGCCCCGCGCTGGAACATCGTGAGCACCCGATTGCTCGTCGTCGTGCCTTGCGGGAAGATGAGCACCGGCGGGAACCGCTCGCCGTGCCCTTCGGTCGTTCGCGATCGCGCGTACCTATCAATGGTGGCCTTGGTCCAGTCGCGGGCTTCCTTGCTCTCGCGCTTGACCGGAATGACCTGTATCGCGCGCATGATGCGCCCGAGTAAGGGCACCTTGAACACCTCCGCCTTGGCGACAGGCGCTGGCTGGACGAGCCAGTACATCACGATGGCGTCGAACAAGCTGCAGTGATTAGGCACGATGAAGGCCGCCTCGGGCGAGGGCTTGCCGTTTACCTTGATTCTGAAGAACCCGAACACCAGCAGCGCGGCGCGGCACAGCAGTGGCAGAGGCGCCAGCACCAGTCGCCGCCACCACCTAAGCGGCCGCTCGTTGGCCTTGCGCGGGTCGATGCCAAGCGTCGCCAGGGCGCACAGAGCGACGGCGACCACAGAAGCGCCGCGAACAGGATCACGCGCAGCAGCGCGAGCCCCGAGACCACGAAAAAGTACATTTTGCCCAGCTCCCACGTGTCCGGCGTCGACTCATACTCAAACGGGTTCATCTCGCGGCCGAGCTCCTCCAGGTCGCGCCGCGGTCGTTGCTATTTGCCATCTCGCGCAGCGCGCCCTTGTCCGCGGCCATGTCGGCCTGCTCCCCCGTCTCTTGCGCTTCCATCCTCTAGCGCGTCCCAGAAAAGATCCACGTCCATCCACGTCCACGACGCCAAGACCTCTGCGGAATGACATGCGAAGACGTGCGAGACGTCATCGGTCACGCGAGAAGACGTGAAGGCACGTGTGTGAGAAGACGTGCCGCAGGTGAGTCGACTGACCGGCACGTGACTGGGAGGCTGGCGGCGGCGGCGGTTTGGTCGCTCGCGGCGAGATCATCATGCTGCACGAGCTGCTGTTCGGGCTGCTCGGGCACGGCCTGTTCGTGCCGCCGCGCGAGGCGCGCAGCGCGGGCTGGGGCGACCCGACGCGCGGCGGAGGAGAGGGGAGGGCGAGCAGGCGCCCTGCCCGGCCAAGGGCCGCGTCCCGCCTTTCATGGTGCCGGACGTGCTCTCGGAAGCCGAGGCCGCGTTGACGGAGGAGATCGTGGCCGTCGGGGTGGTCTATCGCGAGCTGGGAGACTATGTGCGCACCTTTGGCCGCCAGGGAGGGCACCTGTTGTTGGTGCGCAGGGCCCTGTGTGCCGGGGGGAGGAGGCTTGCGCAACACCGGGAGCGCGTGTGCGAGGTGCAGCTTGCTCTGCGCGAGGCGCACGTGCCGCTCTCGCAGGTGCGGCACCTTATCGCGGACTCCCAAAGCGTGCTGGCGCCTGTGCTCGAGCTGTGCCAGGCGGTGCGGCGACGCGGGCTGGTCGGGCGGGCAGCCTCGAGACGCTCAACCTCGCGTTGACACGCACGGGCGTGGAGTTGCTGCGAAGCTGCTTGGAGCGGCTCCTTTTCCACTGCACCAAGCCATTCTTTAACGCGGTGGAGGCCTGGATGACGCATGGCATTCTCGCGGACGCCGCTGGCGAGTTTTTCATCCAAGAGCGCGCGCACCGCGTCCTTGTACCACAGGAAGGTGGCGACAGCGGCGGCTGCAGCACGGCTGAGAGGGCCCTGAGCGAAGAGCCCGGAGCTCGCGAGGGGCGCTTTGGCTTTGTTGCCGAGTACGAGTGGAAGTCGCAGTTCCGGGTGCGCTTGGACCGGCTTCCGCGATCGTTCTTCCCGCTCGACCTTGCCGAGAAGGTGCTTTTCGTGGGGAAGGCGGTGCGTGTCCTGCAGCACTCCCGGTTCGCCCGCGCCTCGCAGTCGACGGAGGGCCAGGAGCAGGCGGAAGCGGACGAAGACGCCGAGGACGAGCGCGCCTTTGAGGCGTTTACCGCGGTCCTCGGAGAGGCGCGTCGCGCCGTTCCCCTCGATATGTTGCGCGTGGCCAAGGCTATCCGTCGCTACTACCTGGGCGTGGCCTTTCGCCTGCAGCGGCTCCTTGTCCGAGACGCGAAGCTCATCGACCAGCTCGCGTTCGTGCGGGACTTTTTCCTCCTGGGCCGCGGTGCCTTCTTCTCGTCCTTCATCGACATCGGACACGACCTCCTCGCAAACCCGCCGCGCCCCTCGCTGGCGCAGGCGGAGGCGGCCGTCAACGCCGGGCCGTGGCGCGAGGCCGCCGTGCAAAGCGGCATGGACAGCTGGCCCGAGCTGCAAGCGGCGGCCTTTGCCGCGCCTCTTGCGCCTCGTGTCGAGCGTGACTTTGGCTTGCTTCGCGGTCGCGTCCGCGTCGTGCTGCCTCGGAGGCGGCGGACCAGCCTGCTGAGCGAGCTCCAGCACGGCGTCGTGCGTGTCAAGACTACGCCCGCGGGCTTGTGGAGCGGGCCCAAGGTCTTTGTGGAGCGCGGATTCACGTCCCGCCTTGCCTTTCGCATGCTGCATGCCGCGACCGCGACCGGGCCGACGACGGTCGCGCTTTGCGTGCACCACGGACGCATCAGTCGGGCCCACCGCGCTGGGCAAGAAGGACGGGATCGCAGAGCTTGCCAACTGCGTTGCTTTCGTGTGGTGGCCTTGAGGCCGGCGGCGGGACGGCGCGCCTAAGCGCACAGCACGGCGACAAGGTCCTCGGGGAAGGCGATGCGGGCGTGCTGCTCGCGGACGAGCCCCCCGGGCAGCGCGACAAGAGCAAGAGCGGGCCCGGGCGGCCCTTTGCGCTTGTCGTGCAGTACCGGATGGAAGGCGAGGAGCGCGTGCGCATGGTCGCAAGCGTGTCGCTCCTGGACGGCCAGAAACGCGCGGTGACGCACCTCAAGGTGCCGCTCGACCTGGGCAGCACAATCGAGCTCGAGCGCGGGAGCGGGGCGCGCCTGGGTGGGCGCCTTGTGGGCGGGCACGGTGGCGAGGACGCTTGCCTTGGCGCTTGGCGTGTGAACTCGGAGCTGGCAGCCGACAAGTCGGAAGACTTTGACCCCTGGCGCGCGTTGCTGACGCTGCGGTGGCGCGTGGACTGGCCCTTGCACCTTGTGCTGACCCAGACCGCGCTGGACCAGTACGGCATGCTCTTCCGGTTTCTGCTGTGCCTCAAGCGTGTGGAGCACGCCTTAAAGGAGGCCTGGGGCGTGATTAACCAGACACGCTTCAAGAATGTGCGCGGCGACCCGTGCAGATGCGCCGCCTGATGCTGCTTTGGCGCATGCGTGCCTCGATGGCCTACTTGGTGAACAACCTCCAATTCCACTTGCAGGTGGACGTGATCGATTCGCTGCAGTCCGAAACTGGTGGAGCAGATCCGCGCGGCCAAAGATTTCGCGGTGGTGGCGGGAGGCGCACCGCAAATTTATGGACGCGCTCACGCGGTCGTTCTTGCACAACAAGGTGGTGCGCAACACGATCGACACGGTGCTGCGCCGGTGTCTGCGCTTTTGCGGGCTGGTGCAAAAGTTTCGCGCTACGACGGTCTGCCGCGCGGTAGCGAGGACCGCGCGGCGCGCCTGGAGGAGCTGGACGCTTCCGTGTCGGGCTTGGCCAAGTCGTTTTCGCGGGACTCGTCCTTTCTTTACGCGCTGCTGACGCGCATCAACTCCAACCTCCTCCTGCGCATTGACTTTAACGGGCACTTTTCGGCGCTGGCCAAGGGCCAGGCGTCGTACAGCTCTTGAGGGCAAGGCTACTAAGGGCTATAGGCTTTTTCCGTCATGCTACTGCTAGTCCACGTCGTCTTGGTTTGCTTGCGCCGCGCGCCGCGACTCTTGCTCCGCGAGCCGGTCGCTCTGCCGCCGCTGGAGCGCGGCCAGCGACTCGAGCATGGCCTGCAGGTCCGGCAGCGACGGCCCCTGCGCGCCGCCGCCGGGCCCCGCGTTGCTTCCCGCGGTCTCGCCCTGGTACTCGTACGCGGCGTCGCCGGTGGCCCGAACGTCCCGCATGGCAGCCTCAAAGTCGGAGAGCGCCAGCTTGCGCAGGCCCGAGCTCTGGTCAAAGTCTTGCCGCTCGCGGCAGGCCTGGGCGAACTCGCGAAACGGCCGCATAGCCGCTGCTTGGCAGAGCTCCTTGAGGTCCGCTGTAGCCCTCGAGGCGCTGGGCCAGCATGGGCAAGCTGGCCTCCAGTGTGGGCGCCAGCGGCTCGCCGCGCAGGAAGAGCCGCAGGATGGCCAGCCGCTGCTTGCCATCCGGCAGCGCCAGCTTGAAGGTGCGCGGCATGCGCCGCAGGATTGCCTGGTCCACGTCCCACGGCCGGTTGGTCGCGCCAATCACGATCACGCCGTAGCCGCGAGCGGTCCGCTGGATGTCCGAGGCGGCCAAGCCATCCCAGAGCGCCATGAACTCGGCCTTCATGTTGCCTTGCGCCGCGTGGTCGTCGCTCGTGCGCTCGCGCAGGAATGAATCGATCTCGTCGATGAAGATTACGCAGGGCGCGAGCTTCCAGGCCAGAGAAAAGGTGGCGCGCACCAGCTTTTGCGACTCGCCAACCACTTGTTCATCGTCGTGGACATTTGCAGGTTGATAAAGGCGGCGCCCGACTCCTTGGCGATGGCCTTGGCCATCATGGTCTTGCCCGTGCCTGGCGGGCCATACAGCAGAATTCCCTTTGGGGGGACAGCAGCTGGCTGCGGCCCTCAAACAAATCGGGTCGGCGCAAGGGCAGCGCCACAATGTCAAACACCTCGTGCTTGACGTGCTCAAGGCCGCCAATGTTGGAAAAATCGACGTCCAGGTCCGGGTAGATCAGGTCGCCCGCAATGATGTTCTCGTACTCGTTCATCACAAAGGGCTGCCTTCCATTGGCGGCCAGCTTGTCCATCAGCCGCTTGCGGCTCGCCTTGGCCTGCCGCTTCTGCTTCGCCATGGGGTCCATCTCCGCCAGGAAGTACTTCATGCCCACAAAGAGCAGCGCATAGGACGCAGCCATGGACACGATCTCAATCGCCAGGCTCTGCAGCATCGACCCGCCATCCGCCTGCTGCTGCTGCTGCTGCCTGGGTGCCTGCCCGGGCGCTTGCTGCTGCGCGGCCGCCAAAGGGGTGGCAGCAGCGGGCTGGCTCTGCGTCGCATTAGACGGCCCTTGCGGCGCGCGCTGGACGGCCCTTGCGCGGCGCCAGTCGTCGGGAACAGCCATCCGCTCAGCATCGGCACGCTCGCCCGCCGCCCGCCGCACGCCGCCTGCCGCACGTCGCGCAAAACTCTCTCGGAGCAAACTCATCGCCAGGCATTTTGCGTTCGCGTCGCTTTCATTTCTTCGGTTGCGCACGGCCCGGTCCGAATCGCTTCGGTCCCAAAAAGATCTGAGGAAAGATCCATCGATCGAAGGAGAGAGAGTTGCAGGGAGAGTTGGAGCTGGAGAGGGTCGCGCAGGCGGACGAGAGCGATGCGGACGGCGGCGGCGGCGGCGGCGGCGGTGGCGGCGAGCCTGGTGGGCCTGGGCTGGGCGCGGAGTGCCACGATCAGTTCTCCAACCAGAACGAGTGCAACTCGGCGAAGGAATGCGTCTGGTGCGTGGCCAAGGCCGTGCCCAGCGGGTGCTACTCGGTAGACCAGGCCAAGCAGCTGCCCGAGGCCGTGTTTCAGTGCAGCAAGGCTATGGCCTACTCGGAGGAGGCCCTGGCTGCCAAGGGCGACCTGGAGGTCACCATGCAGCGCGGCGGGCGTAAGCGCGAGGAGCAGCGCGAGAGAGCTTGATGCTCGGCAGCTCGCTGCGGCTCGAGGCGGAGGAGGAGCAGCCCCTCTGCGACCCCAAGGTGAAGCAGCTGGCGGGCTACTTTCGTCTGCGCGAGCAGAACAAGCACTACTTTTACTGGTTTTTCGAGAGCCGCAACGACCCGGCCAAAGACCCCGTCGTTCTGTGGATGACCGGCGGGCCCGGCTGCTCGAGCGGCGTGGCGCTCTTTTCCGAGAACGGGCCGTGCCACGTGACCCCGGACGGCAAGGGCACGACCGTGAACCCGCTCAGCTGGAACTCGAACGCCAGCGTGATCTACATCGACCAGCCGGCGGGCACGGGCTTTAGCTACGGCACGCACGACCCACGACGAGGACGCCGTGTCAAGGACATGTACGAATTTCTCGTCGAGTTCATCACCAAGTTCCCGCAGTACAGCAAGCAGGACTTTTTCATCTACGGAGAGAGTTTCGCGGGCCACATCCCCGCCACTGCGCACCGCGTGTGGCTCGAGCAGCGCTCCGGGAACCTGACCGTGCCGCGCATTAACCTCAAGGGCGTGGGCATCGGCAACGGCCTCACGGACGTGGAGACGCAGATGCAATACTACGCCGACATGGCGTACAACTCGGGCACGGCGCCGAGCCGCGTCAACTCGTTCACGTACCAGGTGATGAAGCACGTCGCCACGCCGGCCGCCGTGGCGGCCACCAAGCTCTGCAACACGGTGGGTGGCTTTGCGACATGCGTGGCAGCGCAGGAGGTCTACTCGCTTGGCCTCATGGTGCCGTACTTTAGCTCGGGGTACAATGTGTACGACATGCGCGAGGTGTGCCAGGTGCCGCCGCTTTGCTACGACTTTTCCACATCGACACGTACCTTAACTCGAAGCGGGGTGCGCGACGCGCTTGGCGTGAGCAAGTCCTGGACCTCGTGCGACAAGGGCGTGCAGATCGGCATGCTCGGCGATTTTATGAAGAACTATCAGCAGCAGATCCCGGACCTCCTCACGGCGGGCATCGACGTGCTGATCTATGCCGGCGACCAGGACTACATTTGCAACTGGCTCGGCAACCGCGCTTGGACGCTCGCGCTGGACTGGCCGGGCAAGGAGGGCTTCAACGCCGCCCCTGAGAAGCCCTTCGTCGCGAGCGGCAAGGAGGTTGGCAAGCTGCGCTCCTACAAGGGCTTTTCCTTCCTGCAGGTGTACCAGGCCGGCCACATGGTGCCGCGCGACCAGCCGCAGGCCGCGCTCGACATGCTGCGCGCCTTCACGCTGCGCCGCTAGAGCGCCACACGCAAGCAGACACACGCGCCAGCACGGAAGAACGAATGCGCTTGGTCTGGGAGGAGGCATCGATTGATCTTTCCCCTTTTTCTTATCTTGGCCTTTGTATTTTACCTGCGCACGCTCCACTGCATCACCGTGCAGTCCCGCCCGCCAGCCGAGACCACCGTCTCCGGGCCGAGGCCAATCACATTGGAGACGTGCGCCGCATGGCCCTTGCCGAGCAGGACCTCGGCGGGATCGTGCTCTGGGAAACGGAACGGCATGACCTTGACTTGGCCATTATCGTCACCTGCGGCGAGTAGGTCGGCGCCGACCCGCGTCGCGGCATTGATATCCGTCCCGTCTGCCGCTGCAGGGAAGACCCCCGCGGTCTCCCAGCTAAGCGAGCAGTTGGCCGTGGCCCACGCGACGTCCTTGATCGAGGACGCCGAGGTGACCTGGTCCTTCTCGTCGTAAAGATGAGCTCGTACGACCGATCGTTCGTCCGCAGGTACTTGCTGTCCGCAGACCAGTCCAGGTGCATCACGGCAGAGGTGGAGCGCGCGTAGGGCCTTTTCCGTTGGGCTTTAGCGTCTGCGCATCCAGCACGTACACCTTGCCGTCGTTCGAGCCGACGCGAGGCGGGTCCCGTCTGGACTAAAGCCGATGCAGTACACCTCGGGTGCTGACTTTGCCTTGTCGCCAGCGCGCCGCTTTACGCCTTTGCCAGTCGGGGCCTTGGGGCGCCCACCTGCCGCCAGCGTTGTGCTCGCGCGCACTTGGAGGGTCTCGGCGTCGATGAGCTCCACAACGTTGCCAGGGCCCCCGGCCGCCAGGGTTTTGCCGTCCGCAGACGCGCACAGGGCCCGTCGCTGCCCGTCGAGCTTGGTGCGGCGCAATTCCGTTCGCTTGGAGGTATCCCAGACGTGGGACGCCGTCGTCTCCGACGCTGGGCGCACTCCGTGTCGCCCAATGCCGTGAGGCCCCAGACTTCGTTCGAGAGCGTGCGGCCTTGCTCGTGGCCTGCCATGACCTTGGCGCTGGGGTCTTCGCGACGAACCATGTCGCCATTCCCCAGGGCGAGGTAGCTGGCGCAGATTCCACGCACAGGCGCGCCGCACGAGACAACACTGCCACGAGACAGCGTCTTTGCTGCCAAGTCCACTGTCCAGGTTGTCACTTGGCCATTGGCGTCGCCAGTCACGAGTTTGCCGCTTGCAACGTCAAACATGATGGCGTCCCACCGGGGCTGCGCCGCTTGCCGGGGCATCCGGGCGTGGCACACACGCCCGTCGTTGTCCCAGAGGAAGACCTGGCCCGTAGCCACGCCCGTGGCGAGAAGTTCATGGTCGGGGCTCGCGCTGATGCTCGCGGCACATGGGAGCGTCTGCGGCGAGCCGCCACCGAGCTTGCCGAACTTGCCCTTCTTCTTGGTGCCGCCCTCGGGCGCCCAGAAGGCGATGTTGCGCACGCGCCGGTGACGAAGCGCTTGCCTGTGTGCGCAGCGAACAGCTGTGCATTCTTGTCGCCCTTGACGGGTTTGCCCACGGGCTTGCCCGACTTGGCGGTCGTAGATCACGACCGTGTGGCTGTCATCTCCACCGACCGTGAGCACCTGCGACCCGTCTTGCGAGAAGCAGACCTTTGCCACTGCGCGCGCGTGCTGGTATGCGTCCAGCCTGCGCACGAGCTGGCCGGTCGTGGCGTCCCACAAGCACGCGAATGGCTTCTTCCCCATCTGCCCGGTCACAACCAAGCCACCATGCGTCGAGAAGCTCACGATATCGTCCGTGTGGCTTTTGAAGAAGGTCTGGGTGCCCGCGTCCGGGTCGAGCACGACGCCGACGGCGGCCGCAAAGTAACACGGCCTGGCCCTTGCTGTTTACGGCGATTGCGTCGCGCACGCCGCTGTGGCCGTAACCCAGGCGCCGCTCCAAAGCGGCCGACTTTAGGCTCGGTGCCTTGGGCGGATTAGAAGGGGCGCAAATGGCGCCCTTCCACGGCTTGACGGCTAAGAACTCGTCTCCGTTGTCGTCTCCCATAAAGGCGAGCTGTGACGCCGCCTTGTTGCTGGACCGGCGACGAGGCGGACGCGTCGGGATCGCTGGAGGCGCCTTTTCTAACAAGAGTTTTAGATCGTCCGGAAGGCGCACGCGCGGCTCGCGGCGCGGCGGCATCTCTTTGACCAGTGGTCTTCTCGAGCTTTGGCCCGTTGTAGATTTGAGCATGCGCCGTAGAGCATGAGGAGGTGCAGCATCCGCGCTTGTTCTGCCGCATGGAAACGACCTCGTCGTACAGCATGGCGTTTTCTTCTTGCAGTCGTGCGGCTTGACAGCAGCTCAGCCGCCTGCCGTGAGGTGGCGTCGTGCGCAGCTACCGCCGACGGGCGACGCGAGCCCCTTCGAAGGGCGGCAGAAGAAGAAGAAGCAGGCGGGGCTGCCTCGTCGCCAGCCCCCTCCTCGTCCTCGTCCTCGAGTGGCGCAGACTCGTCCCCGCCAGGCCCTGAGGAAGCGGCCGAAAATTCGAGTCGCCTCGGAGTGGCCTCGGCCAGAAGGCCAGCTCTTTCTGGTCCAGGTCGTTGTCTTCCTCTCGCGCTGAAGAACTCGAACGCTGCGCGGTCCGGCC
The DNA here is from genome assembly GCA_022244645.1 of Thraustochytrium striatum. Lineage (NCBI taxonomy): Eukaryota > Bigyra > Thraustochytrida > Thraustochytriidae > Thraustochytrium > Thraustochytrium striatum. The sequence continues at coordinate 1,351,921 of JACDIV010000055.1, forward strand.
CGCGCCCCAAACTGCGCCAAGGTTTCTTTCCACTGTGGCCACGAGATGATGTTGGTATCGCGGAAAGCCTGGTGAAGGTCTTTGAGATTGTGGCCGCTTGCGGCAAGCTGGGCCAACGAGCTGGGCTTTGAATCCTTCGAAGCGCTCGGCCCATTGCACGTGCGTGGACGAGGGCGCGGCGGGCTTCCGGGATTCGTCAAAGTCGACTTTGACAAACTTGCCGTCGTCCTCCTCCTCTTCGGCGATGAGGAAGCCGCCATCTACGGCGATGGGGCTTGTCCGAGTACAGGTGGAGAAAGTAGGGCCCCGTGCGCTGCGCGTAAGGTGGACGGCACTGCCACGTAGTCGCCCTTGGCATCCGCGGGATGTCCAGATCGTTGGACAGGTGCAGTTTGTACACTGACTGCTTGGATGGCGGCCGACGTGGCGTTGTCGGCTGAGCCTGGCACGTCCTTGGGCGGGTGCTGTTCCAGGGCCGCCCCGTCCGGGTCTCGCGCGATGTGAAAGCTGATGGGGTCCTGGAACTTTATGGTCTGGCGGCCCTTGGTGAGCCGTGGGTCGTCCTGACAGAGCGAGACGAAGAGCCGCGTGTCGTCCTCGAGAATGCGGAAGCGGTGCGCCGGGTTGCAGGACCAGGTCTTGAGCGTGTTGTTGCCGCCCGCGCTGGCGCTGTCCCAGGTGCCACAGACGCGGTGCCCGGACCAGTGAGTTGGAAAGTCAATCGCGGCGAAGAGCACCGTAAAGTGCGCGGCCCAGTCCTCCCAGGTCATGAAGAAGGTGCCGTCCCGGTCGTTGGCCTCGACGCGCTGCACCGCGGAGACCACATCTCCCTTGCGGCTTGAGAGGGGCCGTGTGAACTCGCGGTTTAGCTGGTCTTTGTGCGCGGCAAACTCCGGACTCGCGTCGCTCCAGGCGCCCTTCCACTCGCCGCGGCCCCAGGGGTTTCGCAGGCGCACCAGCTTGACCGGCCCGCTGGCGGTCTTTATTACGCCCACGTCGATGAGAGAGTAGGCGTGCTTGAGAAACAGCCCAGTTTCCCCAAAGTCGGCTTCCGCGCTCTTGTTCTTTCCCGGGTCGGGCTGGATGCTGCAGCCGGCCATGCAGCCCCACTTGTTGAGGTACTCGTCCAGCCCGGCGAAGAGGCGGCCGTTCTCGAGCATGGTCTTGTTGTGCGGGTGGAACCCGACGTGGCCCTCGCGCAACACGATCTCTTGGCACGCGAGACCGGTCAGGTCGCGCAAGCCGCCGTCCACGTAGCCGCCCAGGAGCGCCTCGTAGCAGCCGTGCAGCTTGGCGTACGCCTTTTCGAGGAAGGGTACCCACAGCTCGTTCGGGTCGGCGCTGTGGGCAAACACGGGCTTGTTTGATTTTGCGAGCACAGGCAGCTGGTCGTCGATTATGACGTAGAACCACGCGCTGTCTTTGAAGAAGCGGCACACCCGAAAGCCATACTTGCGCATGTTGCGCTCCATCTCCTTGTCGCTGCAGCGCCAGAACACGCGCTCCAGCAAATCGGCGCGAGTAGCCAACACGGCCATGGCACTGATCAGCCAGCAGTTTCCCAGCGTCCCTTGCACCACGTCGTTCGCGTTCACGCCGTCTTCCCACAAGCAGCCAGCGTCGCAAAAGCATGCCTCGGGGATCTCCGCCTCTTTCGCGAAGCTGTCGTCCAATGCGGCTTTCCCTTGCCCCTCGTCCTCCTCGTCCTCCTCGTCCTCCTCGGTCCCGTCCTCCTTGCACTCTTCCTCGTGCGCACGCGCTCCGCGTACCGCGGGCGCACCCAGTCCACGAGCCCTGGGTCCACATAGTTGGCCCGCGGCGGCTTGCCGGTCGCGTACATCGCCCTGGCCCCATGCTCGTCCTTCTCGCTGGGCCCGAACCCCGCGTCGCAGAACCGCGACCCTTCGCGCTGCGCGCACCGCCCGATGAGCTTGTTCACGGCCTCCTCCACCGGCGCCTCGGCCTCCCGCCACGCCTCGCGCAGCACCGTGTGCTCGTCCACATGGATCGCCTCCACGCGCACCACCGTCCAGTCGCGCGCCATGCCGCCCTCCTGCGCCGTCCTCCTCGCCACCGCCGCCAAGTTACCGTTGAGCGCAGTCCGCGTCCGCGTCCTTCCTTTCTTCGTCCTTCCGTCCCTCGGTTCATTCTTCATTCTCATTCTTCCCTGAGTGCACACGTGAGATTCACATCACCGCCGCATCGCAAGCGCCAACCTCGCTCGGCGGCGTGAGCCGAGCCTCCGGGAACGGGCTTGCGCCCACGAGCGCTGCGCCTCGCCTGCCTTCATCGCCGCAGGCTGGCTGGCTGACTGACTGACATGTGACCGTGACTGGCTGAGGCTGGCGAGTGGAGCCGGGTGCTGGCAGGAACTCGCTCGTCCGAAAGGTGGGGTTCACAAGTCCGGAAGGTGCTGAGTTGGCTTCCGAAAGGAGAGGCGCGCGCACTCCAATCGTTTCGCTTCGTTGGACAAGACTGGCGCTGCGTTGGGCTGTCTGTGCACCACGTCTGGCTGTGCACAAGTCTGAACCGCGGCGCTCTCGGACCTGGCCCTCCCGTTTGGGCCGAGGCTTGTGTGCTTTTTGGTCCAGCGCAAGGACCGAGTCAAGGCCCGACCGAGTAGTACCCACCCAGCACTCCTCGTCGAGCTCGTGCGCGGGGCGATGGCGAACGTGAGCAGCTGCGCCGTGTCGGGGAGCGACTTCGACTGCCAGGGCAACCTCGTGTGCTACGGCAGCGCGGTCAGCTGGAACGAGGAGGCGGCGTGCCTGTGCTCGGGATGGTACGGATGGAAAGGGCAGGAGTGCGACGAGTTTGGCCTGCAGACGTACTGGTCGGTGGTGGTCAATCTGGTGATCATTGGGTTTGCGCTGGTCGGCATCGTGCGCGGCGCGACCGCGCTGTTCGAGCTGATCAAGCACAACAAGGACGGCAAGCTGCTGAACGCGTCGAACAAGACGGCGCTTTACGCGACCCTGGCCCTGACCTTTCTCATCTGCTGGCGCGGCGCGATCATCGTGACGCTGGTGACGCCGAACCTTGCGGTCCGCCAGCTTGAGAGCAGCCCGGATACCAAGTTCCACTCCCTGACGGTGGTGGACCGCGTGTTTGCCACTTTGTCCGTCCTTTTCGCGACCTTGTCGGCGCTCAACATCAGCCTCATGTGGGTCGAGGTGGCCAACTCGAGCGCACGGATCCGGCGGCGCATTGGCAACAACTTTAGCACGTACAAGATCATCAACTACACGTTCCAGGGGTTGTTCGCAACCGCGATGGTGGTGCTGATGGGGCTCAACCAGCCCGACTTTGCCACCCTCGCGGCGTTTCCGTTTCTGCTGTTCGTCGCCGTCACGTTCCTCGTGGGCCAGAGCAAGATGAACGCGCTTCTCGGCAGCATGGCCGCGTCGGCTAGCAGCAGCGGCGGGAACAACGGCGCTGTGGTGAGCCCGCCCTCCAGCAAGAGCCCGCGCAAGGTGGCGGGCAACGGCGCGTCGTCGTCGGGCGACCAGCGTTACCTCGACATGATCCGGCTGATCCGCAAGACCTCGCGGCGCGTCATCGCGGCCATCTTTTCCGCGCTGCTCTTCGGCGGGCTGTACGCGTACATGAACCTGTCGTGGCGCGACTTTGCGGTCCCGGGCAAGCTGGCCACCGTGATCATGAACGAGATGCTGATCCTCTCGCTTTTGCTGGTGGTGTGGTCCGTGCAGTCTTACTGCTACCAGAACATGCGCACGACCCTCAAGCGCCTCAAGGGCGTGACCAGCCGCACCGAGGACTACTCGAAGGGCACGGACTCGTTCACCGCCACCAACAACATGGTGCCTGGCTTTGGCCCAGGCAGCACGTCGGGCCTCAGCACCGGGAGCCTGCACAAGCCGAGCTTGGGCAAGCCGAGCTTCTCGGGTCGCCAGGCCAACCAGTTCCAGGAGAAGGCCAAGAGCATGTTCGAGGAGGGCCGATACTCGGACGACGACGAGGACTCCATCGGCCAGTACGTGTAGGGTTTGTTTTTCAGCCGAGCGGGTGAAGGCTGCCAAGATGTTGATGTTGAGCTTGACAAAGCCAGCCTCCTCCTCCTCCTCCGTTCCCACACAAAGGACTTGCGCGGCGCGTTGGTTTGCGGTCGCGACCTGGGCGGACGGGCGGACGGGCGACCGGAGCGATGCTGCGGCCGTGGGCTCGCGCCGCGGGCCTCTGCGGCTCGCGCCGCGGGCTGGCGCGGCGCTGGATGCACACGCAAGGCCACGGCGAGGCTGTGGCCGTCACGGACCTGCTGCGCGTGTATCGGCACGTGCAGGAGCGCAGCAAGCGAAGCGGGGCGGAGGAGAGCGCCGCGCCCGAGGCGCTGGTGCCCAGCTCGCGCGAGATCTTTGCCAACTCGGAGGTCCATCTCGATAAGATCAAGGTGATCGGGTTTGACTATGACTTCACGCTGGCGTCGTACAGGACGTCGCTACAGCGGCTCATCTACAGCCACGCGCTCGAGCACCTCGTGGAGCGCAAGCGGTACCCGGAGGCCCTGCGCAACGTCGTGTATGACAAGTCCTTTGCGGTGCGCGGACTCACCTTTGACAAGGAGCGCGGCCTGCTCTTCAAGCTCGGACCCAACTTCAAGTTGGACCCCACCGCAGTCTTTCGCGGGCGCCAGCGACTCGACCCGGATGAGGCCCTGGAAGCCTTTGCGGGCGTGTCGCACGTGCGCAACGCCGCCGCGTCCGACTCGCTCGTGGGCATCTTTGACCAGTTCAGCCTCGCAGAGGGCTGCCTACTCGCCGACGTGTGTGATCACCTCTTCCGCTCGGACATCTCCTTCTCGCCGGCGGCGGTGTGGCAGGACGTCTCCTCGAGCATTGCGCACGTGCACATCAGCGGCATCATGCACTCGCGCGTCATGGCCAGCCCGGAGACCTACCTGCACCCGAGCCCAAAGCTGCGCAAGCTCCTGGAGGCGATGCGCCACTCGGGCAAGGAGACCTTTCTGCTGTCAAACTCGTCGTTTGACTATGTCGATTCCGGCATGCGCTTCTTATGCGGCGAGGACTGGATGACGCTCTTCGGCGCCGTGCTCACCGACTCGCAAAAGTCGTTCTTCTCCTCGCGCGACCCTTTCCGCCAGATCGACCTCAGCGACCAGGGCGCCGGCCCGCGCCGCACCAAGTGGTCGCAGGTGACCAGCATCAAGCCCATGCACGCTTACGCCAAGGGCAACATCACCGACCTCATGAACTTTACCGGCTGGCGCGGCAGCGAGGTCCTTTACATCGGCGACCACGTATTCGCGGACCTGCGCAACCCGGCGCGCTTCCACGGCTGGTGGACCGGCGCTATCATTCGCGAGCTGGAGCGCGAAATCAGCGTGCAGCAAACCGCGGCCTACCGCGACCTGGCCTTCCACATGCAGCTCTGCGAGGAGACCTTGCGCCGCGTGCAGTGGGCGCCGCCGTCCGAGCTGGGCTCGCTGTCCGTGCCGGCGCTTTTGGACGAGCTCGAGGCCGACCGCAAGCAGCTCCGGCAGCGCATGAACGACCTCATCAACCGCAACTTTGGCTCGGTCTTCGTGTCATCCGCGCACAGCCCGAGCCTCTTCGCCTCGTACATGGAGCGCTACGTGGACCTCTACACCTCGCGCCTCGAAAACTTTCTCGAGTACAGCCTCTCGTACCGCTTCTACCCGCGCCGCCGCAAGCTGCTCGCGCACGACGCGCTCGTTCCGTCCGTGGCGGCCTTCCTGGAGGACTCGCTCAAGCGCCCGGTGGAGCCCTCGGACATTCGCGTCCGCCGCGAGCTCTCCATGGCGTCCGCCTCGGAGGACGAGGACGAGGACGAGGACGAGGACGAGGTCGAGGGCGACAACAGCCAGGGCGGCGGCAAAGGCGGCAGAGACCTGGCGAGCCAGCCGTGAGCAAGAGCAAGTGCACGAGCGGGAACATCCTGGGAACGTTGGTGACACAAAATGCGAAGCAAGTCCCCAAATTTTGACAACCAACGTCGTCCACAGTCGTCGACCAAAGATGGCGCCCCTTCCTCCAGCCAGCTCGGCTCGGCTCGGAAGCAAGAGCCGATGGGCCCAGGTCCTTTTCGACACTCCTTGATTCTGATCAAGAGTCTGGCGGCAAAAACGCCGGTCCCTCCCGGTCGATCAATGGGCCGCCGCCTCGCCGACCAGCAAGCGGCCAAGGAGGCGGTCACGAGCTCTCGTCCCTGCCCCTCACGATCATCATCGTGATGAGCATCGCGCATCATCGTGTGCTCATGTTGCTCAACAAATCGCTCAACGCAGGCTGCCGCACGTGGAAAAAGCACACGTGAAATTTGTGGCTTCCCGGTACCGGACCCAGGGCGAACGGCGGCCTCAAAGTTGGCGCCGGTATTCGCGTCCGGTGCGCGGGTGCCACCCCGCTTGGGCCGAGTTTGTGCCTCGCGTGCAGGACAGACAGTCGGACGTACAGGCAGAACCAGCACAACAACCAGCAGAGAGCGCTTCGGCGGCGGCAGCAGCAGCAGCAGCAGCAGCAGCAGCGGCGGCGGCGGCAGCGGGCAGCACTGGCGACGCACGGCAAGATGTCGACCGAGCTCAACACCGTGCTGCGGCGCACCGCGTCCGGGCCTGGCGGCAAGCGCGCCGTCGTGGCCGTCGAGAAGGGCGTCGGCAAGGCCGTCGAGAGCGGCGTGAAGACCCTGCACACGCGCGTGCCCAACTCGACCCGCGAGAAGATGATCGCACCATGGCAGGCTTTGCCAGCGCCGCCATCGAAATCACCGCCACCTGGCCCTTTGAGTACGCCAAGACCCAGCTCCAGCTCAACCGCGCCAACCCCAACTTTAGCATCTTCCCGCACATGCGCTCGCAGGGCCTGAGCATCTACAAGGGCATCGCGCCCATGCTCATCGGCGCTCCGCTGCAGGGCGTGGCGCGCTTCAGCACGCTCGAGTACTTTAACGACCGGCTCAAGGACGAGAACGGCAAGATCAGCGTCGCGTCGGGCCTTTTGGCCGGCTTGGGCGCCGGCGTGCTCGAGTCGGTGCTCGTGGTGTGCCCCATGGAGACCGTCAAGACGCGCCTCATTCACTCCAACAAGGGGCTCGTGGAGGGCGTCTCGTACGTGCTCCGCAAGGAGGGGGTGAGTGGCATGTACAAGGGCGTGGGCGCCACTGTGGCCAAGAGCGCCAGCAACCAGGGCCTGCGCTTTGTCATCTTCAACCAGTACAAGAACATGATGCTGGACAACCCGAGCAAGGAGTCGCTCACGCCGCTCCAGGCCCTGGGCGGCGGCTGCCTGGCGGGCTGCCTGGGCGCGCTGGGCAACACCCCCGTGGACACCATCAAGTCCCGCATGCAGGGCCTGGAGGCCTCGCGCTACCGCAACGTGCTGCACTGCGCACAGACCATGGTCAAGGAGGAGGGCTTCATGTCGCTCTACAAGGGCCTGCTGCCGCGCATGGGCCGCGTGCTCCCCGGCCAGGGCATCATCTTCATGTCCTACTCTATGATCAGCGACGCGCTGCGCGTCAGGATGCTTGCCACAGAGTAACCACATTGTCCATAAACCCTAGCTCCAAGAAGACGCTTGCTTGCTTGCTTGCTTGCTTGCTTGCTTGCTTGCTCGCTTGGCGGCCTTTGGCGGCCTGGGCAGAGCTTTGCATTTGCACACAACCTCACTCACCGTGCCTCACCGTGCATCGGTCGACACCGTGCATCGGCGCGGGGCCGACGCGGGGCCGAGCGGCATCACCGCCAAGTCGCCCAGACCCCAATCGGCAAGGAAGCACGGCAGCTTCTTCGTCCTGCAGGCAGCCAGCCCCGCATTGGCCGCGAGGTCTCGGGTCGGACTGAATCCAACGGCACTATCCGATTGCACAACGCAACGCCGCGGCGAGTTGGAGCGAGAGCAAGGGGAGGCCAGTCCGGGCGCGGCGATCGATCATGGGCCTGAGCTGCGGGAAGCCGCGCGAGGCGCTGCAGCTGCAGCGCGGCATCGAGAGCCAGGCGCTGTACTGGACCGCACCCATGGTCGGGTCCTGGATTGACCTGATCGGGCTCAACTACTACAAGCACATCTTCCTGGAGAACGGCGTGGACGGCCCCACGCTGCTCGAGCTGCGACGCGACCAGTTCGAGCGCTGCCTGGGCCTCACCAACCCGCTGCACGAGATGTCGCTGCGCTACGCGCTGTTGGACCTCAAGACCAAGATGTACGACTACACCAAGTGGGAGTGGACGTGCGCGGGCGTGCTGGAGTGGCTGTCCATGCGCGGCCTCGAGTGCCTGGTTCGCGCTTCACCGCCGCGGCCGTGCACGGCGGAGTGCTGTTCAAGCTGCGAAAGCAGGACTTTGCGGCCAAGCTTTTCGTGGGCGAGCAGGACGAGTCGGAGCTTGTGCTCGACAGTCTGTGGTTTGCCGTCGAGCGCGCGCGCAAGTACGGCTTTCATGTCGACCCGGACAGCTACCTGGACTGGGGTCCGGTCGAGGTGCGCAAGTGGCTCGAGACAATCCACTTGGGGCACCTGAACGACCTGTTTCGCGAGCACGCCGTGAACGGGACGCTATTGCCACATTTGGATCACGTGGCGCTTCGCCGCACCATGAAGCTTACCGAGGTGCAGACGCTGGTGGTGTCCAAGGCGGTAAAGCGGCTCACGCAGCCTCGAGGGGGGCGCGGGGGCCGGCGGCGCAGTTCCGCGGGCGGCGGCGGCGCAGGCAAGGAGAACGGCATCGCTCGGGCCCGCACCGTGCGCCCCTCCACCTCCACGACCAAGTCGCGCTACTCTGACGCCGCCTACTCGATAGACGACAGCGACGCTGACGAGCTCACGCTGGGCGACCGCACCAACACCTTTTGATTGATCACTAACAAACACCACCGACCGCCGCTGGCCCGTCGCTGCAACAGGCACGTAGAGCCCCGCCATCGCCCGCGCGCCTGCCACGCGAGCTCAGCTCTTCGATGAGCGACGCCGAATTCCGCATGCTTGCGTCATCTTCCTCGGCCAGGTCCCAACTCGCTGCCCAGATGACGTCACGCTGACGTTCTCCAGACCCCTTTCAACGCGACCCCGTGTCTGGTGACCTTGACTTTCTCCCACTGCGTGTCCAGTCCCTGTGTCAAGCAAGGCCGTGGGAATGGCCAGGCGGCATTGGCGTAGCGGACCCCCGTCTAGGTGTGCACAGAGAGTCCTAGGGTCACGTAGGGGATTCCTAATGCTGCAAGGGGGGATAGCAAAGTCAGAGCAGCAGCAGCAGCGGCGGGCGAGCACGCGGGCGGTGTCGCGCGGGCAGCAGGCGGGCAGGCAGGCGGGAAGGCAGGCGGCAGGCGGACGGAAGGGCGCGCGGCAGGAGCACGCAGGTGCGCAGCAAAAAGCCGCCGGCTAAGGCTCACGGGAGAGGATGCAGAAAACATCAAATGTGTCATCGTGGGGATGGTGCTGTCGGTAAAACGAGCATGCTGATCTCGTACACACGGGCAGCTTCCCGACAGAGTATGTGCCCACCGTGTTCGACAACTACAGCGCGCTGATTGACGTCAACAACCAGCCCGTCAACCTCGGCCTGTGGGACACTGCCGGGCAGGAGGACTACGATAGACTACGCCCGCTTAGTTACCCGGACACCCACGTCTTCATCATGTGCTTCTCGGTCGTCAGCCGGTCCTCCTATCAGAATATCACATCAAAGTGGTACCCCGAGATCCAGCAGCACTGCAGGGGCACGCCATTCATCCTCGTCGGCACCAAGATCGACCTCCGCAACGACGCCGAGGTGCTGCAGCGCCTGGTCACCTCCGGCCAGCAGCCGCTCGGCCACCAGGACGGTGAGCGCATGAAGAACAACATCGGCGCGGTTCAGTACCTGGAATGCAGCGCGCTCACTGGTCAGGGCCTCAAGGATGTCTTCGACACCGCCATCCGCATCGCTATCAAGGGCACCCGGAGCGGCGGCAACAAGAGGCCCAAGCAGAGCGCCAAGTCAGGCTCCAATTGTATGATTCTCTGAGGGCCCGGCCTCCCAGCCGCGCTGCACCACGGCATGGAAAGAGGAGCCAAGGAATTACCCCCCCCCCCCCAAAGCAAGAAAGCACGCCTGTTGTCGCTTGTGCATCCTTGTTGGTCTGTCTCTGTCTTGGCAAAGTGCCATGGACTGGCCGTCTGCGGGAGGGCGTCGCTCAGAGCATCCCTTCGACCTTTGCGCCGCCGACCTGGCCCATTTGATCCGACGCGGCCGGCGCGGCGCGCCTGTCGCAGCCGCGTCACAAGGACGACGCCGCCCACCGCAATGATCGCAAGGGCCCCGCCGAGGCCCGCCGCGAGGCCCACGATTGGGCCCTGGTCTTGCGTCGCCGGCTCCACCGCAGGTCCCGACACCGGTTGACTGCCGGACGGGGAGCGCATGACGGTCGCCACCTGGATGTCCTTGAAATTGACGGACACCAGCTCGCCACCCATCTCGCCTGGCTCGTCGCCGATGGAGATCGTGTTGTTGGCCGGCGCGCGGCCAAGCTCGCTAAACTTGTTGCAGCCCCAGCAGTTGAGTTCGCCAGTCGCCAACAGCGCGCACGTGTGCTCGCCTTTGCCGGCCCACACAGAAGTTGCCTTGCCACCACGTCGACCACGCTCGGCACGGCCACGCTCGAGGTGTTGGAGCCCAGTCCGATCACGCCGCCGCACACAGACCGTCTTGACGCGCTTGGTCTCGTTGCCGACCTTGACAATCTTGATCGATGTCGTGGACCGATACATGTTCTGCCCCAGCAGACGACCTCGCCGGCAGCCGTAACGACGCAAACGTGCTTTAGACCTCCCGCAATCTGCACGGGCTCATCGGGAAGCGCAACCTCGACGGCGCCGTGTGGACCTCGTTGTCGGTGGCGCCGTTCCCAAGGATGCCAAAGTAGTTGGTGCCCCAGCACAGCAGCGCCCGCGTCTCAAGCAGCGAGCACGTAAAGCTGTCGCCTGCGACGATGTCCACGGCCTTAGCAGGCAGCACCACGTCGACCGGGGTGCGGGCCTCGTCCACGCCAGCAACGCCGAGTGCACCAGAGGTGTTGTCGCCGACACAGCGGACTTTGCCAGCGCCAGTCAGGATGCACGTGTGGAACGCGCCAGCAGCAACCTTGCTGACCGAATCGCCCTCCACGGCGCCCAGACGAGACTCGGTCGGCGTGCCCTCGAACACGATTTCGCCATCCAGGCCCACGTTGCCGGCGTTCTTGCAATACGAGCACTCGTCGGCAGAAGTCTCGTTTCCGCACGGCACGTCGATTTTTTCTTGGCAGGCGTACGAGATGCCGCCCTGCCCATAGTCGAACGCTCCTCCGATGCTTCCCCAGGTCCACACGTTGCGCTGGCCGGACAGGCGGGCAACGGTATACCAAGCGCCGAGGTCGATGCTCTCCACGCCCGCAAGCGGCTCAGGAACGCGGGTGCTGTCAAAGTAGCTCATAGCGACCGGCTTGGGAAGGGGCCGAAGACCATCGTAGATCCTCCAGTCCGCCATCCCGGCGGGCTCCACATGCCGCCCTCGTTGCCGACGCCCCAGCACCAGGCGGTCTTGTCGTTGTTCTCCAGCACGACAGCGCAGCCCGTCTCGCCGCTGAGAGTCACGTCCACCACTTTGCCCGGAAGGTCCACGTAGAAGGGCTTTCCGTCTCCCAGGTCATCCAGCCCAAGCCGGCCTTCCAGTTGTTGGAGCCCCAGCAGGCGAGCTTCTCGTTGTCCATCAGCGCGCACGTGTTGTGCGTCCCCATGACCACTTTCACTGGGCTGAGTGCGGCGGCACTCGGGGCAGAGGCCGCAACCACAGCAGCGACGCCGACCAGGACACGCTGCTTCCCGACCATCTTGTTGTTGTTGCTTCTCCTGCTGCTGCTGCTGTCGTAATTCTTTTGCTCTTTGCGCGTCGCTCTTTGGTGTCTGCTGCCAATCCAGAAGGCCGCGATGCCAGCAAGGGCCGGCCATCTTTGGCGGCGTTCTCTTGAGTTTGCCAATCCAACCAACCGGCCAGGCCGCCAGCGGAGCCATCTTCGGCTGCGTTCTCTGGCCTTGCTCATCTTCTGGCCAGAGTTGGCTCGCACATGGGGTGCGACACACTAACAAGAAAGCCACCAAGACGACAGCAGCCAGAGTGCCGGCCACGCGCAACAACACCCAACTCTGCTTTTTGTTGCCCGGGTTGCGCAAGCGGCCTCACGTCCAAAGAACTCACACAAAGAACCCTGCCCACCCGAGCCTGGCGAGCAAAAGCAGCCATCTTCGGTTGGGCCTGCGTTCTTTGAAGTTGCAAGGCCGCCGAAAATCTTCATTTTCTGGCCAGCACTGGGCCAGAAGGAACCCGAATGTACGGTAGAGTGGCGACTGGCACTGGCTGAGCGCTCCAAACACCTACAAGAGGATGCCAGCAAGGATGGCAACGCCAGCCAGGCGCAACGTGGCCAACTCGTCACGGCCACCTGGCCCCGACACCTATCGGGTCACAGAAGAACGCCAGGGCAGCGATCAAGACCAATAAGGGCAGAAAAGGTGCGTTGTGGTGCAAAACGCAACGCGATCTTGTGCAGTGGCACGCGCGATGGTTCGGCCTGATGTTGGCTCAACCGCGGAAGAGGCGGCGACCGACGATGATGATCAATAATGCGCCAAGGAAGGGCAGCAAGGTGAGCTCCCAATCCGCAGCCTCGTCGCGGTAGACCTGGCCCCTTGTCGAGAATGAGCTGTCCGAAGGTTTGCCTCAGGTCGGCGCCCGCTAGCTGATTGACGTGCCCCGCGCCGCCCGCCTGGTCTTGGGTCAGGGAAAGGAAGCGCTCCACGCCAGCAATGTCTGGATGCGCGCGTCAAAGTCCGGGTAGAAAAAGTACACGAAGGAGGTGCGTTCTGCCGCGCCCAGACCTACGCGGTGCACGGGGAAACCAGGGCGCCACGCGACGCAAGGGCCAGGTAATCGCCAACGTTGGCAACCAGAAGCACGCTGTCCGCAGCCGGCTGCGAGGCCGGCTTTGCGCGCACCCAAGTCCCGTTTCTGAAAGTGGAGCATGTCGAGGTCGTCAGAGAGAATAAGCCTGCGCGCGCGCCCAAGGTCAGCCTGGCCCCATGTCTTTCGCTGCCCCCCTACCAGTACCGTACTTACGTGAGAAGCCCCCAGTCCGTGTGCGGGGACGAGCCTGTGCAGTTGCCGCTCTGGCACCCACTTGACTCATACGCCGCCGACCCAGTGCCCAAGTAGTGAAAGACGCGCATGAGTGAGATGCGCGCCCCGTTGCGGCACATGTCCGGCAGCGAACCAAGGCCGTCCACCGTGCCAAACAGGCCCTCCACAAGCCGCCATGACACTGCGCCAAGCTGCACAAACAAGTCTTCCAGCTCCTCTTGCGCATCCTGCGCAAGACCCCGCGGCCACAAGTTCTCAGCCTCGAGCGGGTTGGCTGGCGCCCGCGACGCCCCTGCGCCTTGGCCGCGCGGCATCCCGTACGAGAAGCCCTCTTTGATCTCGTGCAGCGTGCGGCTGCCACTCTCTCTCAGCGGCGCGATGTAGCCCCTGAACGACCCGGGTGCCATCTGCACGCCCTGCAGCGCGGCGCGGCCACTCGCGAACAAGCGGCTTGCGGCCTCCAGCTTGCGTCTCGCAAAGCCGTCGCGCAAGCCACCGACCTCCACGAACATGGCGCCCGTCTCGCGCAGGCCGCGCCTAGCCTCCGCCAGACCCGCCAGCGCGCCCTCGGGCCCCACGCGCACCACGGGCAGCTCGATCTCGCCGACGCCCATCGCGACCTCTCCGCCAGAAAAGATCTCGATGATCTTGCGCTCGTCTCCCACCGCGTCGTTGTTGTCGTCAGTCACAAGTTGTCGAAGGGATCGGACTTGGAGCAACCTCGGCACAGCCGCTGCGCTGCTCGCGATGGCGCAAGCCGACGAGCCTCGGACGAGCGCGTGGTGGAGCTGCTCAATAGCTCCTTCGAGCGCAAGAAAAACCCCAGCGTGGACACGCTCTCGGGCGGCTCGGGCGGCCGGATTCTGGGATTTGATCGCGCCAAGGGCGAGCTCACCATGCTGTTCAGGGGCACGGATGCCATGTGCAATGGCAAGCCCGGCCCGCGCGCCCAGGTGCAGGGCGGGTTTGCGAGCGCCATGCTGGACGCGGTCACGGCGCAGATGGTGGTGGTCTACAGCAAGCTCAAGTTCACCGTGGCCTCGCTCGAGCAGAAGACCGTCTTCCTGCGGCCCGTGCCGCCCAACGAAGACCTCTATGGCACAGCCAAGGTGGTCAAGTTTGGCCGCTCTATCGCTTTCTTGGAGGCCGAGCTTCGCAAGGGCGGCCGTGACGGCGACTTGCTGTGCACGTCGTCCACCACGATCTCGCTGGTCAAGCTGCCGTCGCGCGCGGACAAGAAGCAGCAAAAGTCGGCGCCAGCCACCGCCAAGCTCTGAGTCAAGCGAGCGAGCGAGCGAGAGAAAAAGAGAGAATAAGTTAAACGAGGCTTGTTTCCCGCTTCCATCATCTCGAGACGAAGAGGCGCATGAGCAGCAGGTTGACGTGCTCCGCCAGAACAAATACCCGCAAGCTCTTGGGGAAGAAGCGGCTGGGCTCGTGCTGCACCGGCTCGGACACCACCGCCAGGATCAGCGACACGGGCAGCGCAAGCGCGTAGACCCCGTACCCGAGCAGCTGCGGCAGGAAAAAGGTCACAAGCGCCGGTGGCATGCCAAAACCCAGCATGTAGAGCCAGTTGCGCTGAAAGTAGAGCAGCCGGCGCTGGAGGGACCACCCCTTGAGCGTCCACGCCAAGTCGTAGGCGTAAAACGCGATCGCCCAGCTCGTCCATAGCATAGACACGATTGGGCCGACGAGCCACACGTAGTACACTGCCCAGCCAAAGAGCGACATCCAGCCCATCAGCAGGTAGTTGTACATGCTGTCCCGAATGAGCTGCGCCAGAGAGTCTACGCTCTTGCGCGGAGCGCCAATGTGCAGCGTGTGCACCTGCTTGGCGATGTCCACGTTGAATGCCGCGTTAAGCACGATGGAGACCAGGTACATGGGCACCAGCCACAACGCCTGAAAGGCGATCCACGACCACTCGAGCACCGACTCCCGCGCTGCGCTCCACTCGGCCTCGCGCGCCTCCCCGGCGTCGCCCTCGACCCACGCGAGCAGCTCGCCGGTGCGGAGCAGCAGCGGCGACAGCACCACGTTGAACAGCACGATGGAGCCGAGGAAGAGCGTCCCGTTCAGCACAAAGCACTGTTGCATGCTCACGGAGGGCGAGCTCTGCAGCCGCGCAAGGAAGAACAAGGTCTTGTGCCAGCTCAGCGCATCCCGCAGCCCTTGCAGGCACACCTGCCGTGGGGACAGGCTCCGGTTCTCGGCGCGCGCGCCCGCGTCCGTCGAGTCTGTTGCGCTCGCCGCCGCGGCGGCAGCGGCGGCGGCGGCGGGGCCGCCCTCCGCCTCCTCCTCCGCCATCGCCATCAGCAAGCCGAGTCTCGTTTTTGCGCCTCTTTTGGCGTGGGACGCGCAAGTTGGGCCAGGCGCAGCAGCCTGCAAGTCCTCGGCTGGAGCAGCAGCGACAGCATCAGCGGAAAGCTGGCGCACATGGTGGATGGTTAGGTCTGCTCGATAGTCATGACGTTGGCGCCGCCAATGTCCTGGCCGAGGTCCAGCACGCCGTCCTCGGCGCCGGTGGGCACCTGGTTCTCCTTCTGCTTGACCGCGACCTTGGTGCTGAGCAGGCGCTTGAGGTCCACAAACATCTGGCGCTGCTCCGAGTTGTCGTTGGCGTTCTCCTTGAGGAACTTTTGCTTCTTGCGCAGCTCCTTGCTCAGCTGCTCCTGCTGCTGGATCTTCTGGTTGTACAGGTCCTTGTACGACTTGAAGTCCCGAAGCAGGCGGCCCTCGCCCTTCTGGAACGCCAGCTCGTCCTGCACGCGCCGCAGCTGGACGTCCGCGATGCCGGCCAGGCAGTTGAGGTAGTGGAAGCGGCTCTCCTCGCGGATGCATTCTTGCTGTGCGAGTTGCACTCGTTCTCCAGCTTGATGCGCTCGCTCTCGAGGCCCACCGCAGTATTCTCGTAGATGCTCTTCTTCTCCAAGTACTCTTGCTCGAGCTCCTTGAACTTTTCCCGCACCGTCCGCAGGCGCTGGATCTGCGGCGTCAGCTTGGCCTTGCGCTTGGCCAGCGTGTCCTTGAGCTGCCGCACGATCTCGGAGATTTCCTCCAGGGTCATCTTCTTGGCCTTGTTCAGATCAGCGGCCTTCTTACTCACGCTCTCCAGCTCGAGCTCCACGTCGCCAGCGCCCTCCACGCCTTGGCCGCGCTCCATGGACTTTAAAAACTCCTCGACGTTCTCGCCGCGCGTGCGGACGATGGTCTCGGTTCGGTTAAGGACCACCGTCTCGGCGCGCAGCGCGGCGAGCTCGGCCTTGCGCCGCTTGTATTCTTGCGTCTTGCTGCGCAGCGAGCTGGCATATTCTTTGAACTCGCCCTTCTTCATGAACTTGGGCCCGCCCATGTTGTCCATGGCCCGCTCCTTGTCGGCGATGTCGCGCTCCACGCGCTCGTTGTCCTGGACAGCCGCGTCGAGGGCGTCCTGCTTCTCCTCGAGCTTTTTGCAGATCATGGCCGACTGCTGACGGAACATCTTGAGCTTATCGTCGCCGCCGTTCATGCGCCGCGCGCGGTCCACCTGGTCCTGAATAGCCTCCAGGTCGCGCTGCATGCGGCGAACGCGACTGTCCATGTCCTCCACGTCCGCTTGCGACTTCATGGGCTCGTTCAGGGCGCGCTCCACCTTGCCCAGCGCGTCGTAGCTCTCGTCCAGTTCCCGCGGCAGGCGCACCTCGAGAAGCTCGCGATTTTCTTGCACCTCGCGGTGCATCCGCTCGAGCAGCTCCTCTGGCGAGTCGTCGCGCTGCGCGGCCTGCAGCTCCTCGTGGCGCCGCCGCACCTCGGCAAGGCGCTGCTCGCACATTTCAAGCGCCGCTTGCTGCTCCCGGCCTTGGTCCTGCACCTTGGTCTCCTCCTCTTGCTCGCGCCGCAGCGCGCTCGTGGCCTGGTACAGCTCTTCGAAACCGGGCATGGACTCGGTCTTGCGCTCAAGGTGCGCGATCTTTTCCAGCAGCTGCGTCTTCTCTTCCTCAAGCTGGGTTATCTCGCGCTTGAGCTCCCCAGGCTGCATCGTGTTGTGCCGCAGCGCCTCCACGGCCTTGTGCGCCTCCTTGAACTCTTGCTGCAAGGCCTTGTACATGTGGTACACCTCCTGGATCGCCTCGTCGTGCAAGAAGGCGGGCGGGATGTCCACTTTCACCAGATACCGCGCCAGGTAGGCCCGTGTCTTCATGGGCTCTAGGCGGGACAGGATGTGGTGCAGCACGGGGTAGATGGCCGCGCGCTCTCCGTTCCCGAGCGCAGCCTTAAACGCCTCCGCGTTGGGCGGCACTTGGTACTTGAGGATGCGCAGGAAATCGCAGATCCGCGTCGCCGTCGCGCCCGCCTGCGCCTGGTTCTCATCGCGCAGGTCCACCTTGTGCTGCTTTGGCTCCAGGTACACGAGCACATCGTTCAGCAGCTGCAGCAGCTCGAACGGGGACAGCTCGTCGAAGCTCACCAGCGTAAACCCGCGCTCGAAGGGCTTCTGGTTGAGCTTCTCAACGATGAAGGAGATCTCGCTCATCCTGCCCGTCGCCTGCTCGGCCTGCAACCCGCGCGTCGCCTCCTCCGCCTCCTCCGCCTCCTCCTCCTTCTGCGTATGTTACCGTTTCGGCCTGCCTCCTGCGGCAGAGTCCGCCCGCGCCGCCCCCCAAAGACCCCTTGGCGAGTCCGTTTCTGGCCTTGTGGGATCGGACAGGTAATAGTTGGGACGAGCTGCGGCCGAGCGAGCACCATGGAGATCGTGGCGCAGGGACAGGCGGCGGAGCCGGCCGAGGCCAGCGCGTACGCGTTCACGCCACTGCCAGGCGCGCTCGACGGCCTGCTGCAGGAGCGCGGCGTGCGCGACTCGCTGCTCAAGTGGGGCCTGGATCGCACGTCGTCATGGAGCAGTTTCGCGTCGCCGGCCCGCTTGGCGGGAAGGACTTTGCGCCCGAGGGTTCCTGCTGGACCTGGTCAACCACGAGGCGGTGCAGGCGCGGCTGGCGGAGGCGCTGGCCGGGCCCAAGGCCGATCTGCGCCGCCCGAGCGGCCGCGCGAGCCGCGTGCAGTTTGAGCCGCTCGGGACGAGCGCCACGGACCTGAGCATGTTTGCGCGCCTCAAAGAGGACGAGCATCGCATCGTGTCTCAGTCCGGGTACATCCGCAAGTGCATGGACGAGGTCTATGACGGCGCCACCGCGGTGCAACCGGCTCATGGACATGTTCCTCAACGAGGAGTCGGAAAGCGCTCTTGTATTCGAGGAGAGCGAGAGAAGGAGCTGCTCTACGTGCTTCTCGGCTGGCTCTGCGTTGGAGGCTCGCTCAACCAGCCCGAGGAGGCTGTGGAGCCGTATTATGACGTCCTGAAGAAGCTGTACAAGACCCTCGTGCAGGCCGTCAAGTCGCCCGAGTCTGGCGAGATCGAGATCGCCTCGCGCGCCTATTTGATCACAGGCATTGACAACTCGACCGAGCAGCTGTTCCCTGAGGAGAACGCCAACAGCCGCTGCATCGTGGTCGTGTCGCCCAACCGCCGCACGGTGACCTACTTTAGCTCCGCCTTCCTCCCGTTCTTCAAGTGAGAACGAAAATATTGATTGTACCGTACCAACCTGTCTCTGCCCCGCGTTATCTGCTCCCCGCGCCGTTCTCTGCGCCCTCGCGCCAGGCCTGCGGCTCCGCTCGTGCCTGCCCTTGCCCTCGCGCGAAGTAGGCGCTCGAAGGACGAGGACGAGGAATTGGACGAGCTGGACCGCGCCCGTCGATCCCTCCGCTTATGGCGGCGATCGCGGCTGCGCCGCAGCGAATCGCGATCACGGCTGCGACGGTCGCGGCTTCGGTCGCGGCTGCGACGGTCGCGGCTGCGGTCGCGGCTGCGGTCGCGACCGCGGTCACGGCTGCGGCTGTCGTGCCGTCTCCTCCTTCCCGGGCTCGCCTCGCGCCCGCCCGTCCGGCGCCTACGGTCGGCGCCGCGCTCATCGCGGAGTCCGCGCCGGCTGAGTTCGGCCCCGTTGCGCGAAATCTCGCCGCCGAGCTCGGCATTAGAGCGGTCGCCAAGACGGCCAGGAAAGAGCGTCACCTCCACAGGCACGCCCTGAATAGCGCCAGCCTTCCAGGCGTCCCGCGCGACAGAGGCGGCCTCCGAGCTCTCAAACTCCACCCAGACGCAGCCCTGTGCGCCCCGCACGCCGCTGACAGCGCCGCAGAGGCCAAACATCTCCCTGGCACCCGCGTCCGAGAGCAGTTCCACGCCAACGCGCGGCGCCGCGGCCGCAGGCGCAGGGCACAGGAAGGCGTGCCCGGGCGGCAGTGCCGCCGCCGCCGGGCCTGGCGGCGCGGCTGCGCCAGCGGCGCTACCAGCTGCGTTGGCGACACGCAGGCATCCGCCTCCTGGCCGCATCGCTTTGCTCGACATTGATCGATCGATCGATCGATCGATGAATGATGATGATGATGATGATGATGATGCGAGCGCGACGACTCGGCGCCGCGCGAGGCTGGCGCAGGCTCTCGCAGGAGCACGGGACGCGGCCTGGGCTGCACAAGTCGCCTATCACGGACCACCTGTGGCAACTGCGCGAGCGCGTCAAGGCGCAACAGCGCGAGCAGGCCGAACGCGCCGAGCACCCGAGGTTGATTGAGACGACCGGCGAGCTCAAGCCGCTGGCGCCAGAGCGCACGGAAGTGCTCTACGACTTTGGCAAGAACGTGACGCTGCGCGAGCAGTACGTCAATCCCTTTGGCACGATTCGCGTCGGGCGCGTCGTGGAGGACCTGGACGCACTGGCAGGGAATGTGGCCCACAAGCACTGTTCGCAGGGTGGCGCGGGCATGGAAAAGGTTATGCTGGTAACGGCATCGATCGACCGTGTCGTGCTGCGGCACCGCGCCAACGTCAAGGACGACATCGTGTGCTGCGCGGCCACGTGTCGTGGGTCGGCAGCACGTCCATGGAGATCAGCATGCAGGCCTGCTCCACGTGGACGGACGAGCCGTGGCTCACCGCGCAGTTCACCTTTGTGGCGCGCGACACGGGCACCGGGACTGCCGTCCGCATTCCGCCGCTTGCGCCCGAGACGCCGGCGGACCTCAAGCTGTTTGACGCGGGGGCGGCGCGCGCCGCGCAGCGCAAGGCGCTCCGCAAGTCGCGTGAGTGCACGACTATCGTTCAAGGGCATGTGAAGGAAATGGTGATGGCGCCAAAGCACGCCAGCTCGCAGCCGCAGGGGGAGGGCGACGTGACGATCGAGCAGGCCGTGGACGCCCTGCTGGCAGACTCGCGCCCTCGGCTCCTCATGCCCGCTATCGGGCTGCAGAATCGCGTGCGGCTCGCAGAGACGGCGCTTAGCAACACGCTGATCATGCAGCCGCAGCAACGCAACACGGCCGGGCGCATCTTCGGCGGCTTCCTGGTGCGGCGCGCGTACGAGCTGGCGTTCTCGACCGCCTACCTCTTCGCGGGCGCCGTGCCGCGCTTCCGCGAGATCGACGACGTCTCCTTCCGCAAGCCGGTGGACGTGGGCGACCTGGTGCACCTAAAGTCGAGCGTGCTCTTCACCTCCACGGCCTTGCACGGCAAGCCGAGCGTGCACGTGGAGGTGCTGGCGCACGTCATCAACCCTGCGCAGAACAATACGGACGTCTCCAACAGCTTCAACTTCACCTTCGAGGTGCCCGCGCCGCCCGAGGGCGCCGCGCCGCTGCTCAAGGTGGTGCCCGAGACGCGCGAAGACGCTCTGCGCATCGTGGATCGCTACTTCCGCGACGTGATGCAGCAAATCGCGGACGACGACGGCCGAGTCTGATCGCACCGGCGCCGCGTCCGTTAGGATTGCGGCCGCGAGCTTCTAGGCGCGCACTAGGCAAATGACCAGATGTTTCTAGTAGATACGCCGTACGAGCCCCCGGCCGCAAGCGCGCGAATTTAAGTTGTTTGAATTTCCAAAACCGGCGATCCCAACTGTGGCGCGCCAAACAAACAACGCGCAAGCAGCAGGCAGACCTGGAACGGGCAGGAGCAGGCGCGGGCAGAGCGAGGCCACCATGGCGCTGTCGGACGAGTCGTTCGCGATGGACCTCAGCGACGACGCGTGGGACGAGGAGAACAAGCCCAGCAACAAGAGCGCCGGACGTGGCGCTGGCAAGGCGACGAAGAAGAAGAAGAAGGCGCTCGTGGTCATGTCATCGGACGAGGAGAGCGACGGCGACGCGGAAGCCGACGCGCTCGCAGCACAGGCGCGCAAGGACGCCCGGCGCACGTCCATGGAGCGCGCGCAGCTGTCCACAAAGTACCAGAAGAAGACGCAGTACGAGCACATCATGCTCCGACCCGACACCTACATTGGCTCCACCGAGAAGATCACGCAGCCCATGTGGGTGTTTGAGGACGACAAGATGGTGCACAGGCCCGTGACGTTCGTGCCCGGGCTGTTCAAGATCTTTGACGAGATCCTGGTCAACGCCGCGGACAACAAGCAGCGCGACCCCAACATGAAGGGCATCAAGGTAACCATCGACGCCACCGAAGGCTCCATCTCGGTCTGGAACGACGGCAAGGGCATTCCAGTGGAGATGCACCGGGAGCACGACATGTACATCCCGGAGCTGATCTTTGGCCACCTCATGACGGGCGAGAACTTTGAGGACACGCAGGAGCGTGTGGTGGGCGGGCGCAACGGGTACGGCGCCAAGCTGGCCAACATCTTCAGCACAAAGTTTGTCGTGGAAACCAACGACACGCGGTCGGGCAAGCGGTACCGGCAAGAGTGGCTGGCCAACATGAGCCAGAAGGGCGAGCCCAAGATGACCAAGGCGACCGGCAAGGACTTTACGTGCATCACGTTTGTGCCTGACTATGCGCGCTTCGGCATGCCGGAGGGCCTCTCGCGGGACATGCAGGCGCTGATGACCAAGCGCGTGTACGACATCGCGGGCGTCACGGACAAGTCTGTCAAGGTGCACCTGAACGGCACCGCGCTCAAGATCAACACCTTTGACAAGTACATCGACATGTACCTGGCCGCGCAAAGCGGCGATAACGGCGACGAGGACGAGGAAGACGACGAGGAAGACGACGAGAGCGACTACGAGGAGCGCAAGCCCAAGGCAAGAAGAAGGCCGCGGCGGCGCCGATCAAGAAGATCTACGAGCGCGTGAACGACCGCTGGAGGTGTGCATCGCCGCCAGCCCCGACGGGCAGATGCAGCAGGTGAGCTTTGTGAACGGCATCTGCCAGCAAGGGCGGGCAGCACGTCAACTACATCGCGGACCAGGTCTCCAGCAGCCTGCAGACGATCCTCAAGAAGAAGCACAAGGGCTCCGACTTTAAGCCGCACCAGATCAAGTCGCATCTGTGGATCTTTGTCAACGCGCTGATCGTCAACCCGGCCTTTGACTCGCAGACCAAGGAGACCCTGACCACGCGGAGCGCCAAGTTTGGGCCCAAGGAGATGCTGCCCAAAATTAGCGACAAGACGCTAAAGCAGGTGGAAAAGTCGCCCATCGTGGGCAACGTGCTGTTCTGGGCCAAGGCCAAGGAGATGCGCGAGCTGTCCAAGAAGGCGGGGGGCACCAAGAAGAGCAAGGTCAAGGGCGTGGACAAGCTCGACGACGCCAACAACGCGGGCGGGCGCAACTCGCAAAAATGCACGCTGATCCTGACCGAGGGTGACTCGGCCAAGACCCTCGCGATCAGCGGCTTGAGCGTGGTGGGGCGCGACAACTATGGCGTGTTCCCGCTGCGCGGCAAGCTGCTCAACGTGCGCGACGCAGGCCACAAGCAAATCCTCAAGAACGAGGAGATCCAGAACATCATGAAGATCATGGGCCTGCAGCCGGGCAAAAAGTACACGGACACAAAGTCGCTGCGCTACGGTCACCTCCTCATGACCGACCAGGACCACGATGGCTCGCACATCAAGGGCCTGCTGATGAACTTTTTGCACCACTTTTGGCCCTCTCTGCTGGAGGTCCCGGGCTTTCTGCAGGTCTTCATCACGCCCATCGTCAAGGCCACCAAGGGCCAGCAGACGCACTCGTTCTACACGCTGCCCGAGTACGACAATTGGCTGGAGAGCCTGAGCTCGAGCGAGCGCAGTCGCTGGAGCATCAAGTACTACAAGGGTCTGGGTACGTCCACGGCCCGCGAGGCCAAGGAGTACTTTGCCAACCTGGGCCACCACCGCCTCGACATGGTGTGGGAGGGCACCCAAGCGGCCGACGTGCTGGACATGGCCTTCTCCAAGAAGCGCGTGGCGGACCGCAAGGAGTGGCTGGGCGGCTTTGAGCCGGGAACCTTCCTGGACTACAACACGGACACGATCGACTACAAGAGCTTTGTCAACCGCGAACTCATCCTCTTCTCCATGGCGGACAACATGCGCTCCATCCCGTCCGTGGTGGACGGGCTCAAGCCCTCGCAGCGCAAGGTGCTCTTCTCGTGCTTCAAGCGCAAGCTCAAGACCGACATCAAGGTGGCCCAGCTCGTCGGCTACGTCTCGGAGCACTCGGCCTACCACCACGGCGAGGTCAGCCTGTCGTCCACGGTGGTGGGCATGGCGCAGAGCTTTGTGGGCTCCAACAACGTGACGCTGCTCTACCCGTCGGGCCAGTTCGGTAGCCGACTGCTGGGCGGCAAGACGCCGCCTCGTCGCGATACATCTTTACGCGCCTCGCCCCGCTCGCGCGCAAGGTGTTCCACGAGAGCGACGACGCGCTGCTCGAGTACCTGGACGACGATGGGCTCAGCATTGAGCCCGAGCACTACGTTCCCATCGTGCCGCTCATCCTGGTGAACGGCGCGGCGGGTATCGGCACGGGCTGGTCCACGGACATTCCCTGCTTCAACCCGCGCGACCTCGTGGCCTACATTCGCCGCAAGCTCATCCTCTGCGAGCCGGAGGGCCGGCTGCAACCGTGGTACAAGGGCTTTGACGGCGAGATCCGCCCGGAAATGCACGCCACGAAGGGCTTCACGGGCCGCTACAAGGTGTCGGGCGTATTTGAGCGGGACGAGGACGAGGAGGCGGTGATCATCACCGAGCTCCCGTGGGTGTCTGGACGCAAAACTACAAGCAGTTTCTCATGGACGAGAAGCAGTTTCCGGAGGGCTTCATCAAGGATATCCGCGAGAACCACACGGACACCAAGGTGCACTTCACCGTGTACCTGTCGTCGGAAGCCTACCGCAGCGTGCTGACCGACGCGGCGCTCCGGAAGAAGTTTCGGCTCGAGACATCGCTTTCGACCACCAACATGCACGCCTTCACCGCGGAGGGCAACATCAAAAAGTACGACTCGCCCGAGGAGATCATCGACGAGTTCTTCACGCTGCGGCTCGACCTCTACGCGAAGCGCAAGGAGCACCTGCTTCAGGTGCTCCGCCGCGAGCACGCTCGCCTTGACAACAAGGCGCGCTTCATCCAGATGGTCATCAACGGCGAGCTCGTGGTTACCAAGCGCAAGAAGAACGAGCTCCTACAGGAGCTGCTCGAGCTCGGCTTTGAGCAGTTCCACGCCGCGAGCACGGCCGAGGCGGGCACGGACACGCTCGCAAAGGGCTTTGACTACCTGCTCTCCATGTCGCTCTGGACGCTCACCATGGAGCGCGTGGAGGAGCTGCTCGCGCAGCGCGACGGCAAGGCCGCGGAATTGGAGGCGCTGGCGGCGCGCCGGCCCGAAGACCTCTGGGAGGAGGACCTGGCCGCCTTCGAGGAGGCCCTCGTCACCCAGGACGACCTCGAGGAGGACGACGCGCAGCTCGAGTCGGCGCAGCGCAGCAAGAGCGGCCGCGGCAAGTCGCAGGCGGCGCGCAAGCCGCGCGCCAAGGCCAAGGCCGCGAAGATTGAGCCGACCGGGAGCGTGGGCAGCGCGAGCAGCAGCGGAGGAGGAAGGGGAGGGCTGGCTGGCATCGGGGGCCTGGCCAAGGCGCTACCCATCAAGCAGGAAGCGAAACGTGCGGCAAGGCCCTCGGATTCTGAAATTCTCTCGCTATCCGAGCGGCTCCAGGCGAACATGATGGTGTCGCCGGCGCCCCCCGCGCGTCAAGAAGCGTGCAAAGGAGCCCACGCCGGCCGCAAAGGCTGGCGCCACGGACAGCACGCCGAAACCGAAGGCAGCAGCAGACAAGAAGCGCCGCCTTCGCACGGTCGAGAAGCCTCGCGACGCCGCTGATGACGAGGACGACGAGGACTTCGTGGACGAGGAGGAGCTCTTGGAGACCAAGCCGGCCGCAAGGAGCCGACCAGCGCGCCAGCGCAAGCCGGCCACTGTATACGTGGATCTCAGCGATAGTGACAACGAGGATGCGTCGCCGCCGCCGTCGGAGGCCTCGGCCTCCGAAGAGGAGGAGGAAGAGGAGATTGTCGCCAAGCCCAAGAAGGCGGCTGCGGCCAAGCCCAAGAAGTCCGCTGCGGCCAAGGTCAAGGTTATCATGTCTTCGTCGGACGAAGACGACGACGACGACGACGACGACGACGACGACGACGACGACGAGTTGTCCGTCAAGAAGGCCGTCAAGCCGGCGGCTCGCAAGCCAGCGGCTCGCAAGCCTGCCGCCAAGAAGAAGGCGGCCGTGCCATCATCAGACGAAGACGACGAGGACGACGAGGAGGAGGAAGTCGTCGCCGCCCCGCGAAGGCCCGCGCGTGCACGTGCTGCGGCCAGGCGCAAGGTCGTGATCGAGTCCGACGAGGACGGTGACGAGGACGACGACTTTGAGGGCGTGGACGACGAGGACGACGAGAGCGAATACTCTGACTGAGCAAGTGAAATGAATCGGAAGAAGGTGGAAATTGTTGACAAGCCGCTCACGACACTCGGCACATGGTCTCCAGCGCGCGCATGCGGTCGCTGCCGTCCACGGTCGAGATGCGCTCGTTGCTCTCCAGCGCAGCCCGCAGCGCCTCCTGGCCCTCCGGCCCAAAGTCGTTGGTGCGCAGCGAAAGCGACGTGAGCGCCGCGTTGGTGCGCAGCGCCTCGGCCAGCGCCCGCGCGCCCGCGTCGGTGATGTAGTTGGCCGAGAGGTCGAGCTCCTGCAGCGAGGAGTTGGCGGCGAGGACGGCGGCCAGCGCCTTGGCGCCTTCGTCGGCAATCTGGCACGCGTGCAGGTCGAGGCTCACGACGCGAGGGTTGGCAGCGACGAGGCCGGCAAAAGCCGCGGCGCCGGCATCCCCAATGAGGTTGGCAGAGCAGTTGACCGCCGAAACGGTGGCCTGCGCGCGCAGCGCGTCACACACGGCGGCGGCGCCCGCCGCGCCGATGGAGTTGCAGCTCAGGTCGAGGATGTCGCAGGTCTGGCGAGTGGGTCAGCCAACGGCCGTCCTGGCAGGCCGTTGCGCGACTAGCCAACCTACCTCCTCAGCGAGCAGGGGCGCGAGCTCGGCGGCGCACCGCTCGTCGTCGAGCGACTTGAAGGACAGCACCCAGGCCTGCTTGCCGCCCACGGCGGCGTAGGCGCCCGGCTCGAGCGCGTCTCGATCTTGTCCTCGCGCCATCCCAGATCTGACTGGGTTTGGTGCGACGACGACGATGATCGGAGCGACGATGACGACCACGCGGCGCCTCGCGCGCCTCGCGCGCCTCGCGCCCAGCGCCCGGCGCGCGCTGAGCTCGGCGAGCGAGCCGCTGGTGCTGGTGGAGCGCAACGGCGACGGCACGGCGCTGGTCTCCCTGAACCGGCCGCCGGTGAATGGCTTCAACACGCCGCTCGTGCACGCGCTGACGGACGCGATCAAGGAGCTCGAGGCGGACCCGTCCGTGCAGGGCTTCATGCTGGCGTCGTCCGGCAAGGTGTTCTCTGCCGGGCTGGACTTGAACGAGCTGTACCAGGTGGACGAGCGGCACTTTAACCGGTTCTGGAGCGACTTTGAGACGCTGTGGCGCACGCTGTACCTGTCGCCGCTCGCCACGGTGGCCGCGATCGAGTCCCACGCGCCGGCCGGGGGAGCGTGATGGCGCTGTCGTGCGACTACCGCGTGGCGGCCGACTCCAAGCTTCGCATGGGCCTGAACGAGACGCAGCTCGGCTTGCTGCCGCCGCGCTGGTTGCAGCAGCTGTGCGCGCGCACCGTGGGCGACCGCAACGCCGAATTTATCCTGCAAACGGGCGTCATGATGGACGTCAAGACGGCGCACGGCTACGGCTTTGTGGACGAGGTGGTCCCGCAGGACGAGGTGCGGGCCCGCGCACAGGAATCCTGGCGACGCTGGTGGCCGTGCCAGAGCAGGCGCGCGCGACTACCAAGTTGCAACAGCGCGAGGCACTCACCAAGCTCGCGGGCGTGGACAGCTGCTACGAGCTCGGCGCCTCTCTGCGCTCGCGCGAGTGCACCGAGATGCTGGAGAAAACCATGCAGAAGCTCACCAAGCGCAAATGAGCGAGCGAGAGTTACCGAGTTCAAGGTGCTCGCTCACCACAGATATGCTATACCGGCGGCGGCGGCGCTTGCCCGGCGCCTCATCTTGAAAGGTACACTGCTAACGCCAGCGCCGCCGCCGCCACAGCGGTCGCGGCCGCCGGCAGCAACATGTTGTCCTCCTGCAGCGGCCGGCCTGCGCGGCGCGGCGGTTCCGGCGGGCTGGCCTTGACCCGCGGCTCCCGCCTCGTGGCGCCCTTGAGCCTGCCGAGCCGCATGTTCTGCAGGGTCTCCACCGCCGCTGGCGAGTGGCCCACGGCGTCAAACTCGTCGGACGCGTCGGTGCCGGCATTCTCCAGGATCAGCTCGCTCCCCCGGGGTGCAGCTTGAGCCAGGCGGTCACATCGTACACGCTGCCATGCAGCGCGATCCAGCAGTCCGACTCGAGCGCGTGCTGCGCCACCTCCTCGGCGCTGACCTCTCGCTCGCCGCCGCCCATGTTCTGATATCTTTTTCCCCGGTGGAGTGCTGACCCACCGGGATTTCTCAGAAAGGCAGCACAAGAGAGGAAAATTGCGGGTGACCCTAAATTCTTTTTGGATCGACATAGGTCATTTCTCGATCGTTGTACTATCTGCGTAGGCCGCTTGCGGCCTCGCGCAGGCAGAAGCGAAGCTTGTAGCAGGCCCTGCGCAGCAGAAGCTGAGCGCGTTGATGTCCATTTTCTTCAAAAATCGAGCTCTTCTGCGAGTAAAGCTCGTGGTAGTCAAGCTTGTTCTCGAGGCCTTGCGCAGCAGAAGCCGAGCTCGTTGTAGTCCATGTCGCCACGAGAACCGAGCTCTCGCGCGCCCGCGCAAGCCCAGCTGCAGAAGCCCAGGTTGTTGTTGGGGGCCAGCGCAGCAGAAGCTGAAGTTGCCGAGGCCCATGCCGCAAGAAGGTCCAGGCACGAGTGCAGCTTGCGGAAGACGAGCTGGCGCGCGCAGGCACTGGCCGACCATGTCGAGACTCAACCAGCTCCAAGAGGCCGCCACGCGCGAGTGCATCTTGCAGTAGAGGCCAAGCTCGGCGCTGAACTTGAAGACGACCTTGTGCAGCTCCTGGTGCCATCTATGATGCCGACGTGCTTGGCCAACAGCTCTGCGCCGACCCATGCCCTCGCCGCTGGACCTGCAGCGTGTCAGCCTGAGTTTGGAAACCAGTCTCGCAGCCTCGTCGACTTACCGGCAGCGTGCAGGTGCAGATGCCATCCATCTACGATGCCATCGTGCTTGGCCAGCAGCACCACGTCGAGTCGTCTTGTCGCAGCTTGACCTGCAGCGTGTCAGCTTGAGTTCGGGAATGAAGCCTCAGCCTCGCCAACCTACCGGCAGCATGTCGGGATGAGTTTGGGGACTGCTGTCAAACCTTGTTGCAGCTTCGTTTTTTCCCTTACGCTTTCTCTCCAACAAAGAGAAATCGTGAGGGAAAAAACTCAGTCCGACGGGCCAGGTTCAACGGATAGTTGTGGGACCTCATTTGAAACGACGGAGCAAGGAGACGCAAGAGACTGGCCCGATGATCGTGATGAGGCATGAGGAGCATGCGCAGGCCTTGCATATCCTCTGCCTCGCCATTGCCGGCCCTGCGCTGATCTCTCGAGTCTCTCCTTGTCCATCCTGTTCTGCCAGCGTCCTCCGGGACATCTCTTGCCTCGGGCACATCAACTTGCACAACTCACAGCCGCAAGGAAGCCTCTGAGGGGATCAGTCTCCGAATGCTAGACCCTGTCAGCACATTCTTTGCTCTTCTTTTGCTCTTCGGGCCGCTCGCCCGACAACTGCGCATGCCAGCGCCTGAGTCCAGCGCCAACGTCCCACGAAGGCCCGATTGAGGAGCGCATCACTGCTTTTCATCCCCGCCTGCGTCGATTCTGACCCCGGATACCTTGTTCCGCGCTTCAACTTCGATTCCGACGACGACAAGTCGCCGGACGGGTTGAACAGTCGGTTTGAGGCTGACTGCGCGACGAAAAGCAACTGCATGCTCAATAAACCATGCAAACATGGCTAGCACCTTGAGGCCTAGCTCTAGACACCGTTATTCCAGCTCTTGGCTCGGTAGTTCAACTTGAACACATCCAACGTGACCCCAAACCCCCATTTGGCACCTTCTCGCCCATGCGCAGCGCCTTCGAAGGCGCAAGACCGCGAAGACCACCTCGGATGGATCAGTCACCATGGTTCAGACCCTGCGAGCACCGTTGCCGCACCTGACTTGCTCTGGATCCGCTCGAACCAGGCCAACTGCGCACGTCAACGCAGGTCGCTTGCACGTGCACGCCATCCCATTCAAGGACCAAATCACCATGGATGGCCGATTGAGTGGCGTTTCACTGCTTTCCAACCCCCGCCTACGTCGATTCTGACCCGCAGATGCCTTGTCTTCCCTTCACCTCCGATTCGACGACGACAAGTCGCCGGACGGGTTGAACAGTCGGTTTGAGGCTCTACTGCGCGACGAAAAGCAACTGCATGTTCGATAGACCATGCAAACATGGCTAGCACCTTAAGGCCAACTCTAGACACCGTCATTCCAGCTCTTGGCTCGGTGGTTCAACTTGAATACGTCCAAACGTGCCTCCAAACCCCCATTTGGTGCTTCTCGCCCATGCGCAGCGCTTCGAAGGCGCAAGACCGCGAAGACCACTCCGGACGGATCAGTCACCATGGCGTGGACCCTGCGAGCACCGATTCCGCACCTGACTTGTGCTGGAATCGCTTGAATCAGACAACTGCGCCCGTCAACCCCACCAGACTGGAGCTCCGCCGTACTGCTAGGCAGCTACAATGGCTAATCGGATATGCACGTTGCTGGTCTCCACTCACCTCTTCGTCGACCTGCCCCTCTCCGTGGGCCTTACCCGCCCTTGGCCAGCTTCATTTCGAATCATGCCGATCGACAAGTAGTGCTGCTCGAGATGAACAACCCGGCGTTCTCAGAGCCTCATGGAAGTCAAAATCAGTTGTACTGTAAGAGGGAGGGAAAGACAGGTCTGGTACGTACCTGGCCAGGCACTTACGAGGTCTGCTGCTGAATCTGATGGCCCCATTTGCTCCTGTTTGCCCACCTCGCTTGAGCTGCTTCGCGTTGCGCGGGTGGAGCCGGCCGGCAGCCTCAGGGAGGAGCTCAAAGGCGTGACGAAGGCCATCCCAGTGCCTTGCCACCATCGGCCAGCTGATCTTCTTCCCAGTGCGGACCGTGGCACGTCGACAGTTGAGGATGTGAGCGAGAACAACGCTCTCGACATGTGAGAAGGCGACCCGACAATCCGAGGTCGCTGCGGCCGGCTTATCGGTCTCTGGCGCCTGGACATCGGCCAGGGGGACAATACTGCAGTGGTTACACGGTGGTGGTGCTGGCCAAGAAGCGGCAGGCGTAGGCGCAGTGGCAGCAGCAGCAGCAGCAGCAGCAGCAGCAGCAGCAGCAGCAGCAGCAGCAGCAGCAGCAGCAGCAGCAGCAGCAGCAGCAGCAGCAGCAGCAGCAGCAGCAGCAGCAGCAGCAGCGGCAGCAGCAGCAGCAGCAGCAGCAGCAGCAGCAGCAGCAGCAGCAGCAGCAGCAGCAGCAGCAGCAGCAGCAGCAGCAGCAGCAGCAGCAGCAGCGGCGGCGCAGCAGCAGCAGCAGCAGCAGCAGCAGCAGCAGCAGGAGCAGGAGCAGGAGCAGGAGCAGCTTCGGCCACGCCATACAGTGCTAGCCGAAGCACTACTTGAAGGAGCAGAAACAGCTGCCGTAGGAAGACGAGCGCAGGAAGAGCAACGGGAGGAGCGGTACCAGCTTCCCCAGCCTGAAGTCCACCATCATGAACGGAAGTGCTGCCAGCCGAGTTGTGGCTTCGCACAGTTCCGTCCAGAGCCGCCGCTTCTTGAGGTTCCGCAGTCGCCCTTGCATGTGTTGCTGCGAGGCCGGGGGCATCCCCATCTCCTCCCATCGGCGCTTGATCTCGATCCAGCCAAGATTCCCGTGACGGGTCCTCACGGCCAATTCTTCACCACTTGCATGGCTGGCCGCTCCCATCCGCCAGGCAGGACCGTCGCTGGCGCCGCGACCGCTGGAACCATCGCAGGGCAGGGGCTGCATCCGCCGTCGGAATCGTCGGCTCCGCCGTGGAGGACGCTGACGGCACGACGGGCGCCGTAGGTGCCTGGTCCACCGACATTTCGACGAGCGGTCGTGTGGTCGGCATGGCGCCATGTCCCGAAACGTGAGGCGCAGCGTCGGCGTGATGAAGAAGAAACTATTGATCTGTCCGGACTGCGCGCTGAAGTTGAAAGTGGTGGCCGTGGAAGCGGAGGCCGCGGAAGCGGCAGCCGGCTGCATCTTCTTGGCTACCACATCCACGGCCCGCTGGATGCGATTCGCGACATCTTGTAGCTTGGAGCGCTGCCCAATCTGCGGGTCCACTCTGTCCATCGCGACGAGCTCGCGGAGGTACCTGACAACGGTCGCGCCGCTCCGTGGCCGGACGTTGCGCATAATCTCCTCCTCCGGAGAGTTTCCGGACTCTAAAGCTGCCACCAACGTTGCCCAGACGTACTGCAGCATGTTGGCAGAGATCTTGTCTAGATCCACACTGGCCAGCCGCCATCGGCCGGGCGGTCGGGCATCAGGTTCAAGACGATGTACCGGACGAGAGCGTACTCCAAGAAGGTGAAGATGCGCTCATCGTTGCCCGAGCCGCGTTCCAGTGCGCTTGCAAGGTTGCATCGCTCCGCCGCATCTGTCCGCACACCGAGCCGCAGGATGGCGTTGGCCTAGGACTCAGCGTTCCTCATTCGCTGGCCCGGCTTGTGCCGGCGCCTTCCGGACCGGTCCCATACTCTCTTGGACGCTGCTTTGGAGGGCATCGAAGGGACGAACGGTGGTGTAATCTCGTTGAACCAGCCATCACGTGGTTCCGCGCTCAGCGCGTCGCCGAGCACGGCCTGATGAACAGCGATCCTGCAGGCTGCGTATGCAACCTTGGTCGTTTCGCCCCCTTGGCGCCTGGGGCAACATGCCTCGAACATCGGACCAGCGATCTGTTGACGCCGTAAACATGCCGCGCGTGGGCCGTTGCCAAGGGCACGAGCGGATACATGGGGCGGTAGTCCACGCTGCCCTTGTATTTGTACGTGGCCACGTGCTGCGCAAGCGACAGATGCGCTGCGTTCAGCGGGAAGTTCGCCCACGACGGGTCGAAGAGCTGCATGCGGCCAATGTTCCACTGCACCGCACGAAGACGCCATGCGGTCAAAACTAATCCGAGGCCGGCCGACTCCGGCGTGGGCGTCGCAGCTGCCGCCAGAAGGTCTCGGTAATGTTGCTGCCGCGAACCTCAAGCTTGCGTTCGTTGCGGTCCGAGACGCTGCCAGGGCGCAGCCCTTTGGCAACCGGAGGCACTTGACGGTTATCTTCTCCGTCTTGTGCGTTTGGCGCAGCTTTGCGGTCACCATGCGGTTGCCCGGCTTCCGCTTTTGGCGAAGTTCTTGATGGCGGTCGTTGCGTCTCGCTGTGACGTGTTGAGCTTCTCGTGCACGGCTCTGTAGCCAGGCCCGAAAGACGGGGCCGTCGATGTCGAGCTTGTTTCGCACTCGGCTTCCTCCTCCTCCTTCTCGCCGTCTTCGTCCATTGTGCGCTTGCCTCCTTGTCGGCCTCCTGTCCTAGCGGCATCTACTCTCACGAGCGGAGCGTGCTGGCGCGCCAGGCGCGCTTGGCCGCCCTCGTGCTTGCGCCCGAACGAACCACACTGGTGGCTGGTCAACCCTTGGACAAGGCGGTGGCAGACTCCTCGATAAACCCTTTAGGCATGGGTCTGACAGGGGTAAAATTCGGAGTCGACGTTCACGTCCATCCAACAGCCCGTTCTGGACTGCCACTGCTTGGCCCTATTCGATCCACATTGATCAACTCCTTACATGCGCAGGTTGCCACAAGAGAGCCGCGGCGTTGGCGTTCGCGTCGCTTCTTTGGCGGTTTGCGCGAAGAGCTCGATCGATCGAGAGGAGGAGGAAGGAAGGAAGGGGCTCGCGCAGCTCGAGCTCTCTCTGCGCGCGAGGGGCGGGGCGCCGGCGGAGAGTGCCGATGCAGAACAACTACGCGGCGCAGGGCGGCATGGCGCAGGGCCAGCCGGGCGGTTATTTTCAGCAGCCGCCCCCCCAGGCAGCAGCCGCCGCTCGGGCAGCAAGCGCAAGGAGGTTTTCCTGCGCCGCCGCCGCCGCCGCAGCAGCAGCAGCAGTCGCAGCAGCAGCAGCAGCAGCCGCCCGCGGGCGGCGGCGGGGAGGAGTGGCGCGCGCAGCTGCAGCTGCCGCCCAAGGATACGCGATTCAAGACCGAGGACGTCACGAACACGAAGGGGAACGACTTTGAAGACTACTTTCTGAAGCGGGAGCTGCTCATGGGCATATTCGAGATGGGGTTCGAGAAGCCGTCGCCCATCCAGGAGGAGGCCATCCCAATCGCGCTGGCCGGGCGCAACCTTCTGGCGCGCGCCAAGAACGGAACAGGAAAAACCGCCGCCTTTATCATCCCGTGCCTGGAGAAGGTGGACAGCACCAAGGACTACACGCAGGCGCTGGTCTTACTGCCCACGCGCGAGCTGGCGCTCCAGACGTCAAAACATTTTCAAGCTCATGGGCAAACACATGAACGTGCAGGTGATGGTGACCACGGGGGGCACCTCTCTCAAAGACGACATCATGCGCCTCTACAACACCGTGCACATCCTCGTGGCGACCCCGGGCGCATCCTGGACCTGGCAGGCAAGGGTATCGCCAAGCTGTCGCGCTGCTCGACGGTGGTCTTTGACGAGGCGGACAAGCTGCTCACCCCGATTTTCCAGCCGCTTTGCGAGCAGCTGCTCAACATGTGTCAGGAGGGGCGCCAGATCATGCTCTTCTCGGCCACGTTTCCGGTGACGGTCAAGGAGTTCAAAGACCGCAACATTCCCAAGCCTTACGAGATCAACCTGATGGACGAGCTCACGCTGAAAGGCGTGACGCAGTTCTACGCCTTCGTGGACGAGAAGACCAAGGTGTCATGCTTGCACACCTTGTTCCGCAAGCTTGAGATCAACCAGTCGATGATTTTTGCCAACAGCGTCAACCGGGTCGAGCTGCTGGCCAAAAAAGTGACAGAGCTGGGCTACAGTTGCTACTACATTCACGCCAAGATGCGCCAGGTAGGTCGAGCGAGGGGGGGGGGTGGGATGGGGCAGAACACGGTGACTGTCGTCGCAGGGAGCGCGGGAAGGGCCGCGCTAACCAATGAGCTTGCCTTGCGCAGGGCGACCGCAACCGCGTGTTCCACGAGTTCCGCAACGGCGCCACGCGGCATCTGGTCTGCTCAGACCTCTTCACGCGCGGCATCGACGTGCAGTCCGTCAACGTGGTCATCAACTTTGACTTTCCGCGAAACGCCGAGAGCTATCTGCACCGCGTGGGCCGCAGCGGGCGCTTTGGCCACAAGGGGCTGGCCATCAGCCTCATCACCTACGAAGACCGCCACAACCTGTTTCGCATCGAGAAGGAGCTGGGCACCAAGATCCAGCCCATCCCGCGCGAAATCGACCGCGAACTCTACTGCACCTGATTGCCTCGCAATCCAGGTCCAGTCTCTACCGCTGCAGTCGCGGCGCGCGCATCGTGCGACATGACGAGGGCCTTCAGGCTCTCCGACCCACCTGCGCGCGGCGGGCCTGCAACTGCAGCGGACCCTCTTCCACACGACGACCACACCACATCCACACAACCCATCTCTGCTCTTGCGGCGACCGGCGCCGCGCTTTGATGACGAGACAGCCGGTCCTGTCTCCGAGCCAGTGCGATGCCAGCCGCAGACGGTAAACAAGACACCAACCACGCCTGAGCAGGGACACCCCATTTTTTCTTTCCTTTCCGAGCGGACTCCTCGCTCGTTCCTTTCTTGTTGATCTCAAGATCAAGACAATACAGCACCCGCCGCCGCCGCCGCCGCCGCTGCTGCTGTTGCCGGGTGACGCGTACTCGAGCAGCTCGCCGATGCGCGATAGTTCGACGAGGTTCCATCTCGGCGTTCATGCGCTCGACGCCCCCGATGCACGACTCCTCGCACTCGAGCTCGGAGCGGTCGCCGCGCGGTCGCTGGAAGCCCGAAGCGTGCGTAAGCAAGCGCAGCACGTTGTCGTGCTCAAAGTGGTTGGCAATGTCGTACGGGGAGACCACCGCGTTATTCCTGGGCGTGACGCGCGCGCCAAACTCGAGCAGCGTCTGAAGTGCCAGCGGCGCGTCGTATCGCGCGCAGTAGTGCATCGGAGTCCAATCGTGCTCGTCGCATGCGTCCATGCGCGCCCGCGCTCGACGAGGCGGAACGATCTCGGGTCGTCTGCAAGCACCGCGCAGTGCAACGGGCGCACGCCATGGCCGTCCGCGGCCGCAATTTCCGCGTCGCGCTCCAGCAACTCCTGGATCACTGCCACGTTGCCACGTCGCATCACCGCGTAGTGGAGAGGGGTCCACTCGCGGCTATCGCGCGCGTTGACATCGAGCTGCCGCTCGAGCAAGAGGCCCAGCACGTCCTTGCCGGCATACCGCGCCGCGAGGTGCAGTGCGGTCATGCAGCCTCCGTAGTGACCGCGGTCACGTTGGCGTGGGAAAGCATGAGCCGGTTGACGAGCCAGGCGTCGTCCGCCCGCACCGCATAGTGGATCGGCGCAAAGCCAAAGCTGTCTACGGCGTCAACGTCGGCACCGAGATCCAGCAGCACCTCCACGCAGGCCTTGGCGCCGCGCTTGGTGGCGATGGAGAGCGCCGTCTCGTCCGTGTCTCCTGTGCGCACATCAAGAAGATTCCGCGCCAGCTTCTCGGTCTGCTTGGCGTCGCGGTTCCACACCGCAACGTGCAGCTTTGACCAGCCGACGGTCATATTGGCGCGCCAGCGCACGAGGCCGCTCTTGGCCGCGTACATTCTGAGCGTCTCGATCGACGGCTCTTCGTACTTGCGGCGGTGCAGCTGGACGTTGAAGGCGCCCGCGTCGGTGATTTTCATGAGCTTGCGGATGTGCCTGATGTGCTCCAGGCGCGAGTTGTCCATATCTGCCGGGGATTCGCCTTGGAGTCCAGACAGCGCAGATAGGGCCGAGCGGTTGGACTGCGTCGACCGCACCGACGGTGTGCGGTGCGAGCGGATCATGCGCGAGAGCTTGCGGCGCGGGTTCTCCGGCGCCTTTGGCGCTTCCGCAGGCGCGGGCGCGGGCGCAGGCGCGGCGGCGTCCGCCTCACTGTCCTCCTCGGGCGCCTCCTCTTGCGGGAGCTCGGCGTCCCTGCCTTTTGGGGTGGCCACCGGCACCAGGGCCACCTGCTTGGACACTTGCGGGGGCACAAGGCTGCGGATGTTGTTGCTCAGCGGCCTTGCGCGCCCTTGGTGCTTCGGGGGCGCCTTACTCCTGGGCCGGGCCCGGGGGGTGGCAGCACCGCCGCTCAGGGGCTCCTTGGGGACCACGGCATTCCTGCCGCGATCCTGCGGGGCGGCCACTTGGGGCTTTGCAATGTCGGGCTGCGGCTTGGGCGCGGCTTTCGGCGCGATCTTCGGCGCGGTCCGGGTCGTGCTCTGGACTGTGCTCTGGACCGTGCTCTGGACCGTGCCCTTCTTGCCGCTGGGCGGCACGGGCGAGCGCGGCCGCTGCGCCGGCGGCGTCGCAGGCGCAGCCTCCTCGTGCTGCACCTCGCGCGGCGGCAGGTAGCTCTGCGAAATGGGCGGGCCGCCAAAGAGCATCTCCCGCGCCTGCTTGAGCGGCTCCTCGACGCCCTGCAGGTAGCTGAATAGCGACTCCCCCCCGAGGATCTGCGAATGCTCCGACTTGTTGAACCCGCAGTGCTTGCACCGCTCCAGAAACACAAACATCGGGTTGGGCTCGTACCCGGGGCATCGGTCCAGCGCGTTGTTGCGCGCCCGTCGCCGCGTCGCCATAGCGCGCACGACCTGCTCGCCGCCGCCGCCCGCCACGCCACGCGCCCTGCCGCCACTTGCTTCGCTTGCCACTTTCCTCGCTTGCCACTTTTTGGGAAGTACACACCTGCCAACGGACCTGAACGCAGACTCCGCGGACTCGTGGAACCTTCTCAGAACGGCCGTGGAACGCCCGCTGGGGACAGAGGCGAAGAGGACGAGGAGGCGGGCGAGGCTGGGGTGGGCGTTGCGTGGCGCCGCGCTCGGGCACGGGAGCGCATGGAGGGGCGCGCGGAGGCGCGAGATGGATGCGCAGATGGCGCGAGCAGGCGGAAGGAGCTCGAGGCGCTGTGCACCGAGCTGGATGGCCAGGACGGGCAATCGGCGGATGCAATGCCGGCAACGCCGCTGCCGGAGGCGCTGCGGCTCGCGGGGGACGCGAACGCGGACGTGAGCAACTGGTACGCGGCGACCTTCTCGAGCGAGCTGTCCGAGGTGAAAAAGTCCATGAAAATCGCCAAGGTGCGAATGGCGAGGTCCCAATAGCAAGGCTGGCACTCGCGGCGCGCAGCCCGTGACCGGCGCGGAGGAGGAGGAGCTGCTGTTGAACGCAAGCGACGAAGGGGACGACGATATCGACAGCTCCATTAGCAGCACGCTGGCCACCAAGCTGGAAATCGCGCTGCTGGAAGCCAAGGAGCGCGTGCACAGCGAGGCGCAGAAGAAGGAGGCTGGAGGAGCGGCTCGCGTGCGTGGAGGAAATGGAGGAGCTGCGCATGAAGCTGTCCAGCTACGAGCTGCAAGAAATCCTTGACCAAAAGGCAGAGCGCACGCCAAACACGATCCACTTTCCGGTGTGGGCGCGAGACGAGGACTACACGGAGTGCAAGCGGTGCAAGGGCGCCTTCTCGTTCATGAACCGCAAGCACCACTGCCGCAAGTGCGGCTTTATTTTTTGCGAAGGGGTAAGTGCGACGGCGGCGGGGACGGTTTTGGCGGGCCCAAGCTGACGTTTGGTCCCTTGCTTTGCCTTCCGCAGTGCGCGCCGCGCAACAACGTGGCGCCCCTCCCGCAGCTCGGGTACACCGAGCCAGTGCGGCACTGCTTTGGGTGCCTGCCATTACCGGCGCCCGAGGAAGAGCGGCCGGCCTCCTACCGGGTATCCAGCGCAAACACGCACCCGTACTCTGGCGCCGTCGAGCGCATCCGGCGGCTCGAAAACGCCTGTCTGCGCAAGCCCAGCTCAGCGGGCGTCGTGCAGACTTTACAGGCCTACGTGGGTGCCATCGAGCGCATCGCCAAGTCCGAGAACCTCGCCGACGAGCGCTTCCGCAAGGCCTCGCACGGCGTCCTGCTGCGCTCCATGCACGCCTTCCTGCAGATGCCGCCAATCAACGCGTGCCTGAGCAGCGACAGCAGCTCCATGTCCGTGATCGCGACCCTCGTGGGCACGAGCCGCCGCGGCAGCGACGCCAGCGAGGCCAGCGCGGAGGCCGCGGAGGCCGTCGTGGCCGCCGTCGCCGCGCCGCGGTCCGTCACCGCCGCCGCCGCCGCCGCCGCCGAGGCAGCGGAGGCCCCTCCGCCCGCGCCGGCCGCGCGCGACCCGATCCTCTGACCGCCCCTCCCTCCCTCAAGCCCCACTCTACCTCTACTCTAGCTTCCAGCGTGAAGGCGTTGAGGGTCGGACGGCCGTTCGGAGCGTTCCACGAACGCGGCAGAGATGATGACGATTTGACGTGAGGCCGATCATCATCATCATCATCGATCGATCGATCGATGATCGATGATCGCAGTAGGAAAGACATTCCATTCGACGACAACAGCCGCAGAGAGGAGTGGAGGAGCGACTCGAGCCCTTGCTAGCAGCCAGGCGGGAGATGATGACGACCACGCTGCGGCCGACGCGCCTCCTCGCGCCCCTCGGCGCCGCGCTCGCGCCCCGCGGCGCCGCGCGCGCCGCGCCCTGCCGATGCGGCCCGGCGGTGCTGCCGCGGCTCAGGCCCGCCGTGAATGCCGGCGCGGTGCCCAGGCTCGCGCGAGTGCTGCACACCGAGGAGAAGAAGATCAAGACCAGCGGCGTCGTGCGCCTGGCCTCCGCGGGCCTGTCCACGGCGTCGCAGCCGCTCGCCGCCGTCAAGGCGGAGGTGGTGGCCGTGCCCGCGTTCGCCGTCGAGGTGGCCGCGACCGTGCCCGTGCTGCGCCTGAGCAGCGACCACCGTCACGACGCGACCGAGTTCCTGGCGCGCGTCTTCGCGGCCTTGGAGCGCCATCAGCTTGGCGCTGAGATGGTTTGCACCTCGGTGAGCAGCGTCGGCATGGCGCTGCCCGCGCCGCTAGAGACGCCCGCGCTCGCCGCGCTGGAGCGCGAGATGGGCGAGATGGGCGTTTCGTGCGTATATGAGCCCGATGCGGCGCTGCTCCGCTGCACGGAGCTGCAGCTCGACTGCGACTTGCTGCAGGCGGAGCTGTTCGCGGCGCTGGCCGACTCGGGCGTGCACAGCCTGCTCTTCAGCGCGGACGCCAAGGCGGCGCAGCTGGCGCTCGTGGTGCCGCCCGAGGAGGTCGAGCAGGCCGCCCGGGAGCTGCGCCGCCTGCAGCAGGCCCTGGGGGCTTAACAAGAACCGGACGGAGAGCGCTGGAGCGGCATGACCGCCCAGTCACGAAAAAAAGTAATGCGAGAAGAAATGAAATGTTTCGCCACAGCTCAAACTCGTGCCTGTCGCATCTTGGCCGCGTGCTCGCGCCGCAGCCGCTGCTCGTCCTCGCGGCACTTGCGCTTGTACGCCTCGATCCGCTCCACGCGCTCTGCCGACGCAAACGCGCGGTCAAGGCACTCCTCAAGCTCCTCCGCGGTCGTCACGCGGCACGCCGCCAGCACCGCTCCGAGCTGCGCGAGGTCGGGCGCCAGCGTGGGTGCCTCGGCCGCCGCCGCCGCCGAGGGGGCCGCCGAGAGCCCAAGGCGGCGACCATCGCCGCGTCCGCCTCGTGCGCCCGTACGGCGCGAAAGTAGCTGGCCAGGGCGGGCGCCGCAACCTCGCGGCTGGACTCGTGCGACTCGCTGTCGACCAGCACCTCGCGCACGAACGAGTCGTGCGCGGCCCACAAGTCCTCCGGTCGGCAGTCGAGAGGGCGCCGCTGGCCCTCAAGCGCGCTCATGCGAGCAATCAGCACGAGCCCGCCGAGTCGCAGCCACCGCGCCCGGATCGACGCCGCGCCCTTCCTTTGCGCGCCGAAGCGATTCGCCAGGCGAGAGCTCGCAGCAGGTGCGCAGCGCCTCGCTCTGGACGTTGAGCACACTGAGCGTGCTAAGGTCACCTCGGTCGGGGGCCCACGAGGCTAGCAAGGGCGCTTCATGATGGCTTAGCCGCGCGGCGAGCCTCGTCTCAGGCTCGAAGAACCACTGCGCGAGTCTGGCCAAGAGACCGGCGCCAAGCATCTCTGCGAGCCAGGGCTCGCCGAGTGCGGCCGCCGCGCGCGAGAGTCGCAGCGCAAGCATGACGCTTAGGGCGTTGGTGGACGCGCTTGCGCCGTCCAGCACGGCGGGGAACATTTTGCCCAGGAGCCACGCCGGGAGCGCGCCGCGACGGAACTGCGCTGCCGCGAGGAGCGCCTTCAGGGCGCCCACTTGGTCGCTTCCGCCAAGGGCCGCCAGAATGCTGCTCGTGCACAACTTGTCGACGCTATAGGCGCTAACGAAGGGCGCCAAGTCTGCCTCGCTCACCTCGCATCCCGGCACTTTAACTGCGGCGTACTCCTCCACCCAGCTCGTGAATCCGCCCTGTGCCGCCGACTTGGCTTCGCGAAACCCTTGCGAGGTCCGAGGCTTGTCAGGCTGCGCGGCTTCCGCACGCCTCGCCAAGCTGGCCGTCTGCGGCCTTGCGCCGCCGGCCTTACGCCGCCCTCGGCACCTCCGTTCCTCGCGCTCGGCCTCGTCCTCCGCCCCCTCCGCCGCCGGCCCTACTCGCAATGGCATCAGCTGTGTCCCCGCACCCGCCGCCGCCCTTCTCCTTGTCTCGCCACATCTGCGCGTGGCCGTCTTGGGCCGCGCCTTGCCGGCCTTGCCTCCACGCCGCCGCACGCCCGCCGACGCTGGCCTCGGTCTGATGCCAGGCAGTCTCTCGCGCCCAGCGCGCACCTCCGTGGCCGGCATCGCTGCCCTCGCGCACGCACCCTGCCTCGCGCCGCGCCCCCCTCACGTTCGTCCCAAGTGACCTCGCCCACCGCGGCACACAGTCCCCGCGCTGCTTCGCTTCCTCAGGATAAGGGCAGCCGCAGCCGGAGGCGACCCAGTGGCAACCTCGCGCCACGCCAGGGACCGCGGCGAGGCTCGCGAGCCACGCACCAGCTCGGGCTTGACCGCGACGGCGCTCGTGTGCCCTCGGTCGTCCTGGCGCCGGTCATTTCGCCACTGCGGCCAAGGCTGAAGCGTTGCGCGGCTCAAAGACGGCGACTAACATGCCATAGTACGTCGGGTGCCCCAGCGCCAGCCGCCGCGACCGCCAGCGTCCCTCGTGCAGACCCGTGGCGCGCATGGCGCCGTGCAGCATGACGAGCGCGGGGTAGCCGCAGCTCAACGCCTCGTCCACGAGGCCGCGCGCCTGCTGCAACAGCGCCGCCTCGGCGCGGGCGGGCCCGCGCGCCCAGCGGCCCACGAGCGCGTCGAAGGGCGCCGCCGTGGGAGAGAAGCCATATGGCCCGCTGGCCAGGTGCGTGTGCGCCAGGTCGCAACTCATCACCAGCGCCGCGCGCTCGGGGCGGCCATCCAGGAAGCCGGCGACGCCCGCGCCGAGCGCCAGAAGCTCGGGCACCATGGCCGCCGTGCCCGCCAGCCGTCGACTGGGCAGCGCGACCACCACCACCTTGGCCGCCGGCAGCGCTTGCTCGAGCAGCGCCAGCGGCACCACCTCGCCCCAGCGCAGCGGCTGGGGCTCCGAGTCGGCCCAGCTGCTGAGGCCCGTGCAGCGCCCGCGGCAGCCAGCGGACGCCACCAGCGCCGCCGCCAGCGCCGCGTCCAGCTCGCGCCGGGCATGCACGCGCCGCAGGCCTGCGCTGGCGTTGTGCAGGTCGGCGCCCAGGTCGGCGAAGCCGGCGGCGGCGCTGTTAGAGTACACCACGTATTTGGCGTCGGCGGCGGCCTGCCCGTGCGGCGTCACGAGCACGATCACCTGCGGCGCGAGCGCTGCCAAGCGGTCGGCGGCGATCAGTGCCCCGCGATGCACGGCCAGGGCGGCCTGCGACCCGGGCACGAGGTCGGGCGCCAGCGCAAAGTCGCCATGCGGCAGCACCGCGGCGCCGACCAGCTCCGCGCCCGCCGGCACCAGCATCGCCGCCGCCGCCGCCGCCGCCGCCGCCAAGCTCGCGAGGCGCATCATCCTCGTTTGCGGGGTTCACCTCTGCAGGACCGTCGCGAATGACGTGACAGGTCCCCCATGTCACGTTTGTGGTTGACGTGCACTTAGGTGAGTGCCATTCAAATCCTGGACGGCATGGCGCTGCGCGAGGAGGAGCAGGAGCAGGGCCGGCGCTGGCTGCGCGCGGCGGAGGTGGAGTTCCTCGCGGAGGAGGAGCTCGTGTCGGTGGTGCCCAAATTCGAGGAGGCCGCGCTCGAGCTCGTGGGCGGCACCTACGGGCCCTTCATCCCGCAAACGCCGGTGCAGGTGCCGCTGTGGCTGGCCGTGGCGCTGCGGCAGCAGCAGCGCTGCCAGGTGCAGTGCCCCGCCTGGATGAAGCGCGACGCGCTGGCGCACGTGAAGAGCCTCGAGAAGAGCTCCAGCACCAGCGCGCTGCAGGTTCTGCCGCGGCACTACATGGAGGTGGCCGCGCTGCTTTTGCAGCACGCCGCCGAGGACGTGGAGGACGTGCACCAGGTGCGGTCGCTGCTGGAGGACATTGAGAACCTGCGGCAGCACAAGATCCGCGTGGGCCTCAACAAGATGGCCGAGGAGCAGGCTCAGGAGCCGCTCTACTTCCTAAAGCTCAACCGCGCGTCCGCGATGGAGATCAACGCTATCCGCCCCCTGCTGCTCGAGACGCTGGCGACCTTCCACCGCTTCTACGCCGACGGCGAGCGCGCTATCGCCGACGCCCTGCGCCTGCAGCAGCACCTCGAGGAGGAGGAGGAGGAGCTGGAGCTGGAGCAGGAGGCCATCGCAGCGCAGACAGCGGCGTCAGAAAGGGCGGCCGCGGCCGCGGCTCGGCGTGCGAGCGTGCCGGCCTCGCAGGGGTCGCTGCAGCACACACAGGCCACGTACGACTCTGACGACGACCTGCTGGCGGCGGTGACGCAGGACGACGACGACGACGACAACGACGACGGAGCGGGAGCGAACGGAGGAGCAGGAGCAGGAGCGCCCGCGCGCGACTTGCGCGGCTGATGGCACCGCGAGCAGCGCGGCTGGTTGATTAGATGCGTCAGCTGTAACTTAACATGCAAGCATGCCTGCAAGCAGGCCTCTACGCGCCTGGCCAGGCCAGGATCTCGAACATGGACGGCTCCATGTCGCGCGGCTTGCTTGGCACGCCAAAGACGCGCTCGCCAAACGCTGGCGCGCCCGGCGGCGCCACGCCCGTCTGCACGCCCTGCTCGCGCGACGGGGAGGCCGGCACGCCGTCCCACGCCGCGGCGGCCTGCGCCTCCGCGGTAATCGCGTCATCTGCCGCCGCGAGGGCTAGCAGCTCGGCCGCAGGGTTTCCTCCTCCT
Source organism: Thraustochytrium striatum (assembly GCA_022244645.1). Lineage (NCBI taxonomy): Eukaryota > Bigyra > Thraustochytrida > Thraustochytriidae > Thraustochytrium > Thraustochytrium striatum. Next base: position 1,396,024 of record JACDIV010000055.1, read on the forward strand.
CTTCCGCCGCCGCCGCCGCCCTGGCCGACGCCGAGGCGCTGTGCTTGGTGCGGGCCTGCGCGGAGGCGAACGCGCGAAGCGTAGACGCGAAGACCTGTCCCTCGTCGGCATCTGCCGCGCGCATGTTGAAGGTCTTGAGGTAGTTGGCGTCGGCCGCTGGCCGCGTGTTGGCGCGGCCGTAGTTGTGCGGTAGCGGCCGCTTGTACACGCGGTTGAAGGTCGTGTCCGTCATGTCCCGCGTCACCACCACGGGCGGCACCTTGCCGCCCTTGCTCTTGCGTGGCGGCAGGACCATCACCTGCCGCCGGCCGGGGCCGATGGGGATGGGCCTGCCGGCCGTCTCCACGAACACCCAGTCGTCCTCCGCCGCCGTCGCCGTCGCCTTCTTCCTCCTGCCGCTGCCCTTTCGCCCGCCTGACGATGGCTTCTTCTTCGTCCGCTGTTGCTGCTGCTTGGTCGTTGAGCCGCGCGCGGTCGCCGCGGCATCGCCGCCGCGGTACGCGTGCATGGCCTCCGTCTCCCACTCGGGACGCGTCATGGCGACCTCGCGCGCGCCCGCACCCTCCTGCTCGTCCCCAACCTGCGCTGTGTCTGCCTGTCAAACCGCCCAACGCTTTTTTTTTGAAAAACATGAGCTTGATCTTTGCCCCACGGCACCTCCGCGGCACCTCCGCGGAACCGAAAGTCTCGGTGCCACGCACGGACACGTGAATCGAGAAGCGCTGCTGGTGATCGTCGCTGGCGGTCGTGCGCAGGCCGTGGCGTCGGCTGAAGGGCCTTGCGTGCCTGGTTATCCACGCGCTGCTGGTCAACTGGTTTGTTATTGTTTCTTCCGCCGTACATGGTCAATTCGCCTTCATCTACGTCACCCATCGATGCATCGGTATCGCCGGGTCAAGTCACAGCCAGTCAGTCCTCTGCTGGCGCGCCGCGGGCGGCGCTTGAGCGGCGGCGCTTGTCCACCTCTAGCAGCACGTCGCGCAGGGCGTACGGCGCCGCCGCGCCCACGCCGTACGCAAAGCGCGACGAGCGACCGTGCCCAAGGCCAGGCGTCGCGCGGCGACGAGCCAGCGGCCAGGCAGCGACGAGCCCAGGATCCCGCGGGCCGCGCGGCGTGTCGTGCGCGCCGCCTGCGCGCCGCCGCGCGCCAGCGCCTGCGCCGAGCCCACCGCGGCGCCCTCGGCCACCTCGCCAACCTTGCTGGCCGCGCCGCGCCGCAGCCTGTCGAGCGACTCGAGCGCGCCCGCGGCTTGCTGCCGCAGCCCGGCCGCGCGCTTGCTCGCCGCCTCGCGCGCGGCCTCCTGCGCCGAGCCGCCGAGCCGCTGCGCCTCCTGCGCGGCGCGCTGCGCGGCGCGCTGCGCGGCCTCGCGCGCCTGCTGCTTGGCGCCCTCCAGGCGGTGTGTGCTGCTGCATCGTTGCGCCCTCCGCCTTCGACAGTGCCTTCCTGGCGGCCGTCCTGGCGGCCGTCCTGGCAGCGGCCTTGGCGCTCTCAAGCCCATGTGCGCGGGGCATCGCCGCCTTCTCGGCCTTGCCGACCGCGCTCAGCGCGGCCGCGCGCGCCGCCTCCGCCGCCTTGCGCGCAGCGTCGAGCAGCCGCATCGCGCGCGTCCTGCGCCGCGTCTCGGTGCTTTACTGGCAGCCCGGTATTCCTCGGGAGGAATGTGAAGCTGCGGCTACGCTGCCCGGAACGGATCTGCGCAGAGTGGATCTTTGTGGCCGAGGAGGTGGAGGCCGAGGTGGAGGCCGAGGCCGAGGCGCCATGCACGCCCCGCGCAGGGCGCAAGGCGCAGGGCGGCGCGAGGCTGAGGCGACTGGGCGAGGCGCGAGGCGGCGCTGCGAGCGGCGAGCCCGGGGTGGGCGGCGTGCAGGGCAGCGTGGAGTGCCGCAGCGTGCAGGGCGCGTGCGGTGAGGGCTGGCTGCTGCGGGACAGGCTGGCGCTGTTCGAGCAGTATGTGCCACGGGCGCCAGAGCAGGAGCGGGCGCCTGGCAGCGCGCGCGGGGGGGCGAAGCACGCCGAGCCTACCATCGCGCTGGAGGAGCACAACCGCCTGCTGCGGGCAGCCGTGGACAAACAGACGCGGCTGCTGACCGCGGGGTTCACCAAACAGCTGCAGATGCTTCAGGTCAGGCAGCAGGGCGAGTTGCGGATGCTGCGGCGAAAGCACGAGAAGGAGGTGCGCATCCTCGCGGAGGAGACCACAAAGGGCATCGCGCGCGAGCTGGAGACGCGCCGAGCTGAGGGCCGCTCTCCGAGACGTGGCAATACTCTCCAAGGCGTACGACGACCTCCGCAACGGCATGAGGAGGCAAGGGTCGCGGCTCAACAGCCCTTCGATTCCGTGAACGTGCTCCTAAACTACCAGTCGAGTGATTTGCGGCCGCCGCGCACGTCGTCCCACGAGTAGCTCTTGTCCGAGTAGAACTGCCGCAGCCAGCGACCGTACTGTGCAAACGGCCCGTCACCCATCACCAGGTTGCGCGGCGCCACATGCATCTTGTGCTCCCACACCTGGCGGTCCTGGGCAGCCGTCTCCTGGATCCACCAGTGCAGTAGCCGGCACACAAACCAGGGCACCCGGTCTGCATACATGACCATCGTCGCTTTCTGCCGAAACGGCTCCAGGGGCAGCATGGCGTAATGCGCGCGAAAGCTTCCGATCACCGTGTCTACCTTGAACAGCACGTTTTGCGGGCCCTGGATGTGCACGTACGTGTCGATCGACGAAGCGATGAAGGAGGGCATCCGGAGCCAGTCCAGCCCAAAGAGCTTGAGCGACTGCAGCTCCTCGCGGATGACCATGGTATCGGGGGCCACGTCCGAGCCTTCCTCGCCATACACAGTTGTGATCTTGTGGTCCGCCTTTATCAGCCGAAGGTTGAACGGCATGGGCAGGTATTGGTGCACGGTTTTGGAAGTGAAAGTAGTCCGCACTGTTCTGGCTTGGCTCGAAGATATGCATCATCATGTCATCCCAGCGGTTGTCGCACACGCGACGCATGTTGCCCTTGCGCACGCTCTCGTCCACGTCCAGGAGGCCGCGGTGCAGCTCCCACTGCGGCTCGCGGCCCTCCGCGTCAAACCAGAAGAAGATGGCCCCCAGGCCATGGTCCTCTCGCGTGTGGTAGCTGCTCACGTTGCGCCGCGACGTAGACATGTCCTTTTTGCAGTACGGGATCTTCTTGTTCACGCCGTCCGTGTCAAACTCCCAGAGATGGTACGGGCATTGGATGTTGTTGCCGACCACCTGGCCGCCGTGGCCGAGGTGGGTGCCGAGGTGCGAGCAAAAGGCGTCGATGACGCCCACGCGGCGGTTCTTGCCTCTGAAGACCACAAACTCGCGCCGAGGGCCGCCACAGTGAGCTGCAGCCAGGTCAGCGGCGGTCAGCGGCGGTCGTTCGCCCACGGCGCAGCTGAGGGCACAGCAAACTTACCACTTTGCCAACGGGCACCTCGCTGGAGCACGCCACCTTGTACCATCCGTTGGGAAAGGGCGGCGGGAAGTGGCCCGACTCGGCGCGCAGCTTGTCCAACTTCTTCCGCGCGGCGCTCTCCGGCCGTACGTGCCTTGCTTGAACCCGTGCGACCGTACACCTCGGGGCACACGAAGAATCGCCGCGCCAGCCAAAGCACAGCGGCGGCCAGGAGCAGGCCGTAGCCGGCGAGCGGACGCGCCTCGAGCGCCTCGAGCGCGGCCTGCATCATCGTCGTCTGCCTTCACCCGAAGGCCGGCCGCGGCTCTGGTTTTCGATTGGCGGACGCCAAATGCTGGCGCAATCGGCCTGCTCAGTCCTCTCCTTGCCATCGTTGAAACTACCAACTAAGTCCCAACTGGGTTGCAAAAAATTGCAGTGCGGTACCAGTACTCGGTACCGGTACAGTACCAGTACCAGTACGCGGTACCGGTACGGTACCAGTACCGGTACCAACGCCTCCGTGTGGTCAAAACGGAATGCTATATCAAGCAAGTGCCTTGCATCCTTCGCCTTCTCCCGCCAGGCAGTGTTCGGCCTCCTTTGCCACTCGCGCTTCTTCTAATTAGGAAAGAAGCACTGAAGGGGCCACCGAGCCATTGGGTGGGATTGGACTCGCCTGTTGTGGATCTGACGAGCAGGCTCTGTGACAGTGGCTGCAACTGCTGCGATGGGAGTTCGTGTGATGTATGGGCGATGCAGGCAAGCAGTGACAACATCAAACATTAACCTTTCGTCTCTCTCTGGCGACGACGCAAAGGACGCTGAGTTCCTTGCGTCTGCAACCTCGCTGGGTGTGGCCTTTCGCCAGCGCTCTATGTCCTCGGGGTCACTTGCAGCTGTGCGAACAGATCCCATTCGGGGCCGTCCTCGCTCGTCACCTCCGGCCTCTTCGCAAGCAGCGTTTTGCCCACCGCCAGTATCTGTGAGCCCGGCACCTTAGAGGCCGCATCGAACTCCTGCCAGACCGTGTCCTCCTTGGCATTCTTCTTCTTGACCTTGTCCTTGCCGCTTTGCCCTTGTTGGCCTCGTCGATGGCCTTGTTCTCCTTCTGGATAGCGTCCATCCTGGCCCGCTTCACGTCGCTAATCCAGTCCTTCATATGCCCACCGTCGTGTCCAGCTTGTAGTGGTAGTCACAGCGCACAGCGATCAAGTTCATGATTTCTTTCCATCATGATGGTCTTCCCGTCTTTGTCGACCGCCCTGCCGCGCGCGAGGTTGGCGAGCACGAGGTATGTCTGCACGAGCGGGCTGGTCTGAAGCGTCGAGTTGGTCTTCGTCGCGATGGCGCTCGGGGTTTCCAGCCTGTGCAATCGCTTGGTTGCGGTGGCTCGGATGGGGGTCTTGGAGAGCTGGTCCTGGTCGGCCCTCACGAGCTGCTCGTTCGTATAGCTGCCTGCGCTGCTCGGCGGCGGCGTGTACTTGCCACTGTCGCTAGTGACGGGCGAGATGAGACCATTCGCCTCCCGGGGCGTCCCTTGCGTGCTGGACCAATTCCAAGGCCGTGCTGGCGTTGTTGCACTGCGTCTCGAAGTCCCCGTCCTCCTCGACAAGCTCCTTTGCTCTCTTGTGCAGCGTGATCTCGTTCTCGAGCATGCGCTTGTACTCGGAGGGGAAGTTATCGGCCTTCCTCAGTCCCAGATCCATGCGGCTCTCGGCGGCGGCACGCATGTCCTCGCGCATGACCTTTGCGGCTGCGATCTTGGCCTACTCGGCCTTTGCGGCTGCGATCTTGGCCTCGAAGTCGGCGTCTGCCTTCGCCGAATCCCTCTCGTACCTCTTCTTGATCTCCATCTTCTTGATCTCCGCCTTCTTGACCTTGTCGGGGAGGTAGATCTCGATCGCCATCTCAGCCGTCGCCCGCATGGTAATGGTCTCCGACTTGACCTCCTTCTGCACGCGCGCGAGCTCCTCAGGTGTCGCCCTTGAAGAAGGACAAGTTCTGGTTCAGGTTGCGCGGGCGCTGGCTGATGCTCGTCATGCCGAGTCGATGGAGCCGCTGCATGGCCGGCTCAGGCTCTCACTCGTCGTCGAGTCGCGGCTGTCCGGGTCGCCGAGCCCGACGCCACTGCAGTCGGTCCTGCAACCTGGCTCAGCTCGCCCGGCTCTAGCGACGCCATGACGAGCTCCTCCTCTGCCTCGCACCCGCCAGTGTGAAGCGGCATCACGACGGCACCGGCCTCGCGTGGTTCGGCGACGCTCTCCTGTTGCTTGTCACCCGTCTTGATCAACGAGTTGCTCAGGTGTGGCTGCCGAGTGAACGGGCGCATACCCGTGTCCTCCAGTCCCTTCGCGAGACGCTTGCGGCATGAGAGCGTGTCGGACCAGGCCTGCGCGGCGATCTCGATGCGGTCCATCTTGTTGATCTTCCTGTTGTTGCTATCGACGAATGTGCCGTCCTCCCGTCGCTTTGCAACCAGGGCCCTCCGGCGGGCCTGCATCTTGGCTTTCCAGATGCCCAACATGGCCACGTTGGGCGGTTGGCACTGCGATGTTGTGTTGGGCAGCCATAGAAACATGTGCACGCCTACCTGGGAGAGATCCGTGAGCATGTACGGGTCCTGCCGGATGCTGTGGCTGTCCACGAACAGAAAGACCGGCTTCTCCGGAGACACGTCAGGGTAGGTCCTCCTGACGATGGCGCTGTATATTTGCAAAACGTTCTCCCTGGTCACGGTGCCAGTCGGCGAGGCAAAGATCAGGTCCTGACTGTCAAACTCCTTGTGGTCCCCGAGCACGTCCCCCATCTTCTTCGAATTCAAGTACTTGGCGGCGATCTCGTTGAAGTGACTCCTCACGGTGGCGGAAACCGTTTGGCCGGCGATAACCATCGCCACGGCCGGGGAGCGGCAGTCGCGCGTCATGCCACCCACGAACGTGATGTGCGAGTCCTCTTCGGAGATCGCTGGGTGCCGGGCGCGACCACCCGTCGGGGCGAGAGCCAGGTCGACGACACGTTTCGCGTGCGACTTTTTGCTTTGCCTGGACGGCTTTGCGTCGATCCCGGACTCGTCCAGGAACAAGACGCGTGGGATGGCCTCCTTGTTCCAGATGAGCTCGTCCGGCTTGCCCGCGTCCGTGTTGAGACTACCCGCCCCGAGGTCCACAAGCTCCTTCTTGGTCACGTCGAACCACCAGTTGACAGTCTCCGTGCTATAGCTCTGCACGAGCTCCGGCTTGATGGTGGACGAGTACTGGTGCGCCAGGCCAGGCTCGATCTCCTTCATTCGCCTCAGCCACCCGTTGAACCACGTCTTGCTCGGCGCCTTCTCCCTCGTCGCCGTCAACTGGCGCGCAAGTTCACACTTGTCGCCATGTCAGCGGGTAGCCGCGGCGATGGGAGAGGAGGGCGTGTTTGAGCAGGTTCACCTCAGCCGTCACTGGCACGACTCTTGGCCGGCCCTTGGGCTGCGGCAGGTGGTTGTTCCTGATGCAGTTCCCGATGGTGCTTGGGCGCAACGACAGCCCGTACTTGTCCTTGAAGTACTTGGCCGCCTTCACCTGGCTGTTGACCGGGAGGAACTTCCATAGGGCGTGGTCTTGGAGCTCGGCGCTCCATGCATCCAGGCGCTCCTCTCGTTGCTCGAGCATGCTCTCGCGCCTGTCAATGCGCGCCTGCTCGATGTCCTTCTCCATCTCCGGGCTCTCGTCGAGAGCCTCCTGGTCAAGCTCGAGCTTGGCGCGCTGTGTCCTAAGCCACCCTCTCTGTGGCTCCTCAGCCAGGCGGAGTTCAGCGAGCCGCCGTGCCGCCTTGACGTACGCAACGGCGAGCTCGTAGATCGCGTTCGGGGCGACCGTGGCACCGGGCTTGGTCTCGTGGCGTTTAATCCACTCGACACGGGCCGCCTCCAGGGCACTGACCCGCACGCGAACCGGCACCCGCTGTTCTGCCTCTACCGAGGCGAAGGCGTCGCTCAGCTTCAGGCCGCGCACGACGCCCGACTCGTCATTGACGACAACCTCCCTGCCCT